>CAUDMG010001167.1:215000-902500 GCA_958450375.1 Homarus gammarus
CCTTGAGTAAGCAGGAAGGGCGTATTACGGCATTAATATAAAGATCCGGATTAACAACCCGAAGATACTTGAAACAGGAAGGGCGTATTACGGCATTAGTATAAAGATCCGGATTAACAACCCTTGAGTTACATGATTATTGACCCCGAATGAGATAAGAGAAGAACAATAATTGAGGCTTTATAATTATGGGGTCCTGGTAGAGAGGGGCGTCCCAAGATATCACTTCACCCTACACTAGTGACTGGAACAGCCTACTCTGGAGTGGGGGTACGGCATTAAACAGATCCGGATTCTTCCCTACACTCGATAAGACTTCCTACACGACTGCCACGTGTAATAACAGGTAAGCCTTATGACACTCGGAACCTAATATCCTACGTCTGTCACTCTTACTGTACGGTAATACCAATATATGCACACACATATGAAGGAAACTTTAAACCACCGTAAAGCAATTGTGAACAGAAGTGATTGGGAGGAATAATTAACACTGAGTAACAAGGGAGGAAGGAATATGTCACGGTCGCCATTTGTTAAGAGTTGGGGATTTAGAATATAGTTAAAAGTCTACCCAGATCCCAACAGGCATCAACAAAAAAAAAACAAAGACAATCGGACTATAAAAGGATGCGAGTTTTTGTTGTGTATAATAAAGTACCATGAATTCCTTAACAAAATATTCAGTTTTCTATAATTTACCCTTAACCATACTTAACCTAAACATTAACAGTATATACATATTTATACAACATACAATAATTTGAAGCAAGTGGACGTGGGGGAGGCAACATAAGATTACAAATACTTAAGTGCGGAACTGAGATGGCTGACGAGTAAGGCTGAGTATTGTAGAAGACGGTAGGTAGTCACTGTGCCGTAGGTTTCCAGGATAGGTGATCCTGTGGTCACTTCCCAAAGTGAACTGAACTCTCCTCGAACTGGAGCTGACAAAGAAGACTTTGAGGAGGTGAGGCAACAACCAGGATATGGAGAAGGGAAACCCGGGAGTGGTAACTAAGACTAGTCAGACTCGTGTTTCGTCCCCAGATGGCGTTGCTCGTGGTGCTGGGTAGGCAGATCAGGACAATAGATGGCGTGGTTCGTAGTGCTGGGTAGGTAGATCATGACAATTGGTGGCTTGGTTCGTAACAATATATATATATAGATATAAAATATATATATATATATATATATATATATATTTCATTAGCCCAATAAAGCACGCGGACTTCTACATATAATCAACACCTCAACCCGCCAGGATTCGAACCCACGGCCCACAAGCCTATGACTGTGACCGGGGAACGCTAACCGCTGGACCACCAGGATGCTAAAAGCAGTCCTAGACTTTGTTATATTTCACACAAAGCCTGTTCAACGAGCTTATGGCGCCGTGAACCTCTAATGGGGACCACCCGTATCACTTAGGTGGTCAGAGTAACGTTTTACCAAATCCGGCTTCGAAACACGAGGATCCATATATATTTCATTAGCCCAATAAAGCACGCGGACTTCTACATATAATCAACACCTCAACCCGTCAGGATTCGAACCCACGGCCCACAAGCCTATGACTGTGACCGGGGAACGCTAACCGCTGGACCACCAGGATGCTAAAAGCAGTCCTAGACTTTGTTATATTTCACACAAAGCCTGTTCAACGAGCTTATGGCGCCGTGAACCTCTAATGGGGACCACCCGTAGCTTTATTGGGCTAATGAAATATATATGGATCCTCGTGTTTCGAAGCCGGATTTGGTAAAACGTTACTCTGACCACCTAAGTGGTGTGGGTGGTCCCCATTAGAGGTTCACGGCGCCATAAGCTCGTTGAACAGGCTTTGTGTGAAATATAACAAAGTCTAGGACTGCTTTTAGCATCCTGGTGGTCCAGCGGTTAGCGTTCCCCGGTCACAGTCATAGGCTTGTGGGCCGTGGGTTCGAATCCTGGCGGGTTGAGGTGTTGATTATATATATATATATATATATATATATATATATTTCATGTAGATCCACAATGAAAACGTGGATAAGGTAAATTTTGATAAAATCACACGTTGTTTCCCTTTTCCCGTGTAATTTTATCAAGATATATACTGTATATATATTTCATGTAAATCCATAATGAAAACGTGGATAAGATAAATCTTGATAAAATCACACGGGAGAATGGAAACAACGGAGTACCTTAGCTTTCGTCTTTATCAAGATATATATATATAAAATCAACGACCTCACCAGCAAGGAATCGAACCCTCGACCTGTTGGGTGTAACTAGGGAATGCCTACCGGCTAGGCCACAAGGACACTAAAAGCAGTTCTAGACTCTGTTATATTTCACACAAAGCCTGTTCATCGAGCTGATGGCGCCGTGAACCTCAATGGGAAACTGCCCGTGCCTCTTATGTGGTGTCAGTAGCATTTTACCGAATCCAGCTGGTATGAAACGCGAGGTACATATATATACTTCATTTTTAGTCCATTTAACACGCGGACTTTGAACATATAATCAACGACCTCACCAGCAAGGAATCGAACCCTCGACCTACTGGGTGTGACTAGGGAACGCTTACCGGCTAGGCCACAAGGACACTAAAAGCAGTTCTAGACTCTGTTATATTTCACACAAAGCCTGTTCATCGAGCTGATGGCGCCGTGAACCTCAATGGGAAACTGCCCGTGCCTCTTATGTGGTGTCAGTAGCATTTTACCGAATCCAGCTGGTATGAAACTCGAGGTACATATATATACTTCATTTTTAGTCCATTTAACACGCGGACTTTGAACATATAATCAACGACCTCACCAGCAAGGAATCGAACCCTCGACCTACTGGGTGTGACTAGGGAACGCTTACCGGCTAGGCCACAAGGACACTAAAAGCAGTTCTAGACTCTGTTATATTTCACACAAAGCCTGTTCATCGAGCTGATGGCGCCGTGAACCTCAATGGGAAACTGCCCGTGCCTCTTATGTGGTGTCAGTAGCATTTTACCGAATCCAGCTGGTATGAAACGCGAGGTACATATATATACTTCATTTTTAGTCCATTTAACACGCGGACTTTGAACATATAATCAACGACCTCACCAGCAAGGAATCGAACCCTCGACCTACTGGGTGTGACTAGGGAACGCTTACCGGCTAGGCCACAAGGACACTAAAAGCAGTTCTAGACTCTGTTATATTTCACACAAAGCCTGTTCATCGAGCTGATGGCGCCGTATGGGGGGGGGGGGGGAGGTGTATGTATATTATGTATGTTGTATGTATACTATGTATGTACCCCATTTATATACATTTATATACATTACTTCTCTAGTCACTAGCGTGTGGCAATGCCCGTGTTTCATGTCACCACACGCTTAGATAATGTGCCTGGCAACATTTGGATGCTGCTAATGTACCACTTACCACTTGTCGCCTGAAAGGTCAGAGAGAGGTCAGTTGACCCATATAGGAGTGTAGGGACCACCTGTGCTTGTAAGCGCACCCTTGTATATTTCCGTTGAATAGAACCTACAGAACTCTACAGGTGTTTATGTTTGCTCCTGTAGTTAGAACCAAGTACCCCGAACATCTCCAATCACCAGCAGATCTCGACTGGCGAAAGCCATACTGGTGATCCAACAAAAGAGAATGGAGTTTAAGGTGACGGAGAAAATGAAAGCTTAAGATAGTTCCGAAAATCTTAGAGAGGGATGAAGTTAGGGCAATGGGGCCATAGTTAGAGGAATTGAAATGGTCACCCTTCTTTGGGATGGGCTGAACCGAGGCATGCTTCCAAGAAGAAGGAAAAACTTGGGTTTTGAGGCAAGGGCGAAAGAGACGAGCAAACACAGGGGCTAGAATTTCAGCACACTCCTTCAGAACACGAGGGGTATTCCGTCCGGTCCATGCAGCCAAATGGATAATCAAATGGATTTGAAGAATATTCATATGAGATCATCCTGGCAAAATTTCATGTATGTATCACCATTTGAACGATTTTTCTTTAAGCCGTACTGCTAGTAGAGGTAGATTAAGGATATTGAAGCTAAATAAGTTACTTAAACTATCAAGCAAGTAGCGAACGCGTAGAAAAGGTTGTGAAGAAGTGGAACAATTTACCAAACACCATCATTAATTCTATATCACTAGGAAGTTTGATATATAGGTTGGTCATATATACTGTACTTGTTATAATGGTTGATTGTAAACAGGAAGTTCCTCACATACAGTAAGTTTACTGAAGTCTCCTTTGTTCTCATGATACTGTAACCAGTTAGTGTTGATGTTGGTGTACGTCCTTCTTATTTCCTCTCGAGCATTACCAGTCACTGTAATTAAGCTTCTCACTGCCCGTTTACTTAACTGCAATTATCATTATTACCTACATAATACTTCCTTGAGATAAATGTACAGCATATAGCAGGTGCCTTTAAAAGGCTCGGGCTCTCAACTGACTCAGCCATGTCAATATTGTTACTATTATCGACTCTGTATCTGCATTTTTCTGGCTAAATAAACTGTTTTAATATCAATTTCAATACAAGAATCACTTCACTATTCATTGTTAAGTGTTAAAAATCTCTACTTACCGTCGCCATATGTTAAGAATCGCTGCACTTATTATCGTTAAGTGTTAGAGTCACTGCAGTTGTTATAGTTAAGTAATATCTTCAAGGATCACTGTATAGTATATCGCTAGATAATATCATTAATAATACAGTATCTGCACTTATTACCTTCAATTAAAACAATTAAGAATCACTGCACTCACCATCGTTAGGTAATATCAATAAGACTCACCGCACTTACCATTAAGCGTTAAGAATCACTGAACTGGTCATCAATAAGAGTTAAAAATCACTGCACCTGTCACCTTGAAGAGCAAAGAATCACTGCATCTTTCACCGTTAAGAGTTAAAAATCACTTCACTCTTCACCGTTAAGAGTTAAGAATCACTGCATTTCTCACCATTAAGTATGCTCTTAATAATCACTGCAGTGATCAATTGTCACTGTTCCTGCTAACACTGCCTTAACACCCATGATCTTCATTCTTAAGTCGACATGATGTGCGTCTATCAGGGTACAATATATTATGTGTACATAAGTCAGTGTGTAAGTGTGTGTGTGAATCGGTGTACAAAAGCAACGTTCACAGTGCTTCAGTTTGCGAGAATGTGGAAGTCTGTGTTTGTAAGTTACGTCTAAAGTGCTTCAGAGAGAGAGAGAGAGAGAGAGAGAGTGTGTGTGTGTGTGTGTGTGTGTACGAAGTATCTAGGGCGCTCGATGTATAATCTGATATACAGCCGTCAACTTCGCCACCTTGCAAGACGATAACAAGACCGACGTGTTGAGACTGTGAGGTATCAACAGGAGGTACAAGCGTGAGCGGGACCATATGAGAGTCCCGCCGCAGTTGTACTCGTACCTCACAAGTGTTGTAGTGAGTCACAGCTGCACACACCTCCGCCAATACTGTCCCCCTTAAACTTGCTCTGTTCCTTCGTGTTTTATGTACAGGCATTAGGCGTCTTTACTCTTCCTAAGACAATGGTATTCTTCAGGTTCCTTGAAAACCTCTATTAGTCTCCGCCACAGACAGAAAGGCAGTTTTCTAGAGTCAACCTTCCCTCTCTCACACAACCCGGAGGTAATTAACGTGGCTGGCCTGGTGGATGTACAAGGCACTTTATAACCCACTTTCAATGTGACCCTCTACTATTATCCTCCCCCCCCCCCTTAGAGTCATCCAGGGGACACCATCATCCCACACACCAAGAATAACGACGGTGACACACTGGCCCGGGGAACCTGTGCCAGCAATAAATTTGATGGTCAAAGAAGTTCGTAGGTTTAAGAGAGACACTTCCGCGAATCATATGTTATTCTATATCACACACACACACACACACACACACCAGTAATGACAACACGGTAGCACAGTAAACATATTTTTGCTCACCTACTTTTAAACTTAAGATAACTGAAGGTTTGGTAAACCTTTATTCGTCACCTACACCCACGACTGTCTTGTGAAGGTCTTTTATATGTACTGTACGTCACTGACGTCACTGAGGCACCGAGATACACACATATGATTGGTACTGACAGTACTTATGGCCCTGGCAACAGTGTTTTGATGTAATAATAACATCCCTTGTAACGGTACTCGTGGCTTTGGCAACATTGTTTTTGATGCAACAATACCAATTAATTTTACTGACCAAACTCCTGACCCTAGCAACACTGTCTTTGATGCAACAATAACATCAACTTATAATGATCACAATGACGGTCTTGGTGACAACACCTAGCACCCGCAACAATATAATTGATGCAACACTAACAATTATTTATCCTGACAACACCCAAGACCCTAGCAACACTATCATTGTTGCAACAGTAACAAGTGAGACAACAAAGGTGACGAAGACGAGCGACGTGAGGAAATGGTTGAGCGGGACGAGCCAGGGGGTTATAGACGCCTCACACCTGCCACCAGATGGCGACTTGTACCCTCAGTCACGGTCGATACCATCCCCCGCCTGGGGTCAGGTGTATACAGGTGAGCAAGATCATAGTGTAAGTGACTAGATCAGGAGAATACTGGACCCTGTGTAGGATGGAGGAGTGAAGGAAGTGGAGGGGGAAGAGTAGGAGGACGAGAAGAAGGAAGTGGAGGAGGTGGTAAGTGTTAATAAGCAGTTGATGGCGTCTTTCTTGTGCTGGCTTGAGCTTCTATACGCCACTGGGTCGATGATTCCCTCTGATGACTATGATTGCCCCTCCCCCTCCTCCTTCCTTCTCCTCCCTCACACACAACCTGTACTCCAACACAAACACTACTCCCTCACACACAACCTGTACTCCAATACAAACACTACTCCCTCACACACAACCTGTACTCCAACACAAACATAACTCCCTCACACACAACCTGTACTCCAATACAAACACTACTCCCTCACACACAACCTGTACTCCAACACAAACACTACTCCCTCACACACAACCTGTACTCCAACACAAACACTACTCCCTCACACACAACCTGTACTCCAACACAAACACTACTCCCTCACACACATCTGTGTACTCTAACACAAACACTACTCCCTCACACACAACCTGTACTCCAACACAAACACTACTCCCTCACACACAACCTGTACTCCAACACAGACACTACTCCCTCACACACAACCTATACTCCAACACAAACACTACTCCCTCACACACAACCTGTACTCCAACACAAACACTACTCCCTCACACACAACCTGTACTCCAACACTGACGCTACTCCCTCACACACAACCTAAACTCCAACACAAACACTACTCCCTCACACACAACCTGTACTCCAACACAAACACTACTCCCTCACACACAACCTGTACTCCAACACAAACACTACTCCCTCACACACAACCTGTACTCCAACACAAAAACTACTCCCTCATACACAACCTGTACTCCAACACAAACACTACTCCCTCACACACAACCTAAACTCCAACACAAACACTACTCCCTCACACACAACCTGTACTCCAACACAAACACTACTCCCTCATACACAACCTAAACTCCAACACAAACACTACTCCCTCACACACAACCTAAACTCCAACACAAACACTACTCCCTCACACACAACCTGTACTCCAACACAAACACTACTCCCTCATACACAACCTAAACTCCAACACAAACACTACTCCCTCACACACAACCTAAACTCCAACACAAACACTACTCCCTCACACACAACCTGTACTCTAACACAAACACTACTCCCTCATACACAACCTGTACTCCAACACAAACACTACTCCCTCACACACAACCTGTACTCTAACACAAACGCTACTCCCTCATACACAACCTGTACTCCAACACAAACACTACTCCCTCACACACAACCTGTACTCCAACACAAACACTACTCCCTCACACACATCTGTGTACTCCAACACAAACACTACTCCCTCACGCACAACCTGTACTCCAATACAAACACTACTCCCTCACACACAACCTGTACTCCAACACAAACACTACTCCCTCACACACAACCTGTACTCCAACACAAACACAACTCCCTCACACACATCTGTGTACTCCAACACAAACACTACTCCCTCACACACAACCTGTACTCCAACACAAACACTACTCCCTCACACACAACCTGTACTCCAACACGAACACTACTCCCTCACACACAACCTGTACTCCAACACGAACACTACTCCCTCACACACAACCTGTACTCCAACACAGACACTACTCCCTCACACACAACCTATACTCCAACACAAACACTACTCCCTCACACACAACCTGTACTCCAACACAAACACTACTCCCTCACACACAACCTAAACTCCAACACAAACACTACTCCCTCACACACAACCTGTACTCCAACACAAACACTACTCCCTCATACACAACCTGTACTCCAACACAAACACTACTCCCTCACACACAACCTGTACTCCAACACAAACACACTCTCCCTTACACACAACCTGTACTCCAACACAAACACATTCTCCCTCACACACCTCTGTACTCAAACGCAAAACACTTTTCAATAAAAATACCCTTTTATTTTCCTTCCAACACACACACACACACACACATATCCTTGACCACCGGAGAGTCAAGACCTACCAGGCGCTGCCGTGCAGCTGCCCCCCTTGGCCATGTTCGGCCATTCCTTAAGTCCCTCCCCCCAACCCATCTTCACCACCGGGATGTCAACATAATCAAAAGTGACAATTTCGTTTCAGAAAGAATTAGGACCGGTGTTGAACAGTGTTGAACAGTGTTTAAGCCAGTGAATTCAGCACTAGACAGTACCAGTGTGAGCCGTGACCCACCAGTGAGATAAACACCCCTGGGAACTGACCACCATCTTCTGACCAGGAAGTGCTATCAGTCCACCATGGGACAAACAGTGAGTCGGCTTCACACCTGACTACGAGATAACACAACACCACCTAGCAGAGAGAGTGAGGTACTGTGACACCACCCCACACCACACTGTGTCCCCATGACCACGTGAGGTCCTTCATATTATCACCTACGGAGGAGTTACTGCACCACGTGAACATCACTCCACCCAATGTCCCCATGACCACACGAGGTCCTCCATATCAGCACCTACTGACGAGTTACTGCACCACGTGAACACCACACCACCCAGTGTCTCCAAGACCATGTGAGATCCTTCATATTAATACCTACTGTACAACCCATGTTGTTCTGCTCCCCCAATATACTTATGATTTTCAGTTCCACTGGGATATATAAGAACATAAGAACATAAGAATGGAGGAAACTGCAGCGGGCCTATTGGCCCATACTGGGCAGTCCCGTTTACACCCAACCCCTATTGCTCATATAAGCATCCAACCTATGTTTGAAGCTATTCAGCGTATTCCAGTTAATGATGATATTTGGTAACTTGTTCCATTCATCCACTACTCTGTTTCCAAACCAGTGTTTACCGATTTCACGCCTAAATCTAAATTTATCTAATTTAAAACCATTGTTACGAGTTCGCTCCTGGTTGGATAGTTTGAGTACCTTTGTAATGTCCCCTTTGTTTAGCCCTGCCTTCCACTTATACACCTCTATCAGGTCGCCCCTTACTCTACGTCTCTCGAGGGAGTGCAAATTAAGATGCTTTAGCCTGTCTCTATATTCAAGGTTCCTAATGCCCGGGATTAGTCTTGTCAGTCTCCTCTGAATTCTTTCCAAGGATTCTATATCCATTCTGTAATACGGTGACCAGAACTGAACTGCGTAGTCCAGGTGTGGTCTCACAAGAGCAAGATACAGTTTTAGGATGACCTCGCTAGTCTTGTAACTAACACTCCTTTGTATGAACCCAAGTACTTTATTAGCCTTGTTACGAGCAAAAACACATTGTTTACTTGGTTTAAGGTTCCTACTTATCATTATTCCTAAATCTCTCTCGCAGTCGGATTTCTCTATGGCATCGTTGTTCATCTGGTATCTGGTTTCCCTGTTTACATCTCCTATACTGAGTACTTTACATTTGTCGACGTTGAATTTCATCTGCCATTTTTCAGACCATTCGAAAAATTTGTTTAGATCTTCCTGTAGTTTTGCCGAGTCCTCGTCAGATTTAATAACACGTCCTATTTTAGTGTCATCAGCAAATTTACTTATGTTGCTGTCTATGCCGATATCTATGTCGTTTATGTATATAATAAATAATAATGGTCCAAGTACTGACCCTTAGGGAACACCACCTGTGACGTTGCTCCAATGGGACTTAGTGCCGTTAATGCTCACTCGCTGTTACCTGTCCTGTAACCACGCCCTAATCCATTTAAGGATGTCACCTTTGATGCCATGTGCTTCTACCTTTCTAATTAGTCTTTCGTGGGGGACTCTGTCGAAGGCTTTGCTAAAGTCGAGATATACCACATCATAATTGTGCCCCTCGTCCACCGATTCGAAAACTGATGAAAAGAATGTTAATAGATTAGTTAGGCAAGAGCGTCCGCTTGTGAAGCCATGCTGGGAATCATTGATCAATCTGTGCTTCTCCAGGTGATTTCGAATAGAGTTTGAGATGATTGCTTCCAGTAATTTGCCTACTATTGATGTTAGACTGATTGGGCGGTAGTTAGAGGATAGTGATCTATCCCCCTTCTTGAAAATCGGTATTACATTCGCTATCCTCCAGGATTCTGGTACTACACCTGTTTTTAAGGACATGTTAAACAACTTTGCTAAGGGCATACTAAGCTCTTCCTTACATTCCTTTAATACTCTGGCAAATATCTCATCGGGACCAGGTGACTTATTAGGCTTTAGTTTGTCTATTTGCTTTCTAACATCGTTACTAGTCACTACTATCTCACTTAATTTGTTTTCTTCACTATCTCTGAATAGAGTCGGTGCCTCGGGTATCATGTTTAAATTTTCGGTGGTGAAAACTGTTGAAAAATATTTATTCACATTATTGCTCATTTCTCTGTCGTTATCAGTGAGCTCGCCGGTGTCTGACCGTATTGGTCCAATCTTTTCTCGTGTTTTAGTTTGATACATTTGGTAGAATCCTTTGGGGTTTGTCTTCTCATCCCTTCCTATCCTTACCTCATTATTCCTCTTGGCTTTCATTATCTCGGTTTTAACCCTACTCGCCAATACCCTATAATAGTCCCGGAGGTGAATTTCGCCACGATTTATCCTTCTACCTATAACCTTCCTTTGGCCAATGATGTTCCTTAAATAGTTATTAATCAATTTAGGGTCATTGTTGTCTGATCTGAGTTTTTTGTATGGTATGTTCTGCCTTTGTGCATTAAGTAACTCACTATTTAAATTGTCGTGGAACTCGGCAATCTCAGATCTCGTTATCAGGTCCGTGTCATCTGACAGGTTCACGGTCAAGCGCGACACCCCCTCTCTCAGCTGTCTCTTTAAACTGTCAAAGTTCGCCCTTCTGAAATCTGGTACTTTAGTGGAATTTTCCTTACGTCTGCCCTGAAAGTCTAACTGGAATCTAATTTCTTTGTGATCTCTGTTTGCAAATTCGTTCCCTACCTCGACCCTGCTAATGAGGTTTTCTCTGTTAGACAGAACTAAATCGAGTATATTATTATCCCGTGTGGGTTCAGTTATATGTTGACTTAGAAAACAGTCCTGGATAGTCTCGAGAAAATCCTCTGATTCTGAGTTACCTGTAAGGTCAGTCCAATCTATTTGGCCAAGGTTAAAGTCGCCTACTATACAGATAAGTCGCTCTTTGACTCTATCAAGATTGGGAGGTCTATATATTACTCCTGTGATCAATTTTTCTCTACCGTCGATTAATTCTATCCAAATTGTTTCTGTATTCCGCTCAGTTTTTATTTCCTTATTTATTTCACACTTCAGATTATCCCTAACATAGATTGCTACTCCGCCTCCTTTCCTGGTCTGCCTATCGGTATGGAACAGTTTGTAACCCGCAATTTGGTATTCGACTGGTAACTCACGTGTGTCTAGGTTGATCCATGTTTCAGTGAATGCAATTACATCGATTTTTTCGGTACATACCAAGGCCCTAATATCATCCATTTTGTTTCTCATACTTCTACTGTTTGCGTTGTATACATTTAAGTTAGTCGTGTTCTGAGACCTCCCCTTACCGCGTTTAGTTTTAAACTCCCTGTCTAATTCAGTTTTGTCATCATTCCTAACACTATTTCCCTGTAATCTTTCACTTTGTTTACCCGCTCCCACTGCAGTCTCCTCCACCCCCGTGCTCATATGTTCTCCTAGCAGTTTAAAGACTTCGATATCTTTTGAACTGCCCCCTCTAGAGCCCCAGCCAGGGTTGCTACTCCATCCCTAGACAGGTGCACCCCATCCCTAGCATAAAGGTCCCTTCTGCCATAGAAGTTGTCCCAGTTGTCAATGAATGGGACTGATATTGACTTGCAATATCTGTCAAGACGGTCGTTGACACCAACCGCCCTTGACAACCATTCACTGCCAACTCTCCTTCTAGGCAGGACATGGCATATGATAGGGATCCCTCCCTTAGTCCTAATACGATCTATAGCTGCCTTGAACTTATCAAGAAGCTCCTCACTCCTACACCGACCAATGTCATTGACTTCTGCACTGAGGCAGATAATGGGTTTGTTCCCATTACCAGACAAGATATTGTCCATCCTGTCAATTTTATCCCCCACCCCAGCTCCTGGCAAACACACCCTCATCCTATTTTTGTTTTTACCACAAAAGGCCCTGTCCATGTACCTTACTTGTGAGTCACCAACAATTAAAGTTTTTATACCTTCCTTGTCATCCCTGTCCCTGACTGTACTAACGTCCAATTCGTCTATCAAGGGACTGAACGGGTTGGTACACTTAGCTGTTGTTGTCGTTGTTGACGTATCCTTGGTGTACTTCTTCACCACCAGCTTGGTCCTCCCATTACTCACAACTTTCCACTCGCTTGAGTTTTCGTCAGACACTGGCTTTACTCGTCCAGCCTCCCCTTTTAACTTCGCCAGCTCTTTTTTTAATTTCAGGTTCTCCAATGTGGCCCTCTCAATTTCTTCATTGGCCTTGGCCAATTTTTCCATGGACCACTCCAGTTTGGTCAACAAACTCTCATACCCAAGACCGCACATAGCACTGGCCATATCTGATAATTATCCCTCCGGAGCTAACCCTGCCGTGACCTTTCCCCTAGTGAGGTCAGAACACAACTGGGTGAGGTTATATATATATATATAATTATATATATATATATATATATATATATATATATATATATATATATATATATATATATATATATATATATAAACTAAAAAAATAATAAATAAATAAAATTAATAAATATTAAAGTGATAACCGTGGTAACACTAAACACTATGAGATGTACTTATTACCACCATGCTATTGTACTATCCAGATGATACTAAATGTTACATAATACTTCCTTGAGATAAATGTATAGTATATATCAAGTGCCTAAAAGAGAGCTCAGATTCTCAACTGGCTCAGCCATGTTAATATTGTTATTATTATCCACTCTGTATCTGTGTTTTTCTGGCTAAATAAACTGTTTCAATTCAAATAAATTCAAACGTGAACACCACACCACTTGGTGTTTCCATGACCACGTGATCTTCATCATATTAACACCTACGGACGAGTTACTGCACCACATGAACATCACTCCACTCGGCGTCTCCATGACCACGAGAGGTCCTTCATATCAAAACCTACGGACGAGTTACTGCAAAACGAGGCCTATGTGACCTCACACAGTATGGCAAAAGACCAGCCCAGGCCTTTAGCTGCAAACTATAATAATGTGTATGTTCAGTTCATGTTCCTTCTCCTTTCAGTAATGAAAGCTTTTGTGTGTAATAAGTCATTTTTTCTAATGTATATTTTCAGCCTTTGGGCTGCAGAACTTTTTCAATAAACCGTTAATTATTATTGTTATTATTATTACTACACACCCACATACACACACACACACCCCTGTGAGAAATAATTAGGACACCTCCTGCAGGGGGTGGGGGGGGGGGGGGACTGATGTGCAGTCCACATACTATAGATAAACGACAAAATGGTAGGTGGTGCAGTGAGGGTCGGCAGGAATGTGTGTAGAGGAGAGGGGCGAGGCTAAGTGTAGAGGTGAGGGTTGGGGGTTATGGGTTGCGGTGAAGGGTGGGGTTGTGGTGAGGGGTGAGGTTGTGGTGAGGGGTGAGGTTGTGGTGAGGGGTGAGGTTGAGGGTTTTGGTGAGGGGTGAGGGTTGTGGTGGGGTGAGGTTGTGGTGAGGGGTGAGGTTGTGGTGAGGGGTGAGGTTGAGGGTTTTGGTGAGGGGTGAGGGTTGTGGTGAGGGGTGAGGTTGTTGTTAGGAATGAGGGGATAATTGTAGGGATTTTAATGGGTAAAATTGATGAGAGGAGGGCCAGGGAAAGGAAGGCAGAGACTAGGATAGATGAACACAAGTGGAGGCTGTGGTCCCAAGAGTTATATACAAGATCTGGGAGTATTGGCAAAGACAGTCCGTAAACATATGGAGTGGAATACCATGACTGACAACCCTAAGACACGAGGATGATCACCTTGACCATGTATAATGAGGAGGTATAAATACTTGGATGTTTAACGCAAAGAATAAACCAAAAAATGTGTTCCTAGCATCAGATAAGTTTACTTACTTGAGAGTTACTTAATATTCGGATTTCCAAATAATAATAATAATAATAATAATAATAATAATAATTTGAGTCTCTAGATAAAACCTGTTTCAACATCAGGGCGGAGTGAGGAAATATAAGCGTGAGGATAATGGAAAGGATGAATAGAGTGGGGAGAGGAATAAACAAAGAACAAATGTGTACAGTCGGAAATATATACTGTATGCATATTCATTGGTGCACAAAATAGAATATTCTGCTTCCATCGTCTGTTTGTCTATATACTGTATTTTTAATACTGTACAGGTTGTTCATAAAGTCCAATTCTGATTTCAAACATTTATTAGCTATGTGCAAACGGCATAAATTATTGAAATGCAGATGTTTATTTTTGAAAGAGTAACTATTTAAGTTTTGTTTTCCACCTGAGCAAATGCAAAAAAAAAAATGCTTTTCAGTATCTTATGCCGTTTGCACGTAGCTAATAAATGTTTGAAATCAGAACAGGACTTTATGAACAGTATTTTATTTATGGGAAGGAAGGAATAAACAGTGAGTGAGAGAGAGAGAACAGGAGGACGATGCCCCAGAGTGAGTCACTTAGTGTGTCAGTGGATCTATGGTGGTAGTACAAGGTGATGCTGGCACCTGTGTGTGTGTGTGTGTGGTTACACTATAACAGTAGCTACAGTCAGAGGAGTGGAAAGTACTGATTTGTTGCTTAAGTAATCTGAAGAAAATATATTTATGTTAGAGTAAAATTAACCTAAATCAATTGTACTAAAGTTAGATTATAAAAGTTATTAATTAATTTTTTTCTTAAATACTGACAAGTAAAATATAGCTTTTCAAGTGTCGGTTCAACGTTTCTCCCTCACATCCCCATCTCTGCCGTCTTTGATACGGTTATCCATCTCGTACACTCTTCTTCAGTAACTCTGGGGGTCAGTTCATCACTCAATATTCCATTTGCTGACACATCCATTGTCATATAATATATATATATATATATATATATATATATATATATATATATATATATATATATATATATATATATATATATATATATATAAATTACTATTTCTTGTATTTAATATCAATACAACCTAACATTAATTTATTATAGTCTTCTCTCTCTACCGATTTTCATCACTTGCTTTTCTTCACATCCACTGTTAACGACTTCCAAGCAAACACCCTTCCCAACTCACTCACTAATATATATGACTCTGCTCCTGAATCATTTACAGTGTCATCTGATGACACCATCTGACCCACCTCCCAAGTGCATCCCATATTATTACTCAATAAACTATAACACTTCTCTCTATTACTGTCAGTTACTATCACCTCTCAATTGGCTCAACCATGTCAATATTGTTATTATTATCCATTCTGTATCTGTATTTTGCTGGCTGTTTCGATATCAATATCAATATAAGTTTCAATTCTAGTTAAAATGCAAAACAGCCATTGGATTCCAACTATTACCAAGAAGCAGTTTCCTTTTCTCATCAAACTCCAACACATGTTCCCTTCTCTCCATTAAAACTGGACATCATTCAAAACTTTCCCATTAATCCCATACATTTTAATACGTCTAGCATCACTTTTCTGTCTACTCTATCATAGGGTCTTCCCAAAGTTATAAATGTATATTTCACTTATGTGCTCTTACATAAACTCTTGATCCACACATTCTCTGTCTCCTGACCCACAAACATTGCTCTTCCCCTAACACACACTCTCCTTTGTTATAACTTTTTGAGTAACAATTCAGACCATACTCTCTAGCTGATATATGTATTCTTATTACCTTTCTCTTTATACAGGAAAGTACTTCATAATGAACTAAAGTAATTTTTTGCGGTAATGTGTACTTTGTTTTATGCTTTTACATGTTGGTTAATGTAATTAAGTATGATCAACCTCTAGAGAATAATTATTAGTATAAATTAAATTTCTTGTTCATTCAATGGTGTTATGCATAAAATTCTCATTTTATGAGTTACTGCTGGTAATACCATGGTATTGATGTTACTCAGTGAGTTTGTGCATATATTTTGATGAGTAAGTTCTGTTCAGAAGTTTTCATGACAGATGAATTAGTCATGATTGATTTTCAGTGGTAGTAAGAGACTGTGTTTCGCTAATATGATATTGATTTCTTTTAATGAGACATTATTACATATTTGGGTATCTTGTTATAGGATTAAGAAGCCTCTATTAATCTTGAACATTATTATTCAGAACTCACGATGCCAGTCTAAATGTGTGAAGGCATTGCATGAATTGTCACTATTCGCGAAATACTGTCATTTATGCTAAAGCCAACACAATACAGTATATTGAAGTTTTGAGCCTAAGTGAGTATTTAGGGAGTTACAAGTGAATTGTTTTTATGTTTTATTAAACTATTCATTAAAACAAATTTAAAGTGCATTAATGTATACGTTCCTTTTTTCACAATTCTCTAAGACCAATATTCGCTACAGTATTGCTGCTGTAAATCAGTGTTCAGGTGCACATACCACTGTTACATTTATAATCCTTTTGACTTAATTTTTTAAGATAAAAGTATTTTTCATTTTCTTTTGTTTATTATTTGAATCATAATTATTAGGAGCCAAATCTTAATGTCTTATGGTACAAGCCGCCTCCACTGTCGTTAAGGCAAGCAAATATATCACTATTGTCGAAATAGTCTTCTATGATCTGCTAATAAATAAGCAACATTAATTGATGATATTTCAAAACTCCCACACATCCACTCTCACCGCCCCCACCCTCACCTCTCACCGTCCCCACTCTCACCTTTCACCGCCCCCACCCTCACCTCTCACTCTCTCCTCCCTCATCTCTCATCGTCCCCACCATTACTTCTCACCGCCCCCTTCCCATCTCTCACCGCCCCCACCCTCACCTCTCAACGTCCCCACCCTCACCTCTCACCACCCTTATATCTGCATCTCGCCGCCATCACCCTCACCTCTCCTACCAACCTAACCTCTCCACTTTCACTCCTCTTTCAACCCACATAACTCCTCCCTCAGCCTCCAATATATATATATATATATATATATATATATATATATATATATATATATATATATATATATATATATATATATATATATATATATATATATATATATATACTGTATATCCAAAGCCGTAGTCAGGCATTTTTGCATGCTGGGCTACAGACATCAGTGTTTCTCAAATACAGGCGTGAAGTCAAATAACATATTGTAATCCGATTTGAAAAATAACAGTGATTTTTTCTTGACTTAGCAGGTGATGTCATGAGAACCTGTGATATTCTCTCCAGTAATATTGTCACAGGTCACAAGTTCTTCCAAATTAAACTTTAAATACCCATTAAATTTCAGGATCATAATAAACAATGTGTAAATATGTCAAATATAATATCGAAGAGTTCCAATTCACAACTCTATAGGTATACACTACCCAACTAATATAGATTACGACATCTTACATAATAAACAAGGGCGCCCAACTAACATGGCATAGTTAGACCACACAAAGAAACATAACTAACAGCATGACAACACAAGCATATAACATAATATATACCTAACCTAACATAGACTAGTACTGTAACATACTATACCCACAAAATACAGAGAACGAAGGCCAAATATAACCTACAATGGTAACATACTATACTTCACGAACTACAGATAACTGGTTCCACTGCCTAATAGGACATATATGTTTAATGAAAATATTCGTATAAAGGAAAAATCACAATATATCTTTCCCGAGCCATATAACACGGAACAACCACAGACAATACGGTGGTCCTGTACTGGAGTGTAAGTACTCCGCTCTCTCCTTAACCGGCCCCACAACAAGAGACTTCCACCAACAGGCAGGGTATAATCCACGCTCTAACACACACGCTCTGCCGGGGAGGGTTTGGATAATCCTAAACAAACGATACTCTCTCACCTCCAGTAAAGTTCATACCGCAACCTCCTGTCACCCTCTGCCAATCAGCCTGTTGGAAGCCACAACCTTGACTAGCAGCAAAGATCTAAGCCAATCACGAGGGTTCTTTATATTACGTCTTGAGTAACTGCTAGCCGCTAGTTTCTTTCTTGCTTATGACAGGGGAAAGGAAAAACAAGATAGAAGGGATGGGAGAATGACAGCCTAATTGGGAGAAAATGGAAAGAGTTGCTTCATGGGAGGACCAGTTGAAGGTGAAGAGATGGGAAGTGGACTGGGGTATGTGATAGGTGGGATAAAATGGCAAAAAGTAAAGAAGTAGGAAGATGAAAGAGGATAAGCTATGGTATGGGGGGGGTGGGAAGGGAGAAAATTTTCAAATGACTAAACTCCTATATGTATAAAACATTGATGCATTACAAGAGAAAAAAATGTGTCTTGTTTTTTTTTTATCTATAAGCAATTACTGGATTACTTAACACAATATCAGTATCTACTCAATAAATAAACGTGAACAGTAAGAACAAACTTTATTTTTCTTATCATTTCCTTTCACTTAAAATGTTTCAAAAGTAAGTGATCAAAATAAACACAACTAGGCCAGTAAATACCCTTATTTGTCTTAGCCATTGACTAACAAATTTCAATAATTTTTGGCCTCTTACCTTCTTTTTTTTTAAACAAACTTATTGCTTTTGATCAGTTTGACAAGATATTCTTAAAAAAGCACCACTCATTTTACATCAACACTCATGTTCTTTGTGGGTGGAAGCGTGTTAGGGGTACAAGAGAGGTGAGGAGTGGGTGTGGAAAGGTGATGGGTAAAGGTGAATGAGAAATTAGTATACAGGAGGAGTATGGGAAGAGTGGGAGTGAAAATGAAGGAGGCGAGAGAATGGAGGAGGGATGGCAGTGAGGAAGAGGTAAGGATGAAGGTATTGGAGGGTGAGGGAGGAGGTATGTGGGTGAAAGAGGAGCGAAAGTGGAGGAGAGGTTAAGTTGGCAGGAGAGGTGAGGGTGGTAGAAGGATGTGGGTGGAGGAGGAGTGAAGATGGATTTCGAGTGAGGGTTGAGACAGTGAGATGTAAGGTTGCGGGCGGTAAGAGGTGAGGGTGATGGCGGTGAGTAGTGAGGGTGGGGGATTTGAGAGGTAAGGGTAGGGGCGGTGAGAAGTGAGGGTGGGGGATGTGAGTGGTTAGGGTAGGGGCGGTGAGATGTAAGGGAGGTGGTGAGAGGTGAGGGTGAAAGCGGTAAAAGGTGAGGGTAAGAGAGGTGAGAAGTGAGGTACGGAGCGGTGAGATGTGAGGGTGGGGGTGAGAGGTGAGGGTACGAGAAATGAGATGTGTGGATGTGAGGACTGAGAGGTGGGGGTAAGGTCGGTAAGAGGTGAGGGTACGAGAAATGAGGGGTGAGGGAGAGGGCGGTGAGAGGTGTGGATGTGGGAATTGAGAGGTGAGGGAGAGGGCTGTGAAAGGTGAGGATGTGGGAATAGAGAGGTGAGGGAGAAGGTGATGAGAGGTGTGGATGTGGGAATTGAGAGGTGAGGGAGAGGGCGGTGAAAGGTGAGGATGTGGGAATAGAGAGGTGAGGGAGAAGGTGATGAGAGGTGTGGATGTGGGAATTGAGAGGTGAGGGAGAGGGCGGTGAAAGGTGAGGGTATCATGAATGAGAGGTTGTAGACAGCACCACCTGGAATTCCTGACGAGAGCGCGAGTGTGCAGTCGCTCGGTCGATACCGAGGGTGGAGGAGAGATATGGGGGAGGAGAGGAGGTGTGGGTGGGGGAGAGGTGTGGGTGGGGGAGCGATATGAGGGTGGAGGAGCGATATGAGGGTGGAGGAGAGGTGTGGGTGGATGAGAGATATGAGGGTGGAGGAGAGGTGTGGGTGGAGGAGCGATATGAGGGTGGAGGAGAGGTGTGGGTGGAGGAGAGATATGAGGGTGGAGGAGAGGTGTGGGTGGAGGAGAGGTGTGGGTGGAGGAGAGGTGTGGGTGGAGGAGAGGTGTGGGTGGGGGAGAGATATGAGGGTGGCGGAGCGATATGAGGGTGGAGGAGAGGTGTGGCTGGAGGAGAGATATGAGGGTGGAGGAGATATGTGAGCGTGGAGGAGAGATATGAGGGTGGAGGAGAGGTGTGGGTGGAGGAGAGGTGTGGGTGAAGGAGAGATATGAGGGTGGAGGAGATATGTGAGCGTGGAGGAGAGATATGAGGGTGGAGGAGAGGTGTGGGTGGAGGAGAGATTTGAGGGTGGAGGAGAGGTGTGGGTGGAGGAGAGATATGAGGGTGGAGGAGATATGTGAGCGTGGAGGAGAGATATGAGGGTGGAGGAGAGGTGTGGGTGGAGGAGAGATTTGAGGGTGGAGGAGAGGTGTGGGTGGAGGCGAGATATGAGGGTGGAGGAGAGGTGTGGGTGGAGGAGAGATATGAGGGTGGAGGAGATATGTGAGCGTGTAGGAGAGATATGAGGGTGGAGGAGAGGTGTGGGTGGAGGAGAGATATGAGGGTGGAGGAGATATGTGAGCGTGTAGGAGAGATATGAGGGTGGAGGAGAGGTGTGGGTGGAGGAGAGATATAAGGGTGGAGGAGAGGTGAGGATGGAGGGGAAGAGAGGGTAGAGGAGAGATGTGAGGGTGGAGGAGAGATATGGGGTGGAGAAGAGGAGAGGGTGGAGGAGAGATATGAGGGTGGAGGAGATATATGAGGGTGGAAGAGATATATAGGGGTGGAGGAGATAGATGAGAGTGGAGAAGAAAAAAAGGTGTGAGTGGAGGAGAGGTGTGGGTGGGGGAGAGGTGTGGATGGGGGAGTGGTGTGGGTGAAGGAGCAGTGATGGTGGAGTAGAAGTGTGAATGAAGGAGAGCTGTGGGTGGAGGAGAGGTGAGGCCGGTAGAGCAGGATAAATGGGTGGGGTGAAGGTGGATAAGTGATTCTTGAGAAGGAGGGGCGATAGTTGAGACATGAGCCTGCAGCAGGAGTGAGGATGGATGAGGGATGAAGGAAGAAATGGGGTGAGGATGGGGGCAGTGTGAGGGGTGAAGTGATGTGCGTGAGGAGATAGGGGCAGTACCACTAAGAAATCCTGAGGTCGATACTGAGGGAGGGAGGGCGTGAGAGAGATACTGTCATGATAGGTTCCTGCTGCTGCTTATATAAGGTCTCAGGGAGTAATCAAGGCACCCCCCTCCACCCCCCACCTCCCCACAGTGAACTCAGAGGGACAAGGAAAATACCAGTGACTCGGGCAAGATTTGTTTCACCCACAAATCTAACAACCTAACAACCAGTTTTATTTGGAACTAGTCTCTCCATACATTAGTCACCCCATACATTAGTCACTCCAAACATTTGTCACTCCATACATTAGTCACTCCATACATTAGTCACTCCATACATTAGTCACCCCCAGTTATTCATCCCCAGTAGCTCGTTACCCAAAGTAGTAGTAGTGAGTAAGCCTCGGAGTCCCGTAAAAGTAGTACTGCGAGAGATATATAAGTGTGGTCACAAGCTATGGCCTCCCTCCTCGCTGTTGGTTTACTCTTCTCTTGCTGCTTTCTTTCCTGCTATTTTTTTATCCAGCTCCCGAATATGTTTCGTTGCCCGAGTCTGTTATGCCAGCTATACTGGTAGAAAGTACAAGACATTAACATGGCTCCACAACGCACCAGTCTGGTACTACGTAACGCAAAGGAAAACTGGCCAGCCAATAAGCAAAAGTTCCTGGACAGTAGTAAGTGGAAAGAGGAGGAGCCACTGCCAGTTTAATCTTTTTTACACACTGAGTAACAGCTAAGTGTACAGTACTTCTTCTTTACATATCAAATAATGTTAACAAGTACCAAAAGAAGTAACTTAACAGAAGCTAACAACCATTCACGGTCAACCAGACAAAATTTTCAACGACTTTCAACACCGTTATCAAAGTCCCGTAGTACTCAAGGCATCCATAATAGCACACACTGTCTACTAGCATCTCCGTATATTATTGCTTATTTCAAACTCCCTGCATTCTTCTGTCCAAGAGAAAGCACTTGCCCTTTCCTTCGATCTGATCTTCAATCCAGTAGGACTAATGTTAATGAGCTACAGGAACCTTACGGGCTTAGACTACTTCTATGACATCTGTCGTTTTCCCAGCAATGCGAATCCTTCACTTTTTCCTGTTTAACAACTAAAACTGAAACTTATTCTTCCATCCACCACTTTCTTGATGATTTCGAGATACACAACATACCGTGGTACATTTATACTGTTCAGACAGATGCAAATGGACTTCAAGCAGAAATTTCCATTACGAATGACCTCACACAGTTGGTCACAGACATAAGCCAAATCAATGATGGAGCCAGCGCTCTAGATCTCTTCTAACTAGACGTCGTAAACTTGCACTAATAGTGCGTCCTGGCTGACATGTTCTTCTGATCACTTTCTTGTTTCGAAAATACGTTTCATAATCCTGAGTTTGTGTGTGTAATAATAATAATAATAATAATAATAATAATAATAATAATAATAAAAACTAACGATTTATTGAAAAAGTTCTGAAAATATACATTGGGCAAAAATGGGGTGGGTGGGTTGTTTAACAAAAGCTTTCATTACTGAAAGAAGAAGGAACATGAATTGAACATACAAATTATTATAGTTTGCACTTGACGGCCCGGGCCTGGGCTGGTCATGGAGACACAAGGTGGTGTGATGTTCACGAGGTGTAGTAACTCGTCCTCGGGTGTTGATATGAAGGACCTCACGTGGTCATGGGAACACCGGGTGGTGTGGTGTTCACGTGGTCGAGTAACTCGTCCTCGGGTGTTGATATGAAGGACCTCACGTGGTCATGGGGGTACCAGGTGGTGTGGTGTTCACGTGGTGCAGTAACTCGTCCTCGGGTGTTGATATGAAGGACCTCACGTGGTCAGGGGGGTACCAGGTGGTGTGGTGTTCACGTGGTGCAGTAACTCGTCCTCGGGTGTTGATATGAAGGACCTCACGTGGTCAGGGGGGTACCAGGTGGTGTGGTGTTCACGTGGTGCAGTAACTCGTCCTCGGGTGTTGATATGAAGAACCTCACGTGGTCATGGGGGACACCATGTAGTGTGGGGTGGTGTCACAGTACCTCATTCTGCTGGGTAGTGTTGTGTTTATCTCGTAGTCAGGTGTGAAGCCGGCCCTCTGTTGTTCCCAGGGTGGACTGAGTAGCACTTCCTGGTCAGAAGATGGTGGTCAGTTCCAAGGGGTGCTTATCTCACTGGTGGGTAACGGCTCTCACTGGTACTGAATTCACTGGCTTAAACACTGTTTATCACTGATCCCACTTCTTTCCGAAACGAAATTGTCACTTTTGATTATGTAGATATACCGCTGGTGAGCATGGGTGGGGGAGAGGAACTTGAGGAATGGGCAAATAGGGGCCGCTGCTCAGCAGCCCCTGGTAGGTCTTGACCCTCTGATGGTCAAGGATGTAGTGTGTGTGTGTGTGTGTGTGTGTGTGTATACCCAGTACACCGTTATATAATAAAAGACAGAAATTATTAATGGAGGTTCCAACCCCCACTTTCTCTACTACAACTAAACCATTCAGAAACCCTACCCCAAATATCACCAGTCCCATGAGCTGTGTTAAGCATGGGCAGATGAATGGGTGTTATGGGTACGGGCGCCTTCAAATCCCATCTCCCCTTCAACTGGGTTAAACCAAAGGGTCTATCAAGTGGTCTCCAGTGAACCACCACAACACAACTCAGCTGACCTGAAAAGTCACAACTCCCACAGGGTGTGTGTACGCGTGTGTGTGTGTGCGTGTGTGTATCCTGGCACCTACCAGCCATTGCCCTACTGCCTTTGGATTAACCTTGGCATGTATAATAGGGTGTGTCATTGGAGGGAAGATCAGCTAAAACTAATGGCCCATCACTTTTTTGGTAAATTTTAGAGTATATAAACAGAAAATAATTTCAGTTTCAATATTTTGCAACCTTTTGCTAGGTAAATTTTAGCGTGAAATTTATCGAAAATCTAACGTACAGCTGCATTAGTGCATTACAATTAAATAGTGAACATTGCTTTCTGACTTCATTCTTTAACAGCCCAACTAACAATATTTTTTTCTGTTTCAGATTCTGATGCATTTATAAGTTGATAATATTTGCGATGGCTGCTTGTGTCAGGACGAGGAACCAAAAATCCAGCCATCTCAGTCACTATCTTGGGTCTGGGAGAGAGCTCCTGAAGTCGGAGTTGCCTACATTGAGAGATGCTTTGAGATACGGTGTTTTAATCAGGCAAATCAGTGAAAAGAACCAAAGAACTTACACAAACAAAGACATTGCCAGTGATATGACCAAAGCTGTCTTGGCACAGTACACTCTGGCTAACGCTCAGTTCAAGCCTCCAGTCATAACAAGTCAGAAGAAGATTAGTGAGAGACTGCTAGCCAGTTGGGAAAAGGCAAGAGAGGAAAACTTGCAGTTAAGGACAGCTTTGCCAAGCAACTGGACCAGTTATTTGACATAATTACTTGCCAGTGCCCAATTGTTCTCTGTCCTGAGTTTGGATGCGATCGTGACTGTAAATCCGAAGCCCACATCTCCTGTATTTGCAAGCGTGAACTGAAGATTCCTGTGATCGAACTGGCATTTGTCAAAGCACAGAGAGAGAAGACTGGCAGTATAGGGGCTCTCATGATTTCTAGCCAAGATATTCCGGAGTCCAAGAGACAGGAGGCTGCCACAGAGAGACAGAAGAGGAGAAGAGTTGCCGAGGAAAAGAGACTTGAGAAGGCCCAGGGTGAGGTAAAAAAGGCCGATGATTGGAGTCAAGCTGATTCAGAGTTTAATGACTTCCCCATGGCTGATCCGAGTGCTGACCAGGAGAATGGTGACTTTGTCCCTAACCCAGAAAATAATGATCCCAAACCTTCCAGGCATAAGATTCGAAATAGGAAAGATATCCCGAGCATAGCTCTGGCCAGCATGCGACACCACACTGGTCTCAGAGAAACTGCAGAGATAGCAACAGCTGCCTGGATTGACGGTGGTTTGATAACACCTGATGATGTTCACCTGGTGATAGATCATAACAAAGTAAGGAGAGCTCAGGAGAAACTTGTCAGTAACCTAGAAGAGGAGTTTGATAAGGGGATAAGAGAAAATGGAATCAATTGTTTGTTCTTTGATGGGAGAAGGGATGACACTAAAGTGTTCATGTAAGTTGGAGATTCTGACAAGTTGTTCCCTGCCATGGTGAAGGAGGAACACTACTCCTGCTGCAGTGAACCAGGAGGGAAGTATTTGTGGCATTTCACTCCAGAGAAAGATGACATCAGGAAACCAGCTGAGATAGTGGCAGATAACATTGTGAACTAGCTCAGAGAGAGGAATGTAGACCAGACCCTGCAGGCCATTGGAGTGGACAGCACCAACACGAACACAGGGTGGCAAGGGGGGTCATACAGTGGATAGAGAGGAAGATTGGGAGGAAGCTGGTCTGTATTGCTTGTGACCTCCACACCAACGAGTTGCCACTCAGACATCTGATCCAGGAGCTGGATGGCAACCTCTTTCAAACAACAGATGGTCTGGTCCTCTTGTCAAGATTCTGGACTCTGCCACTGAGTTAGAAACAAATCCTGTGCTTTGAAAAAATCACAGTTGACCCTCCACTCGTTGAGCTTGCACATACTGTCATTGACGACCTGAGTACTAACCAGTACTATGGTTACATGATTTGCAGTGCCATCAAAACTGGGATCATGCCTGATAGACTTGCTTACCTGCAGATAGGTCCAGTCTCACATTCTAGGTGGCTCACAACGGCTCTCAGGTTCTGCAGAATTTAGGTCGCTCATCATAAACTGAAAGGGAACCAGCTTCACAACCTGAGACTTATTGTCCAATTAATCGTGAGTGTCTACTTGCCAAATTGGTTCAACACCAAGGTCAAGTCATCATTCTCCGAAGGTCCGAGGCATGTTATCTTCCAGCTTGAGCTCCTGAGGAGTCAGCCAAGGAAGGTTCTTCAGATTGTGGAGCAGACTGTGAGGAGATCTTCCTGGTATGCTCATCCCGAGGCAGTTCTGCAGACAATGCTCTGCAGTAAGGATGAGGAGGAGAGAAGAGTGGCATTCAAAAATATCTTGGATATGAGACTTATGAGAGGATCTGGGCATGACGAATCAGTTGGTGACGATTCCTTCAGGGTCAGGAAGACTCCTGAAGTCAATCTAGGTGCCAAGACCCTCACTGATCTCATAGATCTGGATAGCATCCAGGCTGGCAGTGAGCCCCCTCTTACCTGCAGCCTCACCAATGTTCAAGTCAGAGCTTTCCTGGACAACCCCATGCATGTCCCTGCCTGGCCCTCGCACACCCAGAGTATAGAGCGTTGTGTACAGCAAATGAGCGAGGCCAGCAGTCACGTGTACAGCCAGGAGAGGAGGGAAGGCTACATCCGAGCTCAGGTGGTCAGCAGGGAGGTGATGAGTAGAAACAGAAGCAAGAAAGACATGTTCTCTATGGTGTGCAGCAACACCGGGTCGTAGTAGTAAAACCGGTTTTTGTATTTGATGATTTTGTTTTCTAAAGGAATATTAAATTTAATAAATGTGTCAAGATCATTCGTTTCACTATTCTGGATCATTTTCATCCTGATAAATTAACCTGATACATTTACTTTACTTTAAATAAGCTATTTAGTGGTGTTGGTAAAAGGGTGGGAATACTGAATTTTCATAAGATTTCTAGTTAAAATTTACCTAGCAAAAAATGAAAACTTTTCAAATCTGAAGATATTACATGATTCTGCACATAGAACTACATCATTAATACCATGAGCCGATTTTTCAAACTCAAAAAAAAAAAATTCGCCTCCGTATGACACACCCTAATGTATAAGGCTACAGGAGTAAACCCCTAACGGAAAATTTGGGGAGGAGCCCCCACAACAGGCAGAGATGCTTTTAGAGCTCCAACAAGACCCCAACGGCAGTAGAGAAGGAAGAGGTGACCACCATGGGAACCCAACGACTACACTGGTGGACAAAGGAAATGCATGATGGACAGGCTACTTAGGAGAAACCCAACAAACTGGGCTATCGGCAGTCCATTGCAGCTCTCCTTCTCTCCAGTAGTTGCAACACTTGCACCAGTGGATCAGGAAAAGAGAGAGCCGAGATGTGTGATTGCAGCCTGCACTCCTGCCTCACCACATAAATCAACTCAAGCGTAGCCATCATCAAGCTCATCATACCTCCCATCATCATCAAAACCTCTCTATCCCCATAAGTCCTATGGTGACAGACGAGTGGCGACGGGGACAAGCAGAGATGACTGCCGGGAGTCTCTAGTCATAACTCTGCTCATGGGCGGCACAGATAAGATAGTTTTATGTGAACTGGGATCTAGGCAGAAGTGCAATCCGGTCCTGTCTGTGCAACTGAGCAGCCCTTTCGAGGAGCCAATATGCTCACACCACATGGGGAAGGGTTAGAAAAGGTGCTCAAAACATAGCCTGCCTAAAAACCAATCTGACTGGGCAACTGCAACCAGTAAGGCCATCCTTATTCGGTCGAAAACACAATCAAAATCACAAATCCAAACCAAAACAAAAGATACAACCTCTTATGGTCGCTGTATGAAATGTCAGGACCCTTTTGGATACTGGCACAAATGAGCGTCCTGAGAGAAGAACCGCCCTTGTGGCAAAAGAGCTGGCTAGGTATAACATCGACATTGCAGCCATTAGTGAGTCCCGGTTCCCAGACGAGGTCTCAACTCACAGAACGGGGGTCTGGCCATGCCTTCTTCTGGAAGGGTAAGCCTGCTGCAGAGAGAAACCTCATTTATGGAGTTGGCTTTGCCATCAGCCAATGCATCCTACACAGGATAACTGAAATGCCTATTGGGATCAACGAGCACCTCATGACGCTCCGAGTCCTACTGAATCACTCAAGTCACGCCTCTTTCATCATTGCATACACCCTAGCACTGGATGCAGAGGATGACATTAAGGAGGCCTTTTACGCCGACCTCAACAGAGTGATAACATCTATCCCCAGAGAAGATAAGGTTGCGCTTTTTAGTGACTTCAATGCCAGAGTTGGCAGAGATGCTGACATTTGGCAGGGAAGTAGAGGGAGAAATGGACTAGGCAAGTGTAATCCCAACGGCCTACTCCTCCTCAGCAAGTGTGCTGCACACAACCTCACTGTCACCAATACCTTGTTTAGACAGGCAGACAAGTTCAAAGGTTCTTGGCAACACCCACGATCCAAACACTGGCATCTCATTAACTACAATAATGTCAGAGAAAGAGATCCCTGAGATTTCCTCATCACCCGTGCCATGCATGGCTCAGATCACTGCAACACTGATCATCGGCTCGTCAAAACCAAGCTCTCACTTCATTTCGCCCCAAAGCGGGGAAGGCAGCAAGACTCCAGAAGAGGTCTTAATACTAAGCGTCTAGACTCTAGACGATCCAGCGGTAGCACATGCTTTGAGAGAGCAGCTCGAACATGGGCCGATAAACAACCCGACAACAAACAACCCAAATCCCAGTGCCGAATGGGATATTCTCGACACTGTCATGACAAAAACCTGCAGAGAGACCCTCAGCCAGATCGGAAGAATACACCAGAACTGGTTTGATAAAAATGACCCAGCAATCAATGTACTCGTCGATGATAAACGTGCTGCTTTAACTGCCTGGCAGAACAACCCTCTTCTCGGACCAAAGCTGATGCCTTCCTCAAGAAGAAAACTGCGGCCCAGCGGGGAATTCACAATCTAAAGAACGACTGATTTAAAAAAAAAGCATGCAAAACACAAAAATTTGCAGATCAGCACAAGATGAGCAAATCTTTCAATTCCACAAAAATATTTTATGGCCCAATCACTCGTGGAGCAGCCCCCCTCGGCTCATCCGACGGTAATTCCATAATTAAAGACGATGAAGGCCTCCTTCAGTGCTGGAAAGAGTAAGACCATTCACTGCTCAACCGATACAACAATTTGGATGTCCTGACTACCCAGCAGGTCCTTCAGCATCCAGACCAGACCCACCTCAGCTATCCTGCATCCTTGGATGAGGTAGCTAATGCCATCAAACAGATGAAAAATAACAAAGTCTCAGAGCCTGATCGAATCCCAGCCGAGGTGTATAAGGCAGGAGGACCTCTGCTTACCAGTCGTCTCCACTCTCTCCTGGAGAATATATGGGAAAAGGAGGAAATCCCCCAATATCTATAAGAACAAGGGAGACCAGTAAGACTCTGTCAACTACAATGGGATCTCGCTGCTGTCCGTAGCTGGCAAGATTATCGCCCAAGTCCTCCTTAACAGACTTCTTCCTGAGGCGAAAAACTTCTTCCCTGAATCTCAATGTGGCTTTAGACCATCACGTGGCACCAGTGACATGATCCTTGCTGCCCATCAGATACAGGAAAATGCAGAGAACAGCATCGTGACCTGTACATGGCTTTCATCGACCTAACCAAGGCCTTCGACTCAGTCAACAGGGAAGCTCTCTGGTGGACTCTGCCGTTTTGGCTGCCCACCAAAATTCATCGCCATTGTGAGGCAACTCCACGATGGCATAAACGGCAGAGTCCTGCACAATGGTAGCCAGTCTGAATTCTTCCCCAACCAAATGGGGGTTAAACAAGGGTGTGTACTAGCACCATCTCTCTTTTCCAGTTTCTTAGCTGCCTTCCTTACTCGTGTCAGCGTCAATTTAGCCAGAGGGGTGGACATCGAGTACCGGATGAAGGGTCTTTTCAACAATAGACTACTCCAGGCAGGAACAAAGGTGTCGACAGCTTCCATTACTGAGTTTTAGTATGTAGACGATCTCACCCTTGTCGCTCACGCTGAGCGCGACCTACAGGAGATTCTGAACACCTACGCAGATGCGTATGCACACTTCGGCCTTGAGATGAATGTACATAAGACTCGGATTCTCTTTCAGCCTGCCCTAGTTCAGCCACACCTCCACCATCCATCCTGCTTAACGGTACTACACTCTAATGTTACCTACTTTCGGTATCTCGGCTCCCACCTGTCCACCACCACGGACATCGATGAAGAGATTCAGCATCGGACCAGATGTGCATATGAAGCCTTTGGCAGACTCCGAAACCGTGTCTTCAGCTGTAGGGAGCTGAAATTATCTACAAAGTTACACGTATATCGAGCAGTGGTCCTACCGCCCTGCTATATGGCAGCGAGGCATGGGTCACATACAGGGGGCACCTCAAGGGACTTGAAAACTTTCACCAAAGTAGTCTACGTTCCATTCTCCGAGTTCGCTCGAAAGACAAGAGAACAAATGCCAGTATTCTTGGTGACACCAACTGTAGGGGTATCGAGGCTACCATTTTCCATGAACAACTATGCTGGACTGGCCATGTTACCCGCATGGACGACAGTAGAATGTCAAAGCAGCTACTTTACAGTCACCTAACGAATAGTGAACGAAAAGCTGGTTGGCAACTGAAAAGTATAAGGATAGTCTTAAGACAAACCTGAAAAAGTGCCAAATCGACACCCCTCCCCCCCCTCCACCTGGAAGACGATTACTCCACATCGTAACACTTGGAGGATCACCACACAAGAAGGTGTCAATACTTTCGAGGTAGCCCGATTACATAACGAGTCAGACAAGCGCCAACGCCGGAAAGACACTGCCGCCCCCCCTTCCGCACTACATGCAGCCCTCCATACGTGCAACATCTCTGATCGACCCTGCCGATCCAGGATCGGCTTCTCTAGTCACCTCAGAACTCACCAACCTATGTGACATCCCTAAAAACTCATATCATTGTATCATAGCTGGATGATCGTCATACTCGATTCCGAGTTACAGCAAAGTACTAGTATCTGTAGTACATAAGTGTAAGGGCCTGGGGCTTTGGGATGGAAATCCCTTGCCAGACTAATCAGAATTTAAAAAAAGGAAAGTCAAGGACCATGGTTTTCTGAGGAATTACAAACAGCCGCTTGAGATTGACATCACTTTTCTATAAAAAATAAAGCACAAAACTCTGACACCACTCAACAAACAGCAAATAATAATTACGGGAGTCAAACAAATAAAGGAAGCAAACAAGTAATGGAATCAAACAATTAATGGAATCAACAATTAATGCGAGTCAACAACTGAATAGAATCAAACAATAAACGGGAGTCAGCAATTAAAGGAATCAAGCAACAAAAGAATCAAACAATGAACAGATATTTCCTATGGCAGTGGCCCTGGGGAAGATTCTGGAACACAGTGATCCACTCTCAGGGGGAAGCGTCCATTCAACTCCTCACTCGAGCGACAGCGGCCGATGTTTTGATACAGTAGACAAACAGCGGGCACAGACGGTGGAGAGAAGCTGGCGGCCGTGGCGGCTGCGGCGGCTGCGGTAGTGGTTTGGGGTAGGAGTCCAGAGATTAACAGACGAATTGTGAAGGTCTAGGAAAACAGCCCATGAGTCCAGGACCTATGATGAGATCACAGCCAGAATTTGACAAACAGCGGGGGAGAAGATAGTGACTGTATGAGGGCTGGGGTGAATCTGCTGGTGACACTGGTAGCAGCGAACCTCCTAACCTCTGTCCAACCCCCCCAAGTGGGGGTCGCGCCAGCAAACAAGAGAGTTAGCAGCGGTACCGAGCAGGAAGATCGTTTCCCCCCTTACAGTAAGGGTAAATGATTTAATGACCATAGTGCCAATACTCCATACTTTTGGAGTTATGAAATATTCAGTGTTGCGAGTACAATATATTTATAAACATATCCAATTTCATTTAGAATTTTCAGCAAATGTTTAAAGTTCTGGCCCTCTTCTTGAATACAGGCTTCAGCCCGTCGTTAGAGTGACTACCATATACACACACAAAAAAAACCTATCTGCCCACCTGGGTCCGGATGGTATTTCTGATTGAGTTGCCAGATAATAACTATGATAACTGCAAGATGTCTGGGGAGCAATATTTAAAATAAATGTAAATATAGAGAAACACCAATATATCCGTGGAGTCAAAGTTTTATTCCCGCTTCCTTTCATTTATGCAAGTTCCCGAATGGTAACTCATACTTGAATAATAAAGCTCTCAATGCTCGTTAACCAAGTAATTAAATTATGCTGACAGCACTGCGTTCAAGCATATTTACTGGGTCATATTTACCATTGTAATTCGAGATTTAATGCTTTATACAGAAAAGCTAACTGGATATTTATAGAGATGCATCTCGCAGTCACGCTTGCCAACCGAAACAACAGGAGGTGGAGTGCTCAAATTGAAATCCACTGGACCCAGGGGCTTAGATTCTGTAGATACCTTTTGTGGTGTGTGTGTATGTATCACTGTACGTGGAGTATCAACAGACCAGATATGCCTTCTTGCAAATATTGCTTCATCTGTAAAAAGCATAAGATATGGAAACAGGCGGTTTTGAGAATGCTGCCTCAGCAACCATTGACAGAACTGCAGCTGACGAGGATAGTTATTTTCAGTTAGATGTTGGACCTCTCGATGGAGGTATGGATGAAACTGATGTTAGTGTAGGGTCCTCCAAACGGTGTTCACCGACACTTGCACGTCGTCGGCGATTCGTCGAATAACTCATCCCAGGATTGTCTTCGACGATGTACAGTAGGGAGTGACAGTTTTGCAAAAGTTTTCAAAATCTAATTGCTTGGGTTGGATTATTTGTCTATCGGCCACGCTAATTCCGAATATGTTTGAGTTTTTTACATCATTGCATTAGAAGGTTTGTGGATACTTTTGGGTTTGGCATGAAAAACGAGAAAAAACTGTAAATAATAAAGGGACTGGCAATGTGGCACAACCTGTTAAAATCAAGTTATTGAATTGGATTATTCGACTACTGTGTACACTGGTTCATAATATGCTATTGTTTTACAACTCAATGCGCTACAAATTATGGCGATATTTTTGCTGCAAGTCACCACATACGTATATTTCGAAAACCAGGGCCCAATATTACCAACGGCGTGGATAGATTCCGTGGAATGAATTCAGGACATTCCCGCTCATGGAACATTACCAAACTCCGTATATGTGCCAATGGCAGGCCAATGGCAATATTTACAGAGTTTGTTGAGGCTCCCTGGACGGGAATGCCCTGAATTTATTCCACGGAATCTATTCACGCCGTTGGTAATATTCGTCCCAGGACTGATCAACGAATTCAGCCCAAGTAGCTTGACTTGGACAGTTAAGGACAAAATCTCAGTCCGTACTTTTGAATAAAATATTGTTCAATAGGTGGTGATATTGAAGTGCTGAAAGTTGTTTTTTCTGTGTTGTTTTGCAGTTAGTTCAAAGGGCCGCCACCAAGATGGGTCGTCCTAAGATAGCAACACTCAGCTGCGCCAGGGTAACGATAAGGTGTTCGGGGTTCGGATTCCTCTGCCATCTAACAAGTTGCCTCTGAACAAGGAAGTTGGAAGTGCCCTGGCTTACGAAGCAGAAAACGAGAGGTTAAGGAGAAGAACAAATGCTTTTGATTATATGGATGCCACCAACAAGGTGACTGAGAAGGTACTGGATGTGTATAGGAAGGCCACTGTCCCCACTATCTCTGAAATCAGGGTGAAAATGAGAGTCCACGACCTGTGGAGGATGCGGAGGGAGACGATGATGATGAAGGGAAATGGACAGAAACAGAAAAGGAAGAAAACGAAGAACGGGAAGCTGAAGATGAGGTTCGAGGATATAGCTGAGAAGTTGTTTGATATGGCAGACGACAGCAAAGTGCACGAACGAGAGAAAAGCTTCCTGGCAGCCCAGGAAACCGGGAAGGGAGGGCTGCATTGATGGCGTTGACAAAATTGTGACTGCCAAGCTGAAAGAAGAGAGGGAGAAGGAAGCGAAGAGGGCAAAGAAAAGGGCTGAGGAAGAGAGGAAAACTGAGAAGATGAGGTCAAAGAGTAAGGAGGAGATGGAGAGGATGTCGTGTAAAGTGTCGGCAGTGGATGACATTGCTCACTGGGACAGTGGCCTTCCTATACACATCCAGTACCTTCTCAGTCACCTTGTTGGTGGCATCCATATAATCAAAAGCATTTGTTCTTCTCCTTAACCTCTCGTTTTCTGCTTCATAAGCCAGGGCGCTTCCAACTTCCTTGTTCAGAGGCAACTTGTTAGATGGCAGAGGCATCCGAACCCCGAACACCTTATCGTTACCCTGGCGCAGCTGAGTGTTGCTAATCTTAGGACGACCCATCTTGGTGGCGGCCCTTTGAACTAACTGCAAAACAACACAGAAAAAACAACTTTCAGCACTTCAATATCACCACCTATTGAACAATATTTTATTCAAAAGTACGGACTGAGATTTTGTCCTTAACTGTCCAAGTCAAGCTACTTGGGCTGAATTCGTTGATCAGTCCTGGGACGAATATTACCAACGGCGTGAATAGATTCCGTGGAATAAATTCAGGGCATTCCCGCCCAGGGAGCCTCAACAAACTCTGTAAATATTGCCATTGGCCTGCCATTGGCACATATACGGAGTTTGGTAATGTTCCATGAGCGGGAATGTCCTGAATTCATTCCACGGAATCTATCCACGCCGTTGGTAATATTGGGCCCTGGTTTTCGAAATATACGTATGTGGTGACTTGCAGCAAAAATATCGACATAATTTGTAGCGCATTGAGTTGTAAAACAATAGCATAATATGAACCAGTGTACACAGTAGTCGAATAATCCAATTCAATAACTTGATTTTAACAGGTTGTGCCACATTGCCAGTCCCTTTATTATTTACAGTTTTTTCTCGTTTTTCATGCCAAACCCAAAAGTATCCACAAACCTTCTAATGCAATGATGTAAAAAACTCAAACATATTCGGAATTAGCGTGGCCGATAGACAAATAATCCAACCCAAGCAATTAGATTTTGAAAACTTTTGCAAAACTGTCACTCCCTAATGTACAGTATCTGCTCGTAGGCGTTGAGTTTATGTCGGCCTCGTGGCCTCCTTCTGGCCTTTGCAACTGCACGTGGTTGAAAGGTACCAGTTTCTCGTAACTAATGATCAGCGGCGAGAAATGTTTGACGTAAAGGCACCCTACGATGAGGATAACGTTCCCTGTACAGTCGTACAGCCTCTGTTGCATTTTCTCCAGCTACTCCTAGTGTGAGATGAAAATTCGCATATTTGCCAAATGAATACCGCTTCATTTCCAGGTACGTGTGGTCACCCAACCTTTGTTGGCAGAAACATTCCGCCTTGGACCATTGCATGGGAGGAAGTAATCTGCCAACTTAAACCTACCACCAACTTAAACCGACCACCTACTTCACCCCCCCCTCCCCAACCCTTCCTCTCGCTATCACCAAACTATCTACTGATGCCCCCCTCCAAATTACCTTTTTCAAAGCTTCATATCTGCTCCATTGTTACCACTTACTTTACAGTAAATTGGGCTTGATATTTTATATTTATGTCCGGAACCTTGAACATTTACTGTAGAATCAATATCAGATTGCATATGATTGTGAATAAATAGCACTAACTTTGCCCATTAATATTTCTGGCAATATCCCCCATTCCAAATTATATGACCAAAGTATCACATTTTTCTTTTTCCAAATTTTTTCACGTATGTCTCTTGAAGTTTTTGCTAGTATGAGTACTTATTCATTTGTTTTCAGGTCAGTGTAGTGTATTGTAGCCATCGCCTATAACACCATATTTCAAAGGCCTCCAAAACTCTTTCTGGTATCTGCTGAAAGTGTCCACGCTTCTGACCCATACATTATTCCTTGTCATTTAAAGCTTTTCAGCAGCCTTTTTCTCAAATTTAAGTTAATGTCTCTTTTCATTACGTCTATTAGCTTGTTAAATGCTGTTTTTGTTTGCTGTATTCTTGTTTTGATTTCTTCCGTACATCTACCATCACAGCTAATGTTACTTCCCAAAAGCAAAATTTTTCCACTTGTTTAAGTTTCCTGTTGCCTGCCAATAATTTTTATTCTAGGGTCTATTTCCAATTTGGAAACAACCATTACTTTCGTCTATACATCAATAACTCTTAAACCATAATTTTCACCTTTTTCCACTAATCTGTTAACGAGTTTTTGTATTGCCTCTTCACTTCTGCGATAAGAGCAGTAACATCTGTATAGCGTCTATTTGGTATTACTTTACCATAAACCTTTAGTCCTGCATGATCTCTTATAACTTCTATCATTAATAATTCTGAATACATGTTATACAATGTTGGAGAGAGTACACAGCCTTGTCTTACTCCCTATCTAACTGCGAACCAATTAGTAAGTTCATTATTTACTAGCATATATGCATACACAACACCTTTATACATGTTCACTTCTTCACTTGTCAAATTACTGAATTGGCACTCATTATTAGAAATAGTGATTGGACTAAGGATGCCAATCACAACTGTGTAGTGAATCTCTCCTCTAAACCACTAGACAATGATACCTTGTGTGCTCTCGGTTATGGTTTAAGTTTTGATGGTTCTAACAAGGGAGTCGACAGTGTTGACATAGCCAGAGCATTTTGCAATTTGGAGAAATTCAGTAATTTGACAAGTGAACAAGTGAACATGTGTAAAGGTGTTGTGTATGCATCTATGTCCAATAGGGTGTTTCATACGGAGGCGAATTTTTTTTTTTTGAGTTTGAAAAATCGGCCCATGGTATTGTTACGAGTTGGGGATTTAGAATATAGTTATACGTCTACCCAGATCCCAACAGGTAACAACAAAAAAACAAAACAAAGACAATCGGACTATAAAAGGGTAGACAAAGGATGCAAGTTTTCGTTGTGTATAAAAAAGTACCATGAATTCCTTAACAAAATATTCAGCTTATAAATTACCCTTAACCAAACTTAACCTAAACATTAACAGTATATACATATAAATAAAACATAAAACAATCATGAAGCAAGGTGGAGGTGGGAGAGGCAATACAAGATTACAAATACTTAAGTGAGGAGCTGAGATGGCTGACGAGTAAGGCTGAGTATTGTAGAAGACGATAGGTAGTCACTGTACCGTAGGTTTCCAGGATAGGTGATCCTGTGGTCACTTCCCAGAGCCAAGTGTTCTCTCCTCAAATTGGAGCTCACAAAGAAGACTTGGAGGAAGTGACGCAACAACCAGGATATGGAGAAGGGAAACCCCGGAGTGGTAACTAAGACGAGTCATACTCGTGTCTCGTCCCTAGATGGCGTTGCTCGTGGTGCTGGGTAGGTAGATCATGACAATCGGTGGAGGGGTTCGTAACACACCCCCCCTCCAAAGACCTCCGTAGCGCGGGCACGAAGGAGGTGATCACCTGGTGCGTCTGGAGAGTAGCTGCTGCATTTCCACTGGAGCTCGGGATAAGGAGTCTGCAATCAGGTTGTCCACCCCCTTTATGTGCCGGACTTGTAGATTATAGGGCTGGGTGAGGAGAGCCCAGCGGAGGATTCGCTGGTTGGAGGTCTTGTTGGTTTGGATGAACGTGAGTGGGTTATGGTCGGTGAAGACGAGGGTTGTTTGTGGGCAAGACTGGAGGTAACATTCAAACTTCTTTATTGCCAACACCAGAGCCAGGGCCTCCTTCTCTATGGTCGAGTAGTTGGTCTGATGTTTTTTCAACTTGGCGGAGTAATATGCCACAGGGTGAAGGACATCAGTGGTTGGGTCGGGTTGTAGGAGCACAGCCCCAACTCCGACACAGCTTGCATTGATTTGCAGATGGAAGGGCAAGGTGTAGTCAGGGGGGTGGACTACAGGCTTGGAGGCAAGGAAGGCTTTGAGGCGGTGGAAAGACTGGTCGCATTTCTGGTTCCAGATGTAAGGGACCGCAGAACTGGTAAGGTCTATGAGGGGTCCGGCCACGCTGGAGAAGTTACTGCAGAACCGACGGTAGTAGCCGCACATCCCCAGGAAGCGCATGAGTTCCTTCGTCGTCCTTGGAGTGGGGAAGGACAAGATGGCTTTAACGTTTGCGTCCTTGGGTCTCACCATACCATGCCCAACGATATGTCCCAGGTAAGTCACTGAGGCTCGACCAAAAGCAGATTTAGCCAGGTTTATGGTGAATCCAGTCTCTTGCAGTCGTGAGAACAGTATCTCCAAACGCACCAGATGTTCGTCCCAGCCGTCCGACACCACCACCAGGTCATCCAGGTAGGCGAACGTCCCACCTAGGTCCTGAATTAGGAAATTGATGGCCCTCTGGAATGTGGGCAGAGCATTAGAAAAGCCAAACGCCATAACCAAATATTGAAAAAGACCAGATGGAGTTATAAATGCTGAGATTATTTTTGCCCTATCCGTGAGTCCCACTTGATAAGATCCTTTCAACAGGTCCACGGTACTGATAAATTTTGCACAGCCTATGCTGTCTATTATATCTTCAATCAAAGGTAAAGGGTAGGAGTCTGAGACAGTGACCTGGTTCACTTTACGATAATCGGTACAGAAACGAAAAGTGCCATCAAGTTTTGGAATGAGAAGGCAAGGTGAAGCCCAGGGGGAGGTACTAGGCTCAGCTAAGTTATGTTTTAACAAAAAAATCTACCTCCTTTTTCATAATCTCTCTTTTTTGTGGATTTAGTCGATATGCTGATTGCCTAATGGGTTGTACATCATCTGAGATTAGCTTAATATCATGTTTAAGTATATTGCAAAACCCTGGGAGGTCTGACGTGACTTTAGGAAATGTTGATAATAACTTAGTGAGATCTTTTGCTTGAGATGGATTCAGAACAGAAAAATACTCATCCAAGTTGTTGAGTATGTGACTGTTAGCAGGGTTTTCTTTAGGTAGAGGGAAGTCTAAATTCTCCAATAGGTCCATGTCATCTGTTTCCGGCTCCGGCCCTGACAAAACCGTATGCAATACAGGTTGGCTTATAGCCTCTGGGATGTCTTCCTCTGACTGCCTGGAATGGTAAAGTTTCATGAGATTAATGTGAACAAGTTGTGAATCTTTTCGGCGATCAGGAGTATGGACTATATAGTTGAGGGGAGATAGTTTATCAGCAACTATATAGGGACCAGTAAACTTGCTTTTAAGGGGAGCGCCTGGAATGGGTAGAAAGAGTAACACTTTGTCACCTGGAGAAAATGATCTTTTAACTAATTTAGGTTGGGACTTCACCATTTTTTCTTGGACTTTTTTTAAGTTTGACTGAGCAATGGTTCGGACTTCAGTTAATTTGTCCCGTAAAGTGTCAATGTATTGGGAAACTGTTGCGGGCTTAATAGATGGAGTGTCAAACCACTGCTCCTTTACTATTTTAAGGGGTCCCCTAATTTGTCTCCCATATAGTAACTCGAACGGGGAGAAACCCAATGACTCCTGGGGACATTCGCTGATGGCAAAGAGTAACAAGTCTATGCTTTCATCACATTCCTTTTGGTGTTCTATACAGTATTTTTTGATCATTGATTTGAAAGTTTGATGGAACCGTTCCAAGCAACCTTGGGATTGTGGGTGGTAAGCCGAAGATGTACAATGGTCCACACTGAGGTCTTTCATCACCTGTTTGAAAAGATTGCTCGTAAAATTGGTGCCCTGATCGGATTGGATCTCTTTAGGAATGCCCACTGAAGTGAAAAGGTGCAAAAGATGTTTGATTACATTTTTTGAAGTGATGCTTTTAAGGGGAAAAGCCTCAGGATAACGTGTACTGGTATCCATAACTGTGAGCAGGAATTGATTTCCTTTCTTAGTCTTTGGTAATGGGCCCACACAATCCACAACAATCTTTTCAAATGGTGTAGAAAATACTGGGATGGGCTTAATGGGAGCTGTTGGTATACTTTCATTTGGTTTTCCTACCATTTGACAAATATGACAAGATTTTAGGTACTTTGACACATCCTTCCTAAGTCCAGGCCAATAATAGTGTTGGAGGAGCTTTTTATATGTTTTCAGGATTCCCAAATGTCCTGAAATACCATCATGGGCAAGGGCAATTAATGCTGGTCTGACTGAGGCGGGAATTACCACTTGATGTATTTCAGACCACGTGTCTAGATGGGCAAGCTCAGGGGGCCTATAGGCCCTCATCAAAACCCCTTCATGATAATAAAAACACGGAAGGGTGTTAAAATCTTTACCCTCAACTGCTGCATGATGAAGTTTATTCAAAGATGGATCAGATTGTTGGGCTTTAATGAGCTCATCCTTACTAATCGTCTTAATGTACAGATCTTCTGTGGGTATGAAGATATTGGAGGTGGTTTTAGATGAAGAGGGCCCATTTCGCACACTCTGTGACCGGGTTACAGCACAAGATGGGAAAAGATGAGGAATAGTTTCTTTAAGGTCAGTGGTGGAGTTGACAGGTAAGGGAGAGTCGACTGTCTTTATGTTAGGAACCACTAGATCTCCTACCAAGTCATTACCCAATAATAAATGAATGCCGCACACAGGCATTGGGTCTTTCCTAATGGCTATTTGCACTTCCCCAGTAATCAAGGGACATTGGAGGTGCACTTTAGCTAAAGGATAGGAAGAATGGGATGAGAGATCTGAAATTAGAACACTCATTAGTAAAATGCGGTAGATATATCAGGAATGACGCTAGACAGGAGGATAGATTGTGCTGCGCCCGTATCACGTAGTATACGAATAGGGAAAGAACGAGACCCCTCTATGATTGAAATTTTTCCCTCATAGGTGAATGAAGAGAAGAGATCCTGATGGGGCCTTTCCACATTGGTGGTTGCTATTGGTTTGGATTTGGGATCCAGGGAACTACTTTTAGCAGTTCGACACTTTGGGTGGTTGCAAGACTGGATCGTATGGCCTGGTTTTTTACAGTAAGAACAATAAAACTTGGTTGCATCGGGGGGGGGGGGGGGTAGGTGTGGGACCTTTCGACCTACCACTCACGTCCCCAAGGTTATCATCAGAGGAGGACCTAACATGTCGGGAAGTACCACGTTCCCTACGGCACAGTGACTCCACCAGCAAGGCGTACTCATCAGCCAGCTCAGCGGCACGTCTTAAATTAACCTCTCCACGCTCCTCCACATGCTTCAAGTTGTGAAATGGTATCTTGCTTTTCCACTCCTCCAGGACTACCAAGTTAAACAAATCCTGAGGTGGCCATTAAGGAAACATAGATAAATTAATTAATGGTCAAAAAGATAAGATAAGTGGATTACCCTAGAAAATATCACGGCAGTGGATAACCAGAAGGTCCCGGAAACTACCCAAGTTATACCTAGGGAAATTACACTTATGAATATTGTTCTTCTGAGAATATCCTTAGATAAGGATAAGAGACTTGAAAGAGGAAGGGCGTATTACTGCATTAATATAAAGATCCAGATTAACAACCCTGAGATACTTGAAAGAGGAAGGGCGTATTACGGCATTTATATAAAGATCCGGATTAACAACCCTGAGATACTTGAAAGACGAAGGGCATATTACGGCATTAATATAAAGATCCGGATTAACAACCCTTAGATACTTGAAACAGGAAGGGCGTGTAGTGATGGGTTGTCAGACCACAGCTTACATCGCAAGGAAAGCCAGACTTGACCCGACATTAGGGGGGTCAAGTGTAAGGGTATCCCTCGCAGGTGCTCAAGGGTGTTACAAATCAACTAGCTCCCCTCCCATGTCACCACAACAGACATGTAAGAAGGCACCAGCCGACTCTCTCCCAATATACAATAACCTACATCGCAGAGAGAGGCCGAACCTGACCTCACATTAGCCAGGTCGAATGTAACCCTCGGAGCCCAACTCAAGGGGCCACAAATCAACCAGGGCCTCTCATGTCACACGGCCCCACCTGATGACTTCTCCAGAAAGTACAACTTATGGTCTCTGAACAAAGTCCAGACCTGACCTCACATTGGCCAGGTCAAATGTAAGGAGACCCTTCGCAGCCGCCCCCCCCCCCCCCGGCCAGCTCAACCTGACGGCTCGCCTCCCAATATATAGGACGTCCCAGTCCTCCCTCAGAGAATTCGCAGAGAGAGATACCCGGAGACAGAGTCAGTCCTCCCTCGGACGATTCGCAGAGAGAGTTGTCTTGTAACAAGGTGGCCAGCTACGACGTCCCGGAGTCCTGCTCGAGAGAAGTCAGGGGCCGGAGGCAAGTCGCCTCCGGTCGCCTCCAGTCGCCTCCGGTCAGGACCGAGACTTCCCTCCGGTGTCCCAGCTAAGCAGTCGCCCTCCCGACACCAGTGTCCCCGCTAAGCAGTCGCCCTCCCGACACCAGTGTCCCAGCTAAGCAGTCGCCCTCCCGACACCAGTGTTCCAGCTAAGCAGTCTCCCTGCTAGGCCTTCCCTAGGTCACGTGAGTGTTTGTCAGAGCTTTCCACGGGATGAGTTACTTATGTGGGAAGTGTATTCATTTCATGTTCGTGTCAGAGCGTCTAGTAATGTAATATAATGTCCTAGTAACTTCAATAGAAGGTGTTATTTATGTGTCCATGTCATGTTCATAATTAATAAAGAGTTGTAACGAAGCAGTGTTTGAGAAGTGGCCTTTAAGAACGTAATAGATGTGTATTGACGTACAAGATACGATAAGTGTACTGACAGTGTAAATATATATCACGGCCAAGCTACCAAAATCTTCCTCTCTTTATACTCTTATAATATCAATATTCTACCTATATGTAATCTTCTTCTTGTGAGATTTGTCTCATTATATTGGCGGCAGCGCACTTAAAGTAAGAGCTCACGCCTCTTAACTTTAGTGTTCAGTACAGTGATAGTAAGAATTGTAGTGATGGGTTGTCAAACCACAGCTTACATGGCAAGGAAAGCCAGACTTGACCCGACATTAAGGGGGTCAAGTGTAAGGGTATCCCTCGCAGGTGCTCAAGGGTGTTACAAATCAACTAGCTCCCCTCCCATGTGACGTGTCACCACAACAGACATGTAAGAAGGCACCAGCCGACTCTCTCCCAATATACAATAACCTACATCGCAGAGAGAGGCCGGACCTGACCTCACATTAGCCAGGTCAAATGTAACCCTCGGAGCCCAACTCAAGGGGCCACAAATCAACCAGGGCCTCTCATGTCACACGGCCCCACCTGATGACGTCTCCAGAAAGTACAACCAAGTCTCTGAACAAAGTCCAGACCTGACCCTACATTAGCGAGGTCAAATGTAAGGAGACCCTTCGCCGCCCCCCCCCCCCCCGGCCAGCTCAACCTCACGGCTCGCATCCCAATATATAGGACGTCCTAGTCCTCCCTCAGACAATTCGCAGAGAGCGATACCCGGAGACAGAGCCAGTCCTCCCTCGGCGACACACGGGGGATTCGCAGAGAGAGAGTTGTCTTGTAACAAGGTGGCCAGCTACTACACGGAGTCCTGCTCGAGAGAAGTCAGGGGCCGGAGGCAAGTCGCCTCCGGTCGCCGCCAGTCGCCTCCGGTCACCTCCAGTCGCCTCTGGTCAGGACAGAGACTTCCTTCAGGCGCCCAGCTAAGCAGTCTCCCATAGAGACAACCCAGGACTACCTGCTAGGCCTCCCTTAGGTCACCTGAGTGTTTGTCAGAGCTTTCCATGGGATGAGTTACTTACGTGGGAAGTGTATTCATTTCATGTTCGTGTCCGAGAATCAGTGTCTAGTAACGTAATATAATGTCCTAACAACTTCAATAGAAGGTGTTATTAATGTGTCCATGTCATGTTCGTAATTAATAAAGAGTTGTAACGAAGCAGTGTTTGAGAAGTCGCCTTAAGACGTAATAGATGTGTATTGACGTGGAAGATAGGATAAGTGTAAATAACTATCACGGCCACGCTACCAAAGTCTTCCTCTCTCTTTTACTCTCTTACTAAATATTCTTCCTATATATATATATAAATCTTCTTCATGCAAGATATAGTTTCATTATATTGGTGGCAGCGAACTATATGTAATTCACGCTTCCCTCGTCCCTTGTTATTGGTAACAGTGTACTTAAAGTAAACCCATGCCCTCCCTCATTTTAGCCATAACACCTGACTCGTTGTTTGAGTATTGTTCGAAAGTGCGTGATAAGGAGTTCCTGCAAGATAGCGTTTTGTTATAGGTGACAGTGAACTATATACGTTAATCCACGTCTTCCTCGCTTAGTTATTATAATGGTAGCAGAGAACTTAACGTAAACTCACGCCTTCCCTCGGTTAGCCATAACACCTGGCTCGTTTCATCCTTCGTTTGATTCAGTCTAAGTATTGTCTACAATTGTGTAATAAGTAATTCCTGTGTCATAGCGCCGTAGCGTGAAAAGTGTCCTAGTGTGTCACCGTTACAGCTCAAGTAAATGTCTCTCGTCGTGGTATGCGCGAATTTTTTTTTCTAGAAATATGTTTAGTGCTTAACGTGATTTCTCAGTGTCCCCCGCGATCTGTGACATTCTCAGTAGCCCAAGTGCAGTTTGAGTGTTGGTCAGTGTTGAACGTAGAAATTGTTTCAGTTATGAAAGCGGTGTCTGTACTAACTGTTATGACTTAACATGTCTTTTAACCTACATCCTCCTCCCTGTCCTAATCCTCACCTCACCCTCCGTACCCATCCGTTCCCGCCTCGCTCCGCCCTGCCCTATCCTACCCCGCTCCGCTCCGCCCCGCCCCGCCCCGTCCCGGTTACGCCACTCTACACCTCACCCCACCAGGCTCCCATCATGCCCGAATGTTTCTCGCCCCGCCCGTGTGACCACCAATGTTTTGTCCTGTGAGTTATGCTTCGAAATCGGTGGTTAGTGTTACTTAACATTGCGATAATTACAGAGCTTCACTCAGTGTGTTTTTATGCTGGTATGATTTGTAATGTACTCTTTGACGCGTAGTGATAAATAATATTCAATGTAGTGAGCAGAGCTTCACTCCCCAACCCAGCCTAATGAGAAAATTGTCGTGACGGAAATAATAGTTACCAAACATTGACGTAACTTTTAAAGTAATTTTTTTTTTTTTTGCGAATGCACTTCCAACTAATCCATCATCCCTTTCGGATTGTTTCTGTCAAATGTCACACACAGTACCGCCCCATGGCTAGCCGGAATCCGTCCACAGCACATATAAGAAGAGAAGAAGCAGTGTGAGGAATGCAGCACCACACCCGCCACGCACCACCCCACTTCTTTCAAGTCCTACCTGGTCTAGGATTAAGAAGAGTTTATATTTTTCTACTAGGAAGTTAAGGAGTGTGGAATGAAGTGCCACACAACGAACCCTGGTGAGCCCAGCCAGGGAGGGATTCAACACTGTGGAAGGTGTAAGACAGGACGGTCTTTGGTCTCGCCGACACTCACTTACGGAGAGCGAGGCCTGGTCCGCGGAACCTGCCTTACGAGTCATCTAAGGAGACGACAGCCCAAGCAGTGGACCGGCTTTCATCCCAGCCGGAGGGGGCCGACGGCAGATGAACAGAAAATCGTCTGGAATATGTTGAAAACGAAGATGTATAAAGAAATACAGATGGAGCAGAAAAATTCATCTGGAATATGACGGAAAACGAAGATGTATAAAGAAACGCAGATGAACAGAAAATTCATCTGGAATATGAAAATGCTCTAAACGTAGAGGAAGCGCAGATGAACAGAAAAATCATCTGGAATATTATAGAAACCAGGAGGAAGTGAGAAGAAGTCAGATGTGGTGACACGACCTACAAAGTGCGGTATGGAAGAAAGAAAAACGTGCTATGTGAAGACAGAAGAGACGCTGTGCTGACATCAGAAGAAAGTCGACAATGACAAGGTGGATAATCAGAAGGACCAACCGACTACCGTTGTTGTGCTGTCGGCATTCCTCATTTTCAGATACCAGCTGGATGGAGGACTTGAGCCATGCTGAACCCAACAAATGTACTGATGTTGTTGATGTTGCTGATGTGTAATAAAAAGATATAACACCCTAACATGTGAAGTAGGAGCATTTTGTATTTTGTATTTGATTCTCTGATTTTTGTTAACATGTACTACAAAGAATGTTTTTTAAAAAGATTAGTCACTTTTTCGATGAGTTCATTTGATCAATGTTTTGCACTACGAAACACAATGTTGTAGCCATTTACTGACTGAGATGAATTATTATTTTGACACGGCCTGGTTAGGCAATGTAACACCTGATTTTGTTTGTAGAATGTGATTTGCAAGTTTGCCTCGGACACTATGCTAGATATGAAGAATCTTTAGATCACTCTATGTTCACTTACTATGTATGTATTTTATTTTTTTCTCCTGTCATAGAAGCTTTAATCTTGGTGGAAGGTATAGTAAGCTTTGTCAGATCAAACTATGCCAGTAGAAAAACATACATCTCTAGGGTTATAATTTGTAAAATGTAAGGATGCATTATCGCCTCAGGGACTATATTAGATACTGCACATGATGTTACTGTCTACTTTAAATGTATCATCAGTTCTCTGAGCATGAAAGCTTTGGTCTTGGCGGGAGGTGTAGTGATGGGTTGTCAGACCACAGCTTACATCGCAAGGAAAGCCAGACTTGACCCGACATTAGGGGGGTCAAGTGTAAGGGTATCCCTCGCAGGTGCTCAAGGGTGTTACAAATCAACTAGCTCCCCTCCCATGTGAGATGTCACCACAACAGACATGTAAGAAGGCACCAGCCGACTCTCTCCCAATATACAATAACCTACATCGCAGAGAGAGGCCGGACCTGACCTCACATTAGCCAGGTCAAATGTAACCCTCGGAGCCCAACTCAAGGGGCCACAAATCAACCAGGGCCTCTCATGTCACACGGCCCCACCTGATGACTTCTCCAGAAAGTACAACTTATGGTCTCTGAACAAAGTCCAGACCTGACCTCACATTGGCCAGGTCAAATGTAAGGAGACCCTTCGCCGCCGCCCCCCCCCCCCCGGCCAGCTCAACCTGACGGCTCGCCTCCCAATATATAGGACGTCCCAGTCCTCCCTCAGAGAATTCGCAGAGAGAGATACCCGGAGACACAGTCAGTCCTCCCTCGGACGATTCGCAGAGAGAGAGTTGTCTTGTAACAAGGTGGCCAGCTACGACGTCCCCGAGTCCTGCTTGAGAGAAGTCAGGGGCCGGAGGCAAGTCGCCTCCGGTCGCCTCCAGTCGCCTCCGGTCAGGACCGAGACATCCCTCCAGTGTCCCAGCTAAGCAGTCGCCCTCCCGACACCAGTGTCCCCGCTAAGCAGTTGCCCTCCCGACACCAGTGTCCCAGCTAAGCAGTCGCCCTCCCGACACCAGTGTTCCAGCTAAGCAGTCTCCCTGCTAGGCCTTCCCTAGGTCACGTGAGTGTTTGTCAGAGCTTTCCACGGGATGAGTTACTTATGTGGGAAGTGTATTCATTTCATGTTCGTGTCAGAGCGTCTAGTAACGTAATATAATGTCCTAGTAACTTCAATAGAAGGTGTTATTAATGTGTCCATGTCATGTTCGTAATTAATAAAGAGTTGTAACGAAGCAGTGTTTGAGAAGTCGCCTTTAAGAACGTAATAGATGTGTATTGACGTATAAGATACAATAAGTGTACTGACAGTGTAAATATATATCAAGGCCACGCTACCAAAATCTTCCTCTCTTTATACTCTTATACTATTAATATTCTACCTATATGTAATCTTCTTCTTGTGAGATTTGTCTCATTATAGGCATATTACGGCATTTTATATAAAGATCCGGATTAACAACCCTGAGTAAACAGGAAGGGTGTATTACGGGATTAATATAAAGATCCGGATTAACAACCCTTGAGTTACTTGACTATTGACCCCGAATGAGATAATGAGAAGAACAATAATTGAGGCTTTATAATTGTGGGGTCCTGGTAGAGCGGGGCGTCCCAAGATATCACTTCACCCTACACTAGTGACTATGGAACAGCCTACTCTGGAGTGAGGGTACGGCATTAAACAAATCCGGATTCTTCCCTACACTCGATAAGGCTTACTGCACGACTGCCACGTGTAATAACAGGTAAGCCTTATGACATTCGGAACCTAATATCCTACGTCTGTCACCCTAACTGTACGATAATACCAATATATGCACACACATATGAAGGAAACTTTAAACCACGGTAAAGCAATTGTGAACAGAAGTGACTGGGAGGAATAATTAACAAGGAGTAACAAGGGGGTTAAGAAATATGGTACTTAAGGTCGTGTCCTGTCACGGTCGCCATTTGTTAGGAGTTGGGGATTTAGAATATAGTTATACGTCTACCCAGATCCCAACAGGTAACAACAACAAAAAAACAAAGACAATCAGACTATAAAAGGGTAGACAAAGGATGCGAGTTTTCGTTGTGTATAATAAAGTACCATGAATTCCTTAACAAAATATTCAGCTTATAAATTACCCTTAACCAAACTTAACCTAAACATTAACAGTATATACATATAAATAAAACATAAAACAATCGTGAAGCAAGGTGGAGGTGGGAGAGGCAATACAAGATTACAAATACTTAAGTGAGGAGCTGAGATGGCTGACGAGTAAGGCTGAGTATTGTAGAAGACGATAGGTAGTCACTGTGCCGTAGGTTTCCAGGATAGGTGATCCTGTGGTCACTTCCCAGAGCCAAGTGTTCTCTCCTCGAATTGGAGCTCACAAAGAAGACTTGGAGGAAGTGACCAAACAACCAGGATATGGAGAAGGGAAACCCCGGAGTGGTAACTAAGACGAGTCATACTCGTGTCTCGTCCCTAGATGGCGTTGCTCGTGGTGCTGGGTAGGTAGATCATGACAATCGGTGGAGGGGTTCGTAACAGTATTAATGATGTAGTTCTATGTGCAGAATCATGTGATATCTTCAGATTTGAAAAGTTTTCATTTTTTGCTTGGTAAATTTTAACTTGAAATCTTATGAAAATTCAGTATTCCCACCCTTTTACCAACACCACTAAATAGCTTATTTAAAGTAAAGTAAATGTATCAGGTTAATTTATTAGGATGAAAATGATCCAGAAGAGTGAAACGAATGATCTTGACACATTTATTAAATTTAATATTCCTTTAGAAAACAAAATCATCAAATACAAAAACCGGTTTTACTACTACGACCCGGTGTTGCTGCACTCCATAGAGAACATGTCTTTCTTGCTTCTGTTTCTATTCATCACCTCGCTGCTGACCACCTGAGCTCGGATGTAGCCTTCCCTCCTCTCCTGGCTGTACACGTGACTGCTGGCCTCGCTCACTTGCTGTAGACAACGCTCTATACTCTGGGTGTGCGATGGCCAGGCAGGGACATGCATGGGGTTGTCCAGGAAAGCTCTGACTTGAACATTGGTGAGGCTGCAGGTAAGAGGGGGCTCACTGCCAGCCTGGATGTTATCCAGATCTATGAGATCAGTGAGGGTCTTGGCACCTAGATTGACTTCAGGAGTCTTCCTGACCCTGAAGGAATCGTCACCAACTGATTCGTCATGCCCAGATCCTCTCAAGTCTCATATCCAAGAGCTTTTTGACTGCCACTCTTCTCTCTTCCTCATCCTTACTGCAGAGCATTATCTGCAGAACTGCCTCGGGATGAGCATACCAGGAAGATCTCCTCACAGTCTGCTCCACAATCTGAAGAACCTTCCTTGGCTGACTCCTCAGGAGCTCAAGCTGGAAGAGAACATGCCTCGGACCTTCGGAGAACGATGACTTGACCTTGGTGTTGAACCAATTTGGCAAGTAGACACTCACGATGAATTGGACAATAAGTCTCAGGTTGTGAAGCTGGTTCCCTTTCAGTTTATGATGAGCGACCCAAATTCTGCAGAACCTGAGAGCCGTTGTGAACCACCTAGAATGTGAGACTGGACCTATCTGCAGGTAAGCAAGTCTATCAGGCATGACCCCAGTTTTGATGGCACTGCAAATCATGTAACCATAGTACTGGTCAGTACTCAGGTCGTCAATGACAGTATGTTCAAGCTCAACGAGTGGAGGGCCAACTGTGATTTTTTCAAAGCTCGGATTTATTTCTAACTCAGTGGCAGAGTCCAGCATCTTGCCAAGAGGACCAGACCATCTGTTGTTTGAAAGAGTCTTGCCATCCAGCTCCTGGATCAGATGTCTGAGTGGCAACTCGTTGGTGTGGAGGTCACAAACAATCCAGACCAGCTTCCTCCCAATCATCCTCTCTATCCACTGTATGACCCCCCCTTGCCACCCTGTGTTCGTGTTGGTGCTGTCCCCTCCAATGGCCTGCAGGGTCTGGTCTACGTTCCTCTCTCTGAGCCAGTTCACAATGTTATCTGCCACTATCTCAGCTGGTTTCCTGATGTCACCTTTCTCTGGAGTGAAATGCCACAAATACTTCCCTCCTTGTTCACTGCAGCAGGAGTAGTGTTCCTTCTTCACCATGGCAGGGAACAACTTGTCAGAATCTCCAACTTTCATGAACACTTTAGTGTCAACCCTTTTCCCATCAAAGAACAAACAATTGATTCCATTTTCTCTTATCCCCTTATCAAACTCCTCTTCTTGGTTAATGACAAGTTTCTCCTGAGCTCTCCTTACTTTGTTATGATCTATCACCAGGTGAACATCATCAGATGTTATCAAACCACCGTCAATCCAGGCAGCTGTTGCTATCTCTGCAGTTTCTCTGAGACCAGTGTGGTGTCGCATGCTGGCCAGAGCTATGCTCGGGATATCTTTCCTATTTCGAATCTTATGCCTGGAAGGTTTGGGATCATTATTTTCTGGGTTAGGGACAAAGTCACCATTCTCCTGGTCAGCACTCGGATCAGCCATGGGGAAGACATTAAACTCTGAATCAGCTTGACTCCAATCATCGGCCTTTTTTGCCTCACCCTGGGCCTTCTCAAGTCTCTTTTCCTCGGCAACTCTTCTCCTCTTCTGTCTCTCTGTGGCAGCCTCCTGTCTCTTGGACTCCGGAATATCTTGGCTAGAAATCATGAGAGCCCCTATACTGCCAGTCTTCTCTCTCTGTGCTTTGACAAATGCCAGTTCGATCACAGGAATCTTCAGTTCACGCTTGCAAATACAGGAGATGTGGGCTTCGGATTTACAGTCACGATCGCATCCAAACTCAGGACAGAGAACAATTGGGCACTTGCAAGTAATTATGTCAAATAACTGGTCCAGTTGCTTGGCAAAGCTGTCCTTAACTGCAAGTTTTCCTCTCCCAAGAGAGATATCTCTTGCCTTTTCCCAACTGGCTAGCAGTCTCTCACTAATCCTCTTCTGACTTGTTATGACTGGAGGCTTGAACTGAGCGTTAGCCAGAGTGTACTGTGCCAAGACAGCTTTGGTCATATCACTGGCAATGTCTTTGTTTGTGTAAGTTCTTTGGTTCTTTTCACTGATTTGCCTGATTAAAACACCGTATCTCAAAGCATCTCTCAATGTAGGCAACTCCGACTTCAGGAGCTCTCTCCCAGACCCAAGATAGTGAGTGAGATGGCTGGATTTTTGGTTCCTCGTCCTGACACAAGCAGCCATCGCAAATATTATCAACTTATAAATGCATCAGAATCTGAAACAGAAAAAAATATTGTTAGTTGGGTTGTTAAAGAATGAAGTCAGAAAGCAATGTTCACTATTTAATTGTAATGCACTAATGCAGCTGTACGTTAGATTTTCGATAAATTTCACGCTAAAATTTACCTAGCAAAAGGTTGCAAAATATTGAAACTGAAATTATTTTCTGTTTATATACACTAAAATCTACGAAAAAAGTGATGGGCCATTAGTTTTAGCTGATCTTCCCTCCTTTGACACACCCTAATGTCCAAGCCTTGTATTCCAAATTGTCCAGAAAGATTCACCAAAGCAATCCTAGCCCTTAAGAAAAATAAGGATCTACATGTCACTAAAGCAGATAAAGCCAACACAGTAGTGATTTTAAACAAAGATGATTATATTTCTAAAATGAATGACCTTTTATGTGATATTACAACATATTCTAAACTCATAAATAATCCTCTCACCACTGTCAACACCCAGTTCAACAAAAAACTGAAGTCATTATTGGTGGCAAAGCTACTCTCATTAAACATCTTACTTCAACGTCCCCTCCACTGCCATACATGTACGGTGTAATCAAGACCCACAAGCCTAATAACCCAGCAAGACCCATCATTAGCTCAGTTGGGTCAATCTCTTATAAACTATCTAAATGGTTAGTTTCTTTACTAAATCCCCTAGTTGCCAACATTTCTAACTCTAATATCAAGAATAATATGGATTTGGTTGATAAACTCAATAACTTACAAATGAATTATGATTTTAAACCGGTCAGTTTTGATGTAACATCACTCTTTACAAAGGTCCCAGTTGATGATTTACTGGAGTTCCTCATAGATTCCCTGGATAATATTTCATTGCCTCTCTCGAAAGACGACGTCATCGAACTCATCAAACTATGTATTACGGATTGTAAATCTGAATTCAATGGAGAATATTATGCTCAAAAATTTGGTATGGCAATGGGTAATCCACTCTCACCTGTATTAAGCAACCTATATATGGAATTCTTTGAAAAGAAACTATTAAGTAATATTTTACCACCTTCAGCAGTCTGGTTTAGATATGTCGATGATGTATTATGTCTCTGGCCATGTAATGAGGACCTAAAAGCTTTCCTGCCACAACTTAACTTTCTTAGCCCCCTCCATCAAATTCACTGTGGAATTAGAGCAAGACTGTAAATTGTCATTCCTAGACTGACTGATACAAAGAATAGGTAACACTTTTAAGTTCAGTATTTATAGAAAACCTACTATTGTGTGTTCATACATTCATTATTTTTCTGCCCACCATAATAGAGTCAAACAGTCAGTATTTTCAACAATGTTTTTACGTGCTTTGAGAATTTGCAGCCCGGAATTCATTGATGAGGAATATAAATATATCTATAATATTAGCTCAAACCTTAAATACCCTAGATCTTTCATAGACAAATACCTGAACATTACTAAGAAATCTTTTTATAGAAGAGATCCCAAGCCCACCCATCACCATAAGAATATCTTAATATTGCCATTTCACAAAAATTTCTCTCAAATTCCTTTACAACTAAAAACCTTGAACGTCAATGTGGGATTTCAAAACTCATGCACTGTTAAACAAATGTTAATCAAGAACTCCCCCAACAACACAATTGGTTGCATTTATAAAGTTCCTTTCGAGGAATGTAATATGTTTTACTTAGGCCAGACAGGTAAAGATCTTGTAACTAGACTTAAACAACATAAATATAGTGCTAGTACAGGCCAGGAATCCAATGCTCTGTTTGTTCATTTGAGGGATAACAAGCATTGCATTGACTGGGATAATGCCTCCTCAATATTACCTTGTAATTCAATTGATAGTAGGAACATCATAGAATCTAGTCTCATTAAACATACCAAAGCATTCAACATGAATTTGAGTTATGGCATGTACAAACTGGATAATTTTGTAATTAAAAAGATTTGTAACCAGGTGAGAAGGTTGGGTCACCTTACCCTCTGACCTGACTACCGACCGTTGCTGTGCTATTTAAAGATCAGTAGGGTCATTACATAAGAACATAAGAACATAAGAAAATAAGGAGTCTGCAATAGGCAGGTTGGCCAGTGCATGGCAGCTCCTGTCGAGAGTTACTACCACTCTCTATCATCCATGAATCTATCTAGCCTCCTTTTAAAATTTTCCAGAGTTCCCGTACTTACTACAAAGTTGCTAAGCTTGTTCCACTCGTCCACCACCCTATTTGTAAACCAGTTTCTTCCTATCTCCCTCCTGAACCTAAACTTATCCAACTTGAATCCGTTGCTCAGAGTCCTATCCTGCTCGGATATTATAAGAACTTTATCTATATCCCCTTTATTGATTCTTTTCACCCACTTAAATACTTCTATCATATCTCCCCGCACTCTTCGTCTTTCTAGGAAATGCAAGTTAAGATTCTTTAGCCTATCCTGATATGGAAGGTTTCTAAGTCCCGGAATCATTTTTGTCATTCTTCGCTGCACCGACTCTAGTGAATTTATATCCATTCTATAATAGGGACACCAGAACCGAACCGCATAATCGAGGTGTGGCCTGACTAGCGCAAGATATAGTTGCAATAAGACCTCTGCACTCTTGTTACTTATACTTCTACATATAAAACCCAATACTCTGTTTGCCTTATTTCGAACATTAACGCACTGTTTTCTAGGCCGTAGGTCAGGGCTTACAAGTACCCCTAGGTCTCTTTCACAAGTCGACTTCTCTAGGTTGATGTTGTTAAGGCTGTATACAATTATAAGTATTTGTTCTTCCAATATTAAGTACGCTGCACTTGCTGGCGTTGAATTTAATTTACCTAATACCTGACCATTGTGGACCTGATCTCACCCTCCTCTGTATATATACACCTTGTTTTGTACTTCTCCTTAGTCTGTACTCATCCCTGAAGATGTGAATTACACGAAAGCGCTTGGGAACTTCGTGTTTTCTTCTTTCCTTGTGGTTATCAGCATATACTTAGATCACGCGCACCTACAGTGATTTACTTGCATATATATATATATATATATATATATATATATATATATATATATATATATATATATATATATATATATATCGTTTATCGAAGGTAAATTTTCTTATAATATTATGTTTTTATTGTATATCACCTGTATTTTTTAAAACTTTTTTCAAAACTTTTGTGTTTTTAGGCTCTGATGATGGAAAACGATTATTTCCGAAATGTTAGCGATTAAAAGAAGCCCACATGGTCAAGATGTTTGTGTTTACCGTAGTTCTCCTCTTCGTTATATATATATATATATATATATATATATATAATATATATATATATATATATATATATATATATATATATATATATATGTTGGCCAAAGGAAGGCTATTTGTAAAAGATATTGCATGGCAAAATCTACCTCCAGGATTATTATAAGATTTTGGCGAGTAGGGTTAAAACCGAGATAAGGAAAGCCAAGAGGAATAATGAGGTAAGGAAAGCAAGGGAGGCGAAGACAAACCCCAAGGGATTCTACCAAATGTATCAAACTAAAACACGAGAAAAGATTGGACCAATGCGGTCAGATACCGGCGAGCTCACTGATAACGATGGAGAAATGAGCAATAATTTGAATAAATATTTTTCATCAGTTTTCACCACTGAAAATTTAAACATGATACCCGAGGCACCGACTCTATTCAGAGATAGTCAAGAAAACAAATTAAGCGAGATAGTAGTGACTAGTAACGATGTTAGTAAGCAAATAGACAAACTAAAGCCTAATAAGTCACCTGGTCCCGATGAGATATTTGCCAGAGTATTAAAGGAATGTAAGGAAAAGCTTAGTATGCCCTAGTAAAGTTGTTTAACATGTCCTTAAAAACAGGTGTAGTACCAGAATCCTGGAGGATAGCGAATGTCTTACCGATTTTCAAGAAGGGGGATAGATCACTATCCTCTAACTACCGCCCAATCAGTCTAACATCAATAGTAGGCAAATTACTGGAAGCAATAATTTCAAACTCTATACGAAAACACCTGGAGAAGCACCGATTGATCAATGATTCCCAGCATGGCTTCACAAGCGGACGTTCTTGTCTAACTAATCTATTAACATTCTTTTCATCAGTTTTCGAATCGGTGGACGAGGGGCACAATTATGATGTGGCATATCTCGACTTAAGCAAAGCCTTCGACAGAGTCCCCCCACGAAAGACTAATTAGAAAGGTAGAAGCACATGGCATCAAAGGTAACATCCTTAAATGGATTAGGGCGTGGTTACAGGACAGGAAACAGCGAGTGAGCATTAACGGCACTAAGTCCCATTGGAGCAACGTCACAAGTGGAGTTCCCCAAGGCTCAGTACTTGGACCATTATTATTTATTATATATATAAACGACATAGATATCGGCATAGACAGCAACATAAGTTAATTTGCTGATGACACTAAAATAGGGCGTGTTATTAAATCTGACGAGGACTCAGCAAAACTACAGGAAGATCTAAAAAAATATTTCGAATGGTCTGAAAAATGGCAGATGAAATTCAACGTGGGCAAATGTAAAGTACTCAGTATAGGAGATGTAAACAGGGAAACCAGATACCAGATGAACAACGATGCCATAGAGAAATCCGACTGGGAGAGAGATTTAGGAGTAATGATAAGTAGGAACCTTAAGCCAAGTAAACAATGTGTTTTTGCTCATAACAAGGCTAATAAAGTACTTGGGTTCATACAAAGGAGTGTTAGTTACAAGACTAGCGAGATCATCCTTAAACTGTATCTTGCGCTTGTGAGACCACACATGGACTTCGCAGTTCAGTTCTGGTCACCGTATTACAGGATGGATATAGAATCATTGGAAAGAATTCAGAGGAGACTGACTAGACTAATCCCGGGCATTAGGAACCTTGAGTATAGAGACAGGTTAAAGCATCTTAATTTGCACTCCCTCGAGAGACGTAGAGCGAGGGGCGACCTGATAAAGGTGTATAAGTGGAAGTCAGGGCTAAACAAAGGGGACATTACAAAGGTACTCAAACTATCCAACCAGGAGCGAACTCATAACAATGGTTTTAAATTAGACAAATTTAGATTTAGGCGTGAAATAGGTAAACACTGGTTTGGAAACAGAGTAGTGGATGAATGGAACAACTTACCAAATATCATCATTAACTAGAATACGCTGAATAGCTTCAAATATAGGTTGGATGCTTATATGAGCAATAGGGGTTGGGTGTAAACGGGACTGCCCAGTATGGGCCAATAGACCAGCTGCAGTTTCCTCCATTCTTATGTTCTTATGTTCTTATATATATATATATATATATATATATATATATATATATATATATATATATATATATATATATATATATATATATATCTTGATAAAATCACACGGGAAAAGGGAAACAACGGAGCACCTTAGCTTTCGTCTTTATTCAAGACATCTTCAATTGCCTCTGAAGATGTCTTGAATAAAGACTAAAGCTAAGGTGCTCCGTTGTTTCCATTTTCCCATGTGATTTTATTAAGATTTATCTTATTCACGTTTTCATTGTGGATCTACATGAAAAAAAATAAATAAATAAATATATATATATATATATATATATATATATATATATATATATATATATATATATATATATGCAAGTAAATCACTGTAGGTGCGCGTGATCTAGGTATATGCTGATAACCACCAGGAAAGAAGAAAACACGAAGTTCCCAAGCGCTTTCGTGTAATTCACATCTTCAGGGGTGAGTACAGACTAGAGAGAGTAGTGCAAAACAAGATGAATATATACAGAGGAGGGTGAGACCTAATTACCTGACCATTGTGACCATTGTGGACCTGGTCTCACCCTCCTCTGTATATATTCATCTTGTTTTGCACTACTCTCTCTAGTCTGTACTCACCCCTGAAGATGTGAATTACACGAAAGCGCTTGGGAACTTCGTGTTTTCTTCTTTCCTGGTGGTTATCAGCATATATATATATATATATATATATATATATATATATATATATATATATATATATATATATATATATATATATATATATACATATATATATATATATATATATATATATATATATATATATATATATATATATATATATATATATATATATATATTAGCTTTCGTCTTTAATCACCAGGAAGGTCTCCTTTGAAGTATAGAGAATTACATATCTTAGTCAAACTTTCATCCCATTCTTGTCCATCTGTTTTATAAATTCTGTTGGAAGCTGATCAGCCCCACAAACTTTATAATTTTTCATTTGCTCACAGCTGCTTTTGTTTCCAAAGTTGGCATTTCGATCTTTATTTCCTTTCTTTTCTTTCCTTTACTCCATCCTTGTCATTGTATAGTTCTTCTACGTACTCTACCCATCACTCGTTTACTTCTTCTGCCTAAAACATGATCTTATTGTCTTTGCTCTTAATAAGCCCACCCAATTATTTATTTTTTTTTGTTCATTTGTTTAATCTTTCTGTGCACATCCCTGTAAGTATGCCTTCTGTCATAATCTTCCATCCCCTTGAATTTCCTTTCGAGATCATCTTTCGTAGCCTGTCTGCATTCCCTTTGAACTTCTTTGTTAATTTTATGTAAGCCTCACTTCGTTTTCTAACTTTTCTTAAACTATCCATTTTCTTTAAAATTTCCTTTGCCATTCACTACTTTTAGCCTCGTTCCTCCTATGTCCTATAAATTTTCCATAGTCTCTAACATTATTTTTTTTTGTATTTATTACATTTTTGTCCTGGTCCTTGTTCATCAAAGTCACCCTCTAGCAATACTGAAAATCTATTTTCGGTTTCAACTTCACATTCTCTCCCGGCCCCTGTTTTGACAGGTCTTGGTTTGCGTTACTGAATTTCTGAATCTTTCCTGAATTAAAATGTAATCTATTTATTTCCTGGCTATGTTGTTTACATTGTTCTGGGGGTAAGACCCATGTGTAGAGATGCCTAAGGCGTTGTTCAAACCCTGCATTTACAATTATCATCTTGTTTTCTTTACAGAACTCAATTTGATCTTTCTCCTTTCTCATTTCTATCACCCAACCCATGTAGTCCTTCTTCTGGTGCTACTTTCCCTTTCCTAATTTTTGCGTTAAAATCACCCATTGTAATCAGACATTCATTAAACTTTACGGTGTTTTTTCTTTCTTTAAATTTTCAAAACAAAATTCTAAGACTTCATCCCCATTATCATTTGTACAAAGTCAATGGATTTAACGTTAAACTAACATAACTCTATCTCATCTCTTTACACACTACTCAACTTCTGGTTTGCAAGAATACCACCAACACCTGTCTCACGTTTTTCACCACCTGAATATATGAAGTGAGAATCCTCACCGGTAACACTATTTGAACCTGTCCATCTTATTACACTTAATCCCAGAATGTCTCACTGCAATCTTTTAATTTTCCTACAAACATTTGCATATTTACCAGTCTCATATAGTGTCCTCATATTCCATGTTCCAATCTTTATTTTGTTTGTTCATTTTTAAACTTTCTTTCGTATTTAATGTTCAAGGTTTTGTTTTGCCCAGACAATTCTTGCTAGCTCTCGGTGGCACACTGCCCACAAGCACGGGAGGCAATGTGGTTGTACCTTTGGTGACGATGATCCAACAGGAACGCCGAGAATCGTTTATTTTGTCATTCCATGAAGTTATTGAGAAAGATTAATTAGAGGGAGTAGAAAAAGTTGGGATTGAACTTTAAGATGTAGAGGCAGCTCATACCTCCCTCTGGTAAAGAACCAGCCCATCACCAACTCTGTGACCAACTTTAAAAACAGTGATGATCTTTATATCACTAAATAGTAACCTATTCAAAACAATAATAAAGTACATCGTTTAACTGTCTGTGCTTTTTTTTCATATTAAGTGGTGAAAAATTGGTGTAAAATTGTACCTACCATCGCTCTTACTGAGGAACCGAATGGAGTATGTTTCCTTTAGTAGCCAAAAATTATCTTCTTTTTTTTTCTACAAAACAACCAATGTGTTGCTTTGAGTCATTATTCCTAGATATCTAAATTTGGATGTCAATAACCTACAGAATATATTATATAATTGTTCTATGTTTTTATTGAATAATTAGGAGTTATCACCGAATATCAGGTAAGGCGCAATGGGCTCAATTGAGATTATATATAGCAGTTCTTGGCGGTGCCACCGTCGCTGGGAATTAAAAATTTATCATTGAGTGAGGCATCCTCTGAGACCGAGAGTAAAGAATCCTTGGTTGGCCCCACAGAGACCGACCATGATTCCCCACCCGTGGGTCGGTCCAGTTTTGAATTTGTCATGGGATGATCATGCAATATCTCCTGTTCCTGCATATAATTACCACAATCAATCAATCACGTTCCTCCACCCGGGTGAAGCCGGGTAAATTGTACACTAGTTGTATACTAAGCTTTCGACATGCAAAGAATCAGCGTGGCCAGCATTACAATCGACAGCCTTTACTTCACGATCTGTATACTTGGGTACCAATTTACAGCTAGGTGACCTGGGGATGCCTCGGGATCGAACCGACGCACCCTTCTAGTGAAAAACATCTATGTAAATATTCATATATACATTCATATATGCATCCATCCACCCATTCATACATACATACATACATACATACAGACTGGATGAGTCACAAAAGCCTTCCCTCTCTCTGCGTCATTAAAAATTTACCAGTGTTGATATCACGCCAGATTTCCCAGTGTGTCAATATCGATGCCAATCAACTCTAGTATTGACGGACCGTCCTCCACTACGACCCAGTTTACAATTCTGTTTTTTTTTCAGTTAATGATTTACTTTGTTTTATAAATAAAAGGGTGAATGAATTGTTTGAAAGTTTTTGTAAAAAAAAAACGTGTACATTTTGCATTCTTGGATTATCCACTGTACATATTTTTATACAATATATACCGGCAAAACAGCACCATATTTCTAATGTTATTATATTTTTCATTGAGCCGTATCTTAAGATCTGCGGGAGGGACTTACAGTTTGTTACATAACTTTGTGACTTCCTCATTTCCTATTCAGTAAAGTGGCTTATCCCTGAGCAGGAAGGCGAATTATCCCGTGTGTTGAACCTGGGAAGGAAGACCCCTGGCCATTTGCAGTATCACCTTTGTGTATTTCAAACAAGCAAGAAGACTTATGCCACAAACTCCACTTCATAGTTCGCCACGTCTACCCATCACCCTCCAGGTCTCTAGGTCTTCACTAAGTAGGGAACCTTTTGCAGTCATTCATTGTAACACAGTCAAATGATAGTTCGTAACACATAATTATACAGTATAATGTTAGAAATATAACTACACACGTTTTTCTGCCTCTGTCAACGCTAAGTCACAGTATGTGAACAACTCGGTAACTTTGAACTCATTCCTATTTCTCTCAACAAACACAGAATATTAAAACATAACAAGATCATTTTCAGAGTCAAGGTCATGTTATAACTTTTTTATTTCAAGTTTGTACAGTTATCGTTCCAAAATTAAAGATTGTGAAAACTATTGAGAAGCAGGCACTGATGAGTATCTACGGTAAATATACTTGTAAGATACTGTACGTGCAAGTCAAGACCGAAGATTATGACCTTCAGGGTGAGCACCGGTAACAGAGGAGACAGCGAGACATCAATGCAGTGTAAGCGATGGTTGTGGTGATACATGAACAAAGGTGATACCCGAGTGAGGACACATTAGGTACAACTTGTGGCGAGCACCGAAGGAGTCAATGCAAATCAGGGTAAGAAACATGTCAGAACACGATAGCTAGTTACCCATTCACAGCTGAGTAAACTACAGGTGCCCAAGCCGTGAACTAATGAGCTTAAGAACAGAAGGCGAGCGCTTACACCCATTTTCCCACTGCACTCCTAAGAAAGAAGTTAACCCCAATTATTGAAAAAATGATGCTCAGTAAGGTTAAAAAAAGAGAGGTTATTGTGGAAAATAGAAGCGAGAAGATGGGGAATGAGAAAACACCCGTGATAAACAACTGATACTAAAGAATAAATAGTTGTTTGGTGGTGATAGCAGTAAGATGTTGTTATAAGCTGGAGAGCAGTGAGTGGGAGGAAGGCGGGAGAAGTTGCGTGAAGCTGAAGCTAAAGGTAGCAATAATATTAGAAAACCTGAAGAAACATTGGGTTCCGACGCGTTGTTTACAAGAGAAGTGACGCTCTCAGGACTAAGAACAAGTGTGTTGAGGTGGAGAGCGAGGCACTGTTGGGCACATTGAAGAAAGTACAGCGTATGAGGTTATGATCAACCAAAGTTATTCTAGTGAAACAGGGCCACACTGGTTAACCATGGCCACACTGGTGAACCAGAGCCACACTAGTGAACCATGGCCACACTAATGAACCAGGGCCTCACTGGTTAATCGGAACCAGGCTCACACTGGTGAACCAAGGCTACAATGGTGAATGAGGCCACGTTGGTGAACCAGAACCAGGCTCACACTGGTAAACCAGGCCCACACTGATAAACAAGGCCTCAATGGTGAATCTGGGCCACACTAGTGAACCATAGGCAGGCCCACACTGGCGAACTACAGAACCAGGGCCACACTAGTGAACCAGAACAAGGCCCACACTGGTGAACCAGGGCCACACCAATTAACCAGAACCAGAGCCACACTGGTGAACCAGAGCCACACCAGTGAACCAGAATCAGAGCCACACTGGTGAAACAGGGCTACACTAGTGAACCAGAACCAGAGCCACACTGGTGAACCAGGGCCACACCAGTGAACCAGAGCCAGAGCCGCACTGGTGAACCAGGGCCACACTAGTAAACCAGAACCAGGCCTACACTGGTGAACCAGGGCCACACCAGTGAACCAGGGCCACACCAGTGAATCAGAACCAGAGCCCCACTGGTGAACCAAGGCCACACTAGTAAACCAGAACCAGGCCCACACTAGTGAGCCAGGGTCACACCAGTGAACCAGAACCAGAGCCACACTGGTGAACCAGGGCCACACCAGTGAACCAGAACCAGAGCCATACTGGTGAACCAGGGCCACACCAGTGAACTAGAACCAGAGCCACACTGGTAAACCGGGGCCACACCAGTGAACCAGACCCAGAGCCACACTGCCTCAAGATGAAGAAGTTTACTGACATCACAATCGAGGGAAGGAAGTGTCTCACATGAGGGGGGGGGGGAAGTGTCTCACTTGAGAGGGAGGGAAGTGTCTCACATGAGGGGGAGGGAAGTGTCTCACATGAGGGGGAGAGGGAAGTGTCTCACATGAGGGCGAGGGGGAAATGTCTCGCATGAGAGGGAAGGAAGTGTCTCACATGAGGGGGGGGGGAAGTGTCTCACATGATGGGGAGGGAAGTGTCTCACATGATGGGGAGGGAAGTGTCTCACATGAGAGGGAGGGAAGTGTCTCACATGAGGGGGAGACGGAAGTGCCTCACATGAGGTAGAGGAGGAAAGTGTCTCGCATGAGAGGGAGGAAGTGTCTCGCATGAGAGGGAGGGAAGTGTCTCACATGAGGGGGAGGGAAGTATCTCACATGAGGGGGGGAGGGAAGTATCTCACATGAGGGGGAGGGAAGTGTCTCACATGAGGGGGAGAGGGAAGTGTCTCACATGAGGGAGAGGGGAAAATGTCTCGCATGAGAGGGAGGGAAGTGTTTCACATGAGAGGGGAGTATCTCACTTGAAGGGGAGGGAAGTGTCTCACATGAGAAGGAGGGAAGTGTCTCACATCAGGAGGAGAGGGAAGTGTTTCACATGCGGGGGAGAGGGAAGTGTCTCACATGAGGGGGAGGGAAGTGTCTCACATGAGGGTGAGAGGGAAGTGTCTAACATGAGGGGGAGAGGGAAGTGTCTCGCAAGAGAGGGAAGGAAGTGTCTCACATGAGGGGGGGAAGTGTCTCACATAAGGGGGAGGGAAGTGTCTCACATGATGGGGAGGGAAGTGTCTCACATGAGAGGGAGGGAAGTGTCTCACATGAGGGGGAGGGAAGTGTCTCACATGAGGGGGAGGGAAGTATCTCACATGAGGGGGGGAGGGAAGTATCTCACATGAGGGGGAGGGAAGTCTCTCACATGAGGAGGGGGAAGGAAGTGTCTCACAAGAGGGGGAGGGAAGTGTCTCACATGGGAGGGAGTGGGAATTGTCTCACATGAGGGGGAGGAAAGTGTCTCACATGAGGTCGAGGGAAGTGTCTCACATGAGGGAGAGAGGGAAGTGTGTTGTATGAAGGAGAGGAAGTGAAAAATTATCTTGTATAGTAATCAGTAACAGACTGATAAAAAACGACGATTTATTCACCTTTTTTTCCTCCGGGGTACTGATACACACACACACACATTCCAGGAAGTTTTCTTTTTTTGTCCTTGGAATGACTACATGATTATAACGACCAGCTGTGAGGCAGAACACAATAAAAGTTGAGGACGTCTAACAGTATTTAAAAGTGTGTGGACATAATGCGTATCATTTAACTTTTGGTTATGTAGGATATAGTTTGAGTGATGTGTGTGTGTGTGTTTAGTTGTGGGTGTTTTGGTGTATACTGTATGTCACTGTGTGTGTGGTGCGTGTGAAGCGTCTGCCAGATGTTATGTGGTGTGAGGTGGTGGTGGTGGTGGTGGTGGTGGTGGTGGATGGTTGGGGTAAAAGCGGCACGCGAAGCACTGCAGCACGTGGCACCTGACCAGACACTACAGCCCCTTCCACTACACACGTTGCTCCTACGCCTACACTGGACTAATAGTTGAACACAGAGCTACAACACTTATACAAGCACCACAGTACCAGCAGGTGGTTAAGTTAGTGAAGTAATTTTGTGAGGCGCGACGGAACGGACGCGAGCACTGCACGGGTCAGAGAGTGACTGCCTGTGGTGGCCCACCTCTGCTGTGCCACGACTGAGTGCCAGCCGTCCCTTCACCAACAAACGCACCAACACCACAAGCGGCTCAGTGCCGTTCCAGCCCACGTGTGGCTCACGCTCTGGTTCCTGGTTCACGGTACCTCGTCATGTGAGGAATAGTTGATGAACAAATTTCCTGGCTGTCAATGCCAACTTTACAAAAAGCATCACAGGTCACGTGGGAGGTGAAGCGATATGGCTATATAACTATACGAATGTGTGTTGTGGACAACTGGGGGTGGGGGGGGGGAGGGCCTGGATGGTTGTAATATATTGACTTAATTTACCTGATATTGTTTCTTCATTTACATAACGCTGATTGTGTACTATACAGTACAACGAACTTCAGCTACATGAGCTACAACATTTTAGTTAGATTATGGTACGTTTCTCTGCCATTACAAGTTTTCTCTGAAATTAAAATATCAATGGAATATTTCCCCGGGCTCAAAACTTTGCAAAGCTCAAGTTATTAATATACTGTACAGTCGACCTGGATCACGTGAGATTATCTTTGATCCTCCATGTCAGACTACCAGCGGTAATGCAACTTTAACATCAGGACGCGACCCATAAACATTGATTCTTAATAAGTCGTCCAGGAGATTGAGTTTCTAGGTTATGTAAGCCGGAGCTCATACATGTATCCACTATAGTCTATACATCGGACCTATAATATGTTTTGGCGACCAGAGGTAATGTGAACACAGATGGATACGTGGTAGTGTGCATGTAAAGTAATTCTCCTTTATTGTACTTCACTAAGCTGACTGGAAACACTGGACTGTGGAGGAGCTATAAACTAACACGGTTGACAATGTGTTTGGGTGGGTTCACGAAGTTGACTGATTAACCGATGATATTGCAAGGTAAGACTTTCTCTTGAGATTTAGTGAATTAAGGAACACTTTCTCTTGCGTTTAGGTTATTGACTTAACACTATATCTCGTAGTTTAGTTAGTCAAGGAACACTTTTTCTTGCAGTTTAGGTAATTAAAGAAAACTTGTTTTTGCGATTTAATTACTCAAGAAACACTTCACCCTGTAGATTAATTAGTGACGTTCAATGAGGTCATACTTTCTCGTGGTTTACTTAAGGAGTGAATAAAACCTACAGTATATACTGCAGTTATTAATGAATTGGGTCCGAAAAATCATTACTTCCGCTGTTTAGTGAGAGGTCATGATCTGGGCTTCTCAAGTCACATTGATGTTATAAAGTGAGATGCAAGACTTTACACTGCTTGTTTCCCCTACCAATTCTTTGTTTTTACAATGTACAGTACATGAGAGTTAATATGAAAGATAAAAGAAGGTATTTATAAAAAAACAAAAACATTACTAAACTATCCAGCGCAGGAGCTAGATATCATAAGTGTAAGCTACGCTCATATTTAGTTACCCTTCAAGAAACTGTGCCTTGACCAGGTCTCTCTTGAAGATATCGTTGACCTCACTGTGTCGTGTATGTCATCCTCTGGAGCATCTGACTTCATGATCAAGGAGCTCATACCAATCAACGATTATTTCTCAGTTAATACAATTATATTCAGTGTATATTACGGCGGATGGGTCCCTGCTGGAAACTTGGGTCAGAAGAAAATCCTTGGTAGGTCCGACACTATTATATTTGTGTTTCGTTAAGCCAGCTGGATTGTCTGAAGCACTTTCTATGGCCCCCATAATACAATGATGGATATTTTTTTTTTTTTTTTTTTTTTACAGGGATTAGCCTACCAGGGCACAGGTCACTGACCCACATGGGCGCCTGCGGGGGGGGGGGGGGGGGGCGAAAATCTCTATATATAAAACAAAGAAGTCTGTCTGTCTGTCTGTCTGTCTGTTTGTCTGTGTGTCTGCATGAGAATCTGGGAAACTACTTTACCTATCTGGACCAAACTTGGCAAGTGTCAAGTGTCATGTGGGGATCTCAAAAAACTCCAACCAACCCAACCCGACACACCCAACCAGACCCGACCCAACACGCCTGAGAGAACGAGAGAAAGAGAGACTACCGGTCAGCCTGGACGCACACGTAGAAAAGTCGTATTCCCTCCGATGATTTACAGCTATTTTGATCCTTAGGTTCCCTTTCATTATGGCTTACTTTTCTCTGCATCTAACCTCCACCAGTTACACCACACAGAGGTTGAAAAGTCGTATCCCATTCCACATATTATAGCTAATTTTATCCTTATGCTCTCGCTCTTTACAGCTTACTTTTCTTTGATCTCTAACTTTTCTAAGCTGTCCATTCTAACAAGGTTGGTAGGTAGGTAGGTAGTCCATTCTAACGAGGTATGCCAAACTTAAGGCTAAAATCAATGTCGTTACTCCCTACCATAGTAAATCTATTCCTTGACATGGCCATCTATATAAATAACTGAAAGAGCGTCTCTATATAAATAAAAAAAAAGCGTCGGTGGTACATGGCAACTTTTTGCCGAGGGACTGTTCGAGCGTTGTTTCGTAGCTTACTAGCTTGAGCCACTGTTTGTTCCCAGCTCTGCCTGAGGAAGGAAGGATTGTAATGGAGCTGAAAACAAAAATTAAGATCAAAGCTAACTGAACAAAATGCAGCCAAAGAAACGACCAAGGCTGTCAATTCTTGAAAGACGGAGAGATGCACTGAGAAAGCAGCAATCAAGATCAAGTTCATCAAGGCAACAACGTGCTGCACGTTTACAAACTAACAGAGAGCGAACAATGGCAATTCGGTCACAGGAAAAAGATCAGGAAAGGGAATCCCGTCTTAATGCTGACAGAAAGGGAGCAGCGGACAGTCGGTCACAGGAAACAGATCAGGAAAGGGAATCCCGTCTTAATGCTGACAGACAGCAAACAGTAGAAAGGCGTTGTCAAGAACATGATCAAGCGCATGAAATTCGTTTGAATGCTAATAGACAGAGAGCTGTTGGATCCAGAATTCTAAGAAAGAATACACAGTAGCATCCACTTGCAAGAGCAGTATTTAACTATGACAATGAGACAAAATATGAAAAGTATCCCTCTGTTGTCATTGGCAACATGGATAAGAAATGTGAACACTGCAGTGCAAAGAATTACAAAGGAGAATCTGCTGGACTGTGCTGCTCTCGTGGGAAAGTACGACTGCCAAATTTGGAAAAACCACCACAACCATTGAAGACTCTCATGCTGGGAACAACACCAGAGTCAAAAAACTTCTTGGAAAATATACGCAAGTACAATTCATGCTTCCAGATGACATCCTTTGGAGCTGCCAGAGTAGTTTGTGAGCACGGATACATGCCCACATTCAAAGTCCAGGGTCAAGTCTGTCACAAAGCAGGATCCCTCTTACCACTGGAAGATTAGCAGCCAAAGTTCCTCCAAATCTACTTCATGGGAGATCATGAAAAGCAGGCTACTACCATGTGTGGCAACATTCAAGGTGTCAGACATGACATTGTCCATGTCCTATCTATCCAAGAAATGCTGCATGGGCGCAACACGTATGTACAGTCATTTAAAAATGCCCTGGAAAACATGCCTTCTGACGAGTACAAAGTCAGGATCAAAGCAGACACGACCCCTAAGGGAGAACATGAAAAAAGATTCAGTGTTCCTGTAGTTGATGAGGTAGCCATCATGATTGTCGGTCAAGAGTTTGAGAAACGAGACATCATACTCAAAATGAGAGACGAGTCGCTCACAAGAATATCAGAGACACGTCGATCCTATGATGCACTGCAGTATCCTCTCATCTTCCGGAAAGGTTAAGACGGATATCACTTCAACATTCCTCACATAGATCCAGCGACTGGTGCGGCAAAAGTAGGTAAGAAAGTCTCATCCAATGACTTTTATTCATACAGATTCATGATCAGAGAAGACAGTTTCAACCAGATATTAAGATCAAGGAACCTCTTCCACCAGTTTGTAGTGGACTGGACATGTATGCCAAAATTGAAACAGAAAGACTCACCTTCATACGACTCAACCAAAAGAAGCTCAGGGTTGATGACTACTTTCATCTGAGAGATGCACTAGCAAGGGATGGACATGTGGGCAATGTTGGACAGCTGGTGATTCTCCCCTCTTCCTTCACTGGAGGTCCGCGATACATACATGAAAAGACTCAGGATGCCATGACCTACGTCAGAAACTATGGACGACCAGATCTCTTCATTACTTTTACATGCAACCCTGTATGGACTGACATAGCAGAAGCTCTAATGGAAGGCCAGAAAGGACAAGATCGGCATGACATTACAGCGAAAGTATTTCGTCAGAAAGTGATCAAACTCATGGACTTGCTTACAAAAGCATCAATCTTCGGCCCTACACAGTGCTACATGTACTCCATTGGGTGGCAGAAACGAGGTCTACCAGATGCCCATGTCTTGATCTGGCTGAAAGAGAAACTTCCACCGAACATGATTGACAACTGCACACGAGCAGAGTTTCCTGATTCAGAAGAAGATCCAGTTCTCTATGAGATCATCAAGAAACAAATGATTCTTGGGCCATGTGGACCATTCAACAGACACTCTCCATGAATGAAAGATGGACGTTGCACCAAAAACTTCCCAAAAGACCTGATAAGGGATACTCAGAGTGGAGAAGATGGCTATCCTTAGTACAGGAGAAGAGCGCCAGGCGATGGAGGTTTTACAGCAGTGTTGCGACCTGGAACAGACAGTGAAATAACAGTAGACAACAAATGGGTGGTCCCCTACAATCCTCTTTTGAGCAAAGCATTCAATGTGCACACCAATGTGGAGTTTTGTAATTCAGTCAAGTCCATCAAGTATATTTGCAAATACGTCAACAAAGGCTCTGACCAAGCGATGTTTGCATTGGAAAAAGGATGGAAATCATGATGAGGTGACACAGTTTCAGCAGGGCCGTTACATCTGCAGCAATGAAGCCTTATGGAGAATTTTTAGTTTTCCCATACACGAACGATGCCCAACAGTAGTTCATCTGGCTGTTCACCTGGAAAATGGACAAAGAGTATACTTCACAGAAGAGTCCCTCCAAAATCAAATGGCAAATCCTGCTGATACGACCCTCACTGCATTCTTCAAGCTTTCACAGGAAGATGAGTTTGCTCAAATACTCCTGTATATTGACGCACCCAAGCTCTACATATGGCAGGCTTCAATGAAAAGTTCCAGAGAAGAGCTCAAGGATCCGATGTTGAAGGATATTCAGGGATAAAGTCAGGCAATGCTTTGGGACGTGTCTACACGGTTCACCCCAACAACTTTGAATGCTATTGTTTGAGACTACTTTTGCACCACATCCATGGTCCAACATCATATGCAGCACTCAAGACAGTGAATGGACAAGTCTGCAGAACCTATCAGGAAGCGTGCAATCTCCTTGGCCTACTGGAAGATGATGGTCACTGGAATGACACATTAGAAGAGGCAGCAGCTACTCAAGCGCCAATGAGAATGAGGAACCTGTTTGCCATCCTGATTGCTACATGTGGACTTTCCAACCCAAGCCAGCTCTGGAAAAACCACCAAGAAAGTCTTTCAGAGGATCTGCTTCATCAAGCAATAAGAGAGCATCCTGGTCAAGAGATTGAGTTCATGGATGACATGTTCAACAGGGCTCTGATCATGCTGGAAGACAAAGTGATGGGGCTATGAGGAAAAAACCTGACTGATTTTGGATTGCTTTCCCCAAACCGAGAAGAACCAGTAGTTGCAAACAGGGAGTTGCTCAGAGAGACAGACTACTCAGTTGAAGTTCTGGTGAATTTTATTGAAGAAAATGAGCCTCACCTGGTGCCTGATCAAGCAAATGCTTATGAACAGATCTTGCAAGCGATACAAGCGGAGCAGGGAGGTATGATCTTTCTCGATGCACCTGGCGGGACAGGAAAAACATTCCTGATCAACCTTCTGTTGGCCAAAGTACGTCATCAAGGGAAAATTGCCCTTGCTGTGGCATCCTCAGGCATTGCTGCAACACTACTAGAAGGAGGACGTACTGCACACTCAACTTTTCAACTGCCTCTCAACCTCGCTCACAATGAGAATCCAGTGTCCAACATCAAAAAAGGATCGGTGTAAGGACGGAAACGATCTTCCTGCTCGTTACCGCTGCTCACTCGCTCATTTGCTGGCGCGCCCCTCACTTGGGGGGGTGGGTTAGACGGAGGTGAGAACGTCGCTGCTACCAGCGACACCGGCTCAGATTCTGCCCAGCCGTCAATATAGTCACTACCTCCCCGGTGTTTCTCCTGCTGTATCAAGACATCGGCCGCTGTAACTCGAGTGAGGAACTGAATGGACACTTCCCCCTGAGAGTGGATCACTGCATCCCAGAACCTTCCCCAGAGCCGCTGCCGTAGGAAATATCTGTTCATTGTTTGATTCTATTGTTGTTTGATTCCATTAATTGCTGACTCTCTTTAATTGTTTGATTCCTTCAGTTGATTACATTTATTACTTGATTCCATTAATTGTTTGATTCCATTAATTGTTGACTTCCCTTAATTGTTTGATTCCATTAATTGTTTGATTCCAGTAATTGTTTGATTCCATTAATTGTTTGATTCAATTTATTGCTGGACTTCCTTTAACTGTTGACTGCATTAATTGTTCGACTCCCTTAATTGTTATTTATGTTTGTTGAGTGGTGTTAGAGTTTTGTGTTATATTTTTATAGTAAAGAGATGTCAATCTCAAACGATTGTTTGTTATTCCTCAGAAAACCATGGTCCTTGACGTTCCTTTTATAAGATCCTGATTAGGCTGGTAAGGGATTTCTATCCCTAAGTCCCAGGCCTTTACAATCGGCAAAAGCAAAACTCTTAGAAAAATGCAGCCTCATTTTCTGGGATGAATGCACTATGTCTCACAAGTTAGCGTTTGAAGCATTGGACAGAACCTTGTAAGACATACGAGAAAATGACCAGCTTATGGGTGGCATTACAATGGTCATTGCTGGAGACTGTCGCCAGACCCTACCTGTCATTCCTCGAAGCACTCCAGCTGATGAACTGAATGCATGCCTCAAGGCATCATACCTTTGGAGAAGTGTTCAGACACTCACCCTATCCATAAACATAAGAGTACATCTACAAGGAGATTAGGATGCTGGACGGTTTGCAAACCTTCTACTACAGATTGGTAATGGCACTTTCCCTGTTGATTCAGAAGGACAAATAATCATTTCTCAAGGATGTGGAAATGTTGCAAAGTCCTCAACTGAGCACTCTAATATGGTCTACCTAAACATTATCCACCACTACAAGGATCACAAGTGGCTGCGAGAACGCGCAATTCTGGCACCAAAGAATGAAACAGTGGCTGAAATCAACATGACTCTACTCAGACAGCTTCCAGGCAGTGAGACCTCATTCAAATCTGTTGATACAGTAATCAACCAGGACCAAGTAGAATTCCTTAATTCTTTGGAGCCCGCTGGAATGCCTCCTCACCACCTCACTCTCAAGATTGGAACTCCTATAATGCTCTTAAGAAATCTTGAACCACCAAGGCTCTGCAATGACACAAGACTGGTGGTGAAGAACATGATGACACATGTACTGGAAGCTACAATACTGACAGGAAAAGCTAAAAGAGAGGACATGTTTATACCAAGTATACCTCTCATCACCACTGACCTGCCATTTGAGTTCAAGCGACTTCAGTTCCCGGTTAAAGTGAGCTTTGCCATGACCATCTACAAAAGCCAGGGACAGTCCCTAAAGATGGTTGGCCTAAACCTGGTGTTTCCTTGCTTCTCTCATGGACAGTTCTATGTTGGATTCTCCAGAGTGGGAACTGGCAAAAATCTGTACATATTTATGGCAAAACCAAAAATGTGGTCTACCCTAATGCACTACAGTGAGACAGTGTGGAGCCTCCTGGAGGGTGGCGTCCTACCGTGGCCTGGCGAGCGTTTCTGCTAGTATAATAATATTAACACTAATAATAATCATAATTAATTCAAAGTAAATAATAATAATAATAATAATAATAATAATAATAATAATAATAATAATAATAAAGAATCATAAAGAAATACAAAAATTAAAAAAAAGATCAACAGTGAGAAACGATATCTGTATGTTGTGTTGTCAGAGTAAGAGCCTGCTGTCAACCTCCTCTTATAGTTCCCACTTCTGAACTTTACCTTGTACAGTTGTACTGTACCCTTCTTGCACCCTGAGAGTTAATGCTCTCGTCTCTCTGTATCACCAACTAACCAAAGTAAGAGAAACAATTGAGACCCTGCAAGTGTGTGTAAATGTGGCAGAAGTCATGTCAGCAACTTGGGACTTGGTCACAATTTTTGTGATGCCATATGGTAGCAGGGTCTACCATTCGCAATACATTATGTTTTCAATATCTTCCCAGGCCGTAGCACTGTAGCGTACTGTATGTGGCCAGTTGTCAAATTCTCTTTGCTTGTCTATTATCTCTTTGTATGGGCTCACATACGTACGTACATGCAAGATATCTCACACTCAGGATGGAGGTAGAATAGAAGCTCACAATGCGTTTTCTGTATATATATATGTAACCGGTCGGAACTTACTGGACTTTATTTTCTCACTTGACTTGGGGTTTATTAAAGATTATAAGATGGTAATGGCAGTGGAAGCGCCCCTTTGAGAAAAATCCCGAACCAGCACAAGAACACTTAATCTACTAAACAAAATGAATTGTCCGTGACCCGTGGAAGGATAGCGTCTGTGACTGGGATGAATGAGACATACTGTAAAATTTAGACACTTATATTCCCTCCAACACTACAAACACAATCAAATAATGGTATACCAATGTGCGCACCTCTTAACTTGAACTTAAAACACTACTCTGGGAAATAAAAGTTATACATGATATAGAAATTATTTGAAACTCAGGCAACAATAAATTTGAAGTATTAAGAAATGTTGCTTGCACACATGAAACAGGCCTTAAGGGCTTTCACAAAATAATATCAGTCACTTAGGAAATGGTATTAAAAAAATAGAAGTTAAACACTCTACAATGAATAGGCCTTAAGGGCTTTCAACAAAATAATATCAGTCACTGAGGAAATGGTAATAAAAAATAAGAAATTTATCACTCTACAATGAATAGGCCTTAAGGGCACTCAACAAAATCATATCACCCCAACAGATGCACTCTTCCTAACCTAACTTAAACACTACTCTGGGGAACAAAGATTATACCTGAGATTGGAATTATAAAGAAAAATTAGATGCATTAAAAGAATCAAGTCACAGTATCACTCTGGTTCCCCTTAATGACACAAACATTCAAAAACAATACTATCAAAATTATTTAGGAACTATTAAACTACACACATCAAGATAATATCAGTCTGAGAAATGGTATTAACTACCCCCGTAATAAGGGAGATAAAATGTTCCTCTAGGTATCTCCTAGAGACCTAGACTCACGGTCACAGTGTGTGTGACCATTAATTTACTCAGATAGCCTCAGTGTACTCTCAGTGCGTCCATAAAGTGGAAGGGAGTGAGCCAATCAGACCTTGTACAGTTGAGAGAAGCTTTAGCTTCCCGTTAGCTGCTCGGGACATGTGGTGTTGTGAGCCGAGGGAGAGGAGAGCTGCTGACCCACGATCGTCCCGACGTCAGCTGGGCACCCAGACGGCTAGATTCCCTCAAGAGATCCTTTGGTACCCCGCTAAACAGTGACAGGCCTACTCTGATCGGTCCAATGGCGACAATCGCCACCCTCAATCATCAACGGCAGTCTCAAACGGCAGTCAATCTCTCGCAGTCAAACTCCGGTCAACTCCGGTCAAGTGGGTTCTGACGGAAACCCTGAAATGAACTCACTGTTAGCTCTTGTTAACTTTACCACTGCCCTATCTAACCCTGTCTGAGATCGAATGAGACTTACTTGTTATACTGCAATAGTGCAACACAGGTGACTAGGCCACGTGACTATTTCTGTGACGGACGCGCAGGGATGTCTTGTATGTCTGACTGCTCCCCGTGACTGAGGGAGAGCCAGCGTCGCGTCCTCTCAAGGCGTTAGCTTAGGCCTACGTGACATATTTTCCGCCTAACTAATAACTCCTTGGGACACCCGTAACATTATTCAGACTGATAAACGATCTATAATAATTTCAAATTCAATAATAGTCCCTTAACTTCATGAATCGCATCATTATTAATTCGGTAAATTACATTTAATATCATATAGGCCTAGTTCCACAATCTCTCTCTATGAGCAGGGAGCGCTCTCTTCCCTCCCACAACCTTGAACGCTCAGTGTTGCCAATGGCGGGGCATATATATATATATATATATATATATATATATATATATATATACAATCAACGACCTCACCAGCAAGGAATCGAACCCTCGACCTACTGGGTGTGACTAGGGAGCGCTTACCGGCTAGGCCACAAGGACTAAAAATGGAAGTATATATATATATATATATATATATATATATATATATATATATATATATATATATATATATATATATATATATATATATATATATATATATATATATATATATATATATATATGCTGATAACCACCAGGAAAGAAGAAAACACGAAGTTCCCAAGCGCTTTCGTGTAATTCACATCTTCAGGGGTGAGTACAGACTGTACTCACGAAAGCGCTTGGGAACTTCGTGTTTTCTTCTTTCCTGGTGGTTATCAGCATATACCTAGATCACGCGCACCTACAGTGATTTACTTGCATATATATATATATATATATATATATTGCATGTACAGCGCAGTGCTTGGGAGTTGCTCCCTATAATTAAAGCAATCCAACACAATAAATATCATAGCATGGGTAATTTAGTACAGTGATATCTACATTGCTATCGTCAGAGCTGTCATAGATTATGCCTCTCCTGTCCTTGTAGTTGCCTCCCAGTGCGAGAAACAGAGCATAGAGAAAATCCAAAACAGAGCGATGAGACTCATCCTCGGCTGCCCTATGACCACCAGAATTGAAGTCATGCAGAATGAACTAATCCTGCTTCCTGTCTGCGATCGAATTACTGCTCTCAATGCCGTCCTTGGTGTTAAACTTCTTCGCAATGAGAAAGCCGACTCACCTGTCGCGCTCACTGAACTCGCATCTTATTACCCTCCTGCTCCGGCCTGCCCCCATTACCTCTCCCTCCCTCTCTTAATACTGGCCCGTCCACACTGCTGCTGATATCCTGCGTTATCACCTCTACACCCCCTCGACCTCTCTCCCTCCCGAGTACACTCACCGCCTTTACCGCCGAGGACTTCCCCGAGTGTTGATGTTGTCGTCCACACCATCCCTGGTCGTAAATCCACCCAACTGCGGTTTATGCTCAAACTTAACTGCCTTGAACAGATTAATGATGTCGCCTCCTCTCTTACGACCTCCCTCCCTCCTATCCACGTCTACTGTGATGGGTCTATTACCACGCTGGGCAGCGCTGGGGCAGCTGTGTGGATTCCTGAGCGCCAGGCCCGCAGGAAAATCATGGTACACGACTGGGCCTCCTCCACTGACACTGAAAGCATAGCCATCCTCGCGGGCATTCATGAGGGGGCGACCTATGCTCGCACTGAACGCCGGAACCTCCTTATTATCAGTGACAGCACTTCTGTGCTAGCGAGGCTCAAATTACCCTCCCCCTCCTCCCCTGCCTCCCAACATACCCTAGCCGCCATCGCCGTGCTAGAACAAACTGATGACATCCGTGTCAAGTTTTTTGGATCCCGTCACACATAGGAATAACTGCCTGTGACACTGTTGATCGGCTTACCAAAGAAGCGACTCAAGAAGAAGATATTGAAGCCACCCTCGCCCTGAATCATCTCAAATCTCGCATACACGCCGCACAACGAGAAGCATTCGACGGAAATTGAACACACCTGAAACAACGGGGTAGCGTCACTCTATGCCACTATGACGCTGTAACCGGTGACGACAACCGCCACTACAAAGAGTATCAATCCCTGACTCGTTCTCAACAGATTAAGTACATGAGACTGCACCTAGGGTACACGTACCTATGGGAGTACATTGGCAACCCTGACCCTGGCCGCACTGCTCGTAAACTTTGTGGCCAACCCGACTCTCACACCCTCCGTCACTACATCCTCACTTGTCCTGTGACCTCCTCCTACAGATCCCCAGCCGTTACCAACACCTCTTCCTTCCCTGACCAGATATCCCTCCTCCTAGTCACAGGCCTGGCACTTGACATCATTAGGGACCTGCCACGCTTTGTCATAAACAGATGAAATGTACCGGGAACTTTTCCCCCACACACTCATTCTATCACTTTATGTAACTTGCTGACAAAACCTATGACCCTTCAGGCTTCTACGCCCTTAATGCATGAGTCATAAAGGCAAGCATGAACTTAGCATGCTTCCCAGATGGGCACTGTAAACGCTTCTGCGCTTCACCTTGCACAGGATGTAAGGGGGTGCCCAAAAAACTAGCCCCCTCCGGGGCAATCTGTAATCTGTCTACGAGTAACATACTTTTTAGTGACCAACGACATGAGTGCTTACCAATTACTTCCAGTGGGCGGTTACATACCGTTCACTAGCTTTTATCATTTGCTATATTACTAGCCTACAGAGACACCTTCTCAGAGTCTGTGGAAAAACACATCAAACCAAACCAAACATAAACGTATGCAAATATCCACCCACATAATATGAATGAACACACACCAGGAACACCCACATGATTTCACACGCACACAAATATCCACCCACCTATACACGAGGACATGTAACATTGTATAAGAAAAACAGCAATAAACAAGACATTCAAGTAGGAATATTGTGTTTCCTTCAAATAACTGCCAGCACACAAGAGGAAGACCATAAACTGGAGGAATGTCTTAATCCTCTGGCTGCGGGAGGTTACCCTAGGCTGAATAAAATCGTCTGGAGGTAGTCAGAATAAGATGGCAAGAGCGGGAATTGCAGCGAAAAGGTTAAAGGAAGAGCATATACAAACCTTACCTGCGACCGGTAACGATGGCAGTGTAAATAACAAACCAGTGACGGTGTTACAGTAAAGTACTATAGCCATTATTATAGGCTGTCTCATGCCATCATATTTCTTAACCCCCTAAACAATTGTGTTGCTAAGGGTCAACTTTGGCACGATTAACAGCAAACTTTTTTGATGTGGATTTGTCACATGTTTATTAAAATTACCAAATTTGGTAGAAATCCGCAAACCCGTTCTCGAATTATTTGGATGACACACAGACCGACATACAAACAGGACCAGCAGGTGCCGGGCAAGGAAACAACGTAAAGAATACAGTTTGAGAGCAAACCTCCAAGCAATCAATGCAGAAATACACAACAAAATAGCAAATATTTGGAACAACGTGACTGAACTCAACACAGAAACTTACCAAAACTGGATAAATAATATAGATAATAAAGAATTCCAAGAACACAGTTGGTTTAAATCAGCCAGGAAGAAAGTAATTGAACCACCTCATGCCCCAATATACACATAAAACATTAATAGAGAGAATAAAAGATGAGAGTGACTTACCAGCTCCACTAAGAACCTGGTAGGTCTATCCATACAGTGTACCTTTAGACTAACACGACTAACATTTAACTAACACCTTAGCAAAAAAAAAAAAAAATGTGCCTACCCTCCCAGTTACACAAGGACCTGGGCGGGCTCACTAACTCCATCGCAGTACATAAAAAAAAAAAGCAGCACTATATAAATAAACCAATATTAATACAAAGGCCTGACGACCCAAGGGAGCAGAACATAGATAAAACACCAATAGGAAAGATGAAGCGTTCTGGTAGAGCCCAGTGTCGCGATCCCAATATCCTTTATACCTGGGGAGTGAAACCTACCCCAAGTTATTATCAAATAAAGGAACAAATAGGGAACACGGCAATAATTATCCCCACAAAAACCTACTCAACTAAATGTACTTGAATAATTATGAACAAGTTGAAATAAGTAAGTCACAAAAGGGAAGATAATTAATTAATTCAATTTATGTTCTAAAGGGAGTATTGACTATAGCAAACAAGAATTTAAGGGAATAAGTAATTGCATATTAAAATAAGAGTGATGCCGGAAGGGTGAAAATACACCGTAAGGAGTTAGACCAAACGGATATTACTTAACATAACTATATTACATAGACATACAATATATATATATATATATATATATATATATATATATATATATATATATATATATATATATATATATATATATATATATACAACAATCCCTACAAAATAGTTATTTCCTACCAAACAGGAGATTCCTTACCACCAGGATCCCTTCCTAGGCCTAACTAAACGTGTCACTAATACCTGATACCCCTAGGGCATTGCAGAAGACTGGACAAGGCACTAGACAAGGGTCAAGGCTAGAGAACGAATGGACACGTCTACCATACGCCACGGTTTTTCGCTACTGGGGAAGCGTGGGGCACTCCGTGGAGGAGCGCGTCTCATATCACATGATCCAGGACATTTGCTAGATAATTTATATAATTAATTAATACTACTCTTGATTTGACTTAACAGAGTAACACAATGATGCATATTAATAACATACATAAATATACAATTAACCTAAGTAACTAAGAACAATAATAATATAATAAGTACAATTAACAAGTTAATAGCTTGTGTGAAAAGGAGGCATGAACATATGCCTCACGCTATGCGAGTTCCCGAGCGCCACAGGCACGTGACACCCAGATTCTTTCTACTCCTGCTGTATTTCAGTTTCACCACATTTTTGTCAACCCCTAATAATCTTCTTTCACCTCATAACTAATGACTCCGCCTCTGTCCCCACACAGCTCTCACCACCACGATGAAGGTAAGGTGGCCCCTCAAGTCTGCTTTGTATAGTTTTAAGTGATTTCTGACTGTTTTGAAATATATTCAAAAGTGGCAGCCGGGAATTAATTCTTCACTTTACAAATCAGTAGGTCAACATTTTAGATTTAAAGACGCCGGGTGGGCCTCTGTTCCCTTTATCTCACACAGTTCACATTCACGAGTTGAACAACGGCACCAGCTTCCTCGCGTTCTCCCGGAGATTCTGTAGTGTCTATCAGCGTCGAGGTGGTTCAGTGACCTCCAGTTTTACAGAACAGTAACCTCGTTATTTTCCTCCACCCAACAGTCAAACTTGACGCAAGAATACATTGTAAACGGTAAACGCGACAGGACATTGTTCCATAACTTTTGAAACATTATCAGTAAAAAAGACCCATACTATATTCTGGATTATCAATATATGACTATCTGCTGAAAAAATATAATCACTTGACTGTGTTGTCCTGCAAATAAAAAAATAAGTGAAAGAAATGTCGCCGCCACTACAAAAAGATTCCAGACGATCACTGAACGTAAAATTAGCCAGTCTTCTTCAAACAGACCCTGACAAAGAGCACTATTGTTGTGGGCTGAACATCTCAGAGATAATGACATATTTGGCATGTTGGTACAGCAAGAGGTCCCTTTGTCGGGACTCACATGAAAAAGGGGATTGTAAATTTAGTGAGTATGTGGTGTGTCCATCTGGCAGTGTACACCGACCTTAGTTTACAGGAAAGACAATATCCAGAACTCAGCCGCCCCGAGAACCATTCTGGCCCCGTGAACCATTCTTGCCCTGTTAACACTAACATCATACAGTCTCCAGCGGTTAAACAGAAACACCGTCAATAATTCGATATTTACCCGGTCATAGTAACGGTTTGCGGGCAGGGTTTGTTACTGCTCGGATGATATTCACCATTACCATGTTGATATAAGAGTTTTCCATCCACCTTATAGCTCATCGCCTGACTGGCCAACACATTTTTTGAAGGATCATTCCTATACATACTGTACCTCAACTGTTAAGGCGTGACAGGTAACATTATAGCATATTCCAACAAGACGATGTGCCAGTCCATTTCGCCCCAGCAGTTCACAACTTCCTTAACCAAATCTTTCCTCATGGCCGTAGTGGCTCGCTAGAGGTCCACCATGTGTGTATGTGTGTGTACATACTTTATAGTAAAGGAAAATAGCGCAGACACGTATGCAAACTCTCCTTTAACTTAGGCAGAGTGTTCACAACACTTACTCTCTTACTTGTTGTGCCACACCGACTGTCACTTTTCACCTGCAGAAGGACAGCGATGGGCAAGCCTGACCTACTGCTTCAGTAGCTGTACAGGCGGCCTGGGATTTACGAACCACCTTGTTCGGTACAGACACAGTAATAACATCGAGTACGACAGCCATAGTAGTAGTCAGAACAAACTCACATGATTAAGATTCTCCCATGAGATTCTCTTTTATTATTTGTTGTTACAGAGACTACAAGTTGTACTGGTGACGGAGGTAGTGGCGGCGGAGTGGGCACAAGGTTAGGAGACAAAGGATCCGGTAGCCCCTAGAACAGGATTATTCCCTTGAGTTACAGGTGGAATACCTGGTCATGGCATTGGAGTAGGTCATGGAGGCGTGATAGGTGGAGTGATCCACCCAGAAATCGTGTCCGTCCACCCTGATGGTCTAGACTCTAGAGTCGAGACCAGTGGTTCTTAACCTTTTTACTACCACGCCCCCTCTAGGAACTGGTCCTTCCCTCCACGCCCCCCTTGCATCTATGAATAAAATTCCCTCCCCGATTTTAAAGAAAACTGAAAAATATTGTGTTTTTAGTCTTTTTATTGAGTGTAAATTTGTGAGATACTTGACACTGCTTCTGAGCTACTAGATCTTGAATGCGTGGTTGAATGCCAGAGAGAGCACAACGTAAATCCCGTTCAACATTCAGCCTGTTTCTGTACTTGGTCTTGACAGCAACGAGCGTGGAAAATGCAGCTTCACAAAGATACGTGGATCCGAACATAGTTAGAATCCGAAGAGCCTGATGTGAGATCAGAGGGTAAACAGGAAGGTACTTGACCCAGAACGTCTCAAGATCCAGTTCTTTGAAGTCTTCCTTAGCTGTGGAGTTGAACTTCAACTCAAGAAACTCCTCTTGCACTTCATCATAAGCATCAGCTACTTCACATTGAAATGGGTTCCTCATGAATTTCCAGGCTTCACGCTTCTCAACTATCTCTGGGAAGTATCTGATGAATTCTGTTTTCAAGTCAGTTAGATGAGTGATTACTGGTTTCTTTAACTCAGAATCAAGGTTACCGTGAAATGAGAGCAGAATCCAAGTTACTAAAACTGGCTGTATTTCCCTGCTGAATTCGACACTTCCAGAGGTCGAGTTTGGCCATGAAGGTTCGAATGGTGTCGTGGTGCATGATGATGTTGATGTTTTTCCCTTGTAGTTTAAGGTTGAGAACATTCAACGCTTCGAAGATGTTCACCAGGTAAGCTAGAGATAGCTGAAAGCCTTCAGACTGGAACTTGTCATGGAGATCTGCCTTCTGCTTCGAATCAAGAAATATTGCTACTTCTTCTCGTAGTTCATAAAGCCGTCCAAGCATGTTCCCCTTTGATAGCCATCGTACGTTCGTGTGAAAAAGCAAGCTTTCATGTTCAGAATCCATATCCTTACACAGCAGTTTCAAGAGACGACTGTTTAAGGCTCCAGCTTTGATAAGTTGACTACCTTGATAGCCACGTTCAGGACATCCTTCATTTCAGCAGGTAAAGTTCTGGATACTAAGGATTCACGATGAAGTATGCAGTGTGTATCTACAACAGACGGATTTTTTTCTTTCACCATTGTAATGAATCCAGACTGCAGACCAAGCATGGCTGGAGCTCCATCAGTGCACACCCCTACCAGCGAGTCCCACGAAAGTTGGTTTTCCTGAAAGAAGTTTGATACATCATGAAAAATAGCTGCTGCTATTGTACAACTTTCCATGGGGTGACAGAACAGCATTTCCTCTTTTACATTGTTGCCTGACACATACCTCAACAGCCTTAACTGAATAAATGTGAGAGAAGAGGAATTATTGCCACGGACGTGTGCAGAAGACTGGGAGAGAAGGGGGCTCACCAGTCACCAACGAGCAGTATACAGGTCCAGGTCGAGTTACCCCCCCCCCCCCCATGGGTTTCGAGGGATAGGGAGGGGGGTCAATAAGTACAGAAAATGGTAAGCCCTAAGTAAAAAAAGTAGCCTATAGAAAACTAGAGTTATAAGGCGATACTTTTGCATTTTTTCATAAGCTTCTCAATATTAGCCCACGCTCTTGTTAAGAGAACAAAAACTATAATTATAATTAGAGAAATTCCTCCTTTTTCCCTAGGGCTTGCGCCCCCCCTGGAAATTACTGACGCCCCCCTAGGGGGGCGCGCCCCCCAGGTTAAGAACCACTGGTCTAGACTGTCGGCCGGACAGTCTCAGCCCACACACTCAACAGTGCCGGTACTCCCAATACGACCAGTACAGCAACCGTTACTTATGCTCTAGGAACCAGAGTAAGTGTTATCTTCTACAGTATGTACAGTAAACTACTAGTAAATGAGTGTTTCTTAGTAAATGACAAAAATAATTTATCTTTCCTACTCTGCCAATCATACTGGTGAAAGTCAGTCTACTGAAGTTCAGTATACCGACAACTTCCGAATAATAATGATAAAATTGTTTAAGTTAAACATATAGTTACAGTCTGAAAATCAGACATTTTTAGACTACAATAAATTGGAACATTGTAGCCTTGGTAACTATTTTATATATTTTACATTTGCATAAGAGTTATTACACTTTGTTTATACACATATGTAGGATGATATTCACCTTATACGTCGATTAATGCACCAACATCTTGGCAGAACCTCAGTACCAATGCCCAAGAATGCGACTTGAGTGCCCGAGCTTCCTTCGCAATCAATTACCTCAAGTATGTAATACTGACAACGATTGTCCAGGTGTTGAGAAGTGCTGCTGTGACATCTGTCTTCCCTATTATGTCTGCAACCAGCCCCGCTAGAAGACCTGTCATGGAAAACTGGAATTAAGGGTTTACGTTTTAAGTGGCCCTGAACTTGTGTCGACTATTTAGCATTTGATGTGTCTGAATCTAAAGTTGGCTTTGTTTGATATATCTTCTGTATTATGAGATTAGCAAATAAATGATGAAAGCAAATAAGTTATCTATTTAGGTACAGTACAATCTATAACTACCTATCGGGGAGTTGAGGTGTACTGAGGGTTGTCTAGGGATGGTAAACGACGTCTCCAGTAAATCAAAGCAATATTTATCATTATCACATTAATTCCCATCAAAAATATCAATAAAAACAAAAGGCTTACAATGTTTACCCCATTATTTAAAGCTAATAAAATGTATTGCCAAGACTGTCAGGTAAGAAGATGGGAAATATTATCTCTAGTATGTCAGCCACTGTGAGACTGCTTTTTTATCCACACGGTTGGGTACACTGGGAGGACCTTGAGCCCTGACACTGTGTAAAAAAATTCTTCCCGGGATGTCTTGTTCAGGGTGACGCAGTAGCACAACAGAGGTAATTTTGGGCATCTGGGAATGTGTTTGGGCGTCTGGGGATGTGCTCGAACGTCTGAGGCTGTGCTCGGATGTCTGGGGTTGTGTTCAGACGTTTGGGAATGTGTTCAGATGTATGGGGATGCGTTCGGGCGTCTGGGGATGCGTTCGGGCGCGTCTGGGATGTGTTAGGACGTCTGAGGCTGTGATCGGACATCTGGGAATGTGTTTAGGTATCTGGGGATGTGTTCATGTGTCTGGGGATGTGTTCGGGCGTCTGGGGATGTGTTAGGGCGTCTGGAGAAGTGTTCGCGCGTCTGGGGATGTTTTCGGGTGTCTGGGGATGTGTTCGGGCGTCTGGGGATGTGTTCAAACGTTTCCAGTTTAAATCAGTTGATGTTATATTTATTGTCAGTAACTCACGTCTAGAGTTCATTGGCAAAAAGAGTGATTTCCATCAGTTCATTCTCCACCTGTTGTGACACTGTAGTGGATCTCTCCCCTACAAACTACATCCGCATTCCAATGCGACAGTATCCTAGCAACCAAACGAGCCACCCAGGTGGGTGGGGGCGTCACCAGCTGCTACCGTATCCTAGCAACACAAGGGGGGGGGGGGGCGGATCGCCACCTGCTACGTCTTCCCTAGCAACGGAGTCAAGAAACCGGCGAGTTCCCACGGGTTTACTTCCGGCTGCTGTGTATATAAGCTCTGTCTCTCCATTGAGATTCATTCTGGCCTACTTTCCTGAACAGGCAACACCTCCTCCAAGCAAGCTCCTCGCTGTCCAGCCCTCATTTAACCTGGAGGACAGCAACACGCAACATCACCACTAACTAAGCTCCTGCACAGATACCTCCTCAAGCACGCTACTCACTGAACGTGTCTTCTGAGCAAGCTTCTCGCCACACGGCATCTCCAGCACCAGACTGTCTTTCATATAATATATTTTATATAAGAAAACCACCACCTAGAGTTTCCATCCATCCATCCTGAGTGCTAGACACATAATATCACGTAAACCCTACAACACCATGAATGATAAGACTATACAAATCTGATATTTATTCTTGATATTAATTAAAGGACAGATTTAATATCTTATTCCTCATATGAATCTCCCAACTGATAACTCGACAGGTTTTATTTTATAAAGTTATTGTGGTCACCCGTCAGGAACATGAGTGAAACTTGGTGCGTTGGCTGCAGTGGCGTAGCTAGAGTGTGTGCCGCCCGGGGCGGCCCTTGAGTTTGCCGCCCCCCTGCCCGTGCCCCCACAAAAAATACATCAATTGTTGCTCCACGAGCAATCCTAATTTCCAACTCCTTCCATTGTGTGAAATTCCGAACGTGAGCTGCACTGGATTCGTGCTCGGATATTCCAGGATTCAGTTTCCACCATATGTTGAATCCATCCTCAGAATTAAACAGTTTGCAACAAAAGCAGTAAAGAGCTTCCTTGGAAGGGGAGTACACCATCCATGATCTCAACATTCTTTCACCATTTGGCAGAGTTTGAAAAAACCATTCGCGTGTTAGTTTTCTAGTTTGTCCTTTGGTTGACACACCTTCACGAATTACTTCACCAAAATCAGAATCTAGATTTTGAACCACAGACGCACCTTGACGTACCAGAAAGATCCGTGCGTCATTGCTAATCTTGCTTGGCCATAGGCCAACATCTTTTATGTCCACTCTGTCCACAGCTGGTCCCGGAATATTTTCTTCTTCATGTTCTTCATCACTTGAAGGAGTAGAAGTTGACGAATCGCTTGAAGTTGAACTTGAATCCCTTGAATTTGATAATGATTTGGTTTCTATACGACTGATGTATTTTAAGAGTGCCCCTTTATTCTTGTTTAATACTTCCTCTCTTGCCTTTCTCTTTTTTCTATACACAGCACCACTTTCTTTAGCTCGCTTCATCTGGGGACAGAGTGATGGAAGTATAAAACATTAATTTTTCGAGAAATAAATTCACACTGCATGTTTAAGATTAAAAGATAAAAAAAATTGAAAAAATGACGAGAACTTTAGATAAAAGTGATGAAGCTAAATATCACACGTCACAAATTCTACACTTTTGACAAATAACACATTAAGAAAAAAACTGTGTAGCAAAAGAATGCTCTTGTGAATTTACAAAAAAAAATTCAAAATGTATTACGTACATTATTTATTATTACGTCACTGCATAATATGAAAAAACGCTATTCCAAAAGTAATATGCATAGGAAAATTTTTTTTCTTAAATAGCATTTCCTCAGCAAATATATATATATATATATATATATATATATATATATATATATATATATATATATATATATATATATATATATATATATATATATATATGAAACCGGTCGGAATTTACTGGACTTTAATTTCTCACTTGACTTGGGGTTTATTTAAAATTAATAGATGGTAATGGCAGTGGAAGCGCCCCTTTGAGAAAATCCCGAACCAGCACAAGAACACTTAAATCTACTAAACAAATAAATTGTCCGTGACCCGTGGAAGGATAGCATCTGTGACTGGGATGAATGAGACACACTGTAAAATTTAGACACTTATATTCCCTCCAACACTACAAACACAATCAAATAATGGTACACCAATATGCGCACCTCTCAACTTGAACTTAAAACACTACTCTGGGGAATAAAAGTTATACATGATATAGAAATTATTAGAACCTCAGGCAACAATAAATTTGAAGTATTAAGAACTGTTGCGTGCACACATGAACCAGGCCTTAAAGGCGTTCACACAATAATATCAGTCACTTAGGTAATAAAAAAAAATAGAAATTAACTACTCTACAATGAATAGGCCTTAAGGGCACTCAACAAAATTATATGTCACTGAGGAATGGAAATAAAATATGAAATTAAATACTCTACAATGAATAGGCCTTAAGGGCACTCAACACAATTATAGCACCCCAACAGATGCACACTTCCTAACCTAACCTAACCACTACTCTGGGGAACAAGGTTATACCTGAGATCAGAATTATGAAGAACAATCAGAGGCATTAAAAGAATCAAATCACAGTATCACTCTGGTTCCACTTGATGGCACAAACATTCAAAACAATATTATCAAAATTATCTAGAAACTATTAAACTACACCCGTAATAAAGGAGGGAAAATGTTCCTCCTGGTATCTCCTAGAGACCTAGACTCACGGTCTCAGTGTGTGACCCTTAGTCAACTCAGATAGCCTCAGTGTACTCCCAGTGCGTCCATAAAGCGGACGGGAGTGAGCCAATCAGACCTTGTACAGTTGAGAGAAGCTTTAGCGTCCCGTTAGCAAGAGGGTTTCGCTAGCAGCTCGGGACACGTGGTGATGTGCCCGGAGTGGTAAGAACTGATCACCCACTGCTGGTCCCGGGTCGTTTAGTTGTCGGGAGCACTCGTTCACTCAAGAGATCCTTTGCTACCCCGCTAAACAGTGGCAGGCCTACTTTGCTCGGTCCAATGGCGACAATCGCCACCCTCAGTCTCAAACGGCAGTCAATCTCTCGCAGTCAACTCCGGGTCAACTCCAGTCAAGTGGGTTCTCACGGAAACCCTGAAATGAACTCACTGTTAGCTCTAGTTTACTTTATCACTGCCCTATCTAACCCTGTCTGAGATCGAATGAGACTTACTTGTTACTCTGCAATAATGCAACACAGGTGACTAGGCCACGTGACTATTCCTGGGACAAGCGCGCAGAGACGTCTTGTCTCTGTGAATGCTCTCCGGGACTGGGGGAGAGGCCTCGTCGCATTCTCTCAAGGCGTGAGCTTAGGCCTACGTGACTTATTTTCCGCCTAACTAATAACTCCTTGGGACACCCGTAACATCATTCAGACTGCTAAACGATCTATAATAATCTCAAATTCAATAATAGTCCCTTAACTTCATGAATCACATCATTATTAATTCGGCAAATTACATTAAATATCATATAGGCCTAGTTCCACAAACTCCCACTATGTGCGGGGAGCGCTCTCTTCCCTCAGACGACCTTGAACACTCAGTATCGCTAATGGCGGGGCATTCGAAATTACTCTGAAATTCCTGAATATTACAATCGACCCCCCTAAAAAAAGACAGCACTGTCCTCATGTGCTGAGAAAAACATACATATGACCCCCCTAAAATTTTGTTCTAAGAAACTGCATCTTGCCCCTTTTGCTAAACGCAGCATTCCCGTCTTCTCTTCTCTCCTTTTCTCTCCCGCTAACATATATATATATATATATATATATATATATATATATATATATATATATATATATATATATATATATATATATATATATATATATATATATATATGCACAATAACCACAGGAGAAAGGAAAGACAAGCAGCAAGTACTTTCGTTTAATACATCCTCTGCCTGAGGATGTATTAAACGAAAGTACTTGCTGCTTGTCTTTCCTTTCTCCAGTGGTTATTGTGCATCCATTCTTCATGATGTGAAGTTTCTGCATGCATATATATGTATATATATTGTGAGAGGTTGGAGTCATAGACCACGTTCTTTATAGACTTTATTCTAACAGCGTCAGCTGGAGACTGGCAACCGGGCGCTGCCATAGACAAGCCCCACCTCAACATGGGAAAACATATCGTACGATGGTACAATCTTACATCTCCCCCCCAAGTTAAAAGGAAATGACAATGCACATTTGAACTAACAAAAGGAAAACAATGCATTCATATAAACAACAATAATGCAGGAAAAACGAGTCAAACAAAGGAAAAAACAAAAAAACAAAAAAAAAAACCTCTAAACTGATTTTACATCACATACACTACACCACGTAGTCCGTCAACCAGCCCGGAGGCCTACGGCCTCTCCTGGACCTGGCCGCGCTCGACTGGGGAGGGGCCGTGGGTGCGGAGGAGGGCGCGGGTATGGAGGGCACAGCAGAAGGGGGGCCAGGAGGCACAGCTTGGTGCACCACCGGAGTAGTAGGCACAGGTGTGGAGCCGTTTCGCAGGTGGCGTCTGTTGCGGATGGACACCCTGCCACTGCCACTCAACCTGACGGCATACTGCCTGTGAGGGCGGGCTTCCACCACTATGCCTGTCCTGTCCCAGAGCTTGGTAGCTGCGTCCTGCCCACGACTAGGGGAGCCAGCTGGCGGGATACCTCCCTCCGCGACAGGACCCCATCCTGTGTTTCGGCCAAGCGCACCTCCCTCATACGAAGTGCCCGCCGCCAGTGCTGGTCCACCTTATAGTGCTGTCTGGCCACGGGAACGCCGTCACGGAGCTGGCGGCCGGTGGCAAGTTGGGCGGGCGACTTGTTCACCCCCCGCAGAGGCGTGTTCGGGTACTGGAGGAGGGCCTGGGATGTCCTATCGCAGTCCAGGCTACCCCCGGGCCCAGTGTTATCCCTGAGGAGCCTCTTGGCAGCCTTGACCCCAGCCTCTGCCGTGCCATTGGACTGGGGGAAGTGGGCCGACGAGAGGCGCACCTCGACCCCCATGACTTGAGGAAATCTGTCATCTCAAGGCTGGCAAGGTTGGTACCTCCATCTGTGGAGATCTGCTCAGGTACCCCCCACCTCGTGAAGTAGGCCCGCAGACTGGCGATGATTCTTCCAGAGGTGGCCTCGTTCGGGAAGTGGGCGATCTCCAGCCAACCTGTCAGTCGGTCAGCATATGCTAGGTACGTGCGGCCCTGCAGGTGGAACAAATCGGCCACCACTTGTTGAAAGGGATAGTCTGGCGCTGGGGTCAGAACCAACGACTCCGGAGGCTGGGAAGGAGCGTGGGTCTCGCAAGCAGCACACCGGGACCGATGATACTGCAGGTCACCCTCCATGCCAGGCCAATACACAGACTGCCGGGCCCGCCTGAGCATTGAGTCGAGGCCCTGGTGCCCCACGTGCAGGTTAACGGCGACCCGGTGGCGGAGGGAGTCGGGGATGACAAGGCGCATGCAGCCCTGGTCAAAGGTGTAGGTGACCAAACCCCTGACCACAGCCAACCTGTCCCTCACCGAGAAGTACGGGCGCAGACAGGCCACCTCCTGTGACTTGTGGGGGTGCCAGTCGCCCGCCAGCACCCTCGACACTAGAATCTGGTACGCTGGGTCGTCCGCAGCCGCTTTGCATACTGTGTCTTCGTCCATAGTGATGCAACCATCCTGATCCAGTGCTGCGATTGTGACTGCACACACTGCAGCGCACAGGTCCTCCTCTTGGTCCATGTCCTCCGCATCAGGTGCTGCCCTGAGGGAGGGGAAGCGGGATAGGGCGTCAGCTGCACAGTTCCACTTCCCTGGCAAGTATTTGACCGTAAATCGGTACTGCAGGGTCTTCTCCTTGAGCCTGAACAGGCGCGGATTCGCCACATCCGTGAAGGCTCTGTCCCCTAGCAAGCCAACTAAGGGGCGGTGGTCCGTCACCAGAATGAGGTTCGGGCAGCCGAGGAGTAACAGCCTGGCCTTGCGCAGGCACCACACCACAGCCAGGGCCTCCCCTTCTACTGCAGCATAACCGGCCTCGGCCGTGCTCAGATGTCGGCTACCACACACAGCCAACCGCCACCCTCCTCTGCAGCAGAAGGGCGTCTCTGGAGAGGCACAGGCACAGTATTGTTGCAGGACGACGAAGCCGATGCCCTCCCTGCTCCAATCGGTGACAGCTGCCGTAGGCCTGGACTTGTCGTAGTACACCAAGCCGTCTCTGGCCAACTGACAGATGGTGTCCTGGGCCTGGCGAAACTTGAGCCGCAGCTGGTCGTCCCAATACACCCGCTTGCCCACTGGCTTCTTCAGGAGCTCACGGAAGGGCTCCATCACAGGTGCAGTGGCAAGGAAGGGAGCCAACTGATTAACCAGGCCATGCCAGGACCTGATGTCAGTGATTGATGGCTGATCCGGCATGGGGAAGTCCTTGATGGCTGACAGACGTTGGGCAGTGGGCTGGTACAGGTCCCACCCCAGGAGGAAACCCACAAACTCAGCTTCTCTCCTGCAGAACAAGAACTTTTCTGGTTTCAGCGTGATACCTGTGCGAGCGCAGGTCTCCAGAAAATCGTAAGTGTGCCAGAACGCCCCCTTCACACTGGAGTCATAGAGGAGTGTCATCCACGCACTTGTACTTGCGGGGCACATCCTGAATGGCGTCGTCAAACCTCTTGGTGTGAGCATCTGACGCGGAGCAATGTCCCATGGGCGTCCTGCAGTATCGAAAACGTCCCCACGGCGTGATGAATGTGGTCAGGCGTCTACTCTCCTCCTCCAACTCCACTTGATGAAATCCCCAAAAGGCGTCGGCGGCGGTTTTGAACGAGTGCACTGGCACCCCAGACACCATGTCGAATGGTGCGGGTGTGTGGTGCGTCTCCCTCAGACAGCTTGCATTGAGGCGTTGGAAGTCTACAGTGCTCCTGGGCTGACCGTTTTTCTTGGCCACCACGACCATCCTGGCGCACCACTCCGTAGCCTCACCAGCAGGCACTGGCTGGATGACTCCTCTCCTGACATCCTCCTCCAACTGGGCCTTCACCTCCGCTTCCCAGTGTTTCCGAACGGGAGCGGGTGTGTGACAGGCGTAGGGGGTTGTGCCGGGCGTCAGGTGGATACGGTGAGGGGGACCAGTCGTGACTGGCAGTGGGGACCTGCTGGTGTTGAATGCGGTAGACGAAAAGTGCGTGAGTAGCCATGCCTCCAGCCTGGCCACATTCTCCTCCAAAGGAGGCAAGGGTATCTCAACTGGCCTCGGCGGGAAACGGCTGCTCTCGGGTAAACGGTTCGGAGGTAGGTCGTCGGCAGTGTGCCGCTACCCTCCATCGCTCACGGCAGCCACAGCATGTCTATGGAGCGGGAAGTCGACAGGCACCAAGTTGAGGTACTTGCAGGCCTCCAATGACAGATAGAGGGCCTTGGCTGTCTGCACGAAGTAGACCTCCTGGACGGTGGACCCCTCGTCCACACCGAGGCGGCAGGGGGAGGACCCCAGACACTTGAGCTGTTTGTTCGCCACGTCCCTTAGGCCATTACGGGCCCGAAGTTGCCCCGGACACAAACCGATGTCCCGGAGCAGGGATGCGCCTGCCACACACACCTAGCACCCGTGTCGGCTACAGCCAGCACGGGGGTGGCGGGGGAATTGCCCCCGGCCTGGGACACGAACACTTGTAACCTGGGGTGGCGGGATAGCTGGGCTGTTGCCACTGTAACAGCGCCTGACACATCCACAGGAGCACTTAGGGCTGACTTACTCCTACAACACCTTTTGAAGTGACCAACCATACAGCAATTGCGACATGTAGCCCCACTTGCAGGGCAGTTACTTTTACCAGAGGCATGTGACGTGCCGCAGTTACCGCAGTGCACGCGACTGGGGTGTCGAGGTCGGGCGGCAGCTACCTCGGACTCACCGGTGAGGTCATCGCCAACCGCCACTGCCTCCGCGGCTGTTCCCACCACTGCCTGGCCAGACGTACGACACGATACACCAGCATCTCTCACTGCTGCCTCAAATAACATGCATTTGTTTCTAAGCACTTCAACACTATTATAACTAGAGTACCCCTGAAAAATTTCCCTTTTCAACACTGGGTTACTCAGGCCCACCATAACTTTACGTAATAGCATGTACTCAGAGAGGTCGTTATCACAGGTGGGACATTTAAATTCACACTCCACTGCATCTGCGAAGCATCGTTGAAAATACCTTTTCGTGGGCTCCTCTTCACCTTGTTTGCTGTTGAAAAACTCGTTCCATTTCACAGCTTGGTTTGAAGATTGAAGAACCATTCCACTGATGGCGTCCAGGGCTTCTTTGGGCGAGAGCTGCTCCCACTGACCGCTGGGGTATCTCGAGTCAATCACCCTTTGGAGTGCAGGGACGCAGTTCAGGCGAATGTGGAGTGTGGCCACCAGTTGTGGCCACCCGTTCAACAGCACCCATGACTCCATGGACCGCCTCCATGTCCTAAACGCAGCTGCTGGCATTTCTGCCTCACACTTCTCTGGGGCGACAGCTGCTGAGGGCTTCATGACCGGCATAGAAGCATGACCACCGCCAGCACATAGAGACGCCATCTGAGCCATCAATGCACTCATGGCCTGCTGCTGGGCGCGCGTGGTGTTCCCGGCCGGTGAAGAGAAGCCCTGGCGTCCCCTTGAGGGCGTCGAGAATCGTGGACGTGTAGGGGCCATGTCAGCGTTCTTGTCAGGGCTGTAATGGCGTGTCGGGCCCCGACATATCCTACTCAGTGCGCCATGTGAGAGGTTGGAGTCATAGACCACGTTCTTTGTAGACTTTATTCTAACAGCGTCAGTTGGTGACTGGCAACCGGGCGCTACCAAAGACAAGCCCCATCTCAACATGGGAAAACATATCGTACGATGGTACACTCTTACATATATATATATATATATATATATATATATATATATATATATATATATATATATATATATATATATATATATATATATATATATATATATATATATTATTTTAGGTTAGGTTAGGAATCCGTTACATAAAACAATTGTACTGCACCGTTATCTTTTATTGAGTATGATCTAAAATCACGGTATAATGACACTAGTATCAATGTAATACAATGGAAATGTAAAAAGTAGCAACTTAATCTAAAATTACAGACTCAGAGTACAGTGAAAATGGATGTCTGACATAAGCCCCCCGACGAAAGCCACCCAGACAAAAGCCCCCTACTTTGATCGGGGTGGCTTTTGTCTGACAACCCTAACCCTAACCTAACCTAACTTAACCTAACCCTAACCTAACCAATAATTAACCACAGAGAAGAACAGTATATTTTACCCTCAACTATTTAATTATGTCCGTAACTTTTGAGAGCCCTTACTGTTGTCAGACAAAAGCCACCCCGATCAAAGTAGGGGGCTTTTGTCTGGGTGGCTTTTGTCGGGGGGGCTTTTGTCTGTACCCCAGTGAGGATAGTGTCTTAGTATAAAATCGCAATGCTGTGAAACAAAATCTTAATATTTAATCTCAGTACCGCGGCAAAAGTCACATCAATATTTTTTAACCAATACTTTAATATTTCTTACCTTATAGTATTATGTCTTCCAACGAAGTAAATAACTGGATCGAAAACACAAGAGAACTTAAAAGTCGTCTAGCCTCCCCTCGTCTTGTCACGATGGAGACTTGTGCAGAACTGAAGTGAATTGCTTGTAACTGGTGGATTGGTCGGCTGTACATGAACTGATATGACCCGAGACTGCATGGTTTTGCAGCTACTAGAGACGTTAATCCTTCCCTTTGTATCGGCGTTAAGTTAATCCTCGTCGTGTCTGACCAAACACCTGACCCACACCACATGAGCTCACTGGCGTACTTGTTTGAAGTTGTTTCCTTAATCCTCAACAGGTTACAGGATGCGTGTGTGGCGGGGGGGGGGGGCGGGGCCCCCCGCATAGCAAGGGTGTAGCTCATGACGTGGCCGTGATGATGTGGGTCAGGTGCTAGGTCAGACACGACAAGGATTAACTTGCCGCCGATACAAAGGGATGGATTAACGTCTCCAGTAGCTGCAGATATGGGTGATGAGCAGACCCAAAAGTGCCGCCCCCCAAAAGTGCCGCCCGGGGCGGACCGCCCCCCTCCCCCCCCCCCCCTAGCTACGCTAGTGGTTGGCTGCTCGCTATGGCACGCGTATGAATGTCTAAAACTATGAAAACATCTAGATCAGACTCCCCCCCCCCCCCCCCGACAGTGAGGGTCTCCACCTGAACTGAACCCGGACAGTCCGGGCCGGACTGATGCAAATGATAAGAAAACAGTTTTCACAAGTATCACAGAAACATATATAAAGGTCAATAGTTTCCTTTATGTGTTACGTTATAGGAAGGTAACCAGCAAACAGACCGTCACATTGCTGCGCTTATTAACAGGCGTGTAAGAGAGCTGTGTGGTACAGTACATTCGACGAGCCTAAGGTGAGCTGATGTGAGTATGATGCACGGCGCATTCGCAGGGACCTCCACAGCTATTTTCTACAAAAATCGGCACTCGGCAGTATGCAGAGTGACTGGGAGTAAGTTTGTTGTGTGTGTGTGTGATGGAGAGATAAGTTGTGACGAAGACTGTTGACTTTTTTGATAATTTAGAAATACTACATTGGCTGAAGTCTGTGGAAAGTGAGTTTGTTGGTGGACAGCGAGCGAGTCGTTCACAGAGTGCCGTCATTAAGGTGAGTTCTCCTCCCTGTCCCACACCTGTCATTAACCGAGTTGCTTGTTAACTTAGGGGAAAACTTACGATATTGTTGCATTAATTAATTTTCATTCGTAGTTTAACTTCATTTATTATATTAGTGTAAAAATAAAACATTGTGTTTATAATATTATCTCATTATTGTTGTGGCTACTTGGTAGCTGTGGGTAGCGCGCTGGTGTCATGTAGTGTGACAGAACCCGTAGCAGTATTAATGTATGTTCACTCCGGTCCGTCAGTGTTAGTGAGCACCAAGGCAACAGTTTATAGTCAGGATAACATTCCTTACTATGAAGGGGACGGTAAAGCCGTTGCCATAAGCATTCACTGTGTAGCTAAAACATACATTAACTGAAGCTCTTCCATTGTTGTAATCAAGAAACACATTCTCACCCTCTCCCGAGTCATTCATGGTTTAATGGAGGAAGACTGTTCTCGTGTGTGGCCAGTTCTGATGTTACTTGACGTCATAGCAGGTGAGCGAGTGACTCCCCAAAACAATTTAATGACCTGCAACCAAACATGACTTCTGCCTAATGCTTGTTCAGTCTTGTTCAGGTGAAAAAAAATTTTTCTCAAGTTTCTCTCAGATTTTAATATCTGAAATGGTGAACTGGTCCGGCGGCTCACTCATGTGCGGGAGGTAGTGTTAAGCATTTAAATCAGGTGTCACCGTGAGGATGCTTGAGACGGTCCTTAAGTACAGTCGCGGTCAAAAGTAACCATAAGAAAATAAATGACACATTATAATACCCATGTTAACATAAGATAATATAGTGAAAAAATTGCATCCATCCTTCCCTTCCTTCATGAATTTTCCTGTTTTCTTCAATCCTCTCCCTCAATTGATGAACAACTTGCACATACCATCCCCGCCCCTCTCCCCTTCCCAACAAACATCCCTCCTCCATGTCCCCCATCCCCCCCCCCACCCTACGTCTCTTACCGTGCAGAAATGACCCAGCCAGGCGCAGGTGTGGTGGATGATTACTTTTGACCGCAACTGAAATATATATACCAGTTCACTCCTCTCACTTAGAAGAATCTATTACTTGATACGGTTTGCTATTGGTCGTTAATATCAATTTACTTCTATTAAACAGCAAGTAGGCCGTGGTGTTGTTGCGTACTGAATGTGTGGCCAGTAGATATCCCACACTTAGGACGAGGTAGGAGAGAAACTCAAAATTGAGTTTTCTTTATATGTTGTAAGTACAGTGCAGTGCTAGGGAGATGCCGTGTGGTGAGAAGCTTGCTCAGAGGACCTGTTGGGTGAGTAGCGTGGTGAAGGGAGTAGGTGTGCAGGAGCTTCGTTAGAAGAGGAGTTGCGTGTTGCTGGCCTCCAGGTTGAATGCCTCTACACGGCGAGAATGGGAGCTTATATACACGGAACACGGAAGTACAAGTTGCCGGTGTCAACCCCCCCCCCCCCCCCCCAATGTCTAGACACGTCAGAGAAACTTGGCGCGACTCTAGGCGACTAGGCTTTGGCAGAACTCCGTTGCTATGGGATGCGGCTAGGCTGTTGTAGGGGAGTGTATCCATTAAAATACTCCCCCTCCCCTCCGAGCTCTGCAGGAGACTTGTTGTCTGTAGGGTTGTATCCCAAGTGAGAGACATAACGGGCAGGGGTGTGGACGACTCGGCCGCTACGGGTGACGACTCCGTTTAGCAATACAGAACCTGTGGGAGAATCAGGGGGAGAAGGAGAGTTGTGAATTAGAGAAGGTTGAACAGGCAATGGTTGTTATGCTGCTGCCGCGGCAGGAGCAAAATCCTCAGGGTCACTGGCTGGGTTGTCTGGGTCCACGTCAGGAGCAGGGGCCACGTCAGGAGGAGGGTCCATGACAGCAACAGGGTCCACAACAGCAGCAGGGTCCATGACAGCACGGATAAGGTGGCCGGCTTCACTCGATCTATGCTGACGGTGTCGTGTCTGCCATAGCGGATGATCGCCAGGAACTTCGCTGGACGTGCAACAACCTAGAAGGGTCCATCGTAGGGGAGTTGAAGTGGGTTGCAGTGAGTATCGCGCCTGACGAAAACATACTAGGCATTGGGTAGAGCAGGAGGGATGTGCTCAGGGCGCCGGGAAGACTGGTGTGGGGCAGTGGCTCTGAATGCAGAAACTGCTTGTCGTAGTTTTTGCAGTAGGTCGTGACGAACGGCAGGAGTGGAATGGTCGAGGTCAGGAGGGAGTGAAAAGTCTCCCGGTAGGCGTAGGGGCTCACCTAGGGTGAGATCTGCTGGGCTGCAGTCCATGTCCTCCTTGTGAGATGCAGGGATGCTGAGGAGCACTAAGGGTAGAGCATCCGTCCAGCTGTAAGGGTCGTGCTGTGCCTTGACTGCGTCCTTTAGCTGCCGGTGAAACCGCTCTACCATGCCGTTGGATGGAGGGTGGTATGCAGTAGTGCGTTACCTAGAAGTACCGAGGAACTGTAGGAGGCGTCGGGGTTTGTAGGACGCGGTGCGTGAGTCAGGAACAGGCCCAGCAGTAGGCATGGAGGAGCAGAGCTGTTCAATGGTGTCCATCCTGTGGTTCAAAGTTTGCAACAGGTCTCTGATGTCTTTTGAGGTATTGTTCAGAGGTAAGTACTGGTGTGGTCGTTGGGTTGTCCCCGGCGGCAAGGTGGGCAGCAGCCCACTCGTTGAATATTCTGTCTGCCAAGGTTGCGTCGAGTTCTTTGGTCGTAGAGTAATCTACTGTGGACAGGGCGATGCGAACTTGTGTGGGAAACTTCTGTGTTGACGCAGGACAGTGTCGGGAAGCCTGTCCCTGTGCCGGGAATTCAGTCTACACATCTCGTCCCAGAGACGTGCAAGCGTTGAGTTGCCGAGGGAGAGACATGTTAGGGTTTGGAGAAGACTGGTGTGGGACCGCTGGTAACGCGTCTTCAGAGCATCCCGCAGGGCACCGAACTTGTTGTCAGCTGGAGGGTTGGTAATGATCTCCGAGACTTGGGTGGCGACTTCCGTGGGCAAGGAACGGGGCAGGGCGACCTACTTTTGCGTGTTATTAGCTGTTGATCCGGTAAGGGCTGCCTCAACATGAATTAACCAGTCCTCGATGTTATGGTTGAAGGTTGGTAAAGAACTCCATTTGTCGTCCATGGTAGTAGACAGGGCAGTCCTTACAGCTCCAGGGACACGGCAGCAGAGAGAGAGTGTGGTGTTCACAGCTCCAGGGGTCACCAATTGTTGCTTATTGAATGTGTAATGGCCCCTGTCTCATCAACAGACGTATTATATAAATGGGTTCTTTACATTTGATTTATATTCAAATTCATCCCCCTGTAACTTTCCATTGGCTATGAGTTGTCATGACCAGATCACGTTAGCGGTAGCTTCCTTAAGGGGTGCGGCTCATTGCTAGTCTCACTCACAAACTTACATCGAACGGACGTTGATTATCCTGCCTATTTACATAGCCGCAGTCCTTTCTCTTCACGCTCATAAATAGTGGAAGTTACGGTTGATCTACGCTCAGGAATTATACAAACAATACTTTTTAATAAAAGAAGAAACTTCAATTGGGTTTCATTACTAAAGCTCAATATAAATGTACCAACCTGGTTAACTTGGAATTAACCAGCTGGTTCATATAGGTGGCAGCAACGGTGGTGACGGATGCTTATCAGTCTACATACCAAGACGTTAGTGTTTTGTGAAACAAGAAAAACAAAAAAAACAGTGATGCGTTACATAACGTATCCGAGTGTTGAACTATATACCGTATTGAGACGATTGTAAGCGAGTGTTTCTCATTCTGCCGCCCAGAAGAGGTGCAGAATTATTCCAATAACTGCAACTGAGTTATTGTTGACTTATTACCATACAGCTAGTTGGTGAAATCCCTGTTAGCAACAAGTGAGGGGGACAGGAAAGCCTCAAGTCAGCATTCTTCTCCTGTGTCGTCTACAGTGTTGCAGACATTCTCATAAACCTTCGGGGTTTACTAACAAAACGACTTTTCACAAGTGTCTGGACGGCTGTTGTGGTTTCGCTATCGTTGTTTGCTGTATTTCCCGTGTCAAACAGACAGTCCTCTATATATACGGGATTGCAGAAAGTTTGGCACACAGAAGAGGCGACATCGTATCAGCGCACAGAAGAAGACCTAATCCGGCTTACTCAGAGGCATCTGATCATACTGTGGAGGTATACCCCTGTCATGAAGTGGACTCACCCAACGTTCGTCATTGCAACGCGTCTCCTCGTTGCTAAGGCAACCTGACATACTCATCACAGTGGCGCACGCACAGGGACGATTGAGGAATTCACCCTACTCCACCTGAGACCAGCTGGACGGATTGCGTTTTCTATACAGACGCCATAACTCCTGTATTAGGTATTTCAAAAGTAACATATTTTATACACACATTTACATGTTCGAGACATAACTCCACATTGATAGGTTAGCGGATAGGTTATGTCATTGAAGTAAGTGTCTTTCGTATATTAATGTATACGTACTGACTTAATATAATTTGCAGTAGTTATTTCTTATCTGTTCAATTATTGATATTTCAATTATTTTAACTATAATTATTATTATTTCCTGTACATGAGAGGCAAGTATTTTGCTCTTAATGTTAATCATTGTCTGACCCAAATGAAACTTAATGGCTAAATTTTCAAAGTTTTCAAAGTTGTGGTTTGAAGACCTTACTGACCTAGCAGAACATTTTGCTGACGCATTACAAATAGAAGATAAACGTCAAGTATCTATTGCAGAGGTTGAGTTAGGATTTAAGCAGGAAACACAGTTAGACTTATCTGTAGAGAGTAATGAGAAGTTGATTGAGGATTCATTTGAAGATTTAAACCGTCGTACCTTACGGTCGGGGAATCAACATAGTACCTCGCCTGGACATTCACAGGTAGTTTCTAATCCTGTTCTGGATGACAGTGTGTCGGTTGATTTATCATCCCCCCCCCCTTTAACTGAGCCTTCTGTTAGGAGTAAACATACTGGTTTGCAAACTTCTAATGCTAACATGGCTTACTCTCACACTTTACACAATAATGCTACCACGTCAACTAACTCAGATAATGTGATTCATATGATGCCACGTGCCGACCACGTACGAGATTTTACTGGTCAAGATGGTTATCGTGTTACACATTTCATCCGTGCGTGTGAGGACATTATGCGCAATGTTGAAATCACCAATGATCAAGAGAAAAAGGCGTTTGTGCGTTCCCACATTCCGCAGGGATCGTTTGCCAGCAATCATTTAAATGTGTATAGCCTTACGACTCTTGACTATGAGAAATTTAAGCGCACCCATATTGGTATTTTTGAATGCGGGTCCCATTTGGGCCATCTGCACTGTGTATTCAGATGGCTGGATCGTTGTGCTCCAGTGGTTCGCACGAAATCACCTATGGTGGCTGTTGACATTGCAGGAGAAGTGCGTCAAGACATGGAGGCGATCTTCCGGAATTCGAATTGGTACGACTCTCATGGGAAAATGTCATCGACAAATGTGGAAACGTTGATCAAATTGATTAGTTTCCTGTTCGTGGTTCGTCGTCCTATCTACTGCCGGGCACAGGAAGTTCAGTTTGTCACGCCTACTGATATGGTGGATTACGCAAACAAACTTTCTCCAAAGGTAACGGGACCTCTGATGGCGTGTGCCTCCCAGACTACGGCACCATCCCAGATAGCACAAATAACACCATTGCACCTCAACACCGTACTTTCAAGCAACGTCGATCTCTAAGATGTACTCATTGTAATAAACTGGGCCATTTGATCGATGATTATTTTCAGCTCCAAGGTAATAGTGTTAAAATACAAGAGACAACAGGTGCCAAGCAGATGCCAAGGTCATACACGGAGGCGGTTAAGGCTACGCCTCCACCTTGCCAGAAATCACGCTCGTGGTGTGCACTCCACAGGTCGACATCTCACAACACAGATGATTGCAACTTAGTGTTAAAGGTTAGGAATTTGGACTCTGGTGTACCCCAGGTAACACAGAAGCGCAAAGCGCATCGTTACCAGGACAAGAAATTGGGGGAAGACCAGCGCCCGCTACAACATGAGGAAGGGTAGATACATTGGCGCCTGCTTCCCACAACACTTCTATAGCAGCCTCATTAGTAGTGGCGCTAAGTAAAGTGGAAGTGTTGTCAGTGCCGGTGAGAGTGGATAATATAAGATTGGCTCTTGATATAGATACGGGTGCATGCGCTAATGTTTTGGCCTTGACATCCTATATGGAGTTATAACGTAAATTCCCTCACCGTGATTTCCAATGGAGACCTACTGACGCCGATCTCGAAGGAGTATCTGGCACGTAGCTGCACATTGATGGAATGGTGACGTTACCACTCAGATTTTCAAGACGTGGTACTCCCTTCTATGCGGACTTTTATGTGGTTCAGCAGTTTAACTTGCCAGCTGACGGGTTAATTGGTCTCCCAACCCTTAGAACGAATAAGATAGATGTTCGTCCACGTACTAATACTATTACGTTTAAAAGTGTTTCCTACAGCGCTATGCGTCATTCTGCACCTTTGCTCCCCGCTAGGTCGAAAGTGTTGTCCACCATTCCCACTCAGAGGAAGGCGGAAAATGTGTCAGAGCTAACCCAAGACCTCACACCCTCACTTTCCCAGCGTGATTATAGCAGCAACAGCTGGAAGATCGTACCTGCAATTTTGAAGAGTACTCTCCATTACCAGAATGAGGAATTCACCAAGGCCACTGTCGAATTACCTGACGTGTATACGGGGACTGATGTTGTATGTCTCCCGGAAACGTGCAAGGTAAAAGGATTGTCGTGCGAGTTGACGTTAAGCGCGATACGCCCTGGTGGTTTGACAGACGTACTAGTTCTGAATAGAACAGGCGTTCAAAAAATATTAAAGAAAGGATGTTATTTGTGTGATTTTCTGGTATATCACACCATTGTCGAATTACAGCCTACAAAATTCCCAATTGGTAGTATTGTTACTCAATCACAACAGACTAGGCAAGGGAGGATAGATCAATTAGAGCCACATGTTAAGGTGATGGATCATTCTCTTGGCAAGTCACGCCTTTTAGAACTGCTTGCTGACTACAGAAATATTGTAGCCTTGCCGGAGGAAAAGCTAGGCCAGACATATTTAACATCCCATCATATAGCGTTAAAGGAGGGAACAAATCCTATCTATGTACCAGCTTACAGACTACCTCATAGCCAGCGCGCTGTAGTTCAGGATATGGAGCAAGATATGTTGGATGAGAATGTTATTACACATTCTAAGTTCCCTTTTAATAGCCCTTTATTCCTCGTCCCGAAAAAGGATGGTGGTTGGCGACCTGTTATTGATTTCAGGCGCGTTAATGAATGTACGATCCCAGATAGGTACCCTATGCCTGTCTTGAGTGACATATTGCAGTCCTTAGGTAAGGATAATGCTGTATTTAGCAACTTAGATTTGCTTAGTGGGTATTGGCAGATACCACTCGATGAGAAATCACTAGAGGTCACTGCATTCAGTACGCCCCTGGGCCACTTTGAGTTCCTCCGGATGCCATTTGGTCTCAGGAATGCCCAATCACATTTCAAAGGATGATCAACACCCTGTTTGCCGGATTGATTAGTACCACAGTCTGCGCTTATTTGGATGATCTAATAGGAGTCAGTAAGGACGTTGATACCCATCTGATTAAACTGCGTGAAGTGTTGGAAAAACTTTCCACAGCAGGTCTTAAAATTAAACTTTCAAAATGTGAGTTCTTAAACTCCAGAATCCATTTCCTTGGTTTTGTAGTTGACGGTGAGGGCATACATACAGTGGATAATAAAGGAAAGCTGTATCTCAGTTCCCAAGTCCTACATCAGTTGATCAAGTGCGTAGTTTTCTTGGTTTATCTGGATATCATCATTCTTTCATTAAGAACTATGCAACATTGGCATCACCCCTAACAAGGTTGCTTAAGAAAGATGCAATGTTTGTATGGGATGCGGAACACGAAAATAGTTTTGCGGCATTGAAGATAGCGCTTACCAATGCCCCTGTTCTAGCATTCCCTGACTACACTCAACCTTTCACCCTCTGTACTGACACTTCTGGACAAGGGATCGGAGCCGTACTAATGCAAGAGGATTCGCTTGGAAAATTTCGAGTGATAGCTTTTGCAGGTCGTAAACTTATTGATGCTGATACACGTTATTCGGTGACGCATTTGGAAACGTTAGCTGTTGTGTGGACACTAAAGAAGTTCAAGGACATTATCTTTGGATATAAGATAACTGTCTTTACGGATCATGCGGCAGTGACTGAACTGTTCCATGGCGGAAATTTATCAGGCAGATTGGCACGCTGGTATCTGATAATTCAGGAATTTGACCCCGAGTTTAGGTATTTACCGGGAAGGGCGAATGATATCGCCGACGCTTTGTCAAGAAATATAGCACCAGTGATGCCTGCATCAACTTTTACTCTATCACAACTGGTGGATGAGCAACGATGCGACCCGTTATGGTCAGCAGTCATTTTTGCTCTAGAATCGGGAGAGGATGTTAAACTCCCCAAATTAATTCTTCCCTTAAGTCAATTTGAATTACGACATAACATACTCCATAGGTCGAAAAAGACGCCAGAGTGTAATGTTTCTCAAATAGTCGTACCTGGCACATTGTGTGAAACGATTATAACGTTGTTCCATGATGTTCCACAGGCAGGTCACCAGGGACGTGACAAATGCTTGGCGGAATTAAGAAAGAAGTATTTCTGGAACACAATGAAGAAAGACATAGAGTTACACATTGCTAAATGTTTGGCCTGTGCTCAACGGAAAGGTTCTACAGGATCACTGGCCCCGATTCTACAATATCCTACACCAGACCGTCCGTTTGACACAGTCGCTATTGACTTGTTACAACTTCCGAGGAGTCATCAGGGATCCTCGTACGTCTTAGGGTGTGTGGATCATTTTTCTAGATTCGTGGTTTTGGTCCCACTAAAGGATAAAATAGCCGAGTCTGTGGCCTATTCATTAGTGATGAATCTCATATGTCCATATACTACGCCTAAGGTTCTTCTCTCAGACAATGGGACAGACTTCTAGAATCAGCTAGTAGCGCAAATATGTGCCCAATATGGAATAAAGCAAAGTTTTGTAACAGCTTATCATCCACAGGCTAATGGCCTTGTTAAGAGAACCAATTGCATGATCCTGGAGATACTTCGCCTGATTGTGTTTGATTTGCAATACACATGGGAAGATTGGTTACCGCAGGTTGCAGCGTCTATTAATGGGTCGATTAATAGCTCTACGGGCAAATCACCCTTCTACATTGTATATGGTGCAGATAAACGTCTACCTTATGATGTGCTTACGGACACGCCGAACCCTGTTTATAATGTGGATGATTTCGCGGCAAAACAAATCCGTGTTTTAACGGATATTCATAGCCAAGTACGATCACATTTAGTAGCGTCTCGCGCTGAAATGATGGTTAAGCAACATAAACAAGCTAAACCTGTCGTGTTAGAGGTAGGAGATGCTGTTATGGTAAAAGAACCTGAAAGGAACTCCAAGCTTTCGGCTAAGTTTTCGGGTCCATTCCGCATTATTGCTAAAGAAGCGAGCAACAAATTTAAAATTTGGAAGTCTAATTTACAGATTGCAGATGTCGTGCATGAGGACCGTCTTAAAAAGACCCATGAAAATTTATTGCCCACAGCTGAAAATGATGTAATAGAAACCTCCTTACAGACTGTACAGACGCAGAGTGTGCCTAATGATTATTGTATGAAGCTTCGTTCTGCAAGCAGATATTAAAACGAATGAAATCTCTTACAGAATGGCTTGGAACATCATTGTGTTGCTCCTACTGTGTTGTGGTACCGTTGTGTTGACAGACATGTCCACATCCGTCCTCAAGCCGGGTGCGCTCGTTGCCCCCCTTGGACGCGTTCTCATTGTGGAGGACGTGGTGAACATCAAGTATGAGTTACATGGACTGCTCCAGTTTCCCCGTCAGATGGAAACCGTCGACGCGCAATTACAATCAGCATTGGACATCCTACTTGATCTCAGCTCAGCTCCTAACGTATCGACGATGGTTACACAAACCATTGACCTTCTACACTTTCGTCTCATGAACCTTCACAAGCTTCTCGTCGTTGTTGGAAAAAGAATACCAGCGTCTGAGGTTGATCTTGCAAAAGAAGTGCGTTCTCAAGCACGACGAAAAAGAGGTTTATTTAATTTTGTGGGTCTTATCCAAAGCACTCTGTTTGGCACGGCAACGGCCGACGATGTAGCTAAATTGCGGGACCGCATGAAGATTCTCGATCAAGCTGTATCTCAGCAGAATCCTGTTATATCTCAAACATTCCATGTGATTATTAATTTAGAGTCAAAAGTTAATGCGATAATATCGGAGTCTAACCATAAATCGAGGGTTGTTTATAAATTGCGGAAATCGGTCCCTACATTAGAGTGGCTCCTTTATTTCTCGGAATATGTGCATGCTGCAGAAACTTCAGTTCAGAATATTGTTACCAATAAAAACGAACTAATTGACAGCATAGTAGATGCAGGGATAGGGCGTGTGGACGCAAAGCTTGTGCCTGTACAGACGCTTCTTGATGCTTTACAGATTGCCAAGTTGAAATATAACTTAACTCCTATTTTTAATGATAATGAGGTAGAATATTATTACCCTCTGTTGGAGTCAACTCTCATGCACAATGCTATTCTCATCCACATCCCTATGCGAGGGCAACATCAGTTTAATGCATGGCATTTAGAACCTTTCCCCTGGTTTGTTAACGACACACTGTATACTCTGGATAGGCCTAAAGAACTTTTACTTGTAGATGAAGAATATTCTTTATTGGCATTAGATGATCCTGAGGTACTGTCACGGTGTAAGTCGTCATATCTACACCTACACGTATGTCCAGCCTATATGTTCGCGTTTATTCCTGCTGCAGAAGGAATATGTGAATTGGCAGTCATACAAACTAATGTATGCACAGCACTTGGGCAATGCAGCTATAGGCCAGTTAGTGTCAAAACTGTGTTTCACGCTCATCCCCATAATGTGCAGTACATATTCTTTCCAAATGTTACTACTATTATTTTAAAATGCCACGATGGTGGTAAACAGCTAGTTGTGAAAGGTCATTACAAGGCTCCCGATTACTGTGAAGTCACTTGTAGTTCATTACGGACCTTGCCTACTCATCAGCATTTTGCCTTAAATTTAAATCTCAAGTCTGCTTTAATTCCAATGTTTCCTGTGTCGTGATCCCACTATCCTTTATACTTGGGGAGTGAACCCTACCCCAAGTTATTAACAAATAAAGGAGCAAATAGGGAACACGGCAATAATTATCCTCACCAAAAAACCTACTCAACCAAGTGTACTTGAAAAGTAAGAACAGTTGAAATAAGTGAATCACAAAAGGGAAGATAATTAATTAATTCGATTTATGTTTTAAATGGAGTAAGGATTAGCAAACCTGAATTTAAGGGAATAAGTACTTGTATAATAAAATAAGAGTGATGCCGGAAGGACAAAAATATACTGTAAGGAGTTAGACCAAACAAATATTACTTAGCATTATTATATTACACAAGACATACGAAATACATACATACATCAATCACTACAAAATGATTATCCCTACCAAACAGGAGATTCCTTACCACCAGGATTCCTTCCTAGGCCTAACTAAACGTGTCACTAATACCTGATACCCCTAGGGCATTGCAGAGACTGGATAATGCACTAGACAAAAGGGTCAAGGCTGGAGAATGAATGGACACGTCTAACCTATGCCACGGATTTTTTCACTACTGCGGTGGCGTGGGGACGCGCAGAGAGGGGCAGAGGAGCGCGCCCAACTCGCTTGATCCAGACATTTGCTAGATTTTCTATATAATTAATTAATACTCTCTTGATTTGAACTTAACAGAGTTAGACAATGATGCATATTAATAACATACATAAATATACAATTAACCTAAATAACTAAGAACAATAATAATATAATAAGTACAATTAACAAATTATTAATAGCTTGCGTGAAATGGAAACGTGAACACAAGCCTCACGCCAGGCGCGTTCCCGAGCGCCACAGGCATGTGACACCTCCCCCCAAAAAAGTGAGCTTACAACCAACTGGAAGCGAAAATGGATGTACAGCTACACAGCGAAAGTGATAACTAACACAATTGGTTTAAATCAATATGAAGCAAAATAATTCATAATATAAACACAAGGTACTCAATGACAATAAAACAAAAAAAAGTAATTTGCATATAGACACAGTTACTAAATAATCAGACTCGAGAAAGTGCATCAGCCAACACGTTCTCTTTTCCGCGGATATGGGAAATGTTCAAGTTATAGGGCTGAAGTGATAGAGCCCACCTCAAAAGTCTTTGGTTGGTATGTTTCATCTTGTCAACAAAAGTAAGTGGGTTATGATCAGTGAACACTTGAATGGGATAAGCAGTGCTGCCAATATATACTTTGAAGTTTTCTAGTGCCATGATCAGTGATAAAGCCTCCTTTTCAATGGTGGCATAGTTTCTCTGATATTTGTTAAATTTTCTAGAAAAATAGCACAACGGATGAAGCACTTGATCACTCTCACCCTCTTGCATAAGCACCGCACCGGCGCCAATTTCACTGGCGTCGACATGGAGAGTGAACTGTTTCTGGAGGTCAGGTGCAAGTAGTACAGGAGCATTTGCCAGCAGGGATTTAAGATTCTCAAAAGATTTCTGGCAAGCCGTAGTCCACTTGAAGGTTTTCTTGCCACGCAGCAGGTCAGTCATGGGAGAGGCAACGGAGGAGAAGTTTGGACAAAAACGGCGGTAGTACCCCGCCATACCCAGCAACCTCATCACACTCTTCTTATCGCCGGGCACCGGATACTGTTGAATTGCCTCAATTTTGGCTGCTATAGGCTGGACTTCCCCTTGTCCGACCACATGCCCCAAGAAAGTGACGTGGGCATGGCCGAACTCAGTTTTGACGAGGTTCAGCGTCAGCTTGCTTGCAGCCAGTACGGAGAAGAGGGCTTGTAGACGACTCATGTGATCTTCCCAGGAACTGCTGAAGACGATAAGGTCGTCTAGGTAACAGCGGACACCTTCCAGACCAGACGTGATGAAATTCATGAGGCGTTGAAAGGTTGCAGGGGCGTTCCGCATGCCAAACGGAAGGACTGTGAATTGGTACAGCCCCTCAGGAGTGACAAAAGCAGAGATGGCCCTGGAGCGTTCAGTCAGTCTTATCTGGTAGTAGCCCTGGAGGAGATCCAATTTGGTCACGTACCTTGCCTGTCCAAGATCGTCGATCACGTCGTCAATGCGTGGCAAGGGATAACCATCGGGTTCAGTGACAGCATTCACCTTGCGATAATCCACACACATCCGCATTGACCCACTTGGCTTTGGAACTAGAACAACAGGGGATGCCCATGGACTGATGCTGGGTTCGACGAGGCCTAGCTCTAGAAGACGCTGTACCTCGGCTCGCACACACTCCCGCTTGAAGGCGTTAAGACGGTAGGGACGCTGTCGGATTGGCTTGGCTCCCCTGGTCTCAACGTCATGCTCCAGCACTGAACAAGAGAGTGGGTAATCACCAACTATAACAGGATACTCCTGTAATAGAGACCTTATATTATTGGCTTGGTCACTAGAGAGATGGCACAACTTAGCACTGGGGTCCTCCAAGATAGTCGAGTTTTCAACTTTTACACTAGACCCATTCATTATTTCAGAAAAACACTGATCCTTATCATCTGGACACTCTGGCACAATGATACAATTTGGCAAGGATTGATCAACACAAGCAACTGCTTTTCCCAGGGTTTCGTTACGAACATGATATGACTTTAAGAGATTGACATGGATAAGGCGTTTTTTCTTACGCCGTTCAGGGGTGCTAATCACATAATTCACGGACCCCTGTTTTTCTAGTACTTCATATGGACCACTATATTTGGATTTAAAAGGGTGATCATGTAAGGGCAGGAAGGCCAACACCTGCTCTCCCACTTGGAATTCTCTAGGTTTTGCCTTATGGGCCTTATCAAAATGCAGTTTCATTTTCACCTGAGCACACCTTAAGTTGGACTGGGCAAGTTCTACAGCCAGACGCAACTTCTCCTTGAATTGGACCACATATGAAGCTAAGGGCGTCGCGCTCTGATCACTCAACCAACACTCTTTTAACACCTTAAGAGGCCCTCGCGCCTCATGTCCATAGACGAGCTGGAAGGGCGAGAATCCTAGCGACTCTTGTTTACTGTCCCGAACAGCAAACAAAAGCAGGTCAACTCCCTCGTCCCAATCCTTCCCAGTCTCCAGACAGAAGGTGCGCAACATGAGTTTTAGTGTCTGGTGAAACCTCTCTACCACCCCCTGTGACTGAGGGTGATAGGCCGAAGACCTCGACTGCCGGACTCCCAGGGTTTGCATTACCTGATTAAACAACCGGGAAGTAAAATTGGAACCCTGATCTGATTGCACCACTGTAGGAAGGCCTACTTGAGTGAAGAAGTGGGTTAAGGCTTTGATAACATTCTTCGCTGTGATGCGGCGCAAGGGAATGGCTTCAGGATAACGGGTTGCACAATCAATAATGGTTAGCAAGAACTGATGACCACGAGGGGTCTTAGGTAAGGGACCGACACAATCTATGACCACCTTACTAAAGGGCTCTTCAATGACTGGGATAGGCTGCAGAGGGAATGGTTTAACACTGGGGTTCGGTTTCCCCGCTACCTGACAATCATGGCAAGTGCGACAGTAAGAGCTGACGTCTTTCTTCATCCTAGGCCAAAAGAACTGGGATAAAATTTTTGCATAAGTCTTCCTAACTCCTAAATGACCACCCACCCCATCATGAGCGATACTAAGTATGTCCTGCCGCAAAGGTTTGGGAATAACAACTTGATGATGAACTAACCAAGGGTGATTGGCAGGAGAATTGGAGGGACGGAACTTCCGCATTAATACACCAGACCTAGTGTAGTAGCAATTTGATTCTTGCTCGGCTTCGGTCTCAGTAACTGACCTATTGAGAAAACCTACTAGCTCAGGATCCCCTGCTTGTAGCTCAATAAGCTTACTCCTAGTGATGGGAGAGGAACCAAAACTAGTGACATCTGGGTTCCTATCTCCATCAGAACTACTCTGGAGGTTATCTGGTTGTGGGGAATCCTCAAAAAATTCACTGAGACCAAGATCAGTATGGTCCGGCTGGATAAGATTATCCTCGGACTTCTCACAGTCCTGAAGGGAAACTTCATTAACTTCACTAGTCTCTTCTACCTCTGTACTGCGGCTCATGCTACGGGTCACAGCACACGCAGGGAACAACCCTGGAAGGTCTACTTCTAACTGCACAGTATTATTCTCGGCAGTGGGACAAGATGAGATCACAACATTAGGGAACATCATGTCGCCAACGAGGTCATTTCCTATCAATAGAGAGACCCCTTCTACAGGTAAGCTATCTACTACTCCTAACGTGACATAACCTGACTTTATGGATGACCGCAAGTACACTTGACAAAGGGGAATACGCGACCCACCGGTCAAACCGTTCACAAGCACCCAGCTACCAGTATAGCATGAATCCAGGAATGGAGCAGCTTCTTTAGTAACAAGAGATAAGGCTGAGCCTGTGTCTCTCAAGAGTTTAACAGAAGTGGATTGACTGAATTGATCCAAAGCTAAGGAACCAGGAGAACAAAATGGTTCAAAGGTTGATATCATAGAAGAGGGGGAAGCATTCAGGGCAACAGTCTGACTGAGGGCAGTGACACAGGGCTCCAATAACTTCTCAGATTGCTCGGCCACCCTGACCAAAAGAGTGGGGGATCCTTGGTGAGAGGGATTTCTTTTCTTTAACTTGAGACAGTCGCTGATGACATGTCCTGGCTTCTTACAGTACCTGCAACTAGAGTTTCTCTCACCAGTAGGAGTGGATCCACCTGTCCCATGGACCATGGGCTCACCCGGGGTAGATGATGCAGAACCTGAGGGTCGGGTCGGTATGACAAGAGGCAGGGACCCCGATGTAGATGTTGGTGTGGGCCGCTTGAAGGAAGTGAAGGACTGGGACAGGGGAGCATAAGACCTGGAATTTACATTTCTATTAGTTAAGGAATAATGGTCAGCCACTGGACCAGCATCAGCCAGGGTACAGATACCTCTCTGATCCAAGTGTGCTCGAATGTCGCCTGGGATACACTTTTTCACCTCCTCTAGCAGGATTAGTTCAACAAGCTTGTCATGTTCCTCATGGGCAGACTGACTTTCAATCCACCTCCGACAAAGAACCTGTTTCTGCCTGAAGAACTCCACAAATGTTTGTTTGTCAGTCTTCCGGCAGTTACGGAACTGTTGCCGGTAGGCTTCAGGAACAAGTTTGTAAGCGCTCAAAACCGCAGACTTAACAAGGGCATAGTCTAGACATTGATCCTCAGATAGGGCAGAAAACACATCTAATGCCTTACCAGTGAAAGATCTATAAATAAGTTGAGACCATTGAGAAACAGGCCACTTGTTAAGTCGGGCAATTTTCTCAAAAAGAGAGAAGAATTTGTCTGGTTCTTCCTCATTAAATTTAGGAACACTGTTGAGACATTTGTCTAAACTGAATGTTGAAGTATTACTACCTTGAGCCAAACCTCGTTGTTTGAGAGTTTCCAGCTCCACCTCGAGTCTTTTGAGTTCAACTTGTAAGGCCAAATTACTTGGTGTAACAATTTCCTCTGAATTTCCCGACGGTTGGGCTATGATTTCATTGTCAATAAGGTACTTGAGGACAGCCTCTTCTAACCTAGACTTATTCATGGAAGAGCGGCCTTCTACTTCATAAAAATCAGCGAGGGATTGCCACTCTGCCTTAGTAAGCCCCTTCAGTACTTCGGCTGAAGGTGAAGCCAAAAATCTTTCCAGGTCAAACATGTTGAACTCAAAATCGAGTAGCGAAAAAAATAACCGTGGCAGCTAAGCTAACTAGCTAGCTAATTAATAATATCAAAATGCAATAAACTGTGAAACACAGCAAGGGATTAACCAAACACCTGGTACACAAGATAAGGGTTAACTCACCAGTAGCTTAAGCAATAACAGGAGCAATATAAATGAACACTGTGAACACAGCAACTTGCATCCAAAAATACTTAGCGATGAAACAACACCTGGCGAGTAACAACACTTGATATGACAACAATGGCGGTTAACTCCCGGACACAGGCCCCCACTTGTCGTGATCCCACTATCCTTTATACTTGGGGAGTGAACCCTACCCCAAGTTATTAACAAATAAAGGAGCAAATAGGGAACACGGCAATAATTATCCTCACCAAAAAACCTACTCAACCAAGTGTACTTGAAAAGTAAGAACATTTGAAATAAGTGAATCATAAAAGGGAAGATAATTAATTAATTCGATTTATGTTTTAAATGGAGTAAGGATTAGCAAACCTGAATTTAAGGGAATAAGTACTTGTATAATAAAATAAGAGTGATGCCAGAAGGACAAAAATATACTGTAAGGAGTTAGACCAAACAAATATTACTTAGCATTATTATATTACACAAGACATACGAAATACATACATACATCAATCACTACAAAATGATTATCCCTACCAAACAGGAGATTCCTTACCACCAGGATTCCTTCCTAGGCCTAACTAAACGTGTCACTAATACCTGATACCCCTAGGGCATTGCAGAGACTGGATAATGCACTAGACAAAAGGGTCAAGGCTGGAGAATGAATGGACACGTCTAGCCTATGCCACGGATTTTTTCACTACTGCGGTGGCGTGGGGACGCGCAGAGAGGGGCAGAGGAGCGCGCCCAACTCGCGTGATCCAGACATTTGCTAGATTTTCTATATAATTAATTAATACTCTCTTGATTTGAACTTAACAGAGTTAGACAATGATGCATATTAATAACATACATAAATATACAATTAACCTAAATAACTAAGAGCAATAATGATATAATAAGTACAATTAACAAATTATTAATAGCTTGCGTGAAATGGAAACGTGAACACAAGCCTCACGCCAGGCGCGTTCCCGAGCGCCACAGGCATGTGACACCTGTCATGAACTTTACTGTAAAGGATCTTCAAATTGTTTCGGAGAAATTAAAGGTAAACGCATTCTTGAAAGAGACAAAATTTGCTGATTTAAATACTAATTTGCCATTTTATTTATCATGGGAATTTGTTATACCATGTCTCACAATTCCCACAATTATGTTAATTTTGGCAGTAATGTTTCTTTTCTGTTATTATAAGTCAGTGTCATACAAGATGAAAATTGTCCATAACATTCTAACCTGGAAGACACTAAAGTATAGGACCCCTCTAGTTGATGAAACCCCTACGGTAGTAGAGTCCCCCAGCTTAGTGTCTACACATATGTATACAGTATAACATGGTTAGGGTTGTGTAGGATGTACTGTACTCTGTGGGTTTATTTAGGCCTCACGGAGCTCGGCTGGTAGGTGACCGAGCGATGTAATGGCCCCTGTCTCATCAACAGAAGTATTATAGAAATTGGTTCTTTACATTTGATTTATATTCAAATTCATCCTCTGTAACTTTCCACTGGCTATGAGTTGTCATGATCAGATCACTTGAGCGGTAGCTTCCTTAAGGGGTGTGGCTTTGACTGTATGTCAGCACTTGTGTCAGGGTAGCTTCCTTAAGTGGTGCGGCGCATAAGCCGGCGCCCATTGCTAGTCTCACTCACAAACATACATTGAACGGACGTTGATTATCCGGCCTATTTACATACCCGCCGTCCTTCTCTTCACTCTCATAAATAGTGGAAGTTACGGTTGATCTACACTCGGGAATTATACAAACAATACTTTTTAATAAGAGAAGACACTTCAATTGGGCTTCGTTACTGAAGCCCAATATAATATATATGAACCAACCTGGTTAACTAGAAATTAACCAGCCGGTTCAAATGTGTGGCCAGTAGATATCCCGCACTCAGGATGAGGTAGAAGAGAAACTCACAATTGCGTTTTCTCTATATATTGTAAGTACAGTGCAGTGCTAGGGAGATACCGTTTGGTGAGAAGCTTGCTCAGAGGACCTGTTGGGTGAGTAGCGTGCTGAAGGGAGTAGTTGTGCAGGAACTTCATTAGAAGAGGTGTTGCGTGTTGCTGGCCTCCAGGTTGAATGCCTCTACTTGACTTGACTTGACTTCTGTAGATAAGGTAAAAGGCTTTTGCTTGTAATGCTGGGTAGGAGGGCCGGGATTAGGATTGGAAGTTCTTTGGTGGTAATTTGGGGGAGAGGGGGATTGGTTTAGGATCAAGGAAAAGAGGGAGGAAATTTGAAGGAAAGTAAGAGATTAACAGTATCCGGGCTCAACCAGATATGCTGAGGTTATAATAATTATATTTCAACTTACATCTTGCGTGATTAGGTTCTAGCTCTCAAGCCTTTTTCATTTAGTTAAAAGTATGTTTATTTTTGAGGTAGCCATTGTTCCAAGGAAGGGGTGACGACCTCTAGCCAGGTTCTTGTTGAGCTGGCTGAGCAACGTATCTTTTGTTTTAATAAGAGTGGAAGGAAGGGGCAAGAAGACAAGGGTTGGAGAGGCCAAGGATAGTGTCCTTTGATCACTCTCATCCTTTAATAAAGCGTTTTGTTTATAGTAGGGAAGTTTAATTTCTAAGAAGAGGTGTAGGATCCAACTTGCTACTTTTGTTCACAAGGAGGTGGTCCTATCTTTTTGGTTTAATTGAAAGATTGAAGCTTGACTTGAAGGTACAGTATTTAATGGCTATACAGTTCTTTTTGTTTTTGTATTGAATTTGAAATTTTTTAGATGTATTGTGGTATTGGTGGTGGATTGTTGACTCTTATTCTGCTTAATCTGAACCAAGCGTGTTCTTCTCTTGCTCTTCTTACTGGTTCGTTGTCGAGCCAGTTTGCTGCAGTTTCTGAGTCTAACTCTCGCACTTTTTCCCATGTTCTTTTGGCTTGGATGTAGATGTCTACGCTTACTGCATTGATGTTGGCTCTTCTATGGAGTTTTTCGTTTGTTACTCTTTCTTCGTAACAGATGTTATTAGGCTTTTATTTTGTACCATTTGAAGTTTCTTGATTCTCGTTGCACTAAATGAGTTGGTTGGTACAGGCGGGTAGCACATTACTGATTTTATTAGTGCCGTGTATAATTTCCTTTTGTTTGGTATGTTCAGTTTTTTAAATCATCTTATTTCTGAGAGTTTGCTACGTAGTTTGTGGACTTTTTCATTGATGAAGCTCTGGTAACCATTTGTTGAGAGTTTCAGTCCCAGGATGCTGCCTTCGTTGGTGTATGGGTAAATTTCTCCATCTACTGTTACTGGTTCGACCTTTTTCTTGGCAATTGGTATGATTTTAAATTTGTTGATGTTTGTCCGTATTTTCCATTTCTTTTCGTAGTCATTTATGTTTTTTATTGCTAAGGCCGTATGGCGTGCCATCATTGCTTCTGATTTTCCGGGATATGATATGATTTGCGTGATGTCATCGGCAAAGATAATGAGTTCGCTATGTTGCGTTGGTTCAGGTAAGTCGCTCGTATATATGGAGAATAGCGTTGGGGATAGGACGCCTCCTTGGGGCACTCCGCTTTCTTGGTCGAAGGGTGGACCTAAATGGTTGCCAATTTTTAGCTGTGCTGTCCTGTTTTGAAGGTAGTCACATAGGATTCTTTCTATTTCTACAGGTAGGTCTAGTTTTAGTATTTTATATGCTAGTCCGTTGTGCCACACTTTGTCAAATGACATATCATAAGACTATGTTTACTTGGTTTCCTTGCTGTTTTTCTTTGGCTATGATTTCTGTTATTATTGCTATTGCCGTTTGGGTTCCTCTGCCTCTTCTAAGGCCGTGTTGTCTTGGGTTGAGTTTGTTGTGGTTAACCAGGAACTTATTTAGTCTGTTATTTAGTATGCGTTCCAAGAGTTTCCCGGTTATTTCCAGTAAGGATGTAGGTCTGTAGTTTATTATCTGTTTTTGTTCCTTGCCTTCTTTGGGAATGAAGATCATTTTTGCCCGCTTGAGGGCATCGGGAAAGCAACCAGCGGATAAGGTTGAGTTGTAAATATTTATCACAGCTTCCATTGGTCTGCTGGGCAGGTTTAATAACATGTTTTGGGTTATGCCGCTCATTCCAGGGGATTTTTCTTTAAATTTGCGTAGGCATTGTAATAGTTCGTCGTGATTTACGAATTTTTTGGGTCTTAGTCTTTCTGGGTTTCCTGCGTGTTAGGGAGTCAGTCTATTGCTTTGTTCTCTTAGCCAGTCATTAATTAACTCTTCGTGTTCTTCGTCAAAATTTTCGTTTTCTTCTTCTGATATTCTGAAGATCTTCTTCCATTGTCTTCTGAAGGCCTCTTCTTTTTCATGGTCTGTATAGAGTTTTTGTCCGTTTTGGTCTTTAATGTAGTTTATTGTCTGTTTTTTCGTGCCAAGTAGTTTGTTGATGTTTTGTCAGAAGTTTTTTGGAGTTCTTTGTGGTGTCTTATGTTTTTTATTAGTGTTCCATTTTTCGTCATTAATTTGCCTGTACTCTTCTTGTAAGCCTTGTTGGATTTCTCGTATATTACGGAGTAGATCTCTAGTGGGCCCAGTTTGTTCTATAAATGTCCTAAGGTTATTATATTGTACTTGTAGTCTCTTTAATTCTTCGTTGGGTTTGTTACTCGGGAGGGTTGTGTATGGCGTTATTAAGGTTGTCTGGTTGATTGCTTGTTTTATTGTGTTATGTAGCTTGTCTACCTCTTCGTCAATCTCCTCAAGTGTTGCATCTTTTAGATTTATTTGTGGGTAGTTTTCCAATAACTCCTTATATTTCATCCAGTCTGTTTTGCTCATCTGGAGCCTTGGTGGTATTTTTGTTTGAATTGGGCTGGTGGAAATTGTGAATATTATCGGAATGTGGTCGCTTGGGGTGATAGGGCCTTGCTCTATGTGGTAGTTAAGGAATGCTGTTGTTGTTGCAGAAGATTTTGTCGGGTGTTGAAACGCCGTTTGGTCCCATCCAGGTGGTGAAGTGCGGGCCCAGGTGAAGTAGACTGCCAGTGTTGATTATACGTTCCACTGCTATGCCTTTCTGGTTACTGTTGCCGTTGCTAAAAATGTTGTGTCTTGCATTGAAATCTCCCAGGATATACATTGGAATATTATAATTTGTTGGTTTCAGTAAGTCTTCTACAGGGAGGGATGGTCTTCTTGGGGGTAGGTATGTTGTTGCGATTATTATTTCGCCCTGTGATGTCTGTACTTTAATGGCAAGGAATTTGCTGTTAAAGTTGTCTATTAGTATGTGTTTGATACCTTTTTTCACCGCTACGGCAACTCCGTCATGTTTTTCTCCACTTTTGTTCGATTGGTGGGTGTCGTAGTTAAATATTTTGATTTTGATGTTCTCGGGTTCGCCGTGCGCACTTATCAGTATTATATCTGGGTTGTTTTCATTTTATATGTTACAAACCGATCTTTTGCATGTATGCCAATCACGGACATTGTGTTGTAGGATTTTAAGTGTTTTCAGTTGGAGATGGTCCATTATTCTTTTTCTTGGAGGGTTAAAGTTGAGGGGGTGATCTCATTTCGTTGAGTCCAGATGATTTCCTTTTGAGTTCAGCTGTCGTGATTACAATAAAATCTTTTGTACCGAATTTGATTTGGTCTTTTTTAATGATGTTCCATACCGTTTCTTGTCATACCGTTCGTCTGTATATTGCCAAACTATTTCGTTAGCCGTTACTAAGTTTTCAATTAATTTTCCAGTTGGTTTTCTGTGTGGTGGGTATGGTATTCTTGATGTTTGATAAAACCTTAGTCCTATATCAGCTGCTTCTTCAGGCACTGGGGGGGGGGGGGGCAGTTGTTGTTGGGAAGTCGATTTCCATTTCAATGTTCTTGGCCTCTGATTTCCTTTTCGCTCCTGTTCCTTGTGTCAGTCTTGGGTCTCTCACCTTTTCATTCAAATCTCCAAGTTGTTCCGCTTTTTCCAGTATGTTATCCTGGTCTGTTGATGATGTTGTGTCCTTGGGCGTGTTTAATCGTTGTCTGTAGTGTTTTGTAAGCTCCGGGGTGCTGGTGGCGTGTAGCAAGTTTGCTGAGTTTGGATTTTCAGGAAAGTTCATTTGTGGCATGTTGTTTATTTCAAGCATCCTATTGAGTTCGTCGGCATATGATCCTGGGGCTATGATACTATGAAGGTAAGCATGTAGCATGCTCACCATTACCTTGAAATGATCAGTGTCACTTAGTTTGATTATGGTGTCAGTGGTTGGCTTTGTTGCCTCTTTCACGGCCCTCTTTGCTATTTCAGCATATGTGCTTTGGTCTCTCATCCTTTCTCGTTGGTCTTCCTGCTCTTGCTTGTATTTGATAAGGGTCTTTTTGATGGGGCAGGACATGCCCATGGTTGGGTGGGTGTGATGCACGTCCTCGTTCCTTTTGCAGTTTATGCAGCCTTTGGTGGCGTTGTTGCACTGTGTGTAAACACGCCCTTCCTCTGCACAGTTGGAGCAGAAATTCTTTTCCTTTTCAGGGCAGTCTCTTGTGGTGTGCTCTTCATATTTATAGCATGTGAAACATGTCAGAAGACTGGTGTATTTTTCCCTTTTTATTTGATAAGGGGATATCGACATGTTGCACGCCAAAAACCCGCACTGGAGGACCTTGTCTGCCATAGCTGTTTCTTCGAAACAAATCTTCATTACGTGCGTGTAGTCTTTTATCCTAATTATTTCTTCTACTTTAAGTCCTTCGTTGCTATTTTCAATGCCTTCAGAGAGTCTGCCGTTCGCCCTCCTACTTGAGAATCTAGTTTCCTTACGAAAACTGATCTCCTGGCTCTTAGTTCGGGAGGCATGCCGCAATTAATCCATTCTTGTCAAGGATTTATTTCGCCTTAGTGGTTTGTAGTTTGTCTGCATCATTTTCATTTCGGCAAATGACTTTGAACCCTTCGTTCAGGTTGAATACCCTATTGAATGGCACACCTAGTTCGACATATGCTAGGATAATTACCCTAGATTTATCAATAGATTTGTTCTTATCTTTTACTTTTATTATTATGTTTACTGCCATTGTGCATGTAGAAGGTTATTGGAGGTCTTCTTTGATTTTACAAGAGACAACCCCCGCACAGTGGAGTGACTGCACGATCACAGTCGTCACTATGGGATCCACCTGTTTTTCCCCGACCCCCAATGAACACACAATCCCACTCAGCTGTGAGGTGTGCGCCACTGGAGGGGCTCTAGCACGAATACTTAAATAAAGTAGGTGCCTCGGCCAGGGTAAGCAAGGAAGGATTTTAGTAAGAGAGAAAGACCCCAAAACCACGTCAGTACTGCCAAGCAATAGCTGCCCTCCAGCGGGAGTGTGGGTCACTCACTCTACCCGTGGGGAGGGCTAACTACTGTAGGGTTGACAATCCTGAACGCTCGTGAGGTAGTCCGGTGGCAGTCGTGGTCGTTTTCCAAAGGCGGAGGCCCACAAGGGGCGTTGCCCCAAACAGGGCTTCTGGGAAGTCCAGTGGTAGACAGAGAGGTCGAGTTGTGGTCCGGTCGTCAACAGTAAAAAGAAGGCTGGCTGCTTTGGCGGTGAGGGGTCTGAAGAGAGGTCCGTTCACAGCGAAGGCTGGCTGGTTAACTTAGAATTAACCAGCCGGTTCAAATGTGTGGCCAGTAGATATCCCACACGAGGTAAAAGAGAAACTCACAATTGCGTTTTCTTTATATGTTGTAAGTACAGTGCAGTGTTAGGGAGATGCCGTGTGGTGAGAAGCTTGCTCAGACGACCTGTTGGGTGAGTAGCGTGCTGAAGGGAGTAGCTGTGCAGGAGCTTCGTTAAAAGAGGTGTTGCGTGTTGCTGGCCTCCAGGTTGAATGCCTCTACATGGCGAGAATGGGAGCTTATATACACGGAAGTACAAGTTGGCGCGACTCTAGGCGACTAGGCTTTGGCAGAACTCCGTTGCTATGGGATGCGGCTAGGCTGTTGTAGGGGAGAGTATCCACTACAGTGTTCCTGCCTTCGGAGCTTCGGTTTATCAACAAAAACCCACCCGAATTGTGATCGATTTTTGCTTGGTTTGTGTTTGCTTTCCAGTCCGGTCGACATCAGAGACGTTCAAAAAAAAAAAAAAAGTTGGAATTTGGGAGATAGAAGTAACCAACTGTTGTGACGATTCATCAGCGTTCAATAACAGAGGATGAAAGAGTGTTAAACTGTTCTTTTTTACTGTCGTGAAAGGACCCTCAAATCGAAGTTCACTAATAAGCTGTTTTAGCCCAGGAGCATTAACTTGTGACCTGAATAAAAATCGCATCAAGCTGATTTTTTTCAAGTCACTTTTATTATACATCATATCACCTACTAAAAGTCATCAAATATCATCACTGTGTTTATCTCAAAATTAAAGATGGCCGCCACGAGAGAGACGAATGAGGAAAATCCCCTATAACTTTAGAACCGGGTGGCCTAGGATGATGATATTGGTGTCTAGGTGTAGATTTTGGAGGTTAAAGTAAATCAACTCTTCCCAATAAGGGGAGGGATGAATTATGACAATTCTTAAGTCACTGTATTTATTGAACACTTTCTATTAGGATTTAATAATTACACTTCAAAACCATGAACCTATTCTCCTAGCTACTTATCTCACAACAACTGGGAACTTAAGGATTTACCAAATAGATCACATCCAAATACCTGGCATGTCACCACCACAGACGTCCCACACCTCGACACAAAATTCCAACACACGTTTGAAAATAGAGTACCTTCTTGCTGGGCACGAACTTTAGCTTCCAGCCAATCAGCAGTTATCCCTGTCGTGTAGGGAGTTATGGAGGGTAATCATTGTTTAAGCTGAAATTCTCATACGTATTTCCTCTAAAACATGGCACATCTTACTCTAAAATCCTGGATTTGTTACAGCTACACCCTCTCGTATTATTCGTGAAGTGACTGTTTGCATGTGTAGGCAAAGCGCTTTTTTTTTTTGCGTGTGTGTATGTTGAGTTGAAAAGGAGGATTTCTGGGTTGTGTTCCTTTACTTGAGTGTTTCTTAATTGAGTTCTAATTGCGTCTTCAGATTGGCCAGAACCGATCGGGATCTGTTCAGGGATGTGGGTGTTTGTGCAAGGGATGTGCTTGTAGGTGGACGTGGAGGTGGTGGGAGATGGGCTGAGGTTAGGGATCTTGTCGGGCGATTTCAAGTAATGTGGTGGTATATTTTGATTGCTATTATGTGTCACTTCTTGTCGGGAGTAGTGAAGACGAGGTTTGTTTTCTCTTCCTTGGGTTGCTGGGTGTAGCTATTGTGGTTTAGGGTGTCTGGGTGTTGGTGGTGGCGGGTGACTGGGTGAGGTCGGGTGTGGATGCGGCAGTGTTGGAGGAGGAGGCTGTGGGTTTCTAAGTGCTCTGATGTACCAATGCATGTATAATATATAATAGATGGAGTTCATCTTCTGTATTTTGGCCAGATGCTGAAACCTGTCAGGATATGAAGGTGCAAATGTTGCGTTTGGTGGCTATGAAAACCCATTATCAACTAAATCAGCGGAGCAGAAGCGTCACGCTTTGAAATCTTCATCACCAGATATCACATAACAACGCAGAAGCACTTTTTGGCGAATCACACTAATAAGTCTAGGCTTATCTTGCACCTCAGAACCAAGTTTATAACTGCTGGTGTGAAGGTGGAGCAGGCCACTGCAGACTACCTGATATCTATTGTCCTCATCCATGCAGATACTACAGGGAATCCTATACTTAGAACATTAGAAACTAAGGAGTTTGCAATAGGCCGGTTGGCCTGTGCACTTACTACAAAGTTGCTAAGCTTGTTCCACTCGTCCACCACCCTATTTGTAAACCAATTTCTTCTTATCTCCCTCCTGAGCCTAAACTTATCCAACTTAAATCCGTTGCTACGAGTCCTATGCTGCTCGGATATTATAAGAACTTTGTCTATATCTCCATTATTGATTCCTTTCACCCACTTAAGTACTTCTATCATGTCTCCCCGCACTCTTCGGTTTTCTAGGGAATGCAAGTATAGTTTCTTTAATCTATCTTGATATGGAAGGTTTCTAAGTCCCGGAATCATTTTCGTCATTCTTCGCTGCACCGACTCCAGTGAATTGATATCCATTCTATAATATGGGCACCAGAACTGGACAGCATAATCGAGGTGCGGCCTGACTAGCGCAAGATATAGTTGCAATAAGACCTCTGTATTCTTATTATTTACACTTCTAGATATAAAACCCAATACTCTGTTTGCCTTATTTCGAACATTAACGCACTGTTTTCTAGGCCGTAGGTCTGGGCTTACAAGTACCCCTAAGTCTCTTTCACAAGTCGACTTCTCTAGGATGATGTTGTTAAGGCTGTATACATTGACAGTATTTGTTCTTCCAATATTAAGTACACTGCACTTGCTGGTGTTGAATATCATTTGCCATTTTTCTGACCACTCCTACAGTTTATTTAAATCCTCCTGTTAGGTTAGGTTGGGTTAGTCAAAAATGGATATCGCTACCCACACATACCCACTGAAACTTCCCCAGTAATACAACATTGCAGGTATATGAAATGAATATTCTGGATTCACTCACGGCTTAAGGATCTGTTTCAAATATGTAGGACAATGTATAAATAATTACTGCTATTATATCCAAAGGTTGGTATAAAGTTTCCAAAGTGTTTACGTTACAAATTTAGAGAAAAAATTTAGATAAAATGTGTAATTAGTTTGCAGCAATCTCATCCATTCTCTCAAAGGCCGTTCAAAGTTTTCCTAAGAAGTGTAAATGCAGTAGATCATACGTTAACCGAAAGTCCGTGTGGATAGTGTGGGTGGCCTGGGTGGTGTGGATAGTGTTGTGGGTGGCCTGGATGGTGTGGATAGTGTGGGCGGCCTGGGTGGTGTGGGCGGCCTGGGTGATGTGGGTAGTGTGAATGGTGGTGTAGGTTGTGTGGGTAGCGATATCCATTTTTTTACTAACCTAACATAACCTAACATAACCTAACCTAGCCACACATCATTTATTTCAGTTAACAAGAGTATTACTTCATTACGTTTCACCTCATAACTCTTCATCAGTGTTCAGAAGTCTAGACACTTGACACTGAACTTTTACCTCAGCCTTCAGTAGTACCATACACGATAGCTACCCACAGCCGCTATGTTAGAGACTTAGCTTTAAACAAACATCCCAATTTTCTTTAAATATCATTATATCAACGTCAGGAGTGTCTGTGAACAAGCTGCAGACGGACACAGAAACAAAGACTAGTCTAAAACCTGTTGAGCTGTACGGTAAATGAATAATGTAACTGTGTAATAATTCCACCTCGATTATTAATTTACTATACCTCCATTAATCACCTTAACAGAGGCACCATGGCTGCGGCCACTACCTACGGGTCAACGATGACAAGTGACGAACTTGGCCACTCGTCCTCCCAGGTGCCACGACTGAGGTCTACAGCAGGAAGCCCATCAGCACCTTCCGGTGACTCTGGCAGTAAAAGACAGTCTGGACAAACTTCAACAGTAACGAATTACCTCTCCGCAGATTCCAATAACGCTGATCAATGTACAGACACAGGCGTACAGCTGAAGAAGGTCTTGGGGCTCGGGCACGGAGTGGGCTTGATCGTGGGCATAATTATCGGAGCTGGCATCTTCGTGTCCCCTACGATGGTGGTGCAGTATACTGGCAGCGTGGGTATGTCGCTGACAGTGTGGGTGGCCACGGGCATCATGTCCATGATGGGCGCCTTCAGCTATGCTGAGCTCGGTCAGTATTACGGTACTAATGTTGCTTCTCATATCAAGAAGCAACATGCTGACCATTACACCACAGATCGCCACAATTAGACCAACAATTATGTGACTTATTTATCAATGGTTAAGATTTAGTGATGGAATTGTTCCTTCTACTTACTATTTAATCTTGCCGGAACGTTTTAAAACTGCTTGGTTCAACAGGCACAATGATCCCGAAGAACGGTGGTAACTACATATACGTGCTGGAGATGTTTGGACCCGTGCCAGCGTTCCTCATACTATGGATCACTAACATCATGACAGAGCCCAGCGGCTCCGCCATCGTCGCCCTCACCTTCGCCAATTATGCCTTACAGCCTCTCTTCCCGGGCTGCTCACCGCCATATTTTGCCACCAGACTCGTAGCTGCGGCTTTGATTTGTAAGTGTGAGAAATTATGTTGTTAAAAGTTTTGGTTGTTTAGTAAATACACATAATATACATATAAAACCTGACCTGCCAGTAGTAGAGTGGATGGGCACAGGCAGTAGTGAGGTAGGTCATAAAGGGACACATATCATCACAGGTACTAGACGTGTATACTCTTGAAACTTGTGTCACTGACTAGACAAACAGTCCTCATTTCTCGCTCCCTGGCAATTTCTAATACACAAAACTACATCTTAATAATAATTATTAAAATATTTATGTTTCAGTTCATGTGTGCCCTTCAGATTTAAATGGTCTATGATGTATATATCAACAGGTATAATGGCGTATATAAACTGCCTCGGGGTAAAGTTAGGTGCCAGAATTCAGGGCATCTTAACCCAGACGAAAGTGTTGGCGCTGATCGTCATCATCGTGGCCGGAGTACACCACCTGGCTATTGGTAACACCGACCACTTCCGCAACCCCATGGAAGGAACCATCTGGGACGTGTATTCCATCGCCACCGCCTTCTACTACACCCTCTTCACTTACGGTGGATGGTCAGTACTGTATATATGTTGGACCATAAATCTTGTAAACCAATCCCCGGTGCAGCTCTACAGTTCATCTCTCATCAACCGTACTTTTTATGACATTATATTTTTTTCCATCATGCAGGTTTCATATCAGTACTGGTTACCCCGCCGACAGCTTTTCACAAGATTACCAAAAGCACGATAACCACAAATCTGCTTCCACGTTTTTTTTCCGAGAATGATGAGATATAAACCTGAACAAGAAAGAGAGAGAGAGAAAATAGATGAAAAATTAGACAAGATAGAGAGAAAAAAACAACATATGAATAACGTTTATCCCGCTGTTTGTGCTGACTCAAAGGGTATTATTGTTACTGTTGTTGTTAAAATCATGGTTCCCTGTTAGTACTGACTTCATTAGATCAAAGACAATACAGTATAAAATAGCTAGCCGAGATGTATGCCGGGAATTACACCACTTTTTGATATACCAATAGAAACCGACTCGATGTGATGAAGGTAATCTCACCCCGCCTTACCTTCTACGCTGCGCCAGAACACATTCCTCGTGAGGTCGAGTGTAGTACCGGCCATGCTGCCTATGGGACCCCCTTTTACTTTACACATTCACTACTGACAATAATACTAAGGGGGAAGTTCTCTGTATATCAAGTGATAAAAAGATTATCTTATAAATGTTTTAAAGAACAGTTTAACTCGCAGGTTTCACTCGAGCGTTTCCGCGGTACACTGTAATAGTTTCGAGACAGCCTTATACAGAAAACCAACTTTCACTGGTTTGAGTTCAAAATTGTCATCTTTTTTTCCTCTCAATTACAAACGTAATCTAGTACGTACTCTTACCAACAGAGCCTTCAATATATGTTCTTGCTATTTCCACTTGGATATTGAACTAAAATACATAAAGGAACTACTCTTTAACAATGGTTTCCCTAAGAGATTTTCAGACACTTATATTGGCAAAACGCTTAATAGGTTTTTAAGTCCCACACAGCCTCAAATTTACACTGTCCCTTAATATCCTATCTATTTCACCATCCCGTATACAGGCCCACTCAGTTTCACCCTTAGAAATAAACTTAAGAAGCTTTTCATTGAATTCTATCCACAAATTTCTCTTAGACTAATCTTTAAAACCCAGAGTTCAATTAAGAAATTCTTTAAAATTAAAGACACTATACCCACACACCTGCAATCCTCAGTTGTTTATCAATTTACGTGTGCTAGCTGTAGGGCAGCATATATAGGTAAAACTAAAAGACATTTGATAACTCGCATCAATGAACACTTGGGCCGTTCCGTTCGAACAGGCCATTTAATAACACAACCACCACATTCAGCTATTCGTAACCACGCCCACCAACATGACCACCCGTTTTCGCCGTCTGATTTCTCAGTTCTTGGCAAGAGCGACTGTGATACAGACCTCCTCATTATGGAGGCATTACACCAGTATAAAAAAAAGCCATCGCTTTGTGATATGGCCTCTAGTGAATTGTTATGTTTTTCACATTAAGGCTCGTCTGAATTAAGGTAATACCCCCCTGTACATTTTATTTCATACTTTTTTATTTCATGATTTTAGCTTTGTATGTAGGTCTCTCGTCTTTTTTGTCGGTTTTGAAGTGGATTGCACTTTTTTTAAGTTTTTGAAGTTTATCGAAGGTAAATTTTCGTATAATATTATGGGTTTATTGTATATCACCTGTATTTTTAAACTTTTTCAAAACTCTTTAGGCTCTGATGATGGAAAAGGATTATTTCCGAAACGTTAGCAATTAAAAGAAGCCCTACTTCAAGATGTTTGTGTTTACCCTGGTTCTCCTCTTCGTTATAAAACTGCGCTTTCCACGTAACAAGTCCATTGCTGAAGTTGTATTGTTTTCGTTGCAGGCACACACTCAACTCCGTGACGGAGGAGCTGAAGGAACCAAACAAGTACGTAAATCAGTGTAGGTGTAGGATATCACTATTGTAGGACTTGGCGCTACTCCAAGAAGATTCTCGGAGATGGTAGACTAACTTGTGTACACTGAAGGGCTACGAGTCTAATTCAAGTGTTTTTGTTCAGGTAAACCTTTAAAGACTCATGTTTTAATACTGTTTTTAGTGGACGAAGATAAGCGTTAACCTCCTAGAACACAGCATCTAAGAAAGGTTTTGTTTTTGTTTTTCCACAAGATTAAATTCCCAACACACACTTTCCAGGAACCTGCCACGAGCCATAGCCATCTCCCTCACCCTAGTGACTCTGATATACGTGCTGACCAACGTCGCCTACTTCGCTGTATTGACACCTGCTGAGATACTGTCTTCCAGTGCTGTGGCTGTGGTGGGTAGTTGTTCTGTCCTCTGGTGCTGGGCTGTGGTGGATAGTTGTTCTGTCCTCTGTGGCTGTGGTGGGTAGTTGTTCTGTCCTCTGTGGCTGTGGTGGGTAGTTGTTCTGTCCTCTGGTGCTGGGCTGTGCTGGGTAGTTGTTCTGTCCTCTGGTGCTGTAGCTGTGGTGGGTAGTTGTGCTGTCCTCTGGTGCTGTGGCTGTGATGGGTAGTTGTTCTGTCCTCTGGTACTATGGTGGGTAGTTGTTCTGTCCTCTGTTACTGTGGTGGGTAGTTGTTCTGTCCTCTGGTGCCGTGGTGGGTAGTTGTTCTGTCGTCTGGTACTGTGGTGGGTAGTTGTTCTGTCCTCTGGTACTGGGCTATGGTAGGTAGTTGTTCTGCCCTCTGGTACTGTGGTGGGTAATTGGTCTGTCCTCTGGTGCTGGACTGTTGTGGGTAGTTGTTCTGTTATCTGGTGTTGTGGCTGTAGTGAGTAGTTGTTCTGTCCTCTGGCGCTGTGGCTGTGGTGGGTAGTTGTTCTGTCCTCTGGTGCTGGCTGTGGTGGGTAGTTGTTCTGTCCTCTGGGCTGTGGTGGGTAGTTGTTCTGTCCTCTGTGGCTGTGGTGGGTAGTTGTTCTGTCCTCTGGTGCTGGGCTGTGCTGGGTAGTTGTTCTGTCCTCTGGTGCTGTAGCTGTGGTGGGTAGTTGTGCTGTCCTCTGGTGCTGTGGCTGTGATGGGTAGTTGTTCTGTCCTCTGGTACTATGGTGGGTAGTTGTTCTGTCCTCTGTTACTGTGGTGGGTAGTTGTTCTGTCCTCTGGTGCCGTGGTGGGTAGTTGTTCTGTCGTCTGGTACTGTGGTGGGTAGTTGTTCTGTCCTCTGGTACTGGGCTGTGGTAGGTAGTTGTTCTGCCCTCTGGTGCTGTGGTGGGTAGTTTTTCTGTCCTCTGGTACTGTGGTGGGTAATTGGTCTGTCCTCTGGTGCTGGACTGTTGTGGGTAGTTGTTCTGTTATCTGGTGTTGTGGCTGTAGTGAGTAGTTGTTCTGTCCTCTGGCGCTGTGGCTGTGGTGGGTAGTTGTTCTGTCCTCTGGTGCTGGGCTGTGGTGGGTAATTGTTCTGTCCTCTGGTGCTGGGCTGTGGTGGGTAGTTGTTCTGTTCTCTGGTGCTGTGGCTGTGGTGGGTAGTTGTTCTGTCCTCTGGTGCTGGGCTGTGGTGGGTAGTGGTTCTGTCCTCTGGTGCTGTGGTGGGTAGTTGTTCTGTCCTCTGGTGCTGTGGCGGTGGTGGGTAGTTGTTCTGTCCTCTGGTGCTGTGGCGGTGGTGGGTAGTTGTTCGGTCCTCTGGTGCTGGGCTGTGGTGAGTATTTGTTCTGTCCTCTGGTGCTGTGGCTGTGGTGGGTAGTTGTTCTGTCCTCTGGTGCTGGGCTGTGGTGGGTAATTGTTCTATCCTCTGGTGCTGGGCTGTGGTGGGTAGTTGTTCTGTTCTCTGGTGCTGTGGCTGTGGTGGGTAGTTGTTCTGTCCTCTGGTGCTGGTCTGTGGTGGGTAGTTGTTCTGTCCTCTGGTGCTGGGCTGTGGTGGGTAGTTGTTCTGTTCTCTGGTGCTGTGGCTGTGGTGGGTAGTTGTTCTGTCCTCTGGTGCTGGTTCTGTGGTGGGTAGTTGTTCTGTCCTCTGGTGCTGTGGATGTGGTGGGTAGTTGTTCTGTCCTCTGGTGCTGTGGATGTGGTGGGTAGTTGTTCTGTCCTCTGGTGGTGGGCTGTGGTGAGTAGTTGTTCTGTCCTCTGGTGCTGTGGCTGTAGTGAGTAGTTGTTCTGTCCTCTGGTGCTGTGGCTGTGGTGGGTAGTTGTTCTGTCATCTGATGCTGTGGCTGTGATGGGTAGTTGTTCTGTCCTCTGGTACTGTGGTGGGTAGTTGTTCTGTCCTCTGGTGCTGTGGTGGTTAGTTGTTCTGTCCTCTGGTGCTGGGCTGTGGTGGGTAATTTTTCTGTCCTCTGGTGCTCGGCTGTAGTGGGTAGTTGTTTTGTACTCTGGTGCTGTGGTGGGTAATTTTTCTGTCCTCTGGTGCTCGGCTGTAGTGGGTAGTTGTTCTGTCCTCTGGTGCTGTGGCTGTGGTGGGTAGTTGTTCTGTCCTCTGGTGCTGGGCTGTGGTGGGTAGTTGTTCTGTCCTCTGGTGCTGGGCTGTGGTGGGTAGTTGTTCTGTCCTCTGGTGCTGTGGTGGGTAGTTGTTCTGTCCTCTGGTACTGTAGTGGGTAGTTGTTCTGTCCTGTGGTTCTAGGCTGTGGTGGGTAGTTGTTCTGTCCTCTGGTACTGTGGTGGGTAGTTGTTCTGTCCTCCGGTACTGTGGTGGGTAGTTGGTCTGTCCTCTGGTGCTGGGCTGTTGTGGGTAATTTTTCTGTCCTCTGGTGCTGGGCTGTGGTGGGTAGTTGTTTTGTTCTCTGGTGCTGTGGCTGTGGTAGGTAATTGTTTTGTCCTCTGGTGCTGTGGCTGTGGTGGGTAGTTGTTCTGTCCTCTGGTGCTGGGCTGTAGTGGGTAGTTGTTTTGTCCTCTGGCGCTGTGGCTGTGGTAGGTAATTGTTTTGTCCTCTGGTGCTGTGGCTGTGGTGGGTAGTTGTTCTGTCCTCTGGTGCTGTGGCTGTGGTGGGTAGTTGTTCTGTCCTCTGGTGCTGTGGCTGTGGTGGGTAGTTGTTCTGTCCTCTGGTGCTGTGGCTGTGGTGGGTAGTTGTTCTGTCCTCTGGTGCTGTGGCTGTGGTGGGTAGTTGTTCTGTCCTCTGGTGCTGTGGCTGTGGTGGGTAGTTGTTCTGTCCTCTGGTGCTGTGGCTGTGGTGGGTAGTTGTTCTGTCCTCTGGTGCTGTGGCTGTGGTGGGTAGTTGTTCTGTCCTCTGGTGCTGCGGTTGTGGTGGGTAGTTGTTCTGTCCTCTGGTGCTGGGCTATGGTGGGTAGTTGTTCTGTCCTCTGGTGCTGTGGATGTGGTGGGTAGTTGTTCTGTCCTCTGGTGCTAGGCTGTGGTGGGTAGTTGTTCTGTTCTCTGGTGCTGTGGCTGTGGTGGGTAGTGGTTCTGTCCTCTGGTGCTGTGGTGGGTAGTTGTTCTGTCCTCTGGTGCTGTGGCGGTGGTGGGTAGTTGTTCTGTCCTCTGGTGCTGTGGCGGTGGTGGGTAGTTGTTCGGTCCTCTGGTGCTGGCCTGTGGTGAGTATTTGTTCTGTCCGCTGGTGGTGTGGCTGTGGTGGGTAATTGTTCTATCCTCTGGTGCTGGGCTGTGGTGGGTAGTTGTTCTGTTCTCTGGTGCTGTGGCTGTGGTGGGTAGTTGTTCTGTCCTCTGGTGCTGGTCTGTGGTGGGTAGTTGTTCTGTCCTCTGGTTCTGTGGTGGGTAGTTGTTCTGTCCTCTGGTGCTGTGGATGTGGTGGGTAGTTGTTCTGTCCTCTGGTGGTGGGCTGTGGTGAGTAGTTGTTCTGTCCTCTGGTGCTGTGGCTGTAGTGAGTAGTTGTTCTGTCCTCTGGTGCTGTGGCTGTGGTGGGTAGTTGTTCTGTCATCTGATGCTGTGGCTGTGATGGGTAGTTGTTCTGTCCTCTGGTACTGTGGTGGGTAGTTGTTCTGTCCTCTGGTGCTGTGGTGGTTAGTTGTTCTGTCCTCTGGTGCTGGGCTGTGGTGGGTAATTTTTCTGTCCTCTGGTGCCCGGCTGTAGTGGGTAGTTGTTTTGTACTCTGGTGCTGTGGTGGGTAATTTTTCTGTCCTCTGGTGCTCGGCTGTAGTGGGTAGTTGTTCTGTCCGCTGTGGCTGTGGTGGGTAGTTGTTCTGTCCTCTGGTGCTGGGCTGTGGTGGGTAGTTGTTCTGTCCTCTGGTGCTGGGCTGTGGTGGGTAGTTGTTCTGTCCTCTGGTACTGTAGTGGGTAGTTGTTCTGTCCTGTGGTTCTAGGCTGTGGTGGGTAGTTGTTCTGTCCTCTGGTACTGTGGTGGGTAGTTGTTCTGTCCTCCGGTACTGTGGTGGGTAGTTGGTCTGTCCTATGGTGCTGGGCTGTTGTGGGTAGTTGTTCTGTCCTCTGGTACTGTGGTGGGTAGTTGTTCTGTCCTCCGGTACTGTGGTGGGTAATTTTTCTGTCCTCTGGTGCTGGGCTGTGGTGGGTAGTTGTTCTGCCCTCTGGTGCTGTGGCTGTGGTAGGTAATTGTTTTGTCCTCTGGTGCTGTGGCTGTGGTGGGTAGTTGTTCTGTCCTCTGGTGCTGGGCTGTAGTGGGTAGTTGTTTTGTCCTCTGGCGCTGTGGCTGTGGTAGGTAATTGTTTTGTCCTCTGGTGCTGTGGCTGTGGTGGGTAGTTGTTCTGTCCTCTGGTGCTGTGGCTGTGGTGGGTAGTTCTTCTGTCCGCTGTGGCTGTGGTGGGTAGTTGTTCTGTCCTCTGGTGCTGTGGCTGTGGTGGGTAGTTGTTCTGTCCTCTGGTGCTGTGGCTGTGGTGGGTAGTTGTTCTGTCCTCTGGTGCTGTGGCTGTGGTGGGTAGTTGTTCTGTCCTCTGGTGCTGGGCTATGGTGGGTAGTTGTTCTGTCCTCTGGTGCTGTGGTGGGTAGTTGTTCTGTCCTCTGGTACTGTAGTGGGTAGTTGTTCTGTCCTGTGGTTCTAGGCTGTGGTGGGTAGTTGTTCTGTCCTCTGGTACTGTGGTGGGTAGTTGTTCTGTCCTCTGGTACTGTGGTGGGTAGTTGTTCTGTCCTCTGGTGCTGGGCTGTGGTGGGTAATTTTTCTGTCCTCTGGTGCTGGGCTGTGGTGGGTAGTTGTTCTGTCCTCTGGTGCTGGGCTGTAGTGGGTAGTTGTTTTGTCCTCTGGTGCTGTGGCTGTGGTAGGGAATTGTTTTGTCCTCTGGTGCTGTGGCTGTGGTGGGTAGTTGTTCTGTCCTCTGGTGCTGGGCTGTAGTGGGTAGTTGTTTTGTCCTCTGGCGCTGTGGCTGTGGTGGGTAATTGTTTTGTCCTCTGGTGCTGTGGCTGTGGTGGGTAGTTGTTCTGTCCTCTGGTGCTGTGGCTGTGGTGGGTAGTTGTTCTGTCCTCTGGTGCTGTGGTTGTGGTGGGTAGTTGTTCTGTCCTCTGGTGCTGGGCTATGGTGGGAAGTTGTTCTGTCCTCTGGTGCTGTGGCTGTGGTGGGTAGTTGTTCTGTCCTCTGGTGCTGGGCTGTGGTGGGTAGTTGTTCTGTCCTCTGGTGCTGGGCTGTGGTGAGTTGTTGTTCTGTCCTCTGGTGCTGTGGTGGGTAGTTGTTCTGTCCTCTGGTGCTGGGCTATGGTGGGTAGTTGTTCTGTCCTCTGGTGCTGTGGTGGGTAGTTGTTCTGTCCTCTGGTGCTGTGTTTGTTGTGGGTACTTGTTCTGTCCTCTGTGGCTGTGGTGGGTAGTTGTTCTGTCCTCTGGTGCTGAGCTGTGGTGGGTAGTTTTGCTCTCATGTTCACATCCAATTAACCATTCTCATTTTGTGATTCTTTTATGTGCTCTAACAACATACCACGATCTTAATACTCCACACACATCCACACATACATTACAATCTGTCTCTATTTTGCAGACATTCGGTCAGCGGGTGTTGGGGGCGATGGGTTGGATAATCGCCTTTTTCGTCGCCTGCTCCACGTGTGGCTACGTCAACGGAGTTATCTTCGTCAACTCTCGCTTGGTGTACTCTGGGGCTCGAGAGGGTCACTTTCCACACTTCCTGTCCTTTATACAGGTGGATAGATGTACACCCATCCCTGCCGTCATGTTTACAGTCCGTATTACTTCTCAAATTATTTTGTTTGACCGTCGATTTTTTTTTTTACAGTAAAGGAAATATTTATGGAGTAGTAATCACATGTTTTATTTATTTTATTTCTATAATTACAAACGCCTCTTCCTCTCCGATACTGTGTGGCTGAATTTAAAATTGACAGATTCTTACATCCCACATCTAGTATTCCTTACCTGAAGTATCCGAGGCATTCTATTGGATATTCCCCGTGAAAAGCAAAAACTCTTAAGAAATTCATTTTACTGTACCTTTATGTATTATTCTTGCTTGATCTCTGTCTCCCACTTGGTTTTCTATATGACTTAGGGTCTAATGAATAAAAATGCATAAGGGTGATATTCGCTTATTGTCAAATGTTGGTTGTTGTTGACACTAAGAGCATGTATAAATAATCAGATTTATACATAAGGCACCTGGAGCTACTTATACATAATACGTATGGCTGATATGCCACTACCACAGGTGATATTGCCGCTAGTGATGCTTATGGCTCCTGACGTTGGGTGGCTCCTGACCTACTCCGTCTTCGTCAGCAGTTTCGTCACCCTCGCCCCCGTGTTGGGTCTCTTGTGGCTTCGCTATAAGGAACCCGACAAACCCAGACCCATCAAGGCGAGTTACATGTTTTGTTTTTTCACTGATTTATTTGCTCGACTTCCTTTCGTTTTAATTTTCTACTTAAGTTTAAATATTTTCAACATGATTATAGAACACACACACACACACAAACACACACAAGCAAACACACATCATCCACTACACACCACACACATCATTCACCACACACACAAACCCACATCATTCACCACACACACAAACCCACATCATTCACCACACACACAAACCCACATCATCCACCACACACACAAACCCACATCATCCACTACACACACAAACCCACATCATCCACTACACACCACATACCCACACATCATCCACCACACACACAAACCCACATCATCCACTACACACCATATACCCACACATCATCCACCACACACACAAACACACATCATCCACCACACACACACACACACACACACACACACATACACCATCCACTACACACATGCATTTTTTGGGGGCATTCACACCTGTCCCTCTGGCGCTTGGCAGGTGTGGTTGGGGTTCCCGATACTGTACACGATACTCGGGATGTTCGTGGCAGTGTTTCCTGTGATCACGAGGCCAGTTGAGATCGCTTTCGCCCTGGTTGTCGTAAGCGCTGGTTTATTTGTCTACTACATCACCCTCAGGAAAGCCACCAAACCCAAACTCTTCACACAAGCTCTAGGTAATGTCATTTCAGTTTTCTTATAATAATCTTAAATATTTAACTTTTCTTAACCTAAATAACACACCGTTATAATTTTTTTAGGGTTAGGTTAGCATTTTAAAGGTACGAGCATTGGGTGGGGATGGAGTGGTGCTGACTCCCCGGCCGAAATACAACAACTCACTCCCTCCCTCCCATGGGCTTCCTACTCCCATTATATAAACATCTAACCTGTGTCGGGGCTATAAAGATAAAACTATACATATACAGGGCAACAACATCCCGACCACCACCCACAGGACCATTCCCCACCCTCACACTAGTCACCAGTTGAAGCAGCTCAGTGTCCAGTACGATCACGTGAGACGGCTAGCCAGTATCCGCGGGTGGACGCAAGAGCCGAGAGACCGGTACCGAGAGCTACAGATGGACATCCAGCACGAGAGCAAACGTGGGAGGCAGCCAACAATTACTGCGATTCTGCTGCCTTCTAGAAATGCATCACGTGACTGATGGGTTCCACCTCTAACACGGCCCCTTACCTGCTCGACCAAAACAACGTGAAAATATTCGAGGGGGAAACGAAGAACAATTACATCTGCGATATTTACGGAAGATCTTTACCATTAGTGAACAGGAGAACGAGGGCTTCGACAGGGAGTTTGAGGAGGACATTTTAGGTCAGTTGCAGGACCATCAGCACCTGCTCCAGCCACTCCCACGGACTGACTTCACTAGACTGGTGGACAGAAGCTACCTGACGGAGCGCATAGTTTCTGCAGATGTCAGCTGTCATAAAAGGGTTTAAAAACAAATCACCTGGACAAATTCATATTAACAAGAAGATCCTGGCCCAACTCCCCGACGACACGATAGAGAGGCTTGCTCATATATTCAATGCCTGCCTCGCTTCTGGAAACTTCCCTAAGCTGTTCAAAATCGCCGTTATTCGCCTCAAACCAAAAGCAGGGAAGCCACCAAACAAAGTTGAAAACTTTCGACCAATATCGCTGCTAGAGGTACCTGCCAAAATCCATGAAAAAATAGTAAACAAACGGTTGCGGCTGTATCTAGAGTACCAAGAGGTGCATAATCCCCGTCAGTTCGAGTTCCACGAGTACCGAGGCACATCCACCGCCATAACCCAGGCCTACGAGCAGATCGCCAATGCCATGACTGGCCGCCTGCAGTGCAACGTAGTACTGAGGGACGTCAGCAAGGCGTTTGACAAAGTTTGGCACGCGGGGCTGCAGTATAAGATCATACAACTGGGGCTACCCGAAAACCTGACGCGCCTGCTGTGCATTTTCCTTACGGACCGCAGAGCCAAAATCAAAATGCAAGAACATTGTGGAGAAGAATTCTCACACTCGAGCGGCGTACCTCAGAGATCTTGTCTCTCACCAACCCTTTACACGCTCTACACGGCTGACCTGCCACCCCCAATCGTCGGCAGTGAGTACGTTATGTATGCCGACGATGTAACACAGATCGTCACCTGCCCAGGAAGGTCCACAGCAAGGATGGCGCGACTCACTGCTCGGGTAATAGAGGGTATCTCGGAGTATGAAAATAAATGGAAAATAAAAAAACAAAACGAAATTCGAGGTCATACCCATAGCCAAATTCAAGCCGGCGCCATTGATGAGCGACGACGAAGTGATTGAGTACTCTAAACAAGGCAGTTTGCTTGGCCTCATTATGATACTAAAGAAAGCCAAAGTCGCCGCCGCTAAATTAAAAGGCTTTAAAATGATCCCTGAGAAGATAAAAGTCCACCTGTACAAGGCGCTGGTGAGGCCTGTGTTGGAGTACCCACATATACCACTCGTCACACTCGGGAAGACTAGACTACAACAACTACAGAGCTTCCAAAACAAGTGTTTGAGATCAGCCAGTGGCCAAGCGCCACCCTACTAGGAGACAGTGGAAACCATCCACCTGAGAAATAAAACAGAGGCCCTCAACGTCAGGTTCCATTGCCTAGGGAAGAAGGTTTGGGACAAGCTCCTGGACGACCCTCACAGCCCAGACCACCTATGCGGGGAAGACATCAACGAGAAAAACAGATACTATTAAGAACAAGTGTAGTGTAATAAAAGTGTTTATAAACTGGGAATACTCCTGCTACCTCTGTTCCACTGACACTGCGCGGGAGGCCCGTTCACGGCTTCCCCTCACACCGCTGACACGCTGTAGATGCCAGTTTCCCTTCTCCTGTAAGAGGGTTACGCCTCCCAAACACCGCTGACTTCCTAGGAGTGCCAAGCAGTCCTCGGCCCTCTGACGTAGACATATAGGTCGAGTCCTGTAACTCCTCTATGTCTGAGTTGATTGGTGACCCAGCTACTCGCTTTAACTTTCCTGATGCACTGAGTGAGCCAGCAGTCATCGAAAGATCAGTATGGGGCAACACAGATGTACCGACACAACAGGTAGCTGCCAACACACCCCGTGAACACGCACAAAGTGAAGAGATCAATGATTTGAAAAATGAAATTAAAGAACTTAAAGCTCAATTTACAGCTCAAACTGATATGTTAAGGAGCTTCTGTGATACACTACAGAAAAAGCACACCACCAACACAGTGCAGCAGCTATGGAAAGATTACAGTCCTGATGGGTGACCTGAATACTAGACAAGAAATTAGGTGACTCCACCACTAACACCAATGGTAGGAGACTTATCTCACTTCTCAGCGCATATGATGATGTTCAAATTATAGGTAATAATGAACCTACACACATTTATGGCGGGGGTCTAGACAAGTGTATTGGTTTTAATCTATCGTCCACAACTCATAGCTCTGGTGTTGTCACTGATCTTATGTCTGACCACAGCCCAATCCAAGCTAGTATACATGTAGCCAATGACACCCCCACTGGTGGTAAACTCAACAGACGTAGAATCAGTCAAGCAAGAACATGAAAGCCAGTTCATAAACTTCATCCATGACTGGTACAAGGACTACAAGCCTGACAACCACCAAAGTTTCCATGACGATCTGATAGATAGGACTTATACATACTTCACCAACAATGCCTCCACCAAAAAAAAGGAGAAAACGTGGTCAGCATAATGGGAACAGGCAACAGCAGTGCTATAATGACCCTAAGCTGAAAAACTCAGGGCTTGAGTCAGGAGGGTGGGCAAGGGTTTCAAACAAATTAGAACACCTCAAATGTTACAATTGTATCAAGCTTCCCTTGCTGCTGTCAGGGAACGTGTAAACGAACCCAGACAAAATGCATGGGAGACGTATGTCAACAGCCTGAACCAACACACAATCCCTCAGCAAAGCCTGGAAAGACATAAACACAATCAGAGGTAAAAACAGTAGACACGTCTCCCATCCAAACCCTCTGCAAAAGTCGAATGAGCAAATAACAAAGTGGGCTCATGTGTCGAGCTATGACATGTTACCAGCTAGGACTCGGGGACTCCTTGATGCGAAGTGTGTAGAGAGAAGTAATCTTATTAACTTTATGCTGGGCAAACAGCACGATGAGTGTGATGTTCCATATACTGAGTGGGAGCATGACGCCGCCCTCGCCAGGGGTAGGTCTACTTCCCCTGGAGAGGACGGAGTCACCTACAACATCGTTAGACTACTAAGGCGTGTGCTGGGCAATCCATTATTGGTATTGTACAATATGAGTCATGCCGAGGGCCAACTACCCACATCATGGACCAGCAGTATTGTTGTACCAATACCGAAACCAGGACAGCCTGATGCTTTTCGTCCCATATCACTAACCAGCTGCCTGTGTAAAACCTTTGAGAGGATGGTTCTTGGCAGACTCTTATATAGAATCAGAGAACACATGTCTCCTAACCTAAATGGCTTCACCCATGGTAAAGGTGTACATAATTGCATCACCACATTCTTAACTTTGCATGGTGATGAAAGGCACAGATACACCACATTTCTTGACCTAAAAGCTGCATTTGTTATTGCCAATAGACAACTGATATTGTACGAACTAGCCAAAATGGATATACATTGGTTATTTCATATGCAAATGCATATTTTGCGTGATTTCTATGATAAGTGCATATTACCTAGATAACTGCATATAAATGCATATTTTGGTAAAATATTCATCTGGCAGTATCTCTTTGTTGCCACTGAATGAGCACACGTGGTACTGGGAGGTGAGGTGAGGTGTGGTTAGGTGAAGTGAGGTGAGGTCACGTCGCTTTAATCTGTCGTTTCCACACCTGGTCATGACTCATTGGTATTTCTGGGTTAACCCCACCCCCTGACTGTTGTTGCTGCAGCAGAGTGGACTAGTGAGTTTGTCAGTCAGGAGCAGTGCTGCTGTGTGGAGCTACTCTCTTCTGCTGCTCGTGAAAATGCCGAAAGTACAAAGAAACCAAAATGAAGTGCTGAGATCATATGTAAAGGAATTTGATGCATTTACTACTGATGGAAGTGTACTGTTTTGTAAATATTGTGAAGCACCAGTGACAGCGAGCAAGAAATTTCAAGTCCAACAACACCTTAAAACAAGCAAGCACATCCGACTCGAAGCTGTTAAGTCCAATAGTGCACAAAAGGAGCAACAACTACTTCTTGCATGTTCCAGTAAGTCAGGGCCTGATCGTTCCCAGTTTGAACTTTGAACACCTTCAGTGACTTTGAACACCTTCAGCGACTTTGAACACCTTCAAAGAGATCTAGATACCTTATATGAGTGGTCAGTAGACTGGCAAATGAATTTTAATACTGATAAATGCCAGGTACTACAGATAGGGAAGATGAATACAAACGTTAAGTATAAACTAGGTAACACGGAAATAGAAAACTCAGTTTGTGAAAAAGATCTAGGTGTATTTGTTAGCAACGACTTGAAACCTAGAAAACAATGTATTAGCGTTCGCAACAAGGCAAACAGGATTCTTGGGTTCATATCTAGGTCTGTGAGTAACAGAACTGCTGACGTTATCTTGAAACTTTACCTAGCATTAGTGAGGCCACACATGGATTATGCGGTTCAGTTCTGGTGTCCTTATTATAGAATGGACATAGATTCTTTGGAGAGAGTACAAAGAAGAATGACAAAAATGATCCATAATATTAGAAACCTTCCATATGAAGAAAGACTGAAAAGCTTAGGCTTACATTCATTAGAGAGGCGTAGAGTTAGGGGAGATATGATAGAGGTGTACAAGTGGGTAAGTGGGATTAACAAGGGTAAAGTGGAAGATGTTCTGAAGCTCAGTAATAACGAAATAACTAGAACAAATGGCTTTAAATTAGATAAATTCCGATTCAGAAAGGATATAGGCAAGCACTGGTTTGGTAATAGAGTTGTGGATATGTGGAATAGGCTACCGAGTGCTATAGTAGGATCGGGGACGCTAGGGAGCTTCAAGACGAAGTTGGATAGGCACATGGAAGTGCTGGGATGGGTGTGAAAGGGATCTGCCCTGTATGGGCCAGTCGGCCTCCTGCAGTATCCCACTTTCTTATGTTCTTATGTTCAACGCAGATTTGTGCAAGGCATTTGTTTCAGCGGATATTCCATTGCATAAACTGAATAACAAGTGCCTAAAGTCATTCCTGGAACAGTATACTGGAAAAAAGGTGCCTGACGAATCAACATTACTTTGAGAACTTAAGCAACCATGTCATCATCAAATGCAACCACAATCTGTAATGTCTGAAAATATGTCAGTCTATAATGTAAATACATGTTCATATATATTTTTTGAAGCACTTTCACATATATATGTTAAATACATTACGTATATTGCTTAATAAACATTAACATTAGTTTATATTAACTATTTTGTTTCCGTATAACCTGCATTCTTGGCTTTATAAGTGACATTTTTTAGTGCATATTTGCATGCATATTTCATGGTTTTTTAGTGCATAGCTATCCGGGCCCTAGTCATTATCAACCAGAGTAACCATTGTAAAACATCATCCTAAATCCTAAGTTAGTTTAGTTAGCCAACACACTCTGTAATATGTAAAACAAGGGGTGTCGTCCCCCTCTGTTTAACTCATTAAACTTCTTTTCCAACCTTTCCCCCCACGACTGTCTGTCGTGACTTCTCTCTCATGTTTGGCTGTGCCTTAAGCCCCAGCATGCCGTCCATCCTTCCCTCACCTTAACATAAAAAAAAAACAACCCACTTAGATCACGTTTCATCTTTTTCTTTTTTCTTTTTCAGATAAAGTGAGCTATGTTTGTCAGATGGTGTTTATGTGTACCCCAGAGACCTGTAAGGACGTCAATCATACATTAACTGTGGAGGTTATACAGGTGCCAGAGACCATTGACGAAGAGAGGAACCATTAGAAACCAAGTTATAGTGAGTCGGAAACCAACTATGGCAAGTCGCATGCCAGTTATAGTGAGAATAACACTAAAAAAACAACTAAAGTATCAGTCAGAAACCAGTTATAATGACGGTACCATTAAAAAAAACAAGGAAAAGACTGCAATTGACCGACATTTCTGTTTAAGCTGTTCAATTTTAATTATTTTAAACAAATATTTTCTTGCATTTTTTTTTTGTCTGGTTTTCATTATCTTCTTCAAACGTTTTATTTTTTTCTGTCTTGGGGTAACGTTTCGTAGTTTACAGTTCCTCCAGATCTCACCAATATTGTATAGGTCACAGGGAGGCGAGGGTTATGTAGTAGTTTATTCCTTGTGTGGAAAAAGATAAACACGGAACATGTCTGGAGATAAACACAAATAAATTATACCGTAGTTCCGAGTTTGTCTTTGTTGATACCTGAAATTTGAAGGCGTATTAGGAGTAAAAAATATTACTTTTTTTTCTGCGTCAGTTTTTTTAGCGTCGTTGTGTCTATATTTTCGTGAGTTTATTTTGTAGTTGGGACTTATTTCACCTAACGATTAAACCAACCTAAAACTATTTTGGGAGCATGAGGTTAGGTTAGGATATGTTAGGTTAGATTTAGGTTAGGATATGTTAGGTTAGATTTAGGTTAGGATAGAATAGGTTTACGTTAGGTTAGGGTGGTTTAATCGTTAGGTGAAATAAGATGGGGCGATGATTCTTCGGGTGATCCGAGAAAAAGTCCCAACTACATCTTCAAGGGTGAGTACAGACTAAGGAGAAGTACAAGACAAGGTATATATACAGAGGAGTCCACAATGGTCCAACATAAATATAGAGTTAGGATAGGCCAGGAATCCAATGCTCTGTTTGTTCATTTGAGGGATAATAAGCATTGCATTGACTGGGATAATGCCTCCTCAATATTACCTTGTAATTCAATGACAGTAGGAACATTATAGAATCTAGTCTCATTAAACATGCCGAATCCGTTAACATGAATTTGAGTAATGGTATGTACAAACTGGATAATTTCGTAATTAAGAAGATTTTAACCAGGTGAAAAGGTTGGGTCAGCTTACCCTCTGACCTGACTACCGACTGGTGCGGTGCTTTTTGAAGATTAGTAGGGTCATTACCTAATACCTGACCATTGTGGACTTGATATCACCCTCCTCTGTGCATATACCTTGTTTTGTACTTCTCCTTAGTCTGTACTCACGTCTGAAGATGTGAATTACACGAAAGCGCTTGGGAACTTCGTGTTTTCTTCTTTCCTTGTGGTTATCAGAGGAGTATATATATATATATATATATATATATATATATACAATCAACGACCTCACCAGCAAGGAATCGAACCCTCGACCTACTGGGTGTGACTAGGGAACGCTTACCGGCTAGGCCACAAGGACACTAAAAGCAGTTCTAGACTCTGTTTTATTTCACACAAAGCCTGTTCATCGAGCTGATGGCGCCGTGAAATATAACAGAGTCTAGAACTGCTTTTAGTGTCCTTGTGGCCTAGCCGGTAAGCGTTCCCTAGTCACACCCAGTAGGTCGAGGGTTCGATTCCTTGCTGGTGAGGTCGTTGATTGTATGTTCAAAGTCCGCGTGTTAAATATCAGCATATACCTAGATCACGCGCACCTACAGTGATTTACTTGCATATATATATATATATATATAAGAAAATAAGGATTCTGCAATAGGCCGGTTGGCCTGTGCATGGCAGCTCCTGTCGAGGGTTACTACCACTCTCTATCATCCATGAATCTATCCAGCCTCCTTTTGAAAATTCCCAGCGTTCCAGCACTTACTGCAAAGTTGCTAAGCTTGTTCCACTCGTCCATCACCCTATTTGTGAACCAGTTCCTTCCTATCCCCCTCCTAAACTTATCCAACTTAAATCCAATGCTCCGAGTCTAATCCTGCTCTGATATTATAAGAACTTTATCTATATCCCCTTTAATGATTCCTTTCACCCACTTAAATACTTCTATCATATCTCCCAGCACTCTTCGTCTTTCTAGGGAATGCAAGTTTAGTTTCTTTAACCTATCCTGGTATGGAAGGTTTCTAAGTCCCGGAATCATTTTCGTCATTCTTCGCTGCACCGACTCTAGTGAATTGATATCCATTCTATAATAAGGGCACCAGAACTGAACCGCATAATCGAGGTGCGGCCTGACTAGCGCAAGATATAGTTGCAATAATACCTCTGCACTCTTATTACTTACACTTCTAGATATAAAACCCAATACTTTGTTTGCCTTATTTCGAACATTAACGCACTGTTTTCTAGGCAGCAGGTCCGGGCTTACAAGTACCCCTAGGTCTCTTTCACAAGTCGACTTCTCTAGGTTGATGTTGTTAAGGGTGTATACAGTGACAGTATTTGTTCTTCCAATATTAAGTATGCTGCACTTGCTGGTGTTGAACTTCATTTGTCATTTTTCAGACCAGCCCTGCAGTTTATTTAGATCCTCCTGTAATGCATTTGCATCCTGCCCTGAATTAATCTGCCGCCCTATTTTGGTGTCATCCGCAAACTTGCTTATGTCACTGCTGATCCCAGTATCTAGATCGTTTATGTAGATTATGAACAAGAATGGGCCTAGTATTGACCCCTGGGGAACCCCACTGGTTACTCGGCCCCACTCAGATTTAACACCATCTACGCTGACCCTCTGCGTTCTATTGGTGAGCCATGATTTTATCCATTTAAAACTTTTCCCTCGATACCATGAGCCTTAATTTTTCTCAGATGCCTCTGATCCGGTACTCTGTCAATGCTTTGCTAAAGTCTAAGTAAATAACATCGTAATTTTCGTCATTATCTACTACCTCGAAGACTTTCCTAAAAAACGTCAGCAGATTTGTTAGACAAGATTTTCCCTTTGTAAACCCATGTCGAGAGTCGTAGATTAATTTGCTTTTCTCTAAATGCGATCGGATGCTATCTGCCATAATTGATTCAAGAAATTTCCCGACTACTGACGTCAAACTGATCGGCCGGGAATTTGACGCTGATGCTCTGTCTCCCTTTTTGAATATGGGTACTACATTTGCCTGTTTCCACAAGTTTGGCACAACTCCCATGTCTAATGATTTTGTCAATAAATTTACAAGGGGTCAGCTAATCCGTTCCTTACACTCTTTCAAGACTCGAGGGAAAATTTCATTCGGCCCTAGGGATTTTGTCTTCTTTAGTTTATTTATCCTGTTAAGAACACCCTCTTTTCTGATAGAGATATTCTTTAATTTCTCTTCTTCCTTTCCCCTAAATATCAGTTCCACCTCTGGAATTTCATCGCGAATTTCTTCTGTGAAAACTGATAAGTAGCTGTTCAATGCTTTGCTTATTTCTTCACTGCCATTTATCACTTCTCTCCCTAACTTTAAGGGCCCAACTTTGTCCTTGACCTTTGTTCTATATACTTGGAAAAATCCCTTGGGATTCGCCTTGGATTCTCTTGCTATTTTGATTTCATAGTCCCTCTTTGCTTTCCATATATTTTTCTTAACATTCCTAGATAGTTCATTATACCTATTTCTGAGCTGCTCCTCCCCTCCCTTTAATTTCTTATATATTCCTTTCTTTATTCCTATGTCATGTTTAAGTTTTCTGGTCATCTACCTTGGCTCATTCTTATTTGACCTAATTTCTCTGTATGGTATATTTTGTTCTTGTGCTTTATGTAGTATACTAGTGAATATATTATAGTCATGATCAATTGTTGTGTCATCTATGACTATGACCTCACCCATATATATATATATATATATATATATATATATATATATATATATATATATATATATATATATATATATATATATACATACATCCTTGACCACCGAAGGGTCAAGACGTACCTGGCGCTCCTCTCGGAGCAGCCAGGTCAACTGTTAAGTTGGCCCATACCAACCCCCTCCCCTGAACCCTCCTCCCCACCGGAATATCAACAAGTTCTCGCCAGAAGTTACAATTTCATTTAGGAAAGGAACGGAACCAGTGTTAAACAGAGGTGAACAGTGGTGAACAGTGCTTAAGTCAGTGAGAAAAACTCAACAGTAACAGTCGTACCCAAGTTAACCTTCACACAGTGAGGTCCCAGGTACCCAGTGATAACGGCCCGTGAGACCCAACAACAACAACCAGCGATGTGTTAATCCGTCTACGATAGGATGGCTTAAGACCAAACCTCACTCATATAACACCATCTGTGAAGGAATTACTACACCACGTCAAGTCCCTCATCACACCATCTGTGAGGGAATTACTACACCACGTGAGGTCCCTCATAACACCATCTGTGAGGGAATTACTACACCACGTTAGGCCCCTCACAACACCATCTGTGAGGGAATTACTACACCACGTGATGCCTCTCATAACACCATCTGTGAGGGAGTTACTACACCACGTGAGACCCCTCATAACACCATCTGTGAGGTAATTACTACACCACGTGAGGTCCCTCATAACACCACCTGTGAGGTAATTACTACACCACGTGAGGTCCCTCATAACACCATCTGTGAGGGAATTACTACACCACGTCAGGCCCCTCACAACACCATCTGCAAGGGAATTACTACACCACGCCAGGTCCCTCATAACACCATCTGAGGGAACTACTACACCACGTGACTTCCTCCTAACACCATCTGGGAGGGAGTTACTACACTACGAGTTTGCTGTTCAACACCTACATTAATCTTTATGTTCACTGTATGTTCCTTTACCTTTCTCTAATGAAGGCTTTTGTTAAACCACCAATGTATGTAATAAGTCATTTACTGTATGTCCAATGTATATTTTCAGCCTTCGGGCTGCAGAATTTTTTCAATAAACCGTTAATTATTATATATATATATATATATATATATATATATATATATATATATATATATATATATATATATATATATATATATATATATATACAGTATATACATATACATATATATATATATATATACATATATACATATATATATTAGGGGGCAGGGAAAAAACACTTTTATTTGAGTTGCAGGCTGCACTTTTCAGGCATCGTTTGTATGGCTGTAACAAACACCTGTGCAAAATTTCATGCCATTTCATGCATACTTACCCTGCCGCAACGCGAACGACTTTTTGTCAACTTTTAGTGTATACCAAAAATTAGGTGTCATTTAATGTTTTCCAGGATAATGATAAATTTTACATGGGTGACATCGATTTAATTCACATGTTATTTTACAGGTACACCGTATAGAAAATCATTACAAGTTCATATTGAAATTCTTTTTTGTGCGGAACCTTGGCATCATTTTCCTAGACAATAATCTTTGCCTAATATATCCATCTCTCGATTCGTATCCCGTCACTTCAGTGCAAGCTTCAGTCATCACTTTTATGCCTCTCTCGACCGCCTGAGTGCTGTTTGGCCACTTGGGCACCACTAATGGTGTCTCAAGAATGTCATTAACCTGTAGATTTGACAGAGAAGCAATGTAAGGAGGCTCAGTCTTGAGTTCATTCCTCCAGTTAATCATGGAATAATAGTTTTTTGCTTGCCACTTTAGTTTCGGAGTCACCACCTTTCTCATGTTGACTACAGGAGGCACATCCTCATTCCCATCTCCATCTTTACCCTCCTCATCAGTATAGTTTAACAAATTCTCGTCAACAGCAGCATCAGAATCTTCCTCCTCCTCTTCAGATCTGCCAGTGCATTCTTCCTTTTGCTGATTCTCCTCTCTAATTTTTCTTATCATTGAGACAGCTTTTTCTCTAACAGTCATGTCCTCATCTGCACACATACCAAGAAGAAGTTGATCTGTGTGGGCGAAGTATGCATTTCCCTGGACAGCCTTCTCTACTACCGTCTCCTCCTCACTATTCAGGTGTTTCATATTTGGCAGGGACTGGATTTGAATGTTATATATCATAATATGAATTAAACGGGGTTTTTAGGAATGACAATGATGTGCGCAGTACATGACTACCTTGATAGCCACGTTCAGGACATCCCTCATTTCAGCAGGTAAAGTTCTGGATACTAAGGATTCACGATGAAGTTTGCAGAGTGTACCTACAACAGACGGATTTTTTTCTTTCACCATTGTAATGAATCCAGACTGCAGACCAAGCATGGCTGGAACTCCATCAGTGCACACGCCTACCAGCGAGTCCCACGAAAGCTGATTTTCCTGAAAGAAGTTTGATACATCATGAAAAATAGCTGCTGCTGTTGTACAACTTTTCATGGGGTGACAGAACAACATTTCCTCTTTTACACTGTTGCCTGACACGAAACAAGCATACATCAGTAGCTGAGAACACTGAGCGATGTCAGTCGTTTCGTCACACTGGATGGCAAAAACAGGAGAATCCCTTACTTGGTCGAGAATTTGATCTTTGATGTCTTGAGACAATTCATCGATCCTTCCCTTGACTGTATCGTTCGATAGTGAAATTTGGGAAAGCTTGTTTGCACTATCTTTCCCCAGAACGAGTTCTGCTGCACGGAGTATGCTTGGTTTTATGAGAAACTCTCCGATGTTATGGCTCTTCTTGCTCTTTGCAATCAACATGACGATCTCATAGGAAGCCTCAACAACCTTTGAAGTTTGTTGCCGAAATGCCCCACTGCCGTCCAACTTAACTTGCTTCAAGGAGTGTCTTTTTGTTTCAAAGAATGCCTTGGGCTTGTCAGCTAGAGCAGGATGTGTTGTCCTCAAGTGGCGTTCCAAGCGAAAGGTCCGCATTCCATCATTGCTCAGAGTCTTGTAACATATCACACACTGGGGGACCTCTGTGTCACCCTTTTGGTGAGACACGAATCCAAATCGAATATATTCGTCAAGATACTTCCGCTTCTTTGCACTCATTGCGAATTATTGATGTGCAGTGGACAACACAAATCTGTGAACAAAACATAAGGCACGTGTAAGGTAAGATAAACATCACCACGTGCTCATGAACACCACAACATCATGATAATCACAACCACATGATCAATAACAAACATATGATCGTAAAGTTCGTAAACACTACAAGTGACTACAATCATACATGATCATAAACACCACCATATCATTAACAAACATCACATGATCATAAACACCACATGATTATTAACAAACATCAATGATCACAACATGATCATAAGCACCACTACATGATCATAAACACCATCACATAATTATTAAGTAAATATTAAAGTAATAAACACATCATGATCATAAACACATGATTATTAAGAAACAAATCAATATCATCATAAATACAACTTTACCATAACCACCTGTTACCACCACATGATTTTAAGCACCACCAACTTCTGATAAAATACAAACGGAATTCAAAACTTGCGAATAACAAACAGAGCAACACATGCGTGTTCACAATTCACCAATAAACTTATGGCTGCTTACTATTTTTAGGTAAATATAACAACTGGGATATAACATACCTCAACAGCCTTAACTGAATAAATGTGAGAGAAGAGGAATTATTGCCACGGACGTGTGCAGAAGACTGGGAGAGAACGGGGCTCACCAGTCACCAACGAGCAGTATATAGGTCCAGGACGAGTTAACCCCCCCCCCCCCCCCCATGGGTTTCGAGGGATAAGGAGGGGGGTCAATAAGTACAGAAAATGTAGCCTATAGAAAACTAAAGTTATAAAGCAATACTTTTGCATTTTTTCATAAACTTCTCAATATTAGCCCAGGCTCTTGTTAAGAGAATAAAAACTATAATTATAATTAGAGAAATTCCTACTTCTTCCCTAGGGCTTGCGCCCCCCCCCCCCCCCCCCCTGGAAATTACTGACGCCCCCCCCCCCCCCCCCAGGTTAAGAACCACTGATCTAGATCGTTTATGTAGATTATTAACAAGAGGGGCCCAGCACTGACCCCTGGGGAACCCCACTGGTTACACAGCTCCACTCAGATTTAACACCATCTACACTCACCCTCTGTGTTCTATCGGCAAGCCATGATTTTATCCAATTTAAAACTTTCCCCTCGAAACCATGTGCCTTAACTTTTCTCAGAAGCCTCTGATGTGGTACTATGTCAAACGCTTTGCTGAAGTCTGAGTAAATAACATCGTAATTATTTACTACCTCATAGACTTTCCTAAAAAACGTCAGCAGATTTATTAGCCATGAATTTCCCTTTGTAAACTCACGTTGAGAGTCGTAGATTAATTTGTTTCTCTAAATGCGATCGGATGGTATTTGCTGTAATCGATTCAAGAAATTTACCCACTACTGACGTCAAACTAATCAGCCGGTAATTTGACACTGATGCTGGCACACCAGTGTCTCATGATTTTGGAAATAAATTTAAGAGGGGTCCGCTAATCTGTTCCTTACATTCTTTCAAAACTCAGGGGAAAATCTCCTCCGGCCTTTGGAACCCCATTTATACTGGTTGGAAATGAATAGGATAGGTTAGGTTAGTTTAAGCTAGACCTACCGGGAGTTCGAGTTGGATTAGGTTTGGCTAGATGACTCATTTTCATGTTCTTTTCCACTCGGACTCTTCCCCATAATTGTGGGGGACGGGGGTGGGGCAAAATAACTAGCAATTCCCTTCCAAAATGAAGGTCAGATTCGTTTACAACACCAAAATACACTGGAAAAACATATTGGTCAACCCCAGGGGACTCATGTCCTAAGGTAAAAACTTACTGAAACAATATACAGCTGAGGTAAAATTGTTGCAGTTTGGGCCAATATGCCCAAGTTAATTATAGTACAGTGGTCCCTTGGTTAACAAACGGTTCGATTAACGAATTACCTTCTATAGGAATCTTCCATTCTGTTAATGAACAAAAATTTGATTAACGAAATCCTTAAGATAACATGTTTTGGCTTGCTCATCGGCAGATAGGCTAGTTCGCCAATACAGTAATCTGTTCGAGGCTTACATTCGTTTCCATTGGAGTATATATCAAGAAGGCTATGCTCTTTAATATTTTTGCAAGTTTTATATTAAAATTATTAGCCATTTTAACATTTATTTAACATAATTGATAATATATGTAGTACAGGGAACTGGTTTTTGGTGCGCCCATCAGCCACTTCACTCACCCACCAAAGCGTCTGTTTAACTCTGTACAGTGGAGGAAACATCTTGCTTGTCGGTCTCTTGAACACAGTATTTTTACATTACAATTATTGGTCATTCGGAAATTTATTTAACATATTGATAATATATAGCACAGTGCAGTGTTGATTTAAATAAAATAATCTTTAATGACAGCTAGTGAACTTAAAATTTTTGTGTTGAAATTACTGTATTGAATCCAGCAGGGGTCCAAAGAAATCTAGAAAGGCAATTTCAATTCAAGTGAAACAGGAAAATTATTGAGAAACATGAAGAAAGCATTAGAACCAATGAGTAAAGAATATGGCATGTCGGCATCAACCGAGTCGACAATTCTTGCACAGAAAGAAAAATTTAACGAAGAGTAAGAGAGATAAATCTACCAGAGTATTTAAAGGTAGATCATTAGTTACAGAAACAGAGAGGTTACTTCTTATTTGGATTAAAAAAAATGAAAGGAGATTCAATTTTTACTGAATTTATTTGTGAGAGCCAGGGAAATATACGAACATTTGAAGGAAGATCAACCTAGTTCTTCTGAAACTGACTTTGAAGAGTTCAGGGCCAGCAAGGGGCTGGTTTGATAAATTTAAGAAAAGAAGTGACAGTTTTAGTGTTATTAGGCATGGTGAAGCTGCCAGTGCATTTAAAGAAAGAGCACCAAAATTTGAAGTGGAGTTCAAGGAACCGATGGATGAAGACAATTATCTTCCACAGCAAGTGTTCAATGTTGATGAAACTGGGCTGTTCTAGAAGAAAATACCCAAAAGGACGTTCATTACCAGAGATGAAGCTTCTTTACCGGGGCATAAACCCATGAAGGACCGTCTCGTTATTGCTTGGTGCCAATGTTTCAGGGGATTTCCGACTGAAGCCTATGCTTGTCTACCACTCTATCCCAGGGTGTTCAAGCAACAAAAGGTGGTGAGAGGACAACTTGGAGTTTATTGGAAGTCCAACCGTAAGGCATGGGTAACGAGACAGCTCCTTAATGAATGGGCTGTTGAGGTGTTTTGCCCTTCTGTGAAGAGTTCCCTAACCACCAATAAACTTCCTTTAAAAGCTCTTCTTCTGGATAATGCCTCTGGTCATAACCCTGAACTTGCCAGCACTTTGGAGGCTCTATTTGACTTTGTCAAAGTGTTGTTTTTGCCTCTCAACACTACATCAATTATGCAGCCAATGGACCAAAATGTGATCAGCAACTTCAAGAAGCTGTACATGAAGAAAATGTTTAGAAGGTGTCATCAAGGCAACTTCCTCTAACCCTGATCTAACACTGGCACAGTTCTAGATGACTCAATACAACATCCTGAAGGCTGTAAAATTGATAAGTGTCATCATGGTGTTACGAACCCCTCCACCGATTGTCTTCATCTACCTACCCAGCACCACGAGCAACGCCATCTAGGGACGAAACACGAGTATGGCTCGTCTTAGTTACCACTCTCGGGTTTCCCTTCTCCATATCCTGGTTGTTGCGTCACTTCCGCCTCAGTCGACTTTGTCAGCTCCAATTCGAGGAGAGGACACACTTGACTCTGGGAAGCGACCACAGGATCACCTATCCTGGAAACCTACGGCACAGTGACTATTTACCGTCTTCTACCATACTCAGCCTTGCCCGTCAGCCATCTCAGCTCCTCACTTAAGTATTTGTAATCTTGTATTGCCTCTCCCCCCTCCACATTGCTTCACTATTGTTCTATGTTTTATTACTATGTATATACTGTTCGTGTTTAGGTTAAGTTTGGTTAAGGGTAGTTTATAAGCTGAATATTTTGTTAAGGAATTTATGGTACTTTATTATATACAACGAAAACTCGCATCCTTTGTCTACCCTTTTTTTAGTCCGATTGTCTTTGTTTTTTTTTGTTGTTACCTGTTGGGATCTGGGTAGACGTATAACTATATTCTAAATCCCCAACTCGTAACAAATGGCGACCGTGACAGGACACGACCTTAAGTACCATATTCCTTCCTCCCTTGTTACTCAGTGTTAATTACCCCTCCCAGTCACTTCTGTTTACAATTGCTTTACGGTGGTTTAAAGTTTCCTTCATATGTGTGTGCATATATTGGTATTACCGTATAGTAAGAGTGACAGACGTAGGATAATAGGTTCCAAGTGTCATAAGGCTTACCTGTTATTACACGTGGCAGTCGTGTGGTAAGTCTTATCGAGTGTAGGGAAGAATCCGGATCTGTTTAATGCCGTACCCTCACTCCAGAGTAGGCTGTTCCATAGTTACTAGTTTAGAGTGAAGTGATATCTTGGGACGCCCCGCTCTACCAGGACCCCATAATTATAAAGCCTCCATTATTGTTCTTCTCATTATCTCATTCAGGGCTGTTAATCCGGATCTTTATATTAATGCCGTAATACGCCCTTCCTCTTTCAAGTATATCAGGGTTGTTAATCCGGATCTTTATATTAATGCCGTAATACGCCCTACCTCTTTCAAGTATATCAGGGTTGTTAATCCGGATATTTATATAAATGCCGTAATACGCCCTACCTCTTTCAAGTATATCAGGGTTGTTAATCCGGATCTTTATATAAATGCCGTAATACGCCCTACCTCTTTCAAGTATATCACGGTTGTTAATCCGGATCTTTATATTAATGCCGTAATACGCCCTACCTCTTTCAAGTCTCTTACCCTTATCTAAGGATCTTCTCGGAAGAACAATAATCATAAGTGTAATTTCCCTAGGTGTAACTTGGTTAGTTTCCGGGACTTTCTGGTTATCCACTGCCGTGATATTTTCTAGGGTTATCCACTTATCTTAGCTTTTGACCATTAGTTAATTTATCCTATTTTTATTAACAATGGCCACCTCAGGTTTTGATCTTCAGGATTTTATTGAAAATCCTTCCGTAGCTAAATTACGTGTTAATATCCTGAAGAAAGAATGGAAAGAAATAGCCAACTATTACAATATCCCATTTTCACAGCAACTGACTAAGGAAATGTTAAAAAATCATGTGATTGAAGTGTTGGTTCAACAAGAAGTTTTAAAAGAATCCGCTGTTGACAGATTAACGCCCATGTCCAAGAAACTTCAACCACTATCCACCACCCCTCCTCACTCAGAAGTTGCCTCAGGTCTGGCTAGCCCTCAAGAAGAAACACAACGAATAGACCCCTTAGAACTAGAACGAGCTAGGTTCGAGTTCCAAATCAAAATGAAAGAACTCGAGTTGGAACAGGCCAAGTTGGAGCAGGAGGCCAAGTTGGACCCTGAAGAAAGGATGGAACAGGCCAAGTTGGAACAGGCCAAGTTGGAGTACAAGTTGGACCATGAAGAAAGGATGGAACAGGCCAAGTTGGTGCAGGCGGTTAAACTGAAAGAACTACAGGTGAGAGAGACAGAAGTCACTTTAACATCGGAGTTTAAATCAAAAGAAGTGGCATTAAGAGAGAAACTCGCTGCTTTTAACCCTGCTACTGCTTCTTCCCTTGTTCCCGGGTTTGATGAATCCGATATGGACGGGTCATTTAGGACTTTTGAGAAAATAGCCGGGAAGAATGAGTGGCCAAAGGACCAGTGGGTGTCAGTGTTAGTTCCTAAATTATATGGTAAGGCTCGTAGAGTTTATAACTGTTTAGACCAGACTGATGACTATGATAACGTAAAAAAGAATATCCTCACCTCTTATGCTATCACGCCAGATGGATACCGGCAGAAGTTTCGTAAACTAACCAAACCATTTTCACACACATTTGTTGAGTTTGCTCAAGAAAAGCTTAGGTTTTTTAAGAAGTGGTTAGAGGCTACAGAGACCTCCACATTTCAGGATTTGTTAAATTTGGTAGTCCTGGAGGAGTGGAAAAGCAAGATACCATTTCACATCTTGAAGCATGTGGAGGAGCGTGGAGAGGTTAATTTAGGGCGTGCTGCTGAGCTGGCTGATGCGTATGCTTTGTTGGTGGAGTCACTGGGCAGTAGAGAACGTGGTACTTCCCGACTTGTTAGGTCTTCCTCTGATGATAACCTTGGGGGCGTGAGTGGTAGGTCGAAAGGTCCCACACCTACTCCCCCCGATGCAACCAAGCTTACTTGTTCTTACTGTAAAAACCCAGGCCATACGATCCAGAATTGTAAACACCCAAAGTGTCGAATTGCTAAAAGTAGTTCCCTGGATCCCAAATCCAAACCAATAGCAAATGCCAATGTGGCAAGGCCCCATCAGGATCTCTTCTCTTCATTCACCTATGAGGGAAAAATTTCAATCATAGAAGGGTCTCGTTCTTTCCCTATTCGTATACTACGTGATACGGGCGCAGCACAATCTATCCTCCTGTTTAACGTCATTCCTGATATATCTACCGCATTTACAAATGAGTGTTCTAATTTCAGATCTCTCGTCCCATTCTTCCTATCCTTTAGCTAAAGTGCACCTCCAATGTCCCTTGATTACTGGGGAAGTGCAAATAGCCATAAGGAAAGACCCAATGCCTGTGTGGCATTCATTTATTATTGGGTAATGACTTGGTAGGAGATCTAGTGGTTCCTAACATAAAGACAGTCGACTCTCCCTTACCTGTCAACTCCACCACTGACCTTAAAGAAACTATTCCTCATCTTTTCCCATCTTGTGCTGTCACCCGGTCACAGAGTGTGCGGAATGGGCCCTCTTCATCTAAAACCACCTCCAATATCTTACTACCCACAGAAAATGTGTACAATAAGACCATTAGTAAGGAGGAGCTCGTTTCAGCCCAACAATCTGATCCTTCTGTGTTCAAACAGGTGATGAAAGACCTCAGTGTGGACCATTGTACATCTTCGGCTTACCACCCACCGTCCCAAGGTTGCTTGGAACGGTTCCATCAAAACTGTCAAGTCAATGCTAATAAACTATCTCCTCTCAACTATATAGTCCATACTCCTGATCGCAGAAAAGATTCACAACTTGTTCACATTAATCTCATGAAACTTTACCATTCCAGGCAGTCAGAGGAAGACATCCCAGAGGCTGTAAGCCTACCTGTATTGCATACGGTTTTGTCAGGGCCGGAGACAGATGACATGGACCTATTGGAGAATTTAGACTTCCCTCTACCTAAAGAGAACCCTGCTAACAGTCACATACTCAACAACTTGGATGAGTATTTTTCTGTTCTGAATCCATCTCCAGCAAAAGATCTCGCTAAGTTATTATCAACATTTCCTAAAGTCACAGCAGACCTCCCAGGGTTTTGCAAAATACTTAAACATGATATTAAGCTAATCTCAGATGATGTACAACCCATTAGGCAATCAGCATATCGACTAAATCCACAAAAACAAGAGATCATGAAAAAGGAGGTAGATTTTTTGTTAAAGCATAACTTAGCTGAGCCTAGTACCTCCCCCTGGGCTTCACCTTGCCTTCTCATTCCAAAACCCGATGGCACCTTTCGTTTCTGTACAGATTATCGTAAAGTGAACCAGGTCACTGTCTCTGACTCCTACCCTTTACCTTTGATTGAAGATATAATAGACAGCATAGGCTGTGCCCAATTTATCAGTACCATAGACCTGTTGAAAGGCTATTATCAAGTAGGACTCACGGATAGGGCAAAAATAATCTCGGCATTTATAACTCCATTTGGTCTTTTTCAATATTTGGTTATGGCGTTTGGCTTTTCTAATGCTCCGGCCACATTCCAGAGGGCCATAAACTACCTTATTCAAGACCTAGGTGGGACGTTCGCCTACCTGGATGACCTGGTGGTGGTGTCGGACAGCTGGGACGAACATCTGGTGCGTTTGGAGATACTGTTTGCACGACTGCAAGAGACTGGATTCACCATAAACCTGGCTAAATCTGCTTTTGGCCGGGCCTCGGTGACTTACCTGGGACATATCGTTGGGCATGGTATGGTGAGACCCAAGGACGCAAACGTTGAAGCCATCTTGTCCTTCCCCACTCCAAGGACGAGGAAGGAACTCATGCGCTTCCTGGGGATGTGCGGCTACTACCGTCGGTTCTGCAGTAACTTCTCCAGCGTGGCCGGACCCCTCACAGACCTTACCAGTTCTGCGGTCCCTTACATCTGGAACCAGAAGTGCGACCAGTCTTTCCACCGCCTCAAAGCCTTCCTTGCCTGTAAGCCTGTAGTCCACCCCCCTGACTACACCTTGCCCTTCCATCTGCAAATCGACGCTAGTGGTGTCGGAGTGGGGGCTGTGCTCCTACAACCCGACCCAACCACTGATGTCCTTCACCCTGTGGCATATTACTCTGCCAAGTTGAAAAAACATCAGACCAACTACTCGACCATAGAGAAGGAGGCCCTGGCTCTGGTGTTGGCAATAAAGAAGTTTGAATGTTACCTCCAGTCTTGCCCACAAACAACCCTGGTCTTCACCGACCATAACCCACTCACGTTCATCCAAACCAACAAGACCTCCAACCAGCGAATCCTCCGCTGGGCTCTCCTCACCCAGCCCTATAATCTACAAGTCCGGCACATAAAGGGGGTGGAAAACCTGATTGCAGACTCCTTATCCCGAGCTCCAGTGGAAATGTAGCAGCTACTCTCCAGACGCACCAGGTGATCACCTCCTTCGCGCCCGCGCTACGAAGGTCTTTGGAGGGGGGGTGTGTTACGAACCCCTCCACCGATTGTCTTCATCTACCTACCCAGCACCACGAGCAACGCCATCTAGGGACGAAACACGAGTATGGCTCGTCTTAGTTACCACTCCCGGGTTTCCCTTCTCCATATCCTGGTTGTTGCGTCACTTCCGCCTCAGTCGACTTTGTCAGCTCCAATTCGAGGAGAGGACACACTTCACTCTGGGAAGCGACCACAGGATCACCTATCCTGGAAACCTACGGCACAGTGACTATTTACCGTCTTCTACCATACTCAGCCTTGCCCGTCAGCCATCTCAGCTCCTCACTTAAGTATTTGTAATCTTGTATTGCCTCTCCCCCCTCCACATTGCTTCACTATTGTTCTATGTTTTATTACTATGTATATACTGTTCGTGTTTAGGTTAAGTTTGGTTAAGGGTAGTTTATAAGCTGAATATTTTGTTAAGGAATTTATGGTACTTTATTATATACAACGAAAACTCGCATCCTTTGTCTACCCTTTTTTTAGTCCGATTGTCTTTGTTTTTTTTTTGTTGTTACCTGTTGGGATCTGGGTAGACGTATAACTATATTCTAAATCCCCAACTCGTAACAATGGCAAGAAGTCTCCATTCGATCCCTGAATTCTGCATGGAAATCACTGTGGCCAACAGCAGTCCATGATTTTGAGGGATTTGAGGAAGAAACAGAGTTGGACAAGAAGATTGTGTCCATTGGTCAGTCAATGGGACTTGAAGTGGAGGAGGATGATGTTGAACAGCTTGTGATGTCTCATGAGCAGGAACTTACTCCTGAAGACTTGAAACAACTGGATGAGATGTAAGAAACAGACAGTGGTGAGGAGGAAAGGGAAAGTGATGACCATATGTCTTCTTCAGAATTCAAAGATGTTGTTCACCACTAGGAGATGTTCAGGAAACTGGCTTCAAGGCACCCCCGATGTGGAAGCAACAGAACCGATTTTGTGTGCCATTCCAGGACAAAGTGGTCTCCTTCAAGAACCAGCTAATGATCAGGAGAAATGCCCCACAACCAAAAATTGACAGTTCCTTCAATAAAAGGCAGCGAGAGAAAGATGCTTCCCCTCAGCCTTCCACTTCAAAAAGGAGAGAGGATTTTCCTGTTGGAGAATCTGTCAGTCCAGAGGTTCCTGACATTATTATGGAAGGTGACTCACCTTCCAAGAAGCAGTAAAATGCTTCTCCTCCACCCCTACTTCCTTCTCTTCTCCCTTCTCCACCTCCCACTTCAAATACCCATCAGCATCATCAACCAGGAGCCTTCTACATACACACCTCGAAGTAAGTGTACTTTACTGCATTATTTTTTTTACTTTGTATGTAATTTTCGGTGAGCTGGAACCAATTACCCAATATCCCATTGAAACAATGGATTCAGTTAACGGACAACACCTCTGGAACGAATTGTATTCGTTAACCGAGGATCCACTGTGGTTTATCCGGTGTATTTTGGTGCGATTTAATCCAATTTGACATTTTTTTCCAGGGGTGACTTACAGTTTTAGAGTTATCACCCCAAAAATTTGAAAAAAAATTAAAATTAATCTATGAAGTTATTAACCCCCCTCCCCCCCCCCCCCCCCCCCCCCCATTGAAATAGGGTTAGATAAAAATTAAGGTAAAGGTGTAGAAGAGGGTGACCACCAGAAGGAATAGTCCCAATTGGTCGAAATATTTCTACACACTAATATATTAAACACCTATGAGTATGTTAGGTCAGACTACATTAGGTTCTATGCATCTTAACTTGAACTCCCTCGAGAGATGTACAGTAGAGTGAGGGGCAATATGATAGTGTACTTTTTTTTTTCTTTTTTCACGGGTATTAGCCCACCCAGGCACAGGTCACTGACCCACGTCAGGGCCTGGGGGGGCGAAAATAGTAGTAGTAGTAGTAGTAGCTCTCGATGCTGCACATAGGAGGAACGAGAACGACAAGATAAGGGCATATGGGGAGAGAATCCAAAACGTTGATCAAGGCAGCTTCACTCCTCTAGTGTTCACAACCTCTGGTGGGATGGGACCAAGTGCAAGATGTTTCTATGCCAGACTCGCGGAGGTGATCTCCGAACAGAAGCAGCAGCCCAGAAGTTTCGTTACAGCCTGGATGAGATGTCGACTGTCTTTCTCTCCTTCGGTCGGCTTTGCTCCGCCCCAGGGGAACGAGAGCTTCTGCCCCAATTCCGACAACTGCTGCAGATATCGACTATCAGGCAACAGTCACTGAATACCGCATAGATCTGCGGCTCAACTAATTTAACACAGATAGGATAACTACATATGTATTAGGATATTTAATATTAAAGTAATTAAATGGTGGCGAAGATGTGGCAATTGGGGGAGGCTGGAGGCCACGTTAAAAAAAAAAAAAAAAAAAAAGTAGTAGTATTAATAGTAATAGTCTCACGGCAGCCCTCGCGGACCACACAATAGCCCAGAATTCAACAGGGGAGGTGGATACCAGTGAAGTAAATAACATTCGTAGGTCCATTACGACAGATAGACAGCACTGCCAAAATGATAAGTTACAGCAACCGTTGCTGCAGGTTCCAGAAAATTTGAAAAAAAAGGAGGTATAGCACAGGAGGTGGGCGCCTCAAACTGGTTAACTACGTTACCGATAAGGGCAAATGGTTTCAGTCTTAATAAATAAGAATTTAAAGATGCCATTGCTCTAAGGTATGGTCGGTCAGTAGAAGGTTTGCCCTCCCAATGCATGTGTGGCTCTTCCTATGATGGCGATCACGCCATGGTGTGCAAGAAAGGGGGCTTCATATGCATGAGGCATGACGAAGTAAGGGACCTCACCGCAAATATGTTGAAGGAAATCTGCCGGGATTTCATGGTAGAACCGACCCTACTTCCATTGGATGGCGAGATCTTCCAACACAGGACTTCAAACACATCTAACGAAGCCCGTGTGGACGTCAGTGCTCGAGGATTGTGGACGCGGTGACAGCAAGCTTTCTTCGACATCAGGATTTTTGATCCCATGGCCGAATGTCACCGTAACCTAGCTCTCGATGCTGCACATAGGAGGAGCGAGAACGACAAGAGAAGGGCATATGGGGAGAGAATTCAAAACGTTGATCAAGGCAGCTTCACTCCTCTAGTGTTCACAACCTCTGGTGGGATGGGACCAAGTGCAAGATGTTTCTACACCAGACTCGCAGAGGTGATCTCCGAACAGAAGCAGCAGCCCAGAAGTTTCGTTACAGCCTGGATGAGATGTCGACTGTCCTTCTCTCTCCTTCGGTCGGCTTTGCTCCGCCTCAGGGGAACGAGAGCTTCTGCCCCAATTCCGACAACTGCTGCAGATCATGACTATGAGGCTACAGTCACTGAATGCCGCATAGATCTGTGGCTCAACTAATTCAACACAGATAGGATAGCTACTTATGTATTAGCATATTTATTATTAAGGTAATAAAATGGTGGCGAAGGTGTGGCTATCTGGGGAGGCTGGAGGCCATGTTAAAAAAAAAAAAAAAGTAGCAGTAGTAGTAGTAGTAGTAGATGATCTATGTGAAGCAAGAACACTGCAGGAGAGACAAAAATTACGGGTGACGGAAAGCTAAACACCGATGCCGTGGAAAGAAAATTTGGAAACAAAATGCGTATGGGAAAAGTGCCTCCCGCGGTAAGATCTCTCACAGAGGAATCCTCCGGTGGGGTGATGCCAATAAACAGAGAGACATTAAAACTATTGAAAGAGAAACATCCCCCTGCAAGCGAAGATCAAGGCATCAGGTTCCAGGGTGACTATATCCCACCAAATGCTGTCCTGTTCGAGAAAATAACAGGAGAGATGGTGTGGAAAAAGGCACTGAAGACTCGAGGAGGAGCCGGCCGTTCAGGTCTGGATGCAAATGGTTGGAGAGTCATCCTCAGCACAAACAAGTTTGGCCCTGTAGCAAGCGATCTCTGCACTGCCATTGCCGCCCTTGCAAGAAAGCTTGCATCCTCTCGTTGCCATCACCTCCAGGCCCTGACGGCCTGCCGCCTTATTCCTCTGGAAAAGAAACCAGGATGTAGACCTATAAGGGTGGGGGAAGTGCTGAGGCGGATCATCGGAAAGTGCATAATGGAGGTGGTAAAGGATGATGTCAGGGCAGCAGCAGGGAACCTACAAGTGTGTGCTGGCCACCAGGCTGGTGGGGAGGCGGCCATTCACTCCATGAGATTGATATTTGAGCAGCGTGATTGTGAGGCCGTTCTCCTGGTGGATGCTTCAAACGCATTCAACATACCAAACCACAAGGCTGCACTGCACAACATCAAGATCAAGTGTCCAAGCTTTGCGATGTATGTTGAAAATTCGTATAGGAATCCTTCAGACCTCTACATAGTAAACAACAAGGCTCTACGAGGTGATACCATCCTACAGTCGACCAAGGGAACATCACAGGGGGACCCCGTTGCAATGGCAATGTATGCAATTGGCCTATCAGTGCTCCAACAAGAAATAAAATTTGAAACAACTGGGGTCAAACAAGTGGCATATGCTGATGACCTTACAGGAGCAGGAAAAGTGGAGTGCATCAAAAAGTGGTGGGACCTGGTAACATCGCGAGGTCCACAAATAGGGTACCACCCAAAAGCCAGCAAGTCCTTCCTCATCGTGAAGCCAGAGCATTATGAACGGGCATTGGAGGCTTTTGGCGGAAGTGAGGTCAAAATAACTAAGGACGGCCAAAGACATCTAGGCGCAGTAATTGGCACTACGGACTTCAAGACCGAGTACGTAGCGGGAAAGGTGAATGAGTGGGTTAGCGAAATCCAAGCTCTGTCTGAGATTGCTAACACAGAGCCACATGCGGCCTTTGCAGCATTCGCCCATGGAGTCAAGCATCGCTGGAACTACCTGATGGGTACCATCCCTGAGATCGGACCCCTCCTCCACCCTCTGGAAGAAGCTATCAGTGTCAAGTTCATTCCCAAACTAGTGAAACACCCTGACTTAACCCCAGCAGAAAGAACACTTCTTGCACTTCCACCAAGACTGGGAGGGATGGGACTAACTAATCCAGAGGAGATTGCTGACACTGAACATCAAAATTCACTTAAGCTCACGGCAGCCCTCACGGACCACATAATAGCCCAGAATGCAACAGGGGAAGTGGATACCAGCGAAGTAAATAAGATTCGTAGGTCCATTACGACAGATCGACAGCACTGCCAAAATGACATGTTGCAGCAACTATTGCTGCAGGTTCCAGAAAATTTGACAAAAAAAGTAGCTATAGCACAGGAGGTGGGTGCCTCGAACTGGTTAACTACGTTACCGATAAGGGCAAATGGTTTCAGCCTTAACAAACAAGAATTTACAGATGCCATTGCTCTAAGGTACGGTTGGCCAGTAGATGGTTTGCCCTCCCAATGCGTGTGTGGCTCTTCCTATGATGGCGATCACACCATGGTCTGCAAGAAGGGGGGCTTCATATGCATGAGGCATGACGAGGTAAGGGATCTCACAGCAAATATGTTGAAGGAAATCTGCCGGGATTTCATGGTAGAACCGACCCTCCTTCCATTGGATGGCGAGATCTTCCAACACAGGACTTCAAACACATCTAACGAAGCCCGTGTGGACGTCAGTGCTCGAGGATTCTGGACGCTGGGACAGCGAGCTTTCTTCGACATCAGGATTTTTGATCCCATGGCCGCTTGTCACCATAACCTAGCTCTTGATGCTGCACATAGGAGGAACGAGAACGATAAGAGAAGGGCATAAGGGGAGAGGATTCAAAACGTTGTTCAAGGCAGCTTCACTCCTCTAGTGTTCACAATCTCTGGTGGGATGGGCCCAAGTGCAAGATGTTTCTACGCCAGACTCGCGGAGATGATCTCCGAACAGAAGCAACAGCCCAGAAGTTATGTTACAGCATGGATGAGATGTCGACTGTCCTTCTCTCTCCTTCGGTCGGCTTTGCTCTGCCTCAGGGGAACGAGAGCTTCTGCCCCTACTCCGACAACTGCTGCAGATATTGACTATGAGGCTACAGTCACTGAATGCCGCATAGATCTGCGGCTCAACTAATTTAACACAGATAGGATAGCTTCTTATGTATTAGGGTATTTAATATTATGGTAAATAAATGGTGGCGAAGGTGTGGCTATTGGGGGAGGCTGGAGGCCATAGTTAAAAAAAAAAAAAAAAAAAAAAAAAAAGTAGTAGTACTTAGTACTACTACTAGTAGTAGTAGTAGTAGTAGAGAAGTTGGAGCAACTGTTGATGCACGTACCAGAAAATTTGAAAAAAAAAAAGTAGCTATAGCGCAGGAGGCGAGCGCCTCGAACTGGTTAACTACGTTACCGATAAGGGCAAATGGTTTCAGTCTTAATAAACAAGAATTTACAGATGCCATTGCTCTAAGGTATGGTCGGTCAGTAGAAGGTTTGCCCTCCCAATGCGTGTGTGGCTCTTCCTATGATGGCGATCACACCATGGTCTGCAAGAAGGGGGGGCTTCATATGCATGAGGCATGACGAGGTAAGGGACCTCACAGCAAATATGTTGAAGGAAATCTGCCGGGATGTCATGGTAGAACCGTCCCTCCTTCCATTGGATGGTGAGATCTTCCAACACAGGACTTCAAACACTTCTAACGAAGCCCGTGTGGACTTCAGCGCTCGAGGATTCTGGACGCTGGGACAGCGAGCTTTCTTCGACATCAGGATTTTTGATCCCATGGCCGAATGTCACCGTAACCTAGCTCTCGATGCTGCACATAGGAGGAACGAGAACGACAAGGGAAGGGCATATGGGGAGAGAATTCAAAACGTTGATCAAGGCAGCTTCACTCCTCTAATGTTCACAACCTCTGGTGGGATGGGACCAAGTGCAAGATGTTTCTACGCCAGACTCGCGGAGGTGATCTCCGAACAGAAGCAGCAGCCCAGAAGTTATGTTACAGCATGGATGAGATGTCGACTGGCTTTCTCTCTCCTTCAGTCGGCTTTGCTTTGCCTCAGGGGAACGAGAGCTTCTGCCCCAACTCCGACAATTGCTGCAGATATTGACTGTGAGGCTACTGTCACTGAATGCCGCATAGATCTGCGGCTCAACTAATTTAACACAGATAGGATAGGTACATATGTATTAGGATATTTAATATTAAGGTAATTAAATGGTGGCGAAGGTGTAGTAGTAGTAGTAGCGTGGCGTGGCGTGGCATGGCGTGGGTGTCGTGGAACGTCCTCCCTGATCTAAAGGGTTATTGGTGGAGACATACTCGCTGTGTGGGAGCGGGAATTTAACAATGTGTCGGTGAATATCGGATGTCACCCTACGCATTGCCACCCAAGGTGTCTTCTCATCCCTTACGGCATAAATTGTAAATATTCCGTGTTTTCACCGGTGATCACCAAGCGAGTGGTGACCTGGCGGTGCTGGGTCGGTGGTGGAATAATGAGGAGGCTCGGAGCCAAGTTCAGTGTCGATAGGCCTACTTTGATAGGGGTGGTCTCGAGACTTTCGCCCCTATGGGGCTGAGAGTGCTGCCCATGCGGTCGCCTCCCCACCATAGTAACGGTCACTTCATGTAGGGTCTCGACGAACCAAGTGAGTATATATAGCTGATATGACACCAGTGAGACCATATAAATAGTGGTTATTTGTGCCAAGGATATATAAACAAGTGCTTGGTGTGACAAACTCTTGTCCATAGTGTATCATTCTGATGGTCGCCATTAGGGGGGGTAGCCTACACACCCACGCGCGCACGTATGCCCTTACTGCCTGGACACAGCAGTCCAGCCTGTCACCTCTCCGCCCTTCCCTCATAAGAACCAGTATAATCTTGTGCCTGGGACCAAATCAGATGTTCGGAGGCGGATGTAACTGTCGCCCAATGTGCAGATCATTATGCCGGGTGACAGACATTGTTGTGTCTCTTCTAACCAGTACCAAAAATGCACTAGCTGTGTTTGTGTGAGAAACAATCGACCATGTGTGTCTTGCATAAAGGGAAACAATTGCCGCACCCTTATAACCTTCATGGCAGGGAGCTGTCACAGGAGGCCACATTGGAAATCGCCGGGACCCAGCAGCCCGTTGATATTCTAAACGATAGCAGTGAGTCTACTCAACCTGAAAATGTAGTACCAATAAACGCTGCTCCAATAGTAGCTGATGTCCACGAGGTGAATGAGAGACAGCCACCACAGTGGAATGGCATGTCGATGGAAAATGCAGACATATGGGTTAAAAAAAACTTACTCAGAAATTGTCAGGTGGTCGCCAACAAATCTGTTTGAACCACCTAAGTGTGCGGCCACCAAAGAAATGATTCGGGAGATGATTAGTCTCATAACTGAGTACACTCAAGACCGCCTCCTTGCCCCGTTAGCTCTTCATATACTGGCAATAATACCACATCTATTCTGTCAGAGGACACACACAAAGACTAAGCACAAAGAAAATGCGGCAGCAATGAAGAGAAGACTGACACTGTGGCAGAAGGAGGCCCTTGATGATCTCCTATGTGAAGCAAGAACACTACAGGAGAGACTAAAATCTGCAGGAGACGGAAAGCAAAACACCGATGATGCTGCAAGGAAGTTTGGAAACAAAATGCGTGAGGGAAAAGTGTCTTTGGCGGTAAGATCTCTCACAGAGGAATCCACCGGTGGGGTGATGCCAATAAACAGAGAGACATTAAAACAGCTGAAAGAAAAACATCCCTCTGCAAGTGATGACGAAGGCATCAGGTTTCAGGGTGCCTATATCCCACCAAATGCTGTCCTGTTCGAGAAAACAACAGGAGGGATGGTGTGGAAAAAGGCACTGAAGACTCAGGGAGGTGCCGGCCCTTCAGGTCTGGATGCAAACGGATGGAGTCATCCTCAGCACTAACAAGTTTGGCCCCGCAGCAAGTGATCTCTGCACGGCCATTGCCGTCCTTGCAAGAAAGCTGGTATCCTCATGCTGCCATCACCTTCATGCTCTGATGGCCTGCCGCCTCATTCCCCTGGATAAGAATCCAGGATGTAGGCCAATAGGAGTGGGGGAAGTGCTGAGGCGAATCATCGGAAAATTCATAATGGAGGCGGTAAAGGACGATGTCAGGGCAGCAGCAGAGAACCTGCAAGTTTGTGCCGGCCAACAAGCTGGAGGGGAAGCTGCCATTCACGCCATGAGAACGATATTTGAGCAACGTGATTGTGAGGCCGTTCTCCTGGTCGACGCTTCAATCGCATTCAACATGCTTAACCGCAAGGCCGCACTGCACAACATTAAGATCAAGTGTCCAAGCTTTGCATTGTACGTTGAAAACTCCTATAGGAATCCATCAGACCGTTATATAGTAAACAACAAGGCCCTAAGAGGTGATACCATCTTACAGTCAGCCGAGGGAACAACACAGGGGGACCCTGTTGCAATGGCAATGTATGCAATAGGCCTATCAGTGCTCCAACAAGAAATCAAATTTGAAACAACTAGGGTCAAACAAGTGGCGTATGCTGACGACCTTACAGGAGCAGGAAAAGTGGAGGGCATCAAAAAGTGGTGGGACTTGATAACATCGCGAGGTCCACAAATAGGGTACCACCCAAACGCTAGCAAGTCCTTCCTCATCGTGAAGCCAGAACATTATGAACGGGCAAAGGAGGTTTTTGGCGGAAGTGAGGTCAAAATAACTAAGGACGGCCAAAGACATCTAGGCGCAGTAATTGGCACTACAGACTTCAAGACCGAGTACGTAGCGGGAAAGGTGAATGGGTGGGTTAGTGAAATCCAAGCTCTGTCTGAGATTTCTAACACAGAGCCACATACGGCTTTTGCTGTATTCACCCCTGGAGTCAAGCTTCGTTCGAACTACCTGATGCGTACTATCCCTGATATCAGACCCCTCCTCCACCCTCTGGAGGAAGCTATCAGTGTCAAGTTCATTCCCAAATTAGTGAAACACACTCACTAAACCCCAGCAGAAAGAGCACTTCTTGCACTTCCATCAAGACTGGGAGGGATGGGACTAACCAATCCAGAGGAGATTGCAGCCACCGAACATCAAAATTCACTTAAGCTCACAGCAGCCCTCACGGACCACATAATAGCGCAGAACGCAACAGGGGAGGTCCATACCAGTGAAGTAAACGAGTTTCGTAGGTCCATTACGACAGATCGACAGCATTGCCAAAACGATAAGTTGCAGCAACTGTTGCTGCAGGTTCCAGAAAATTTGAAAAAAAAAGTAGCTATAGCACAAGAGGTGGGCGCCTCAAACTGGTTAACTACGTTACCGATATGGGCAAATGGTTTCAGTCTTACCAAACAAGAATTTACAGATGCCATTGCTCTAAGGTACGGTCGGCCAGTAGAAGGTTTGCCCTCCCAATGCGTGTGTGGCTCTTCCTATGACGGCGATCACGCCATGGTGTGCAAGAAAGGGGGCTTCATATGCATGAGGCATGACGAAGTAAGGGACCTTACAGCAAATATGTTGAAGGAAATCTGCCGGGATGTCATGGTAGAACCGAACCTCCCCACTGGATGGTGAGATCTTCCAACATAGGACTTCAAACACTTCTAACGAAGCCCGTGTTGACGTCAGTGCTCGAGGATTCTGGACGCCGGGAAAGCAAGCTTTCTTCGACATCAGGATTTTCGATCCCATCGCCGCATGTCACCGTAACCTAGCTCTCGATGCTGCACATAGGAAGAACGAGAACGACAAGGGAAGGGCATATGGGGAGAGAATCCAAAACGTTGATCAAGGCAGCTTCACTCCTCTAGTGTTCACAACCTCTGGTGGGATGGGACCAAGTGCAAGATGTTTCTACGCCAGACTCGTGGAGGTGATCTCCGAACAGAAGCAGCAGCCCAGAAGTTATGTTGCAGCCTGGATGAGATGTCGACCGTCTTTCTCTCTCCTTCGGTCGGCTTTGCTCTGCCTCGGGGGAACGAGAGCTTCTACCCAACTCCGACAACTGCTGCAGATATTGGATATGAGGCTACTGTCACTGAATGCCGCATAGATCTGCCGCTCAACTAATTTAACACATATAGGATAGCTACTTATGTATTAGGATATTTAATATTAAGGTAATTAAATGGTGGCGAAGGTGTGGCTATTGGGGGAGGCTGGAGGCCATTTAAAAAAAAAAAAGTAATAGTAGTAATAATAATAATAATAATAATAATAATAATAATAATAATAATAATAATAATACAGTAGAAGTCCAAAAAATCCGGACTGCTTGGGGATTGGGTCTGTCCGGATTTTCGGATTTTCCGGATTCTCAGGCACTTTTAAAATTCAAATTTAAGGAGGAATAAAGAAGAGATGAACAGGTACATTTTGATCGTTTATTCATTAGCAAATATAGCATGCTTTATTTATCAGAACGAGCAGTTTTAATGAAAAAGCTGTGAATTCTAGAATTTTATTCTTTGCCTTTTTTATATCATGAACTGTAGACTTTCCAATGTCGTATGTTTCCATTAGAACAGTATTGCTCACACCACGTTCTAGTTTCTTAATTATTTCAAGTTTGTCACTCAATTTCAACGTGTTCTTCTTTCTCTTCACACAACGAAGTTTATCTACTTTAGGAACCATTATTATGGGCTTGTACAGTACTCTGTAAATGGGAAGAGTAGGACTCAAAATATTGTTATATTACAATGGTATTCTATTCATACTGTGCTTGATATAATGCATTCACGGAAATGTAATATTTTTGCTGAAATGACGTACGTATTACAGTGGAAAGTGGGATAAAATCGTGACGAAAACAATGACTTTCGCTTTCTTTCGTTCAAAAGATGTTATTGTAATCGCTTTTCGACTGGTTTAGTTAAAAAACTGCTGTATTGCAATAATATTCCCTCCTAATTGACTTGAATAAATACTTGAATGGAAATATACAATATTTTTGTTGAAACTACCGGCGTTTCAGTGTAAAGTGTCGTAATAATAAATGGTAAACAATTTGCCTTAGGCATTCGTGTTTCAGGCACGGCGAGCCTCAGTTTATAGGACGTAGAGCGTTTTTACCGAAGGTTTTGTTGTTCCATTACCCTCAAAAACGTGGGTCGAACTGTAAACGAGGAATATCATAAATTAACGATTTCTTGGTCAAAAAATCAGGGCCGACCTATAAACGAGGAATATCATAAATTAACGATTTCTTGGTCAAAAAATCAGGGTCGACCTATAAAAGAGGGGGGTTATAGATGAGTATATACTGTATGTTGTCATAGTTTGATTGCTTTTTTTAAAGTGGCGACCACGTGGTCGCTTGTTGTCGCTGTGCAGCTGTGGCGCTCATGCATGCGCACATACACACAAAAGCTAGCTAAAAAAAAAAAAATAAATAAATAAATTCGAAAAGCCCGGATTCTCTGGTGGTCCGGATTTCTGACATCCGGATTTTTGGACTTATACTGTACAGTAATAATATAATAATAATTCATAGTAAATAAAATTTAGAAAAAAAATTTAAATAATAATGATAACTTATAATAATAATAATAATAATAATAATAAAGAACCATCAATGCAAAAATGGAAAAAGATCAAAAGTGAGAAACAATACCTGTATACAGTATGTATGTTGTGCTGCCAATAGTAAGAGAAACAATTGAGACCCTGCAATTAAATGTAAATGAGGCAGAGCCAGATCAACAACATGGGACTTGGTCACACATGGCAGCAGGGTCTGCCATTAGACAACACATTATGCTTCCAATATCTTCCCAGGCGGTAGTACCTCCCTGTTTGGTAGCTGCCTGCTACACAAGAACATAAGAATGGAGGAAACTGCAGCGGGCCCATTAGCCCATACTGAGCAGTCCCATTTACACCCAACCCCTCTTGCTCATATATCCATCCAACCTGTTTGAACAGTTTCCCCTCAGCGTGTGTGTAGGGTGGGTGTGTGGTGGACCACCTGTGATCTTTTTAAGATTACGGTGGTACACACTGGGATTAGAGGAGCAGGACTCTCACAGGGTGTTACTGAATATTAGGTGTTTTTCCTAACACTATCACTTGGAGGATTACCTTAACCGATAGGTCAACAACTGCAAATATGTTGCCTGTATAACAAGTGAACTAACGCGTCATGGGTCGAGTACTGTGGGGTGGGTGTGTAAGTGCCAGCCAGGCAGGCCTACTCCCGCGGTCACCCCCGGCCATGTGGTGAAGGCTTGTATAAACAAACCCCCCTTCATATGGTTTCACGCTGGATAGTTCTTTTGAAACTAAAATTGACTTTGATACTGTGTCTAACCCGAAAAACAGATACTATTAAGAACAAGTGTAGTGTAATAAAAGTACTTATAAACTGAGAATACTCCTGTTACCTTAGTTCCCCCGACACCACACTCCCTCCTCTCTCAGGAGGCCCGCCTCCCCTCACATAGTTGATGTCAGGCTCCACCTTGTCCTATAAGAGGGGTTTACACCTCAAGGACACCGCTGGCCTACATATCGCCTCTCTGCCCCAGTGTATAAGACCTAGACTCCATCTAAATCTAACCATGGCAGGAATCATCGCTGGGCGGCGCTCTGCCGATGTTCCTGACGAATGAGATGAGGAGGACAGTCATGGCGACACTGAAGCTGGGTTTCAGAAGTTTAAGACACGTCAGCAAAAACGCAAAATGAGGACCCAGGGAAGGAAGCAGAGGAGAGCCAATAGGTGCATCCCTCCCATTGCACCCCGGGCTGACTACATGCGCCTTGCCTTCCCCGAGAACGCAACCAATTTGATGAAGATTAATTGGTTGACTGCCCTGAATGAGGAATATTGCAAGACTACGCTGAAAGTTGTCGTGCCAGGTAGCTCCCCTCGTTTTGTCTATGTAGGCCGAGAGGAGACGGATGCTATCCAACGCTTTATTGATGAAAAGGTCGGCTCACTGTTCGACCAAAAAAATGAAGGAATACCTTGTCACCCAATCCCCAAGGCTATTCCCCCCAGTAGAGCTCTGTCACTTCAGGGCATCCACAGAGCAAGAAGACTTTATAAGGATGGTGCACAACTAAGTAGGATCATCATTGTTTGGAAAAGGAAGGAACCACCTCCTGAGGAGTACCGCTTCTTCAGCAGCATGTAAGGTACCCCTAGTAACATCAGTCGGTGGACTCCTCCCCCTTTGGTGTGCTACAGCTGCTTCGGGGTCAATCATGTGGCGAAATACTGTCACAAGACAGCCACCTGGGGCTTCTGTGCAGGAATGCATAGCACAAGGAGCTGCCCCATCAAGGAAGCTGCCTCTCAGGAGGGGAGAGAGCAGGACTCCCCACCTGGGTGGCAGTGTGCCAGATGCAGGAAGAAGGGTGTGACGGTCTGGCATCCAGGTTGCCCTGGGAGCCCTCCTCCACCCACAATAGCGGTCACACTCAGTGACACCAACACTACCGGGTCGCCTCCAGTGCCTGAAATCAACAGCTACACCTCCCCACCCAGGAGGCAGTGTTCCAGGTGCAGGGAGGAGGGTGTGATGGTCTGGTACCCAGGTTGTCCTAGGAGGCCGCCTCCACCCACAAAAGCGGTCCCACTCAGTGATGCCAACAGCAACACTGCGGGGTCGCCTCCAGCGCCTGAAATCAACAGCAACACCTCCCCACCCAGGGGGCAGTGTCCCAGGTCCAGGGAGGAGGGTGTGACAGCCCGGTACCCCAGTTGTCCTGGGAGGCCGCCTCCACCCACAATAGCGGTCCCACTCAGTTATGCCAATGCAGCCGGATCGCCTCCACCACCTGAAGTCAACAGGCACAGTGACTCTCCTTCGTTAGCCAATGCAGGTCAGGTTAAAGCCTGCCAAGTAAGTGTACCAGTGAACAATGGCAGTGATAGTGTTAGTGGAACTTCTGAAGGAGCTGGTGCCTCCTCTCATAATGATGCCAACTTGAGGGTGAGTATTGTTTGATCTGAGTTTTCTGTATAGTTTGTTCTGCCTTTGTGCATTAAGTAACTCATTATTTAAATTGTTGTGGAACTCGGCAACCTCAGATCTCGTTATCAGTTCTTCCGGTAAGGTGAGGTCGCCCTCTGTGGGTACATTGTGAGAGGTCACCTCATGTGAGGTCATGTAGTTCACCCCCAAGCATGATACCCCTTCTCTCAGCTGCCTCTTCAAAACTATCAAAGTTTGCCCTTCTGAAATCTGGGACTTTAGTGGAATTTTTCTTGCGGCTGCCCTGAAATTCTAACTGGAATCTAATTTCTTTGTGATCTCTGTTAGCAAGTTCGTTCCCTACCTCGACATTACTAATGAGATTTTTTCTGTTTGACAGAACTAAATCGAGTATATTATTACCCAGGGTGGGTTCCATTATATGTTGGCTTAGGAAACAGTCCTGGATTGTTTCAAGAAAATCCTCTGATTCTGAGTTACCGGTAAGGTCAATCCAATCTATTTGGTTAAGGTTAAAGTCGCCTACTATACAGACTTTGCTATGTATGTAGGCCCTGTGCATTTTATCCCAAATAAGTCGCTCATTAACTCTATCTAGATTTGGAGGTTTATATATTAATCCTGTGATTAATTTTTCCCCACCATCGAGTAGTTCTATCCAAATTGTTTCTGTATTCCATTCGGTTTTTAATACCTTATTTATTTCACACTTCAGATTATCCCTGACATAGATTGCTACTCCGTCTCCTTTCCTAATCTGCCTATCAGTATGGAATAATTTGTAACCTGCAATTTGGTATTCGACAGGTAACTCACGTGAGTCTGGGTTTATCCATGTTTCGGTGAATGCTATTATATCGATTTTTTCCGTACATGCCGACGCCCTGGTTTCATCTATTTTGTTTCTTATACTTCTACTGTTTGCGTAGTAGACATTTAAGTTAGTCGTGTTCTGAGTCCTCTCTTTGTCGCATTTAGGTTTTAACTCCCTGCCTAATTTAGTTCTGCCATAATTCCTGACACTATTTCCCTGTAACCTTTCACTTTGCTTACCAGCTCCCACTGCAGTCTCCTCCACCCCCGTGCTCATATGTTCTCTTAGCATTTTAAAGACTTTGACATCTTTTGAACTGCCCTCTCGAGAGAACCAGCCAGGGTTGCCACCCCATCCCTAGACAGATGCACCTCATCCCTAGCATAAAGGTCCCCTCTGCATTAGAAGTTGTCCCAGTTGTCAATGAATGGGACTGATATTGACTTGCAATATCCGTCAAAATGGCCGTTGACACCAACTGCCCTTGACAACCATTCATTACCAACTCTACTTCTAGGCAGGACACCAAATATGATAGGGATCCCTCCCTTCCACCTAATATTCTATAGCTGTCTTGCACTTATCGAGAAGCTCCTCACTCCTACACTGGCCAATATCATTGCCTCCTGCACTAAGGCAGATAATGGGTTTGTTCCCATTACCAGACAAGATATTGTCCATCCTGTCAACTATATCCCCCACCCCAGCTCCTGGCAAACACACCCTCATCATAATTTTATTTTTACCACAAAAAGCTCTGTCCAGATACTGTACCTGGGAATCGCCAACAATTAAGGTTTTCTTACCTTCCTTGTCAGCCTTGTCCCTGAATATGCTAACGTCCAATTCGTCTATCAAAGGACTGAATGGGTTGGTACACTGTGCTGTTGTTGTCGTATCCTTGGTGGGTTTTTTCACCATCTTGGTGTGTTTTTTCACCACCAGTTTGGTCGTCCCTCTCCTCACAACCTTCCTTTCGCCTAAGTTTTCGTCAGACATGGGCTTTCCTTGTCTTGTTTCCTCCTTCATCCTCGCTATCTCTTCCTTTAGTTTCAAGTTTTCTTCCTTGGTCCTCTCTAACTCTGCCCTCAGAAGGGCACAGCCCTGTTCACAAGTATCACTAGCCATTACTGACAATTAATCGGCGGGAGCTAAGCCTGCCGTGACCTTTCCTCTAGATTATCACTAAAGCTCATGGGGGAAAAGTAAGTGGAACAGCCTTTGCTCACAAGGACAGACTGGATCAGCAAGGGCCAATACTGCTGAGCCAGAAAAGAGTTGTGGCAATCTGCTCATATTGGATGAAAAACTCTTCTGGATCATGTTCGTCAAATGTTGGCAAAAATTTTGTCACTTTAGTTACATCAAATTTGATATCACACGACCCCAGTGTAGCTCTCTTATCCAACACTTCTAACTGGAATGCCCTTTCTCTTTCTCTGTCCTCCATTTCTTTTTCCTGCAACCTTAACTTCATTTCCCACTCCAGTTTCTCTCTTTCTAATTGCAACTTTGTTAACTTTACTGACAGATCCAACTCCATCTCACACAGTTTGAATGCAGACTCATCCAAAATTTACTTTTCCACCAAACTTCTAATTACAGCATCTTTGACACTTGTCTTTTTCCAATTTGACTTAATCTCTACTTTATAATGCTTAGCCAATGAAACCCAATCATCTTTTACGAGTGATACTACACTCCAAACTTACCACTGAAGGTTCAGCAATGAACTTAGCTGAATCAAAAGGCTTCATTTTAAACAGATATGGCATCTCACCATCTAGTGGAGAAAACTTATACCCAGAAAATTCCCAAACTTCACTCCTGATCGTTTTAACTGATTTTAACTGATTTTAACTTAATTTAAAATTAATTTTAACCAAAGTTATGCCATAACCTCGCAATTTAGGTTAAGTTAAAGTTGAATATAATAATGTGGGCACATATAGCACAACAGGGAATAAATGGCAACTCAACACAACTTAATCCTTAATATTTATCACTTAAAATTATTGTTATTTCAATACACGACAAACAATGTTAAAATGCAAAAGTTACAAACACAAATAAGGACGAAATTGTGCATCATGGGTTCAATCACAGCCCTCTTACTTTATCTCATCAGTTCAGGAGGAAATTATACACGACATGAAATATTTAAGTAAAATTGAATAACAAAAGTTTACAATAATAAATGTGCATATTAAATAATGGACGGATAAGTTAGTTCAAGAGAATAAATAATACATGATTATTTGACATTGGAAATATTTAGCATAGGACAATCCATCGTAGGTAATGACTCCATACCAAGTTAAACTGCACTTGGTTTTCCATCCTCAATAAACACTTAATATGTACACAGTATATAAACCATAAATCACATTATAACACAATAATTGATTGTACTATACACACAATACATAATAATAGAGCAGCACTGAATATAATATAATACTTAAATAAACCATATTAGAGAAGGTGCCCACCACTGACTGACCCAGACGTCCTGTCAGCACCAATGCCCAGCAGTGACTCACCGAAACACACCTGTGCACCTGTGAACTCCAAGCCTAAACAGCACTAATATAAAACAATTATTACATTAAGCTGCAAAAATAGTTAAACATACATACATTTTAGGACATAATTTTAGGTATTCAGTATCAGTTTTGCTCACAAATAATTATATCAAATATTTTACATACAATTTACCATGATACGTAAGGCATTTATTGTAAGGCCTTTCAGATGCACGGCATAGCTAACGTGTTAGCTATCCTGTCTGCGCAGACACTGCTGCTGACTTCTGTGCATGACACTTTCAGAGGGAAAAGCTAACACCTAGATCAGGCGTTAGCGTTTGCAGTGGGAGAAACTCGCTGATTGATTATAATCCATCAGCGAGTTTCTCCCACTGAAAATAAACGGATCATGGCCGCTTATGGAGAATATTTTGATTATTACTGAAGAGTTGGGGAAATGTAATGCAATAAAAAAATGTGATATTATAATAAAAATAAATCTATATATTGTAGTATATCTGATAGGACCTAAAACAAAGTGTATGGTGTGAAAAATTGAAAAGGATTGCACCTAGTTGAAACCAGTTTTGGCTCCTCTCATTTTTAAGTGGGTGCTGTCCCTATTTCATTTGCCTTTGGTGACTTTGGTGCAACAATTTTGATAATTACTCAAATATGATTAAAACTTTAATATCATTACTTATAAGATACTTTTAATAAGGGTGAACAAGTTGATTACAGTTCTGTAAGAGCAAAAATTAAAACCTAAAGGAACCTGAAATTCGTCGTATTGCGTGTGTAAATATGAGAACACCTAGCCACGAGAGAAGAAGCGTACAGCTGCTGTGCTGGATGTTACGTGTGGTTTTATAGTCCTGGAGAAATTACCTTTACAACGGGCCCGATTTTGTGTCTTATTCTTATTTATTATCGACTGATTGACTTTTTCTCCTTTTTGTCTTTCTTTCCATAATTTTCTATATATTTTCTTCACTATTTCTTTCCTTATTGTGTCCAAATAACAGTTCTCCTAATTTTATTGTTTTCTGAAGACTGTGTTGTACAACAGTTATTTCCAAGACGCTGTACAATGTCAAATTTTTTTTTAATGACAGTCTGGGAAAGCTAACGTATTAGCTATTCCGTGCATCGTAAAATGCCTTACAATAAACGCCTGTAGTCATCCCTGCACCAACGCCACCACCACACGGAAGGGGAGGGCAACGAGCATTTCCCAAACTAGTGTTGGGAAATGCTTGTTAAATACATAAGTCAAATATTTCGCTATGTATAACGCACTGCATTACTATGCCTTACACTATGCATAACACTTTCCAAATATGCAATTAAAAATTGTCTGAAACGGATAGGTAAAAGTTAAAACGATTTCAACTGTGATTAAAGTCAAGGTTTATTTAGTGTAAAGCGAAAAATACCAAAAACACAGAATAATATCTCAGTATAGTACTCATATGCACTAGCACCTAAGTCGTTCTGGGCCATCTTGATAATAAAACTAATTTTTTTCAGCTACCACAAACCATGCCTGCCAAGCTGACTGCCAGTGTTAAGTGTATTTTCCACCACATTAAACCCTCGACAACTGAAGAGTGAACGTTGTTTTGAAGGCTCTGATGATGAAATAAAAAAATTCTTTCGAATGCAAAACAAAAACTATATAATTCAATTTTCAATTTCAATTGTTTATTCCTTGATAGAGGAAGCGGGATCCTAGTGCTGTCACTAGGTACCCCTGTACAATGACACCAGAAGCATCTGGCAAGTGTGACAAGTATATACAGTATAAATATAATAAAGGGGCTTACTACAGCCTAAGGAAGGAAGGATATTCCTTTAACACATAATCAATGTTATTTACATAATATCTGGCCAGTATGGGGAGGATCATCGTGTCTCCGTTAGGGGATCGTGGAATGGTGGTCCAGCAGGCGCCACGGAAGCGTTGTGTGTGGGGACATCTTAGGAGGTAGTGGATAAGGGTGCGGCTGTCGGGTCTTCTGCATAATGCACAAGATCATTGCTCAGGGGATGCGGGGATACCAATCTCCCAAGCAAAGTTATACCCAATAATGATACGGGCAGCAATCACGTCCCTTTTCAGCGACCCTTTCCCATAGACATACGAGACGTCAGGAAGTTTACGGCGGACATCGTACCAGGTGGGCAGGGAGTCCAGGGGGATGGCTGCTTCCCGAGCTTCTCTCTGTTTGGGGCGAATTTGGGTCCAAAGCTGTAAAAGTGTTCGAGGAACAACGTAGTCAGGTGTGGCCTTGTTGCAGCCAGTCTTGGCAAGGCCATCTGCTGCCTCATTCCCCAAGATACCGACATGACTGGGAATCCATAGGAATGTCACACGACGGCCTGCATCCTGAAGTGTGGATGTTAACCCTCGTATTTGGAGGATGAGGTCCTTATTTTTCCCTGATCCAAATGCGAGCCCGTCGAGAGCAGACCTGGAATCGCAGCAGACAAGCAAGGGGCAGAAACCATCTGCTTCTTCCTCAGCGAAAAGGACAGCAAGGAGGGCTATTAGTTCAGCCTGAGTGGAGGATGCCCTGTCAGAAACTGAGAGACAGTTTGATAGGCTCAAGGGCAAAAAACTATATATATATATATATATATACAGTATATATATATATATATATATATATATATATATATATATATATATATATATATATATATATATATATATATATATATATATATATATTTTTTTTTTTTTTTTTTTTTTTTTTTTTTTTTTTTTTGCATGAAATGACTACTTTTCATGCTGAAAGGAATTTGAAAATTTATAGTCTAAACAGGTAGTAGGTAGTATGTATAGTAGGCACTGGGCAGCTATCAAACAGGGAGGTACTTCCTCCTGGGAAGATATTGGAAGCATAACGTATTGTCTAATGGTAGACCTTGCTGCCAAATGGCATCACGAAAATTGTGACCAAGTCCCAGGTTTCTGATCTGACTTTCTGCCTCATTTACACACAACTGCAGGGTTTCAATTGTTTCTCTTAATTTAACAACACAACATACGTAATATATCGTTTCTTACTATTGAACTGTTTTTATTATTATTATCATTATCATTATTATATTATATAATATTTTTATTTACTATTTATTAATTTTTTATTATTTTTTATCAATTATTATTATTATTATTATTATTATTATTATTATTATTATTATTATTATTATGATTGTTATTATTATTATTTTATTATTATTATTATTATTATTATTATTATTATTATTTGTATTATTATTATTATATTTTCGCCCCTATGCCCTGATGTGGGCCATTGACCTGTGCTTTGGTGGGCTAATCCCATAAAAAAAATCATCAAGAAGTTTAGGCAAAATATTTGTTCTTTTGTATAAAATGAAAAAAAATAATCACCAACAAAAGATATTCTAAAGTTCTTGACACGTATTGTCATGACCATTTTTTTTTCCAACGCAATTTAAGTAATATTTATCTTTTCATATTTATCTACAATAATTTTTTTATTACTTCTCTGTTTACTAGAAGTAGAAATTTGATTATTCCTTAAGATTTGTTGAGCAAGATGGTGATTTTAATCTTGATTAGGTTATCATTAATACTGGTGTGGTCCTTTTGAGTTATCTATGAGTACAGTACAGTAGTTTGTTTGTTTGTGTTCTGCTACGCACACTGCAGTACTTTGATACCTATTGTTATGTGTATTGTCACATTCTGCCGTGTGTGCTATTTATACTCTCCTGTGTACTGTTATAGATAGTGCCAACAATACCATGTGTGTACTGTCATCCTCCTACAGCGCGAGGTCTCACCCATACCGTCCAATACTGTTGTGTGTACAGCTATGGTGAGTTTAGCTGCTACTTGTTACATCTTCATACAATGTTTGGTTTTGTGGAGTAACTCAGTCCACAAAACGAATTTCTTTTAAATATGTCACATATTTGGTTCTGTTTTTGTAGCCACTGAGAGGGAAGTAGACACGAAGGTTTGCACAAATAAAAGACAAATCACTGAAGGTTGTAGCAAGACGTATATTTACACGAACAATGGGAGGGTATTGTTGGTTACCAGGTGGTACACAACACTTTCCTCGCGGTGTGGGTAATTACTGGCAGTGTCCTGGTACCCGGATGACTGGTGAGCCCCGATCTACCCGACCCAACTGTTCTGTTGGTGGTGTGGTTGAGCTTTCCGGAGCCAGTGTGAGTGGTGAGAAGGGTGGCGGTAGAGGGAAGCAGGGTGGAGGTGGTACACACATGGTGCATCACACACTGAGAGGTGAGGAGGGTCACCTGACCCAGAGTCCTCGTGAAGTATTGCGTCATGGCACAAGGGGTGACGTAAGAGGTGATTATGGTGTGTCCATCGGTGGCATTGTTAACGTGAGTCATAGTCACAGTGGTGGTGCGGGTGGAGGTAATAAGCTTATGAACAGTGTAAGAGTGGGTGAGGCTCAAAATGGCGGTGCGGCTTGTTGGCACGTTGGGGAATAGAGTGAAATTGCAGGTGGTGGATTGGCTGGAGTAAGTGGTGGGCTGGCTGGTGTAGGTGGTAGGCTGGTTAGTGCAGGTGGTGGGCTGGCTGGTGCAGGTAGCAGGGAGACCGGCTGTATCAGAGCACTTAGTGTAAGGGGCGGTCACAGAAGTCGTCGGGTTGCAAGCTGCTGAAGATGAAAAATGAGTAGAAGTCGGGAAATAAATTGTGGGAAAGTATGGGGGATATGTTGTACTAGGGAAGGTGAGGGTAGAAGTTATGGAAGAAGTTGAAGTAGTGGAGGAGGAGGAAGTAGAGACTGTAGCAGCAGCTTTGTTCTTGAGGGACGCCATGTTTTTTGCCAGTTCCGCTACACTTATCATAACATCGAACAAGTTGAAGAAACTACTGAAAGATTTGGCGAATAGCTCCTCATCCCGTAATGGCATGTTCACTGAGGTTGAACCTGGGTGTAAGTGTTTTGGAGACGTATGGATTGATCCTGGGAATGGAAGAGATGGGATCACGTAAGATGACCCAAGGAATGAGAGTGCTGGTGTCACCTGGGTAGACCCCAGATATGGAATTTCTGGTGTCACTTGAGCTGACCCCCTGTATGGAAGTGTTGGGATCACGTGAAATGACCCAGGGAGTGGGAGTGTTGGGGTAAAGTGAGTTGCCCCCGAATACTGGAGTACTGAGGGTCGTGATGCTGAAGGTTTTAGTTTTACAGGAGTTGAAGAATAAGATGAGGATACCAACGGATGGAGGAAACCTAAATGTGGGGCTTTAAAGTTAGATAATTTAATGAGATGATAGGAATGTGGCAAAACTTGTGACGCTTTTGTGTATAGAGGGTGTGGTGCAGTAGTGTGTAGAGAGTGTGGTGCAACCGTGTATAGAGAGTGCGGTACATGAATATGTAGAGTGCTTGGTGCAGCAGTGTGTTGGAGGTGCAGTACAGCAGTATGTTGGTAATGTGATGCAGCAGTGTGTAGAGCTCTGGGTACTAGGACCTTAGCCATTTGAGTGGCTGCCCAAGACATTGGTGAGACGAAAGTTGGAAACATCGGGTTCTTGAAGGCTGATGGGGTATGATGTGTGGGCTCTGGATTCAAAGACCTGCTCTTGGTGAATAGTGGGCTAGGCTGTCTTTTTGTCTGTCCTGAGTCAGGTAAACTCTTCCTTTCAAATAGTAACCTAGAGGCGTCTATTAATCTAACGGGATTTTCTGTTATCGGGGTTTGTGTATTGTAGCCACCCAACTGGTGACCCAAATGCTCTGGCCTGTGAGGGTCTGAAGGTACTATTTTTATTCTGCTTGCTCTCTTCAGGTTTACAGACCGTTCAAGGGTTTTTGTATAATATTTATGTATTTCAGGTTTAACTCGATTGGTGAAAGTGTGTACTGGCACCGTTCTTGAGATCCCTTCCGTCGACAGGTGAGAAGCTCTCATTCTATAATTGGTTGGCATAAATTTATTCCCTTGTGAATATAGTCCAGTTTTAGAAAATGTTCCGTTATTTACATTTTCGGTATCATGTTGCAACGTGTACCTAACATTCAAAGGAGTTGGTTTGACTTCATGCATGGGATTGATGGTGATTGCAGAGAATAATACATTGTGTCGCCCACCAGCCGCTACAACAATCCCCTCTCTCCCCTCTGCGTCCTTGGCACTCGCAGTGTGAGTCACTCCCTCAAAATTCATTGAAATTTTTCTAGCGTTTGGTGCTCTGGCGCCAACGTTAGTGGCAATAAATTCTGAAGAAACATTTTCAGATATTCTCGAAGGTGTCTTTCCCCCTGGTGACTTGTGACGTGGAGATTCCGAAGAAATGTCGTGTGACACAGGAACAGCTGATACACTATGATCCAACTTCGGTCTAGCGTGAGGATTTTCTTCCACCTGGATTGTCATGTTGAGGGTGACTGGGACAGCTTCGTGTTGAAGCATGACGGTAGGATACAGTTTGTGCCGGGTTATTTTGTCAGCCAACTCTGATTGTTGGATATTTTCAGCAGCGTTTCGTTGCTCGTCTAAAGTTTCTTTAAACATTTTTGTTTTTTGCCTCGCTCCTTCGTTTAGATTAGATGACGTGTTTAATGATTCCTTCAATATTTCTGGCTCGATCACAACTTCGACGGATAATTTTGATTCTTTCTTAGGCAACTCAAGTATTTGTGTCCAATTATATAATCTTCTGTCAACAAAAGTCATCTTGGTAATTTTCGACGCAGCCGTACGTTCCTGGTTAATGTCTCTTAAATTTAACAACTCTTCAGGTATCATTGGCTGAGCAGATGGGTCCTCATACATATTTGGTTCAGCCACAAGATCTTTATATGTTTTTGGCTCATTCACAAATACTTCGGATATTTTTGGTTCATCAACAAGCTCATCAGATATTTTTGGCTCATTAGCAAGCTCATCAGTTAATTTTGGCTCATCAACAAGCTCATCAGATATTTTTGGCTCATTAACAAGCTCATCAGATATTTTTGGCTCATCAACAAGCTCATCAGATATTTTTGGCTCATCAACAAGCTCATCAGATATTTTTGGCTCATCAACAAGCTCATCAGATATTTTTGGCTCATCAACAAGCTCATCAGATATTTTTGGCTCATCAACAAGCTCAGCAGTTATTTTTGGCTCATCAACAAGCTCATCAGATATTTTTGGCTTAGCAACAAGCTCATCTGTTATTTTTGGCTCATCAACAAGCTCATCAGATATTTTTGGCTCATCAACAAGCTCATCAGATATTTTTGGCTCATCAACAAGCTCAGCAGTTATTTTTGGCTCATCAACAAGCTCATCAGATATTTTTGGCTCATCAACAAGCTCATCAGTTATTTTTGGCTCATCAACAAGCTCATCAGATATTTTTGGCTTAGCAACAAGCTCATCAGTTATTTTTGGCTCATCAACAAGCTCATCAGATATTTTTGGCTCATCAACAAGCTCATCAGATATTTTTGGCTCATCAACAAGCTCATCAAATATTTTTGGCTCATCAACAAGCTCATCAGTTATTTTTGGCTCATCATCAAGCTCATCAGATATTTTTGGCTGATCAACAAGCTCAGCAGTTATTTTTGGCTCATCAACAAGCTCAGCAGTTATTTTTGGCTCATCAACAAGCTCATCAGATATTTTTGGCTCAGCAACAAGCTCATCAGTTATTTTTGGCTCATCAACAAGCTCAGCAGTTATTTTTGGCTCATCATCAAGCTCATCAGATATTTTTGGCTCATCAACAAGCTCAGCAGTTATTTTTGGCTCATCATCAAGCTCATCAGATATTTTTGGCTCATCAACAAGCTCATCAGATATTTTTGGCTCATCAACAAGCTCAGCAGTTATTTTTGGCTCATCAACAAGCTCATCAGATATTTTTGGCTCAGCAACAAGCTCATCAGTTATTTTTGGCTCATCAACAAGCTCATCAGATATTTTTGACTCATCAACAAGCTCATCAGATATTTTTGGCTCAGCAACAAGCTCATCAGATATTTTTGGCTCATCAACAAGCTCATCTAATATCTTTGACTTAAACACAAGTTCCTCGGTTATTCTTGGCTCAACTGCAAGTTTATTTGATTTTTTGGACTCGACCGCAAGTTTTCCAGATATTTCTGGCACAGCCCCAAGCTCTTCAGATGTCTTTGGCCCTTCTAAATTTTTCTCAGTCATTTTTGTCTCTTGCAAAACTTTTTCATTTCCTGGTTCTTCTAAAATTCTCTTCCTTATTCTTGGCCCAACCATAAGTCTTATAGATATTTTAGAATCAACTAAAGGCTCTCTAGTTTCTTTTGACTCGGTCAAGCGTTCATCAGTTATGTCTGACATTTCTTCAACAAGTTTCGACTTTGCTACAATCTCTGCAATGAATATTTGGTCTTTTTTCTCACCACCAAGTAACTTTGATTCATTTGTAATTGACAAAAAAAAATCTTGTTCTCCTATATGTTTATTATCCACGTCTGCTTCCGCGACATTATCATCTACCATTCTTGAGTTTTGTATAGATTTTTTTTCTTGTTTAATCTGCTGCCCATCCTCCTTATATATTTTTGACTCTTCTACCTCAACTTTAGAATTTTCTGAATAGACTGCAAGGTCTCCAGCCTTATTTGAATATTCTGCCGTTGTATCAAGGTTGGTAATGTTATAACGTTCTTCAAATCTGTTATGTTTTTCTCTGATATTTTCGGTTTGTATTATACTACCAACAACTTTTTCAGGTATTCTTGACTCATTGCCGACTCCGTAAATTACTTTTACACGAGTTTCTGTTGCATTCAATTCTACAGGCTCTGTTACGAGTACATCAAATGTATTTGTTTCTCTCACTTCATCAACTTTGACTAGTTCCTCCGCCATTTGTGTCATCATATCAAGCAATTTCAAGACAGCTGATTCTTTTTGTTCTTTCTTAGAGCGTTTGTAGTGAGCCACTTGATCTTTTAATATTTCCATATCCGAAAATTTTGCGTTTTTTATCACGACTGTAACATTTCTGTAGGCAAGAGAATATGAGGGAACATCTGTAACCAGTTCCATTGTTCTAGACGGAGGTGAGTTGGCCAGTACAAGGGTTACGCTCACGTTACTGCCAATGGTGTTGAATAAAACGTCTGTGACTGATGATATCGTCTCCTGAACCAAATTTTTAGCAATTTCCAAAGCTTTCTTGAGTGTCACAGTCTCAGTCTCGCGACAGACTGAATACAGATCAGTTGAGCACAAATTTGATATCTCCATTTTCTTTGATAATACTTGTTCAGCTTCGTTTTTTGTGGTAAGAAACTCCATTGGTTTTTTGTTTCGTATTGATTTCATTTCTGTCTCTAATAAACTGATGGGAATATTTGAACCCTTCCTAGGGAGACCCCCGGGAGAGGTCGTGAGGAACGTTGTGGTCGGTGACGATAATTTTGGAGTAGGTTTTAGGGGCCTGGGACCACGTAAACGTGGACTTGATGACTGAATAGGAGGAGTCCACGTTGCAATATAGTAGCAGGTGAGCAGTAACAGTAGGAACAGCAGCGGCAGAAACCAAGCCAGAGCCACCGCCCGCGTACACCTGAGAAGGAATGAAATCAAGAATTTTTACATTAATACTGCGCAAGGTTATGTTAGCTACACACCGTGATCAGGCTGGATCCTTACTAATGGAATAAAATCATTCTTTTTGTTTTGCATTAATAACCAAATATACGATACAGTAGTTTCTTGCTTGGTGCGATGAAAGAAATAATTACAAGTCATCATAACAATAAATTTCATCAATATTACAATGGTCACTTTTCATTAACCTAAGAAAAACTAATATTTCAATGGATGGTGGTGGTGGTGATAAAGTTGTCGTCATAATGATAATAGTGTTAGTGTGATGGTGCTGGGATAATGTTGTTCTGATAGTAATAATACTGTTAACATGTTGGATGTGGCATGATGTTGGTGTGAAGGTAATAGTAGTTTGGCCATAAATTATTTTTACTAATTAACCTATGTAAAAAAATATATATGGAAATGAAATGTTACTACTGTATTTTGAAATATTGTAAGAATCACTTGGATATTCGTTCCCAGCTTGTTTCACCTAAATTAACCACTCACGCTACCTGGGAGGCAAGTTAGGAATCTGTTGTTAGCATTGGATGGTTAATCTTAAGTTGAAAGAAGGGAGCGAATCGTCTGGTAATCAAAAATTAGCGTTACTATTTTTTTCTGTTGACTTTTACCCTGTAAATGTCTACTTTTTTATTGAAAAGCATTTGTCACAATAATAGTGAGTGTGGAGGTATTTCGCCAATCAATCCCAGACCTTCATATGAACACCACCTTCACAGTGTGGGCGGCTGGTGACTCTGATAACGAGATATAATACTGCAGTTCACACCAACATATATAAAGAATTACTTAAATAATTATAAATACTTTTGATAATGTAAATGTATTAATTGTAAATTTTTATTTTGATATGTGATTGCTGTAAAAGTCTGAGCCAAATAAATTTGTCTGTCTGACTGCCTGTCTGAATACTGAGGTTGGGGCAGGAAACCCAACACTGTAACAGATAGTTGATAATTTTATGACGTGCATCAAACTGTGTCCAGGGAGCTTTTTTGTCACAAATAACAGTACACGCTGTTCATACTAATAAAAAATATTGTTGCAGGTAGATTTTCTCTAACCTTTGTTAAAGAACACTAACTTCGGGTGTCATTAGCATAAATTCAGAAAATACTGTCCTGCTTCCCACACATACTCACCTAATGGAAGTCGAGAAGCTCATAGGGGCAACATATAAAATTATACTCACCCCGTGTGTGAATAATGACTGACTCCTGTCCCAGGGTCACAGTGTATCCACGGTGTGATATACAGTAGAGAAAAATTATGGCTTTTTTTGCTTTTTAGTTTTGGTTACTGTAACAGGTTTAGCGGGTGGTTGACTCACGCCGGGTGTGAGGACCAGTCGTGATGGTACAGCCACGTTCATTTTCTGTTTATCATATTCTCCAACTCTGTACTAGCCCACAAATGTATATGAAACACATATAATATACATGCACACATACACAGGAACACAATAAACACAGCTCAAAATTTACAGATAATTTCAATGGGTTCTTTTTAATATTTAGAGTAATTTGCACACAAGTATGATACTGAAGGTAATGTAAACTGTATATAAATAAAATTAATGTTAACCCAATTAAGTTAATTTAGGCGTAGTTTCTTTAAGAAAGAAAACAACGTGTTAACCCTTTAAACTTAAAGCAATGGTTTTCAAACTTCACTAAGTCATCACCCCCTTTTTTCCCATGGCTACCTTCATAACAACCCATATAATACCACCACTTTATTCCAATATAAGGGGTTCTGTGTTTTAGGGGTATAGTTGACTAAATCGATTTGTAGCGAAAATATAAATAAAGGTCTGATTTTCTTTAAATTCGAATTAATTTTTACTTTGTAAAAATCATGTTGATAAGCATAATACAAGATTAACCTAACATCCTTAACGTAACCTAATCTAACCTTATTTACCGTAGGTAAATTTTGCTTTGGTAAGATACCAAGGGACGTCTTAATTGATATAAGGTCTTTTATTTTAATACACATTCACCAATTTTCATGGAGTATTAACAATACAGAAATAAAAGAAATCATCTCTACTTCGAAATAATCCCCTTCCTCTTAATAGTTGAACGATTATCCCAAATACTTATGACATGCATTACAAGTATACAGTATATACCCCTGTCCAGGGAATCGAACCCTGGACCTTGCTTTATTGAATGCATATCTTGGAATCGAGGGAATTTGTATGGAAGATGTTAAGAGCGTTAAGGGCAGTTGGTCACTGGTACTGGTGGGTCCAGCTTTTATATTTGTATGTGAATGGCCAGGATTATATTTGGTTTTCCTGAGTTTCCCGCCGTTATAAATGTTTCGAAATCAAGTCCGAGATGGGTGATGCTGCCATGTCCGATGAGGTCGTTTAGGACGTTTCCTCCTGGGTTTCTGTTGTGGTGCCCGAGGATAGTATGTCGTGCATTTAGGTCACCTAAGAAGTAAGCGGGGTTATTTCGTCTGATTAACTTTAGGGGGTCGCCTATTGGGAATAAAGGTCTTCTAAATGGTAGGTAGAATGTTCCTATTGTTATTGGACCTCTGGTTGTGTTCACTTCTACGGATAGAAAATTGTTTCGAAAGTTGTCCATGATTTTGTACTTGATATTGTGTCCTATTGATATGGCAACCCCATCATGAGGTTCTTCATGTATGTTCAATTGAAAAGTGTGATAGTTGAAGATTCTATGCCAATCCCCTTGTGTTTATAAACAGTACAGTACGTCTCGTCAGACGCCTCTAGCACCACCCAGGGACGCCTGGGAGATTCTGGAACGTTTTACTCTGATCGAAGCTTTCAATAAAAAGTAAATCATAACAAAAATGATACAACACAATCTAGAATAATCTCACATAAGTAATACAAGAAAATCTCCCTAAATTTGCCAAAATAAATGCTGCTTGGGACAGAAAATAATCAAAGCACTTAGTTTACAAACATTATAATACCAAATTATACCTAAGCATAACACTATATATATATATATATATATATATATATATATATATATATATATATATATATATATCTTGATAAAATCACATGGGAAAGGGGAAACAACAAAGACTGCGGGGAGATATGATAGAAGTATTCAAGTGGGTGAAAGGAATCAATAAAGGTGATATAGATAAAGTTCTTATAATATCCGAGCAGGATAGGACTCGGAACAACGGATTCAAGTTGGATAAGTTTAGGTTTAGGAGGAAGATAGAGCATCAGCGTCAAATTACCGGCCGATCACTTTGACGTCAGTAGTGGGGAAATTTCTTGAATCAATTATAGCAGATAGCATCCGATGGCATCTAGAGAAAAGCAAATTAATCTACGACTCTCAACATGGGTTTACAAAGGGAAAATCTTGTCTAACAAATCTGCAAACGTTTTTTAGGAAAGTCTTCGAGGTAGTAGATAATGACGAAAATTACGATGTTATTTACTTAGACTTTAGCAAAGCATTTGACAGAGTACCGCATCAGAGGCTTCTGAGAAAAATTAAGGCTCATGGTATCGAGGGGAAAGTTTTAAATTGGATAAAATCATGGCTCGCCGATAGAACGCAGAGGGTCAGCGTAGATGGTGTTAAATCTGAGTGGGGCCGTGTAACCAGTGGGGTTCCCCAGGGGTCAGTACTAGTTCCACTCTTGTTCATAATCTACATAAACAGTCTAGATACTAGGATCAGCAGTGACATAAGCAAGTTTGCGGATGACACCAAAATAGGGCGGCAAATTAATTCAGGGCAGGATGCAAATGCATTACAGGAGGATCTAAATAAACTGCAGGGGTGGTCTGAAAAATGGCAAATGAAATTCAACACCAGCAAGTGCAGCGTAAGAAATATTGGAAGAACAAATACTTATAATGTATACAGCCTTAACAACATCAACCTAGAGAAGTCGACTTGTGAAAGAGACCTAGGGGTACTTGTAAGCTCGGACCTACGGCCTAGAAAACAGTGCGTTAATGTTCGACATAAGGCAAACAGAGTATTGGGCTTTATATCTAGAAGTGTAAGTAACAAGAGTGCAGAGGTCTTATTGCAACTATATCTTGCGCTAGTCAGGCCGCACCTCAATTATGCGGTTCAGTTCTGGTACCCATATTATAGAATGGATATAAATTCACAAGAGTCGGTGCAGCGAAGAATGACAAAAATGATTCCGGGACTTAGAAACCTTCCATATCAGGATAGGTTTAAGAAACTTAACTTGCATTCCCTAGAAAGACGAAGAGTGCGGGGAGATATGATAGAAGTATTTAAGTGGGTGAAAGGAATCAATAAAGGGGATATAGATAAAGTTCTTATATTATCCGAGCAGGATAGGACTCAGAGCAACGGATTCAAGTTGGATAAGTTTAGGTTTAGGAGGGAGATAGGAAGAAACTGGTTCACAAATAGGGTGGTGGACGAGTGGAACAAGCTTAGCAACTTTGTAGTAAGTGAGGGAACTCTGGAAAGTTTCAAAAGGAGGCTAGATAGTTTCATGGATGATAGAGAGTGGTAGTAACTCTTGACAGGAGCTGCCATGCACAGGCCAACCGGCCTATTGCAGACGCCTTATTTTCTTATGTTCTTATGTTCTTAAGTCCACAGAGGTATAGGTAATGACCCTACTCATCTTCACAAAGGCACGGCAGCGGTCGGTAGTCAGGTCAGAGGGAGAGACTGACCCAACCTTCTCACCTGGTTACAAATCTTCTTAATTACAAAATTGTCCAATTTGTACATACTGTATGTATATTCTGTATGCTGTATTTATATTATGCTATGTATATTATGTATGTGCTCCATTTATGTATTATTTATTTAGCCTAGCTAGTAGCGTGTGGCAATGTATTTATCAATGTCCCACATGCTTAATTAATGTGCCTGGCGACGTATGGAAGCTGCTAATGTATCACTTGCCATACGTCGTCTATAGAGCAGTTGACCAGTGGACAGGTCGGAGATCACTACTCCCTTTGTGTACATATCTCTTATCCAGTAAATCGAACCTACAAAACTATGCAGGTGTTTGTGTTCGCTCCTGTATATTGAACTTATTACCCAGAACATGAACATGGCGCAGTGAACCGGTTTTACTGGATAATTACGAGTGAAAGTGCAAACTTTGTGGGGAAGCCGGCTTATGGACTCCTTCCCTGTGTCAACCAACCGCAGCCCGCCACCCCTTCTTGAAGAATTTAGCAACTTTGTGCAGTGTCAGTGATTTTCTGTGAAGTGTTTAGTGCATTGTGTGTTTCGTGCCACTCATGTGTGACCTTGTTCTAAAGGATTCCCAAGGTACACGGCATGTTCTGGGCATTTGTAAGGAGTAACGTTTTTCACATCCTCCTCTCATCATTCCTTGAGGGTAACTGACGCTCCTCGCCGTCTCCACCCCCCCTCACAGCTCGAGAAGACTGCTCCCACCCAGACGCGCGCACACACACATACATGTACTAACACTCACTGACCGCGGCGGCTCCCTTATATATATTTTATATATATAACCTAATTATCTGTGTATTTAATTAATATTTTGTCTGAGATCTTGTTGATACGACGGGCTGACCGGTCAACACTGATTTAGACAGTACACAGATGAAGTAGTTATGTCTCGTGCCTTACGTAGCCGTGCAGCCAGCGCCAGGATGAGTCAGTCCGATGATAGCTCCGCAGAGATGGATGACCAGGCTGACCATGACGCTCCAGCTCCCACAACATCGCGCAGCCCTTCACCTCGATATTCAGCGTTGTCTCCAGAGATAATTGCTTTAATGAAGTTTATGAGAGATGAAAGGCGCGAGGATGAAGCTAGCAGACGTGTGGCGGAGGAACACAGAAGGCAAGCAGAGGCAGAGAGAGACCACCAACGGAGATTGGAAGACAGTGCACGGTTTGAAGCTTTGATATCTCGCCTCACTGTTAACCAAGCCCCTGGCTCTAACACTGCCTCGGTACTGAATGGTTCAGATACCTCATCAATGCTCTCTTCACGCCCACCAGCCCCATCTAAGGCAGCAGCTCAAACACCGCCCATCTTGAAGCCTGATGTGAATTTCCAGACTTTTCGTGAATGGCGGCGACGGTGGACTGATTATGCTACAATGGTGGATCTCCAGAGTTTGTCACAGCCTAAACAACTCATCCAGCTGCGTATGTGCCTGTCCTTGGAAATTCAGCTTGTCTTAGAACATACGCTGCAGGTACCTCCGACCTCTTCGCTGTCTGTAGAGGAGGTACTGGACATTCTACAACGGCACATCAAAGGACAGCAGAATGAAGCTCTGCGCAGGAGGGAATTGTTTAGCTGCAGACAGATGGAGGGTGAGACTTTTGACGCCTTTTATGTACGTCTTAAGAGAGCCTCGGAAGAGGTAGATATATGTCTAGGCCACCACCAGCAGTGCGAGGAGACCCAGTTGAAGCAGGTGATCCTGATGGGTGTTAAGGACGAGGAACTTGTCCAACGCCTCACCTCCCTCGACTCTTCCTCTTCTCTCAAGGATGTGTTGACGATATGTCGCTCCTATGAGGCTGCCAGGTGTGCCACCTCTGCCATCCGAGCTCCCCCTACAGCTGTACGCGCTGTGTCCCGGTACAAGAAGGACAAGAAGTCTGCTCCTACGCCTTCGCCCACCACGTCCACGCCCGGCTCATTTTGTAACAACTGTGGTAAGCAGCACGGAACACAGGTGTGTCCAGCTGCTGAGTCTACATGCAACAGTTGTGACCGTAAGGGCCACTGGTCACTCACAGTACGGTGCCCAGCCAAACGCGTCCAGTGCAATGTGTGCGGTCGTCTGGGCCACTATGACAAGTGTTGCCCTTCCAACAAACCCAAGGGACAGCGTCGGCGGAAGCTTCAGCTCCCTTCCACCAGAGAGGGCCGCCCACAGTCTTCCAATCAGAAGCATGACGACCCTGGACAACGCTCGAGCCATATTAGGAATGTGTGCTCCCCCCCCCCCCCCCCCGCGTCCCAGGACCAAAGTCCCCCAGTACATCAGTGTCATTGTGACCTACCGCAGTGTGTCATCCCGTCTTCAGATGTTGCCCGACACCGGCGCTGATGCTACAGTCATCGGTCCCCAGCATTTGCAATGCTTGGGGCTCTCTCCAAGTGATCTAGGACCGCCCCCCAAGGATCTCCGCTTTATGGCAGATGGTTCACAGATGACCCCGGCCCTGGGTTCACTCCAAGCACAAGTCACCTTTGGCAACAGGGCGTGTCAAGCTTGGATTGATGTGAATAACGGTGTCCCGACTCCTTTGCTGTCCTACAGACATTGTCAAGAGTTGGCCATCATCTCCCAGGACTTCCCCAAACCTATTCTTGAGGTAAAACACGCCAACAGGGTGCAAAAAGGGAGCAGCAACGACCCTGCTGCCGCCCTACCCCTGCCTCTTGCCAGTGACACCTCTCCTTCGGATGCTCGGAAGTACTTCCTGAAGGAATTCAGCGACGTTCTGGTGACCAAGTCTGCTCTGGAATCCAAGCCTCTCAAGAAGATGGCAGGTCCCCCCATGAGGATCCACCTGAGGGACGACGCGAAGCCCTTCGCTATTTACACCCCTCGACTGGTTCCCCTGGCCTTCCGCGAGGTGGTCAAAAATGAGCTGGACTCCATGGTCGCCCAAGAAATTATTGCACCAACCGGCGATGACCCGTCTCCATGGTGTCACCCTATGGTTGTCGTCGCAAAACCTAAAGGTGGTGTTCGGATCACCACTGACCTCTCCAAGCTCAACAGCCAGGTGTCTCGTCCTGCGCACCCTTCTCCCACGCCCTTTGCAGCTATACGCAGTGTGAACCCGAAGGCGTGCTTCTTCACGACGATGGACGCCTTGTGTGGATACTGGCAGATAGAGCTTGCCGAAGAAGATCGACCACTCACAACTTTCATCACCCCGCATGGACGTTACAGTTATTGCCGTGGCCCCATGGGATTCGCCGCTACAGGAGACGCTTTCTGTCTTCGAGGTGATATGGCTCTACAAGGTCTGGCAAACTGCGTGAAAGTGGTCGACGACATACTCGTGTACGACGAGGATTATATGGATCACCTCTGCCGTATCTACGAGGTACTCAACAGGTGCCGGAAGCACGGCATCACCCTAAATGCCGAGAAGTTTGTTCTGGCCAGCTCTTCAGTTGACTTTTGTGGGTACACCCTCTCAGGGAATGGTATCGCAGCTGACCCGGAAAAGGTCCGCGCCATCACGGATTTTCCCACCCCTGCTAACCTCACCGACTTGAGGTCCTTCATCGGTCTCGTCAACCAGTTAGCAGAGTTTTCGTCGGACATCTCCGCAGCTGCTCAACCACTTCGCCCTCTGATGAGTCCTAAGAGGACATTCCTGTGGACCCCCGACCACGACAAGGCCTTCCAGCAAGTGAAACAGGCCCTGTCTCGTCCACCTGTCCTCGCCACGTTTGACCCAGCCTTGCCGACAGTTCTGCAGACAGATGCCTCACGCTTGTATGGCGTGGGATACGCCCTACTGCAGGATCATGGTGGAGGGCAGTTCCGGCTCGTCCAGTGTGGCTCGCGTTTCCTCTCTGACACTGAGACGCGCTACGCCACTATTGAGTTGGAGCTGTTGGCTGTGGTTTGGGCGATGTCCAAGTGCAGGTTTTACCTCATAGGCCTGCAACACTTTCACCTAGTGACCGACCATCGCCTGCTTGTCCCGATCCTCAACCACTACACGCTGGACGCCGTTGAGAACCCTCGCCTCCAGCGTCTGAAAGAGAAGCTCTCGGCGTACATCTTCACAGCAGTGTGGCGTGCTGGTAAGGAGCTCTGCATCCCTGATGCCTTATCCCGCTCTCCTGTCAGCCGCCCTACTCCAGAAGACCATGTGCTCGACGCCGACCTCGCTCTTTCCGTCAGGACTGTGGTCACTCTCCATGCCGTCCAATCCCTTCGTTCGGACCTGTCACCAGATGACGACAAGGCAATGGAGGACCTTCGAACAGCGGCCCGAGATGACCCTTCCTACGTCCGACTTGTCGAGTGTGTGAGGAATGGATTTCCTAGCAACCGCTACGATCTTCACAACACCCTGCTCCCGTATTGGAAACTCCGCAATGAACTCTACTGCGACGGAGACCTTGTTCTGTACGGAGCACGTGTAGTTGTCCCTGCTGCATCACGTCCCCACGTCTTGGCTCGCCTTCACGACAGTCACCGTGGAGCTGAAGCCACCAAACGACGTGCACGACAGACTGTGTTCTGGCCCGGCATCAACTCCGACATCTCCAATGTTGTCCGTGCATGTGAGCCCTGCCAAGTATTACAACCCAGCCAGCAGCAGGAACCCTTCATGAGTGACGACAACCCCACCCGCCCCTTTGAGTCTGTGTCAGCTGACTTTTTCTCTGTGTCAGGAAAGTCCTTCCTTGTTATCATCGACCGTCTCTCTGGTTGGCCCGTTGTCATCTAGTGCGGTAATGACACGACGTCTGCCGCCACCATCAGCAAGTTCCGCCACTACTTCCGTGACGTGGGCGTTCCTGTGCGCCTGCGAACCGACGGAGGGCCTCAGTTCACAAGCCGGGACTTTGCTGTGTTCCTCGACCGATGGGGAGTCCGGCATGTGTTGTCATCGCCCCATTACCCGCAGTCCAACGGCCACGCTGAGGCTGCTGTCAAATCCCTGAAGCACCTCATCCTTAAGGTGGCCCCTTCTGGGAACATTGACTGCGAGGCCTTCGACCGGGGTCTTCTTGAACTCCGCAACACACCTAACTACACCGGACGCTCCCCTGCCCAGGTTTTGTATGGACGCCCCCTTCGTTCTTGTGTCCCTGCTCACCCTCAATCCTTCTCCAAGGAGTGGCAGGCCAAGACAGAGGATTGTGATCGCCGAGCCGCCGAACGTGTTCAGGACGTCGTCACCCGCTACAACGACCACGCCCGTTCTCTCCCCAGGTTGAGTGTCGGCACCCAAGTCCCGACCTCCCTAAGTTGGGACAAAGTAGGCGTAGTCATGGGTCTCGGTAGGTCACGGGACTACCAGGTGCGGTTACCCAGTGGTCGTGTGTGGTGGAGAAACCGCCGTTTTCTCCGCCCCGTAACAATGCCTTCTGCTGACCCCGCCACCAGTGTTGAGTCCCATACCTTTCCCAGTGATCTAGTCCCTCGACGCTCAGAACGGATCCAAAAGAAAAGGTCCGCTCAAGACTTTGCTATGAGCGTATAGGGGGGAGGGAGGTGTATGTATATTCTGTATGCTGTATTTATATTATGCTATGTATATTATGTATGTGCTCCATTTATGTATTATTTATTTAGCCTAGCTAGTAGCGTGTGGCAATGTATTTATCAATGTCCCACATGCTTAATTAATGTGCCGGGCGACGTATGGAAGCTGCTAATGTATCACTTGCCATACGTCGTCTATAGAGCAGTTGACCAGTGGACAGGTCGGAGAGCACTACTCCCTTTGTGTACATATCTCTTATCCAGTAAATCGAACCTACAAAACTATACAGGTGTTTGTGTTCACTCCTGTATATTGAACTTATTACCCAGAACATGAACACATACCATTACTCAAATTCATGTTAACGGATTCGGTATGTTTAATGAGACTAGATTATATAATGTTCCTACTGTCAATTGAATTACAAGGTAATATTGAGGAGGCATTATGCCAGTCAATGCAATGATTATTATCCCTCAGATGAACAAACCAAGCATTGGATTCCTGGCCTGTACTAACACTATATTTATGCTGTTTAAGCCTAGTTACAAGATCTTTACCTGTCTGGCCTAAGTAAAACATATTACATTCCTTGCAAGGGACTTTATAAATGCAGCCATTTGTATTATTGGGGGAGTTCTTGATTAACATTTGTTTAACAGTGCATGAGTTTTTAAATGCCACATTGACGTTCCAGGTTTTTAGTTGTAAAGGAACCTGAGAGAAATTTTTGTGAAATGGTAATACCAGGAGATTCTTATGGTCATGGGTGGGCTTGGGATCAGTTCTATAAAAAGATTTCTTAGTAATGTTCAGGCATTTGTCTATGGAAGATCTAGGGTATTTAAGGTTTGAGCCAATATTATAGATATATTTATATTCCTCATCAATGAATTCCGGACTGCAAATTCTCAAAGCACGTAAAAACATTGTTGAAAATACTGACTGTTTGACTCTATTATGGTGGGCAGAATAATAATGAAGGTGTGAACACACATTTGTAGGTTTTCTACAAATACTGAACTTAAAAATGTTACCTATTCTGTGGATCACACAGTCTAGGAATGACAATTTACAGTCATGCTCTAATTCCACAGTGAATTTGATCGAGGGGGCTAAGTTATTAAGTTGTGGCAGGAAAGCTTTTAGGTCCTCATTACTTGGCCAGAGACATAATACGTCATCTACATATCTAAACCAGACTGCTGAAGGTGTTAAGATATTACTTAATAGTTTCTTTTCAAAGAATTCCAAATATAGGTTGCTTAATACAGGTGAGAGTGGATTACCCATTGCCATACCAAATTTTTGAGCATAATATTCTCCATTGAATTCAAATTTACAATCCTTAATACATAGTTTGATGAGTTCGATGAAGTCGTCTTTCGAGACGGGCAATGAAATATTACCAGGGAATCTATGAGGAACTCCAGTAAATCATCAACTGGGACCTTTGTAAAGAGTGATGTTACATCAAAACTGACCAGTTTAAAATCATAATTAATGTGTAAGTTATTGAGTTTAATATTAGAGTTCGAAATGTTGCCAACTAGGGGATTTAGTAAAGAAACTAAACATTTAGGTAATTTATAAGAGATTGACCCAACTGAGCTAATGCTGGGTCTTGCTGGGTTATTAGGTTTGTGGGTCTTGATTAAACCGTACATGTATGGCAGTGGAGGGGACGTTGAAGTAAGATGTTTAATGAGAGTAGCTTTGCCTCTCAATAGAGACTTAAGTTTTTTGTTGAACTGGGTGTTGACAGTGTTGAGAGGATTATTTATGAGCTTAGAATATGTTTCAGCATCACATAAAAGGGCATTCACTTTAGAAATATAATCATCTTTGTTTAAAATCACTACTGTGTTAGCTTTATCTGCTTTAGTGACATGTAGATCCTTATTTTTCTTAAGGGCTTGGATTGCTTTAGTGAATCTATCTGGACAGTTTGGAACACAAGGCTTAGACATGGATGCATACACAACACCTTTGCACATGTTCACTTCTTCACTTGTCAAATTGCTGAATTTCTCCAAATTGCAAAATGCTCTGGCTAGATCAACACTATCGACTCCCTTGCTAGAGCCATCAAAACTTACACCATAGCCGAGGGCACACAAGGTATCATTGTAAGAACATAAGAACATAAGAATGGAGGAAACTGCAGCGGGCCTATTGGCCCATACTGGGCAGTCCCGTTTACACCCACTCCCTATTGCTCATATAAGCATCCAACCTATGTTTGAAGCTATTCAGCGTATTCGAGTTAATGATGATATTTGGTAACTTGTTCCATTCATCCACTACTCTGTTTCCAAACCAGTGTTTACCTATTTCCCGCCTAAATCTAAATTTGTCTAATTTAAAACTATTGTTACTAGTTCGCTCCTGGTTGGATAGTTTGAGTACCTTTGTAATGTCCCCTTTGTTTAGCCCTGCCTTCCACTTGTACACCTCTATCAGGTCGCCCCTCGCTCTACGTCTCTCGAGGGAGTGCAAATTAAGATGCTATACTCAAGGTTCCTAATGCCCGGGATTAGTCTTGTCATTTTCCTCTGAATTCTTTCCATGGATTCTATATCCATTCTGTAATACGGTGACCAGAACTGAACTGGGTAATCCAGGTGTGGTCTCACAAGCGCAAGATACAGTTTAAGGATGATCTCGCTAGTCTTGTAACTGACACTCCTTTGTATGAACCCAAGTACTTTATTAGCCTTGTTACGAGCAAAAACACATTGTTTACTTGGCTTAAGGTTCCTACTTATCATTACTCCTAAATCTCTCTCGAAGTCGGATTTCTCTATGGCATCGTTGTTCATCTGGTATCTGGTTTCCCTGTTTACATCTCCTATACTGAGTACTTTACATTTGTCCACGTTGAATTTCATCTGCCATTTTTCAGACCATTCGAAAAATTTGTTTCTATCTTCCTGTAGTTTTGCTGAGTCCTCGTCAGATTAAATAACACGTCCTATTTTAGTGTCGTCAGCAAATTTACTTATGTTGCTGTCTATGCCGATATCTATGTCGTTTATGTATATAATAAATAATAATGGTCCAAGTACTGAGCGTTGGGGAACTCCACTTGTGACGTTGCTCCAATGGGACTTAGTGCCGTTAATGCTCACTCACTGTTTCCTGTCCTGTAACCACGCCCTAATCCATTTAAGGATGTTACCTTTGATGCCATGAGCTTCTACCTTTTTAATTAGTCTTTCGTGGGGGACTCTGTCAAAGGCTTTGCTAAAGTCGAGATATACCACATCATAATTGTGCCCCTCGTCCACCTATTCGAAAACTGATGAAAAGAATGTTAATAGATTAGTTAGACTAGAACGTCCGCTTGTGAAGCCATGCTGGGAATCATTGATCAATGGGTGCTTCTCCAGGTGATTTCGATTAGAGTTTGAAATGATTGCTTCCAGAAATTTGCCTAGTATTGATGTTAGACTAATTGGGCGGTAGTTAGAGGATAGTAATCTATCCCCCTTCTTGAAAATCGGTATTACATTCGCTATCCACCAGGATTCTGGTACTACACCTGTTTTTAAGGACATGTTAAACAACTTTGCTAAGGGCATACTAAGCTCTTCCTTACATTCCTTACATTGTCTAGTTGTTTAGAGGAGAGATTCACTACACAGTTGCAATTGGCATCCTTAGTCCAATCACTATTCTTAATAGAGTCAAACAGTCAGTATTTTCAACAATGTTTTTACGTGCTTTGAGAATTTGCAGCCCGGAATTCATTGATGAGGAATATAAATATATCTATAATATTGGCTCAAACCTTAAATACCCTAGATCTTTCATAGACAAATGCCTGAACATTACTAAGAAATCTTTTTATAGAACTGATCCCAAGCCCACCCATGACCATAAGAATCTCCTGGTATTACCATTTCACAAAAATTTCTCTCAGGTTCCTTTACAACTAAAAACCTGGAACGTCAATGTGGCATTTAAAAACTCATGCACTGTTAAACAAATGTTAATCAAGAACTCCCTCAACAATACAAATGGCTGCATTTACAAAGTCCCTTGCAAGGAATGTAATATGTTTTACTTAGGCCAGACAGGTACAGATCTTGTAACTAGACTTAAACAGCATAAATATAGTGTTAGGACAGGCCAGGAATCCAATGCTTTGTTTGTTCATCTGAGGAATAATAAGCATTACATTGACTGGGATAATGCCTCCTCAATATTACTTTGTAAAACACTTGACAGTAGGAACATTATATAATCTAGTCTCATTAAACATACCGAATCCGTTAACATGAATTTGAGTAATGGTATGTACAAATTGGACAATTTTGTAATTAAGAAGATTTGTAACCAGGTGAGAGTGTTGGGTCAGTCTCTCCCTCTGACCTGACTACCGACCGCTGCGGTGCTTTTGTGAAGATTAGTAGGGTCATTACCTATACCTCTGTGGACTTCATCTCACCCTCCTCTGTATATATACATATATATATATACTTCATTTTTAGTCCATTTAACACGCGGACTTTGAACATATAATCAACGACCTCACCAGCAAGGAATCGAACCCTCGACCTACTGGGTGTGACTAGGGAACGCTTACCGGCTAGGCCACAAGGACACTAAAAGCAGTTCTAGATTCTGTTATATTTCACACAAAGCCTGTTCATCGAGCTGATGGCGCCGTGAACCTCAATGGGAAACTACCCGTGCCACTTATGTGGTGTCAGTAGCATTTTACCGAATCCAGCTAGAACTGCTTGTGGCCTAGCCGGTAAGCGTTCCCTAGTCACACCCAGTAGGTCGAGGGTTCGATTCCTTGCTGGTGAGGTCGTTGATTATATGTTCAAAGTCCGCGTGTTTAATGGACTAAAAATGAAGTATATATATGTACCTCGCGTTTCATACCAGCTGGATTCGGTAAAATGCTACTGACACCACATAAGTGGCACGGGCAGTTTCCCATTGAGGTTCACGGCGCCATCAGCTCGATGAACAGGCTTTGTGTGAAATATAACAGAGTCTAGAACTGCTTTTAGTGTCCTTGTGGCCTAGCCGGTAAGCGTTCCCTAGTCACACCCAGTAGGTCGAGGGTTCGATTCCTTGCTGCTGAGGTCGTTGATTATATGTTCAAAGTCCGCGTGTTAAATGGACTAAAAATGAATTATATATATATATATATATATATATATATATATAACTTGTTCTGAACTTCTACTTAGTTTGTACTGAATGTACTCACCCCTGAAGATGTGAATTACACGAAAGCGCTTGGGAACTTCGTGTTTTCTTTTTTCCTTGTTGTTATCAGCATATACCTGGATCACGTGCACTTACAGTGATTTATTTGCATATATATATATATATATATATATATATATATATATATATATATATATATATATATATATATATATATATATTTATATATATATTCATATAAAGTAAATAATTCGCAGCATTATCGGAAATAAAAAAAAGCCAGCTTATCAATAAACTACTCGTATAACAATTATTACACATAAGAAAATAAGGAGTCTGCAATAGGCCGGTTGCCCTGTGCATGGCAGCTCCTGTCGAGAGTTACTACCTCTCTCTATCATCCATGAATCTATCCAGCTTCCCTTTGAAACTTTCCAGCATTCCAGCACTTACTAAAAGGTTGCTAAGCTTGTTCCACTCGTCCACCACCCTATTTGTAAAACAATTCCTTCCTATTTCCCTCCTAAACCTAAACTTATCCAACTTGAATCCGTTGTTCCGAGTCCTATCCTGCTCGGATATTATAAGAACTTTATCTATATCACCTTTATTGATTCCTTTCACCCACTTGAATACTTCTATCATATCTCCCCGCACTCTTTGTCTTTCTAGGGAATGCAAGTTTAGTTTCTTTAACCTATTCTGATATGGAAGGTTTCTAAGTCCCGGAATCATTTTCGTCATTCTTCGCTGCACCGACTCTAGTGAATTGATATCCATTCTATAATAAGGGCACCAGAACTAAAACGCATAATCGAGGTGCGGCCTGACTAGCGCAAGATATAGTTGCAATAAGACCTCTGCACTCTAGAGGGGGCAGTTCAAAAGATATCGAAGTCTTTAAACTGCTAGGGGAGCATAAGAGCACGGGGGTGGAGGAGACTGCAGTGGTAGCGGGTATACCAAGTGAAAGATTACAAGGAAATGGTGTTAGGAACGATGACAAAACTAAATTAGACAGGGAATTTAAACCTAAACGCGGTAAAGGGACGACTCAGAACACGACTAACTTAAATATCTACTACGCGAACAGTAGAAGCATGAGAAACAAAATGGATGATATTAGGGCCTTGGTATGTACCGAAAAAAATCGATATAATAGCATTCACTGAAACATGGATCAACCTAGACTCGCGTGAGTTACCTGTCGAATACCACATTACGGATTACAAATTGTTCCATACTGATAGGCCGTCCAGGAAAGGAGGCGGAGTTGCCATCTATGTCAGGGAAAATCTGAAGTGCGAAATAAATAAGGAAATAAAAACTGAGCGGAATACAGAAACAATTTAGATAGAATTAATCGACGGTAGGGAAAAATTAATCATAGGAGTAATATATAGACCTCCCAATCTTGATAGAGTTAATGAGCGACTTATCTGGGACGAAATGCGCAGGGCTTCCATACACAACAAAGTCTGTATAGCAGGCGATATTAACCTCGGCCAAATAGATTGGACTGACCTTACGGGTAACTCAATATCAGAGGAATTCCTCGAAACGATCCAGGATTGTTTCCTAAGTCAACATATAACCGAACCCACCCGGGGTAATAATATACCCGATTTAGTTCTGTCGAACAGAGAAAACCTCATTAGCAATGTCGAGGTAGGGAACGAACTTGCACACAGCGATCACAAAGAAATTAGATTCCAGTTAGATTTTCAGGTCAGACGTAAAGGGAATTCCATTAAAGTCCCAGATTTCAGAAGGGCAAACTTTGATAGTTTAAAGAGGCAGCTGAGGGAGGGCGTGTCTCGCTTGGATGTGAACCAAGATGACACCGACCTGATAACGAGATCTGAGATTGCCGAGTTCCACGACAATTTAAATAACGAGTTACTTAATGCACAAAGGCAGAACATGCCATACAAAAAAATCAGATCAGACAACAATGACCCTAAATGGATAAATAATTATTTAAAGAACATTATTGGCCAAAGGAAGGCTATAGGTAGAAGGATAAATCGTGGCGAATTTTACCTCCGGGAGTATTATAAGGTATTGGCCGGTAGGGTTAGGACCGAGATAAGAAAAGCCAAGAGGAACTATGAACTGAAGGTGGCAGGGGAGGCGAAAACAAACCCCAAAGGATTCTACCAAATGTATCAAACTAAAACACGAGATAAGATTGGACCAATACGTTCAGATACCGGCGAGCTAACTGATAACGACGGAGAAATGAGCAATAATCTGAATAAATATTTTTCAACAGTTTTCACCACCGAAAATTTAAACATGATACCCGAGGCACCGACTCTATTCAGAGATTGTGAAGAAAACAAATTAAGCGAGATAGTAGTGACTAGTAACGATGTTAATAAGCAAATAGACAAACTAAAGCCTAATAAGTCACCTGGTCCTGATTAGATATTTGCCAGAGTATTAAAGGAATGTAAGGATGAGCTTAGTATGCCCTTAGCAATGTTGTTTAACATGTCATTAAAAACAGGTGTAGTACCAGAATCCTGGAGGATAGCGAATGTAATACCGATTTTCAAGAAGGGGGATAGATCACTATCCTCTAACTACCGCCCAATCAGTCTAACATCAATAGTGGGTAAATTACTAGAATCAATTATTTTAAACTCTATTCGAAACCACCTGGAGAAGCACCCATTGATCAATGATTCCCAACATGGCTTCACAAGCGGGCGTTCATGTCTAACTAATCTATTAACATTCTTTTCATCAGTTTTTGAATCGGTGGACGTGGGGCACAATTATGATGTGGTATATCACGACTTTAGCAAGGCCTTAGACAGAGTCCCCCACGAAAGACTAATTAGAAAGGTAGAAGCGCATGGCATCAAAGGTAATATCCTTAAATGGATTAGGGCGTGGTTAAGGGACACGAAACAGCGAGTGAGCATAAACGGCACTAAATAGCAGTGAAGTAACGTCACTAGTGGAGTTCTCCAAGGCTCAGTACTTGGACCATTATTATTTATTATATACATAAACGACATAGATATCGGCATAGACACCAACATAACTAAATTTGCTGATGACACTAAAATAGGACGTGTAATTAAATCTGACGAGGACTCTGCAAAACTACAGGAAGATCTAAACAAATTTTTCGAATGGTCGGAAAACTGGCAGATGATATTCAATGTGCACAAATGTAAAGTACTCAGTATAGGAAATGTAAACAGGGAAACCAGTTACCAGATGAATAATGATGCCATTGTGGAATCCAACTGCGAGAGAGATTTAGGAGTAATGATAAGTAGGAACCTTAAGCCAAGTAAACAATGTGGTTTTGCTCGAAACAAGGCTAATAAAGTACTTGGGTTCATACAAAGGAGTGTTAGTTGCAAGACTAGCGAGGTCATCTTAAAATTATATCTAGCGCTGGCGAGACCTCACCTGGATTACGCAGTTCAGTTCTGGTCACAGCATTACAGAATGGATATAGAATCATTGGAAAGAATCCAGAGGAGAATGACAAGACTAATCCCGGGCATTAGGAACCTTGAATACAGAGACAGGTTAAAGCATCTTAATTTGCGCTCCCTCGAGAGACGTAGAGTGAGGGGCGACATGATAGAGGTGTATATATGGAAGTCAGGGTTAAACAAAGGGGACATTACAAAGGTACTCAAACTATCCAACCAGGAGCGAACCCGTAACAATAGTTTTAAATTAAGACAAATTTTGATTTCGGCGTGAAATTGGTAAACACTGGTTTGGAAACAGAGTAGTGGATGAGTGGAACAAGTTTCCAAATATCATCATTAACTGGAATAAGCTGAATAGCTTCAAACATAAGTTGGATGCATATATGAGCAATAGGGGTTGGGTATAAACGGGACTACCCAGTATGGGTCAATAGGCCCGCTGCAGTTTCCTCCATTCTTATGTTCTTATTACTTACACTTCTAGATATAAGACCCAATACTCTGTTTGCCTTATTTCGAACATTAACGCACTGTTTTCTAGGCCGTAGGTCCGGGCTTACAAGTACCCCTAGGTCTCTTTCACAAGTCGACTTCTCTAGGTTGATGTTGTTAAGGCTGTATACATTAACGGTATTTGTTCTTCCAATATTAAGTACGCTGCACTTGCTGGTGTTGAGTTTCATTTGCCATTTTTCAGACCACCCCTGCAGTTTATTTAGATCCTCCTGTAATGCATTTGCATCCTGCCCTGAATTAATCTGCCGCCCTATTTTGGTGTCATCCGCAAACTTGCTTATGTCACTGCTGATCCCAGTATCTAGATCGTTTATGTAGATTATGAACAAGAGTGGGCCTAGTACTGACCCCTGGGGAACCCCACTGGTTACACGACCCCACACAGATTTAACACCATCTACGCTGACCCTCTGCGTTCTATCGGTGAGCCATGATTTTATCCAATTTAAAACTTTCCCCTCGATACCATGAGCCTTAATTTTTCTCAGAAGCCTCTAATGCGGTACTCTGTCAAATGCTTTGCTAAAGTCTAAGTAAATAACATCGTAATTTTCGTCATTATCTACTACCTCGAAGACTTTCCTAAAAAGGAGGGAGTCAACAATGGGCAATAGAAGGTCCATCGGTAATTTATTGAGTGAAAGTGTAAGAGTTTCGAGTTTATCTGTAGGAGATGTGAGAATCCATGTGATTTGTTAACGCTGCCCATTTTTTTTTTTTTTTTTTTTATTGGGCACTCCCCTACATCCTTGTGTAAGGTGAAGCACAGAAGCGTTTACAGCGCCCAACAGGGAAGCATGCTAAGTTCATGCTTGCCTTTATGTCTCATGAGTTAAGGGCGTAGAAGCCTGAAGAGTCAGTGGTTTATGTCATCAAGTTATTGGAAGCTCCAACAACTTTCCCTGAATACGAATTCGCAACTTTCGACTTACAACAGGTACCTACTTTACTGCTAGGTGAACAGGGACTAATGGGGGCTAGGAAGTATGTCCAAACAACTTCCACCGGCCCGGGAATCGAACCTGTGACATCTCGCTTGCGAGAACGCTGTCCATGAAAAAAATTTTTTTCCCTTTCTTGGGTCGCTCTGAGGCAATCTCGCTCACTGATTAGTTGAAATTTCTAACGGTGCCGTATAGGAATAGACTTACAGAATATGCGTCCGGGACCCCTGCAATACGGCAGCTATGGGGATTGTGTGCATGCAGTGCATAGAGAATTGCTCTTTAAATTATGTTAGTGGAACATCTGAGATATAAAAAATAAAATAAAATGGGTAACCCTCTGCCATCCTGGCAATAACTGATATAATGACATTTAATTTTAACATATTCCAAATATGGGAAAAAATCCGACCATGTGTTTTTTTTAAATTTACATTTATATTTTGAGTATTGGTCAGAGAATCTATTTTATCAGACGCTAGAGAGTCTAAATCTATATCGCCGGATGTTTTTTCTTCAAAATTTTAAATCTGTTAAATTAAGTGTCATTATCTCAGTTACTCTCAGGATGACAGAGGATTTACCCAATTAAACCTCGGCATGAGAACAGGGATCGCTGCCACCGCACCACAAGGACAATAAAAGAATTATTAGGCTGAGTTTTATTTCACACAAGGCCTGTTAATTCGTTTTATTTTTAAGCAACGCGGAGGTCCAGGGTTCGATTCCCGAGTAGTGAGATATTATATATATATATATATATATATATATATATATATATATATATATATATATATATATATATATATATAATAAATAATAAACATATCAATATCGGAACTACAAAAGAAGCCAGCTTATCAATGAACTACTCGTATAAAAACTACTATGCAGAAGAGGGGGGAGTCAACAGTGAGCAATAGAAGGTCCATCGGTAATTTATTAGGAGTCAAAGTGTCCTTTGTAGTGCTTGGAACAGATACACTAGCATCTTCAACAGGGAACTAAGAGGAGGCTGTGACCAAGAAAGTTAACGTCCGTATTATTAAACATCTTCCCTTGAAGAGGGTCGTCGTGTTTTAACCCGAGTTTTAAACTAAATGAGTCCTGAGGGGCACCGCAGTACTGTACTTAACGGGGTGGTGTGTAGGTAAAATTAACTAATTCCAATAAAATTTATTTATAATAGTGGAATTAGTTAATTTTACTGCCACACCACCCCGTTAAGTACAGTACTGCGGTGCCCCTCAGGACTCATTTAGTTTAAAACTCGGGTTGAAACACGACGACCCTCTTCAAGGGAAGATGGTGTTTAATAATACGGGCGTTAACCTCCTTGGCTGTGACGGATGTGCAACACCCAGGCAATATCCTTGTTTGGGCTATGGTAGAAATGTTTTCCATAAGCTAAACAAAACGTCTAAAAGCAAGTGGTATTGTCCCTAGAAGTACACACACGAGTAAGAACTTTACAAACATACATAACTCCAAACACCCTCATACTCACAAACCCCCAAGCACACCTATTCACATAGCACTCAGCATCACAAAACTAATTCTAAACACGCTCCTGGTTGGTTGTATTTGTTAACTTATTGCTAACATACTCCTGGTTGGTTGTATTTGTTAACTTATTGCTAACATACTCCTGGTTGGTTGTATTTGTTAACTTAATGCTAACATACTGTAGTTATGGTTGGATGTATTTGTTAACTTAATGATAACATACTTATGGTTGGCTGTATGTTTTTAATTAGCGTTCCTCTCTCCATTACTTCTATGTTGGTAACATTTAGATGAAAAGTTGAATTTGTATGCTTGCGTTTGTGTATGGACGTACAGTATCTAAGTTTAAATACGGGTATACTTCAATGTGTGTGTGTGTGTGTGTGTTGGAATGCCTTATAATTTGGATAAGAGTAAAGCTAGACTATTAAAAAGATGAGGATTGTTCCGAATTAAGGATGAATTTGTTACTACTCCATCATCTCCAGGATCTACCACCAAATCACATTACTTATGCGATCATATTTTTCTGTCCTGGCTGTCAAGGATGTGTTCGTGTGGTATCTTTCCTTCTGGCTTTAGTATACTGTTTCGTTGCGACTCTTCCAGAGAACAACACCAAGTAGATGCTGAATTTGTGTTTAATTAATCTACGGCATGATTTGATGCAGCCTGGCTCTGTCTAGAGTCTAGACTCTAGACTCTAAAGTCTAGAGAATTGATACACATGCTGCAGGTGTTATAGTCACAAGAACAACGGAGCCTCGTTTTTGGAATAATGATTAACTGGTCTATAAGAACTCTCAAAGGAAACAAGATTTTACCGTTTTCTTGTGGTGTCCTTGAGTAGCCTGACTTACTGTTTTTCTATTAGTATGCCTGAATTGTATATATACCTGCTGAACCAATGTGAATTTGTACGGCGGTTTTCTGAGTATCTCTTATGTTTCACTCAGTAGAATCATAAACAATGAAACTACCTTCACAAAATCACCATAATCATTAATACTCTTAAATTGATTAAGTTTTACGGCATACTCTTGATAAATCACCTCAATTTTCGATGTAATAAACTGAAAGGATTACTACATACACCTACCTGCAATCACACATAATACACTTTTATGGGGGCAGTAGTTAGCGATCCTCCAAGAAGAATTTTTTATGCAGTACATGCTATCAGTGTTTGAAGTGGTGGAATTTCTAATCCTAATAAAGTGTACACGATCCAGCCTACTACTGAGCACTACTATTTGATGACTGGAAGTAACCAAGGTGAACTTACCGACACTTGCCCATGGTGATGATTGACGAGGTTAACCTAGTGTTATTTGTGGTCTGTGGCTGACTCAGGGATCACCACGCTACTCCTTGGTCTCTGGTGTCCTACTGACCTCCTCGACAGAGTCACTACTTCTCACCTCTCATTTTACCCCTTGCCCTCCCCCCCCCCTTTTCCCAGGCACGTGATCTGGTACCCCCCCCCCCCCCCCCACCAATCCATCCCCTTGGGTGTTCTGGGGTGCGACCCGTTTGACCGGCTGTGTGTTCTCTTTTACTTACTTTTACTTTATCCTCTTCGCCACTGACCGGCTCGTTAGCCGCTTGGGCGATCGGTCACGCCTCTGATTACTTTTCCTTTTCATTTATCTTCTTCACCAAAAGATCGGCTCGCTAGCCGCCCGGGCGATCGGTCACGTCTCTGTCACGCACTGTTGGCAAATACTGGGCATGCACCAACAGGTGGCTGCCTGTTTCTTTTGTTTGGTTTCAAGAGACGTCAGTCTCGTTCGTTGTTACTTTTGTTTTGAGTATTTTTGCCTGCTTTTTAGTTGTCTTTCCTTTGGGATAAAACTACCCGGTATTTATATTTTTTTTGTTATCCTGAACAATATCTAGTTTCCACCACGTGCCAATGAACAAATTGATGGTAAGTTTGTTCTGTCGTAGAAGATGTTTTGTGTGTTTCATGTGCGGTGATGTTAACTGGCAATATATTAATGATCAGAGTATTGCTAAATGTAATAATTTTATCCTCCTCAACACTGTTCGGCTCGTTAGCCACTTGGGCGGTCGGTCACGTTACGCACTGTTGGCAAGTACTGGGCACGCACCGGCTCGTGAATGTATCTGAACCCGCTCTAGTTTTGGTCAAGTCTGTTCCTGAAACAGATCACACTTGGTGCCGTCACAACACTTTCTGGCAAATTATTCCAAGAGTTCACAACTCTTACTCCGAAAAAGTTAGCCCTCACAGTTTTCTGGATTTGCTGCTTCTTTAACCTGGAGCTGTGACCCCCTGTGGGACAAGCATCCACCAGCTCCAGGTATGGACGCTCAACTGAGTAGTGCCCTTTGAGATGTTTATATACTTCAGTTAGGTCACCTCTTACCCGCCTGTAGCATAAGCTAGGCAATGACAGGCGCTCTAATCTCACTGGATAGCTGAGATGCAGAAGTGCAAGCACCAGTCTGGTGGCCCTCCTTTGGACATTTTTAATCAGCTGACAGTCCCTAGCTTATCTCGGGGACCAGACGAAATGGTGTTATATGTATTATATTTATTATTAAAGTAATAACCACTGATGATGAGGATAATATGTACTTGTGAAACAATAAATCGTGCGAAGGAAACTAAAAAAATGCAAAAGTTTATTTGGCAGAAATTACAAATATGACATAATATTGTTACCATTATATATATTGTATATAATGGTAACAATATTAACATGACTTTCCCTATTGAGTTGTAGGTGTCTTGATGAAGGATTTGATAAACCCAGCATACTACAACGTGTCCAGAAAAAGTTGCACGAGGAAATATAGTAACAATTTCGGCTAGGGGAAAGTCACAGAATGTATAGTGACATTTTTAAACAGCCTAAATAATGTAAATTTAGATAAATATTTTTTCCTGTGATTTTATCCTATAGGCTTATTCATATGCATAACTTGGGTAAGGGTAGGGTAGGGTAGGGTTGTGATATTTTTCAAACATTTATATTCACAACTTGGGTTATATATATATATGTATATATATATATATATATATATATATATATATATATATATATATATATATATATATATATATATATATATATATATATATATATAATAGGGTGTGTCGTAGGAGGGAAGATCAGCTAAAACTAATGGCCCATCACTTTTTTGGTAGATTTTAGTGTATATAAACAGAAAATAATTTCAGTTTCAATATTTTGCAACCTTTTGCTAGGTAAATTTTAGCGTGAAATTTATCGAAAATCTAACGTACAGCTGCATTAGTGCATTACAATTAAATAGTGAACATTGCTTTCTGACTTCATTCTTTAACAACCCAACTAACAATATTTTTTTCTGTTTCAGATTCTGATGCATTTATAAGTTGATAATATTTGCGATGGCTGCTTGTGTCAGGACGAGGAACCAAAAATCCAGCCATCTCAGTCACTATCTTGGGTCTGGGAGAGAGCTCCTGAAGTCGGAGTTGCCTACATTGAGAGATGCTTTGAGATACGGTGTTTTAATCAGGCAAATCAGTGAAAAGAACCAAGAACTTACACAAACAAAGACATTGCCAGTGATATGACCAAAGCTGTCTTGGCACAGTACACTCTGGCTAACGCTCAGTTCAAGCCTCCAGTTATAACAAGTCAGAAGAAGATTAGTGAGAGACTGTTAGCCAGTTGGGAAAAGGCAAGAGATATCTCTCTTGGGAGAGGAAAACTTGCAGTTAAGGACAGCTTTGCCAAGCAACTGGACCAGTTATTTGACATAATTACTTGCAAGTGCCCAATTGTTCTCTGTCCTGAGTTTGGATGCGCTCGTGACTGTAAATCCAAGGCCCACATCTCCTGTATTTGCAAGCGTGAACTGAAGATTCCTGTGATCGAACTGGCATTTGTCAAAGCACAGAGAGAGAAGACTGGCAGTATAGGGGCTCTCATGATTTCTAGCCAAGATATTCCGGAGTCCAAGAGACAGGAGGCTGCCACAGAGAGACAGAAGAGGAGAAGAGTTGCCGAGGAAAAGAGACTTGAGAAGGCCCAGGGTGAGGTAAAAAAGGCCGATGATTGGAGTCAAACTGATTCAGAGTTTAATGACTTCCCCATGGCTGATCCGAGTGCTGACCAGGAGAATGGTGACTTTGTCCCTAACCCAGAAAATAATGATCCCAAACCTTCCAGGCATAAGATTCGAAATAGGAAAGATATCCCGAGCATAGCTCTGGCCAGCATGCGACACCACACTGGTCTCAGAGAAACTGCAGAGATAGCAACAGCTGCCTGGATTGACGGTGGTTTGATAACACCTGATGATGTTCACCTGGTGATAGATCATAACAAAGTAAGGAAAGCTCAGGAGAAACTTGTCAGTAACCTAGAAGAGGAGTTTGATAAGGGGATAAGAGAAAATGGAATCAATTGTTTGTTCTTTGATGGGAGAAGGGATGACACTAAAGTGTTCATGAAAGTTGGAGATTCTGACAAGTTGTTCCCTGCCATGGTGAAGGAGGAACACTACTCCTGCTGCAGTGAACCAAGAGGGAAGTATTTGTGGCATTTCACTCCAGAGAAAGATGACATCAGGAAACCAGCTGAGATAGTGGCAGATAACATTGTGAACTGGCTCAGAGAGAGGAACGTAGACCAGACCCTGCAGGCCATTGGAGGGGACAGCACCAACACGAACACAGGGTGGCAAGGGGGGGTCATACAGTGGATAGAGCGGAAGATTGGGAGGAAGCTGGTCTGGATTGTTTGTGACCTCCACACCAACGAGTTGCCACTCAGACATCTGATCCAGGAGCTGGATGGCAAGACTCTTTCAAACAACAGATGGTCTGGTCCTCTTGGCAAGATGCTGGACTCTGCCACTGAGTTAGAAATAAATCCGAGCTTTGAAAAAATCACAGTTGACCCTCCACTCGTTGAGCTTGCACATACTGTCATTGACGACCTGAGTACTGACCAGTACTATGGCTACATGATTTGCAGTGCCATCAAAACTGGGGTCATGCCTGATAGACTTGCTTACCTGCAGATAGGTCCAGTCTCACATTCTAGGTGGCTCACAACGGCTCTCAGGTTCTGCAGAATTTGGGTCGCTCATCATAAACTGAATGGGAACCAGCTTCACAACCTGAGACTTATTGTCCAATTCATCGTGAGTGTCTACTTGCCAAATTGGTTCAACACCAAGGTCAAGTCATCGTTCTCCGAAGGTCCGAGGCATGTTCTCTTCCAGCTTGAGCTCCTGAGGAGTCAACCAAGGAAGGTTGTTCAGATTGTGGAGCAGACTGTGAGGAGATCTTCCTGGTATGCTCATCCCGAGGCAGTTCTGCAGACAATGCTCTGCAGTAAGGATGAGGAGGAGAGAAGAGTGGCAGTCAAAAAGATCTTGGATATGAGACTTATGAGAGGATCTGGGCATGACGAATCAGTTGGTGACGATTCCTTCAGGGTCAGGAAGACTCCTGAAGTCAATCTAGGTGCCAAGACCCTCACTGATCTCATAGATCTGGATAACATCCAGGCTGGCAGTGAGCCCCCTCTTACCTGCAGCCTCACCAATGTTCAAGTCAGAGCTTTCCTGGACAACCCCATGCATGTCCCTGCCTGGCCCTCGCACACCCAGAGTATTGAGCGTTGTGTACAGCAAGTGAGCGAGGCCAGCAGTCACGTGTACAGCCAGGAGAGGAGGGAAGGCTACATCCGAGCTCAGGTGGTCAGCAGGGAGGTGATGAGTAGAAACAGAAGCAAGAAAGACATGTTCTCTATGGTGTGCAGCAACACCGGGTCGTAGTAGTAAAACCGGTTTTTGTATTTGATGATTTTGTTTTCTAAAGGAATATTAAATTTAATAAATGTGTCAAGATCATTTGTTTCACTATTCTGGATCATTTTCATCCTAATAAATTAACCTGATACATTTACTTTACTTTAAATAAGCTATTTAGTGGTGTTGGTAAAAGGGTGGGAATACTGAATTTTCATAAGATTTCAAGTTAAAATTAACCTCGCAAAAAATGAAAACTTTTCAAATCTGAAGATATCACATGATTCTGCACATAGAACTACATCATTAATACCATGGGCCGATTTTTCAAAGTCAAAAAAAAAAAATTCGCCTCCGTATGACACACCCTAATATATATATATATATATATATATATATATATATATATATATATATATATATATATATATATATTATATATATATATATATATATATATATATATACATATATATATATATATATATATATATATATATATATATTTATCAGATTCAGCACATAAGAAAAACTTGGTGTATAGGAGATATATATAGTGGATTGTTTAGTCAGTAATTAAACAGTACCGTTTAATTAAACTGACGAATTCGGGCAAACATGTTTACTGTAGAAAGACGTAAATATATACATGTGCCTCTATGTGGTCACGTAACTTATATGCTCATAGATATTTTTTTATGGTAACGTGCAAACCACACATGACAAAAAAATTTATGGTATAATGACGAGTGTTAATTACACTGTCTTAGGCGGAAGTTTGTGAAGTTTTAGAACTGTCTGATTCTCTCATCTTGTAAGATATTATATAAAGTCATCCTGATCTTGAGGTTGATATACATAGCAAGAAACTATAGCTACTCTGGGAAGTTTCAAACATAAGCTAGCCAGAGAAATTAATGATAAAGTTAGGTGTAAATATAGGATAGATACACGAATGATAATTTAATTGTTTGGTGTACTGTACTGTAGATAAGAGCATAAACGTATAGACCACAGCCAAGTGATTAATAAATTAGTGTTCTTTAGCAGGTAAAGTTCGTCTTCTTGCACATGTAAGTACATCAATCTAGTGGATCGATCTAATTCAGCAATGCACATCAAGTCATCACGTTCCTACATTTTACAAGACTAAATGAGTATCATATTTAACTTCATAAAGGCGAATTATACTCTTTGTTTTGTGTTTTTGCTCAACTAAATTTACATAATGTATGGTGTGTATTGCCTCAGTACTTGACAACTACATCTGGTGACCGTCCTGCTATCATCGGCCAACACTGAGTTAGACATAGTGCCTCTCACAATGAAGAAATCATTACATGAACCAGGACAGTTAAGGGCTTTATATGGGAATAAGATTAGTAATTTGCCTAAAATAAACACATTGCATGTATATTGTGACGGTTCAGTTATGTCAAGTGGCAGGGCAGGGTGTGGGATCCTTATAAGACAGTACACAGAACAAGGATATGATGACATCAAAATTGGACTTCGGTTGAGCAGTTTTATATCATCAACACAAGCTGAGTTATATGCAAAGTTAGTAGGATTAGAAAATTTTGTAAATATGTATAAAGATGCATATATTTTTGTTGATAGTAGGGCAGCTTTGGATTCTTTGAACAGTGGGAGTCCAGTAAATACAATAAGAAAAAATGGCCATAATGTTCAATTTGTTAGGGTCCCTTCACATGTAGGCATTGGTCTTAATGAAGCAGTAGATATAATAGCAAAAAGAGCCACGGAAAAGGCCGAGATCGTCATAATATGTACTAAAACCTTGAAACAATTAAGGAGCAAATTACGGAAAATACAATCAATAGAAGACAATTTCAAAAGGAATGAAATATACGAGAAAAGTGAAACAATGAAACATTACCATCATGTTCTCATGAACACAAAATTTACATATGGGGAAGATAGGAGTAGGTGGAAAGATTCAGTGTATATGAGGTTAAGATTAGGATATAAATATTATTGGGAACTTGGAGCTGAGAGAAGTGAACAGGATAAAGAATGTATAGTTTGTAGAACACCCAGATCCCATACCCTGCCACATTATATACTGGAATGCCCATTGCTTAATGTATATAGAAATGCCCATATAAATAATGTCCCCATGCAAATAGAGTGGTTGTTTAAAAATAGGAAAATAGATGAAATATTAAAGAAATATAGAAATTTTGCATCTAGAATATAACTATGTACTATAACTGATTATATGAAATATTAGGGATTTATGTGAGTCCTGAGAGGGACATTCCTGGACTGGGGTGGGGATGACTTATGTCACTTCATCCCTTTGAGATGTGTTAATGTTTTTTGTGTCTCAATAAACGTATCAATTAATCAATCACCACTACACACTCATCCATTACCTCTTGCGCATTCGTTGGTGTTAAATGTAAGTATTCTCGTAAAATATCGTGTTGGTATATTCGCTCTCCATGTCCAGAAGTCCAGGTAAAATAAGTAATCCTATTCACCTGGGTAGGATATCCCACACAAATCCTCGTGAGCGGAAACTGATAACCATTGGGATCATCCAGAAAATAAACAGAAGGTGGAGAACACAAAGGAAGAGGCAGACTAATCCCAAGTGATGGGTGGCGGGAGGAGTGTTCCGTTCCTTTCCTGAATGTACCTCTTCTTCACCCGTGCCAGGATTAAGGAGCTCCACTCTAAGGCTTAAAATGGATTAACGGAAGAAAGGATATTCAACTAGTTTGAAATAATATAATATACTATTAAGAGAATTGGCTGTTTGTCCCATTTTTTTTGTTTACTAACCCTGTGGTCCTCATGTAAGGTGCGTTGTGGGGCGCCATCCTCAGTCTAGTAACTCTAGTTGGTGACGGGTTATCAGTTCTGACTCAAAATATACCGTTTATAATAACACGATGAGGGAAACTGTTGACATACCTCCAATGTCTTAGAAGATACAATGTAACATATAACGATATTCATATTTTACTTATGGTATGATGAGAACTGCTGCTGCAAATTACAATATAGTTTTTGTACTTTCCAGGTGAGTTGAAGTGTATCGTGCTTCTGTTTGCAGATTTTCATCGTGCACGAGTTTTTCTGAGGCGCTGCTTATATGTTCGATTAGCATAAAATCTAGCTGACCGACGTTGTTGTTGAATTTTCCTTGCAAGCATTCCAAGCAGCACTCTACCAATGGTACCCAAATAAGATTATCCCTTAACCTTACTTATACTTTATCCTTTTTGCCACTGATCGGCTTGTTAGCCTCTTGGGTGATCGGTCATGTCTCTGTCATGCACATTGTCAAGTAGTGGGCAAGTACTGGCTCCAGAATATATCTGTACCTGCGCCAGTGTTGATCAAATCTGGTTTTGAATGAGTTCTTTCAATGCCACCACAACACTCTCTGGCAGTGTTCCAGGAATTTACAACTGTCCCCCCAAAAAGTTTGCCCTGACGATTTTCTGATTTAAGTGTGTGTCAATTCCCTGTGTGCGGTGAAAATCTTATTACACCAGGGGTCGCGCCGGGAGGGCTACTTCCCCCTTGTCAGGGAGACCTGCCCCCCCCCCCCCCCCTCGCGTCGGGGAAATTCAACGTAATTGTCCGGAAGTCTTGGATGATAATTATAATTATTGTAATTGGAATTATTCAGCATACCTTCTTAAGAGGAAAGTCAGCCAGGAGTGTTTAAATAGTCTCCTTAAACTTCAGGCCTATTTAACAAAGCTAAAGAACGTTCTTTTTTTTTAGCTTGATTGTATTGTAGCTATAGCATGTATGTTGCCAGTGTCATCAGCTGGATACCAGAGGAATGTCAACTAAATGGGTTTCATCAAGATACTGTTGTAAGTAGATTCAAAGCAAAATTTTTTCATTGTAGAATTTTCTTTATTTTTTTTTTAATAATATTGTTATGCCGAGGCATAATTTGGTGTTATAATGTTTGTAAACTGGGTGTTTTAATTATTTTCTGTCCCAAGCAGCAGTTATTTTGGCAAGTTTAGGGATATTTTCTTGTGGATATTGATGTATTTTGGAATGTATTGCATCATTTTTTTTACCATTTACTTCTTCTTGTAAGCCTCGATCAAAGTAGAACGTTCTAGAACCTCCCAGGCGTGTCAGGGGTGTGCTAGAAGCGTCTGACGAGATGTATATAAGCACCCGCGAGTGGCATAGAATCGAACCTAACACACCCCCCCCCCCCCTCTAAACCTGCACCCAACCACCCCTCCCTAGCAAAACTTAACTTACCCAACCTACACTTACAATCCCACCTCACTCAAAAAAAAAAAAAAAAAAAAAAACTCACCTCAACCAACCACTAATCAACTCCTACAATCCTCCCAAGAAAGTTATCATAGCTGACCTTACTAACAATTCCAAACACAACAACCCCTCCAAGCAAAGCAGTACAGAAATACTTACAATTTTCCAGAAGCAACCCAAACATACCCAACCTCAGTGACAACCCCTTTCAATAAAAACAACCGAACTCAACAATTCCCTAAACAAAAACTATCACTCCACAAGTCAGCTTACCCACCCCAAAAGCCCAGCCCCCCAATTAAAACCAACCAACCTCTATACACAACAAGCCCCCCCAAACAAAACCTAACATACACTCATGAAACAAAAATAAAAAATAAAAAAAAATCCTCTTAATCTCCGTTCATAATTTGACCAAAAGAGCTCAAATCTGTCTCCTGCTTTCACTAAAAAAAACTCTCCTACGATACGCTCATTCTTCCTTGCTACGAATACTTTGACATTTCAAGCTCAAGCATTCAAAACTCTTCCTCCAACTCGCTTCGTTCCTCTTTGACATTGCTCAAAGACTTTACCTTCACCTTTCTCCAAACAACTCTACAACTAACCTTCATTTCGTTTCCCCTTCCTTGTTTTTCTATGAGTGAGTGGTGTCCGTGTCGCCATCCCCCCTGCGCTTCTCTGCTTGCGCCGCCGCTGTGGTGGGGCGGTTCTTCCTCCGCTTCACTGACACAGCCAGAGCACTTGACAACCGGTGCACCCGCTTGGCCCTGCGCCGGCCCTCCCCCCCCCCCCCCCCCGGCCTCGTCCTGGCGAGATGTCGCAGCACCACCAACCCATCCAGGCACGTCGCCTACCCCGTCACGCAAGCGGTGTTTAAGCCACCCCACCTTTCCTCTCCTTTTAAAACTCATTTCCATCCTCCCTTTATCCTTCCCTTGAACTTTCTTCCCCCCTGTCACTAGTCATTAGTCAGTCAATACATCGAAGTCATTCACTCGCCACCCAGCCTTCGCCGTAATAGGACCTCTTTCCAGACCCTTCACAGCCAAAGCCAGCTAGCCAGTCAGCCTTTGTCTCAACTGCTGACTCACTAACCGTCACCTGACGCCACTCACCACCTCTAACCTCTACTACCACTTTAATACTCGGGAAGCTTGCTCCAGACAACGCCTTTTCTGTGTCTCCTCACTGATCAGGGGTGTCTCCTTATCAGAGGCGGCCCAGATTGGGTGCTCTGTAACGGCTTCCTTTAGCGGACCTGGGCCGCGATCCCACCGGTGTTACCTTCACCAGTGGCTATTCTTCCTCTGTTCTTCCTTATTTTTCGCTCTGGCCTGAGGACCCGCACTCTAAAGGTGTATTCGTCCTTGGCTCCCCCATGTAACTGTACACCTCCCTCCCAGGATTTTGTGAACACGAAAGGGGACAGGAGCAGTATCCATCCCTCCGCCGAGCCTTCCTGGGTAACAGTGATCGTGCGGGTCCACCTAGGAAGGGGATCGCAATCCTGAATCCCCACCCCCCTTTATTTGGTACACTAGCTCATTAACACCTGGGAAGTAAGTTCCCCTGACGGGGCTTCTGGGAGAGAGTCGCGGAACCACTCTTCGACCAACAAGTGGCAGTGGGGGGTGTTGTACTTTCTGAAATGAGTACGCGATGAGTACTCATGAAAATATCTAGCCTCATTACGACCAAGGACTCCTTCATGGCCCTGTGCCTGACTGAGAATGGTGTAGGTTTACTCCTATCGAGCGAGAGCACAAGAAAACTCAAGTCTGCAAAATTTGAAGTTGCAGTCCCTCCACAACTCCGAGCAAAGAAGTCAATTATAGTCAGACGACTAGATATAGCGATCACCGAAGAAGCAAGTGAACAGTAATTGGTATCTGACATAGAACATAGAAACCAATGGAGGAAGTGGTCAAGCTGCCCAAAACAAGATTCACAGAAATAGCCATGGCCTAAAAGAGCAATCCAGGAGGGACTTTGTCTCTCCTACTACCATGTCAGCAGCAACCAGGTGGAGCAGGAGGAATTCTTCCCCCTTACTCCATGCTGGAACTGCTACCAATACTCACACACGGCTACAGACTGCTCTAACAAGGACACCAAGCACTGCTCAGAATGCAGGAACAAGGGGCACACCTTTAGGGAGTGTAAAAAAAAAATGCCTAAACTGTGAAGGAGATCACAGAACACTGGCTATTCGCTGCCCCACGCGAAAAGCAATAGTTAACCAAAAGAAGGAGAAGGAGAGGGAAAAGACACAGGAACAACAAAACAGAACATATTCAGCTGTGACAAAATTAACCAGAGAAACGACAAAGGTCCTCGAAAAAATCGCCACACAACCCCCCGCAAAGCAACCTATTTTGCTTCAACTTGGAAATAATCTTTCCATAAAAATAATGACCTCCATAATCCACGTCCACATCATGAATATAGCCAAACCTGGAACTTTTGCCAAGGCAGCAAGTGACATGTTCGCCGCCAACAACCTGCCAGGCATGGAATTCCCAAATGACGTTCCTTTTACCGAAATTTCCAACATAATATGCAAACCAGAGAGCACTGCAAATCAAGAACCATCGACTCAAGAACAGACTATCTCAGATATACAACCCGAGCCAGCGAGCGAGGAGGAAACGATGGATGACGAAAACGAAGATGAAACCACCACAATAACAGAACAAGCCGCCAGATTCAGCACCCCAAAAAATAATCAAGCAGGAACTATGGCACACACCACCTTCACCCAGAAAGACCACGGAGAACGAAGACCTAGGGTATGAAACTGGTCTACGATTTTTCTCCACTACAGCTCCCCCCATAGTCTCAACAGAAAGACTGTTGGCAGAAATAAGGCAAGGCAAGTGAAAAATTCACATACTCAGACAAAAGCCTAGATGACACACACACATATTGAAACACTAATTAAGAAAGAAAGAATCATCACGACACAACAGAATAGAGAGAGTTGATCAGCCACATAAAAAGATCCGCCTGGGCGTGCTGACGGACAGGAGAACACCGGTCAGCAAAAATGCCGCAAACCAGCTCGAGGCATCAGCCTTTATAATAAACAAACTTGAACTAATCCAACACAATGTTTTAGCATGAATTCCACAGAGAGCAAGCGAACTATTTAACACATACCGTAACATAGAGCCAGATATTATCCTCATAAATTCGCATGGTAAGAAAAACTCAGACAAAATTAAAATATTTATTTACACAGTCTACCAAAAAAAAACAAAAACAGTCAAGACCCACAGCATGATGGAATTGCCATAGCCATCAAACGAAACATACAACACAAGATACACGACTCATTTCAAGAAAACTTTCTGGCGATCGAAATTAACTGCCCAACAGGACCAATTATAATCGGCACCTGTTACCGCCCTCCGAGAAGACCCATATTCGCACTAGCAGACATGCTCAAACTGATGAGAAGAAATATATCAGCTTATTTTCTGGGTATAGTATCTTACATGATTTAATGGGAGAATGAGAAGCCACATGCTCAGTCTTACTCAGTGCGTTTATTGGTTGTTGTTGTGTACCACGTGCCTAACACATTCGTGATTACACAGGTCTAAACACATTCCAACTTTGGTAAGAAGTAGCATAATATATAATGTATATATAATCAATAAACGCAGCCTATAAACATGCACATATATAACACTGGGTGACCGAAATGCACGACACCGCGTCTTGGGGCACCAGGATATCAACGCCGTAAGGAAGATTTTAAACACATTATTGAGTCACGGTAACGCAATACACCTTGGCCCGGAATTCCCCACATACATCAGAGCAGGTCAAATCGGACACCCAGACATAGTACTAACAAACCAGCTTCACCATCTTAACCTGGAAATGGAACCCGGCCCAATAACCACCAGTGACCATCTCCCTATCGTAGCCACACTTTCCACGTCGCCAATACAGATCCCTGCCAGGATGAAATACAGTTACAGCCGGTCCAACTGGGAGGAATTCCAAAAGGAGTTAAGCAACCACCAAATAACCCAACTAAACAACAAACACACCTCCCAAATAGACAACACACTTGAGATATGGTACGAAAACATGAGCCAAGCAATGGAGCACCACATACCTAAGACCACTCACCGTACATTACCACACCCCCAATACTCACACCAATCAAGAATTCTACAGACACAATTCAGTCATTTATTAAAATTAATCATAGAACAAGGATGGACGTCAGAATACAGAAGAAAATATAACACCATACACGAACAACTAAGAAACATGTCCAAAGAAGCATACGTGAATAACTGGGAGAAACTAATAACGGACACAGAAGTAATTTACCACAACCCGAAATAATTCTGGCGGAAAATTAAACACCTAATGGGAATCTCCAGCAACGTATCAAACTACATTTTAAACAGCAACCAAATCAAATTAACTGAACCCAAAGAACAAGAACCTGAATTCAGGAAATATTGGAGCAAAATATTTCAAATAAGCCAGGAAGACAACCTGAACTTCTGTATGAACACCGAGCAACAAGTAACCAATCACATGACACACACAACCCACATCTGGCAACCAAGTCCCAGCATAGACATAAACACTCTTGACGATTTTTCCACACTGATCAAACCAATCACTGCAGAGGAAACACACAAAATAATAAACAGTTTCAAGAACAAGGCCCCGGGCATCAGTAAAACAAACAAACCCATACTCCAGCATCTACCAATCAACATGATACACCAACTCAGAAATATTTGCAATGCATCACTCGCCTCTAGTTACTTCCCAGGGAAATTTAAAACAGCAAGCATCAGACTTTTACCAAAACAAGGTAAATCCCCCACTCAAGTATCAAATTACAGACCGATTTCTCTTCTAGAAACACCGGGAAAAGTCCTGGAAAAAATCATTGACCACCGATTGAGAATACACCTCGAACTTGAAGAGAAATACAATCCCAGGCTCCATTGATTTAGAAAACACAGACACCCATACAGCCTTAACCCGAATTTACGAAAACATAGCAAACGCAATGCACAACAGAGATCAATGTAACGTAGTATTAAGGGACGTAGCAAAAGCATTCGACAAGGTTGGGCACTTGGGGCTCAAATACAAAATTACCACCCAAGAACTTCCCAACAACTTTACTTCTTTTCTTTGTAACTTCCCTGACAACAGAGAGGCTAAAATTATCATCGGTAATCACATAAGCCCAAGCATCAAGTTATACAACGGAGTACACAGGGAAGTAACCTCTCGCCAACACTACACAATATACACGGCGGACATGCCACCTCCTACACACGGAGAATCCATAGCTTATGCTGATGACGTCACCCAAATAATTCGACATCCAGGAAAGGGCAAACAGATGATGGCACGAAAAACAGCCCACGCCATCGAGCAAATTAACGAATACGAAAAAATTTGAAAATACAAACCAATACTCAGAAACTAAAGATCATACTATACTGCCAGATTCTGGGGTCACTAAGTCTAAGGGGATAACTTAGCTCTATTCTTAATTTCTAAGGGTTGCTGCCACCAGACCCTCTCTGGGCAGTAGCTCGTTAGGTAACGGGCAGAGTGGACTAGACATTGGGTTGGGTTTTTCATTGACCAAATCGATTAGGGAGAGAAGGGTGAAACAATAACATGTCTTAACTAATTTATTCCTTTTAAAACATATTGCATTCCATCAAAATACCAGAAGAGTTTGCCTTCCTCAGAGGAACAACGATGATTTTGGTTACACTGCTCAACAACAGACGTCTTACATTAATTGCGTGTCACCCACATACTTATTGGTCATAACAATCAGTGACCTCCTTAACTCGGTCATCCCTTCTTACAATAACACTCAACACATCAGACCGCTCCACCTGTTAGAGTATAACATCACCTGTTACATTACAAAAGAGTGAGGCCTTCATCAGGAGAACAACTATTATTTTCATTACACTTCTCTGGTTCCACGCCTGGTAATAGGAAGTCGTTCCACGTAGCGACAGCGAAACTTCTCAAGTATACAGTGATTTTCTTCTATCCTGGGTGGTGATATGCAGGGTATCTACAGATTCACAGTGGAGGTGCAAGACCACTGTGAGCAGACGCTCCCCCACATGGGGTGGCCTTCACAGTGTGGTCATGGCTGACGCCCGAGAGGCGCTCAGAACGCGTCCTGTGTTGGGAGAAGTCGAGGCATCACTGAGAATAATGCCTGAGGGACTTTCGTCACCACACATTAGTACACTATGACTTCACCTTATAACATGAGGCAAGGTTTTAAGATGTGAAAACTGCTAGATAAGTCTTTTTAGGGCTGAATAAGGCATGATGAAAGACACTGACCTGTGTTGAGAAAAGTCGAGGCATCACTGAGGGTGATGTCCCGACTCCTCTCTGTTTAGGCCTACAGTTTCCAATCTTTAATTTTCACTTTGAATTCTTATGGTTCTCACATCTCCATTTTCCCATATATTGTGACCTCATGCTTTATAAATACACATCTTAATCCTAAATTACACACTAAGGTAAGGGTCTGGTTTGCTAGTTCCTGGGTAAATTCATTGTATTGGATGTACAATGCAGCTTGGTGCTGGGAAGGCAGCATGGTTACAAGCATTGAATAGAGAGAGCTGGTTGGTGAGGGTGCTCAGAGGAGGACCAGCTTGTGGGTCGCCATGGTCGCCGGCGGGAGCGAGGGCCACCAGGCAGGAGCGGAGGAGTAGGAGGTGTTGCTTGCTGGTGGCTGTAGGTAGAAAGAGTGGTCACCACGAGGTGTCGGTCGCCATGGTCCCCGGCTGGAGCGAGGGCCGCCAGGCAGGAGTGGAAGAGGAGGTGTTACTTGAAGACTGGCTGTAGGTAGAAAGAGGTAAGTCACCACGAGGTCAGGTCTTATATAGCCGGGGGTAGGCGTGGATTAATAGTTGACCTCAATCGTGTAAGGCAGCGTTGGTTGCTGACCTAGACACGAGGGCAGGCTGGTGAAATTCGCGGGGTCGGCTACTCAGCGACAAAAGCGTTTGTAGGGAAGGAATCCACTTCAATACTCCCCTTGTCATGATCGTGATGACGGCTAACCTGAAAACCTTAAGGATTCATATTATGCTCAAACGTCCACAAAACCTTCCGAGTCCCCCAGTGGAAACGTCCCCGTTTTCTCTGTTTCCTTGATGACGTCATCGATAGGCCGTCTTTGTCTAAAGGGAACTTTGAATATAATCAGCGGATTTTGTAGCAAGACGCTGTATGTTGGGATCTGTTGCCATCCAACCCTTTGTAATCAATTTAATTTTGCTTTTGATAGCTCAGTCAGAGCATTGTTAGTGAGGATAATAGTAGGGAATGAAACTGAGTTCATAGTCTCAGTTTCAACGTCAGAGTGTACAGTAAATTAATTCATCGAAATAGAAGTAGGTGGACTCCCTGACCTATTCTGAGTGAGGGTGCCGCGGGCATTTCACCCATACAGGTAGGCCATTCCACTCTGTGTTGTAATTCGCCCATCTTTAAGTGATTTGACCCAATTAATAGTTGATTGTGCACGTGTTACAGTAACGTAGTTGATATGCTCTGAGTGAAGTCATATTTACGTCTTTAACGTCCCCTGAAATGTGATGTCGTTGTCACTGTTAGTAAGTGCTCGCCCTTCACCCATACAGGTCCCTAACGCAGCCTAGGCCGTGTCTGTAGGGTGGATGTTGTATCCACTATGGCTGGGGAGATGTCCGAGGTCCAGTAGGATCAGTTACCTTCGTGAGACCCGACCGTCAAACACTTCAGACTACCTATGGTCCCCATAGCTGGCTCGTCTGGCCCTAACGCTAGGCCTGCGAGGTGACCCCGGATCACCAAGCCACACACCACTACCAGCCCCCATCATTGGTGGATGAGTGTCTAACTCAGTAGGGCTATTTGTGTGGTGGGGTTAATCCACTGGGATCTTCAGAGTTCGTCGGAAAGTACCCCATGGTGGCAGGACCCTATGGCGGTTGTTTGAGTATCACTCCTGACGACCGAGTGTTGTAGTGGCAGTTGCCCCTGGTCTTTATGGTGCTAAGTGACTATAAGAGTTATGTGTTATTGAGTATGTCCACCCAGTAGTGGTGTGAGTATGTTGAGCCTGAGGGCATAGTACCAGATTTCGTCTGTTGGTACATATATATTCTTTCTCCTACATCCATATTAATGTTTAAATAAATTTTGTATTTGTATATTGTGTCTATTATTTACCTACAGTATTTACCGTTATTTCTTCCCTATTACTTGTTACTATCATTACATCTACCCACGAGCCTCCTCTCGTCACGCTACCAATGGTAATAAGTATGAGAGTAAAAGGAATTGTTACTGACACACAGGCCCTCATAAAATGGTGGCAGCCCAGGCCCTTATAAGATGGTGGCAGCTCAGGCCCTCATAAATGGTGGCAGCTATGGTGATGTAATGAACGTAGTATCGAGTTGGGAGGAATGACTGTGATACTGTAGTTTTTTAACTGAGTTATAACCATTTCTCTGTACGGGTATTTAATAACCATTCCACTGTAACTAATGAGTATTTCAGATTGCTAATAATTTTGTTCCATATTTTCCGAGGTACAGTTTTTTGTGGTGGTTTGCAGAGAAAGTGAAATAAGTTCAAAGAAATACCTTGGAGTTAGGTTAGAAAAAAGTCTTGTTTAAAGTAAATGAAACCTGCAACAATAACTGGAGTGTAGAGTGTGAGTAAGGTTCGTTAATATTGGAAGAATTTTGATGTGTAACAATCTGCCCAATTTTTTTTCCCGTTGTTAATTCAGTATTACTTACAGACAGTGAGTACATGTTCGGGCCGTGGCACTAGTTTGTGAAATGTTTCCATCGTGGGAGTGCCCAGTGTTTTAATTCTGAGTTGCTAACAGAAGCATTGCACTATATGCAAAGGTTAAGTAGTTGCTAATTCTGTACTTGTAATATTCTTTAGTTTATGTGTTAGGTAGGACATATATTCCATTTACTTAATATCACGGGGCGTTTTACAGTTCCTTATATTAATATTTCTATGTGTATGCTATAATTGTAAAGTTTATTTTAACCAGGTGCTAACGGGTCATTATTTGGTGAAACGTATGTTATGTGAACTCTAATGCCAGTATACTTTCAGAATACAGTATTATATATGTGAGAACCTTATGGTGATACGTTATATGGAAAGTGTTATACAAGTGGATGGACCCGGAATTGTGAGTACAGAAATTCGTGAAGTGTTCACGCATTGTTGCACCATACAGAGAAGGGTGTGTCATAGGAGGGAAGATCAGCTAAAACTAATGGCCCATCACTTTTTTGGTAGATTTTAGTGTATATAAACAGAAAATGATTTCAGTTTCAATATTTTGCAACATTTTGCTAGGTAAATTTTAGCGTGAAATTTATCGAAAATCTAACGTACAGCTGCATTAGTGCATTACAATTAAATAGTGAATATTGCTTTCTGACTTCATTCTTTAACAACCCAACTAACAATATTTTTTTCTGTTTCAGATTCTGATGCATTTATAAGTTGATAATATTTGCGATGGCTGCTTGTGTCAGGACGAGGAACCAAAAATCCAGCCATCTCAGTCACTATCTTGGGTCTGGGAGAGAGCTCCTGAAGTCGGAGTTGCCTACATTGAGAGATGCTTTGAGATACGGTGTTTTAATCAGGCAAATCAGTGAAAAGAACCAAAGAACTTACACAAACAAAGACATAGCCAGTGATATGACCAAAGCTGTCTTGGCACAGTACACTCTGGCTAACGCTCAGTTCAAGCCTCCAGTCATAACAAGTCAGAAGAAGATTAGTGAGAGACTGCTAGCCAGTTGGGAAAAGGCAAGAGATATCTCTCTTGGGAGAGGAAAACTTGCAGTTAAGGACAGCTTTGCCAAGCAACTGGACCAGTTATTTGACATAATTACTTGCAAGTGCCCAATTGTTCTCTGTCCTGAGTTTGGATGCGATCGTGACTGTAAATCCGAGGCCCACATCTCCTGTATTTGCAAGCGTGAACTGAAGATTCCTGTGATCGAACTGGCATTGTCAAAGCACAGAGAGAGAAGACTAGCAGTATAGGGGCTCTCATGATTTCTAGCCAAGATATGCCGGAGTCCAAGAGACAGGAGGCTGCCACAGAGAGACAGAAGAGGAGAAGAGTTGCCGAGGAAAAGAGACTTGAGAAGGCCCAGGGTGAGGTAAAAAAGGCCGATGATTGGAATCAAGCTGATTCAGAGTTTAATGACTTCCCCATGGCTGATCCGAGTGCTGACCAGGAGAATGGTGACTTTGTCCTTAACCCAGAAAATAATGATCCCAAACCTTCCAGGCATAAGATTCGAAATAGGAAAGATATCCCGAGCATAGCTCTGGCCAGCATGCGACACCACACTGGTCTCAGAGAAACTGCAGAGATAGCAACAGCTGCCTGGATTGACGGTGGTTTGATAGCACCTGATGATGTTCACCTGGTGATAGATCATAACAAAGTAAGGAGAGCTCAGGAGAAACTTGTCAGTAACCTAGAAGAGGAGTTTGATAAGGGGATAAGAGAAAATGGAATCAATTGTTTGTTCTTTGATGGGAGAAGGGATGACACTAAAGTGTTCATGAAAGTTGGAGATTCTGACAAGTTGTCCCCTGCCATGGTGAAGGAGGAACACTACTCCTGCTGCAGTGAACCAGGAGGGAAGTATTTGTGGCATTTCACTCCAGAGAAAGATGACATCAGGAAACCAGCTGAGATAGTGGCAGATAACATTGTGAACTGGCTCAGAGAGAGGAACGTAGACCAGACCCTGCAGGCCATTGGAGGGGACAGCACCAACACGAACACAGGGTGGCAAGGGGGGGTCATACAGTGGATAGAGCGGAAGATTGGGAGGAAGCTGGTCTGGATTGTTTGTGACCTCCACACCAACGAGTTGCCACTCAGACATCTGATCCAGGAGCTGGATGGCAAGACTCTTTCAAACAACAGATGGTCTGGTCCTCTTGGCAAGATGCTGGACTCTGCCACTGAGTTAGAAATAAATCCGAGCTTTGAAAAAATCACAGTTGGCCCTCCACTCGTTGAGCTTGCACATACTGTCATTGACGACCTGAGTACTGACCAGTACTATGGTTACATGATTTGCAGTGCCATCAAAACTGGGGTCATGCCTGATAGACTTGCTTACCTGCAGATAGGTCCAGTCTCACATTCTAGGTGGCTCACAACGGCTCTCAGGTTCTGCAGAATTTGGGTCGCTCATCATAAACTGAAAGGGAACCAGCTTCACAACCTGAGACTTATTGTCCAATTCATCGTGAGTGTCTACTTGCCAAATTGGTTCAACACCAAGGTCAAGTCATCGTTCTCCGAAGGTCCGAGGCATGTTCTCTTCCAGCTTGAGCTCCTGAGGAGTCAGCCAAGGAAGGTTGTTCAGATTGTGGAGCAGACTGTGAGGAGATCTTTCTGGTATGCTCATCCCGAGGCAGTTCTGCAGACAATGCTCTGCAGTAAGGATGAGGAGGAGAGAAGAGTGGCAGTCAAAAAGATCTTGGATATGAGACTTATGAGAGGATCTGGGCATGACGAATCAGTTGGTGACGATTCCTTCAGGGTCAGGAAGACTCCTGAAGTCAATCTAGGTGCCAAGACCCTCACTGATCTCATAGATCTGGATAACATCCAGGCTGGCAGTGAGCCCCCTCTTACCTGCAGCCTCACCAATGTTCAAGTCAGAGCTTTCCTGGACAACCCCATGCATGTCCCTGCCTGGCCCTCGCACACCCAGAGTATAGAGCATTGTGTAGAGGCAAGTGAGCGAGGCCAGCAGTCACGTGTACAGCCAGGAGAGGAGGGAAGGCTACATCCGAGCTCAGGTGGTCAGCAGGGAGGTGATGAGTAGAAACAGAAGCAAGAAAGACATGTTCTCTATGGTGTGCAGCAACACCGGGTCGTAGTTGTAAAACCGGTTTTTGTATTTGATGATTTTGATTTCTAAAGGAATATTAAATTTAATAAATGTGTCAAGATCATTCGTTTCACTATTCTGGATCATTTTCATCCTCATAAATTAACCTGATACATTTACTTTACTTTAAATAAGCGATTAAGTGGTGTTGGTAAAAGGGTGGGAATACTGAATTTTCAAAAGATTTCAAGTTAAAATTTACCTAGCAAAAAATGAAAACTTTTCAAATCTGAAGATATCACATGATTCTGCACATAGAACTACATCATTAATACCATGGGCCGATTTTTCAAACTCAAAAAAAAAAAATTCGCCTCCGTATGACACACCCTAATACAGAGTTTGGGTGAATAGCAAATTGTCTCAGTTTTTTCATGCAGTAATATTATCTTTTGGGAGATTAATAATCTGAACAGTATTTTGAATAGTTGATGCAAGGAGTGTTAAGTCGTATTGCAGAAAATCAGTACCAGTCCTTGGGTCTTGAGTGAGCACTGTGTATGTATTGTATTTACAGGGGGGTTATAGTATTGATTTGTTGTAACACGATGGCAGATGCTAACGCGAATCAGGGGACCATGACGGCCAAAACCGCTGTTGATTTAGCAACAGAAGTCCAAGCTCTTCGGGGTAAACTCGCTGAGAAATTTGTTAATGTCTTCGGTAGTCCTAAAGTAGTGATTGCGGATAATGGAGGAGAATTTACTGCCGCACAGTTCAGGGAGCTCTGTCGATTAACTAACATTAAGGTGTATTTTACCTTGCCTTACCACCCCCGAGGTAACAGTATCACGGAGAGAATGCACCGAACTTTTAAGAACATTTTGTCAATCATGTGCGAAGATAACCCGCGTCGCTGGCCACGATTCTTGGGTCCGACCCAATATGCGTTGAACACTTCTGTTCACACAACGACTGGAGTGCAGCCACATTTCGCGTTCTTCTCCCGGCATGCGCAGAGACAAGTGGGCATTGAGTTACCACTAATAGAAAACGAGAGTACTGAAGGGTCGAGAGAAGCTCACAGAGTAATTAAAGAAACTTCTGAACGAATGTCTAGAGAATTCCGGAACGTAGCAAACCGAGATAGAGTCAATCAGGCAGTACAGCTAGGGGAAACTGTTTGGGTGAGAGATGAAGCTCCTATCCCAGGTACCAGTAGGAAATTAAATGCTAAGTGGAAGGGTCCATATACAGTAACTCAGGTCATACGCAATGGTGCAGCATATGAGTTAACCCACCTTTCAGATGAGACAGAAGTAATTCGACGAGCAGCAGAAAAGGTGAAAAGATGTATCAACCGAGATATGTTCGTCCATGTAAATGACATCCAGGTTCCCCCTAATGATTCTTCCTCAGAATCAGAGCCTGATGAGAGAGATGCTATACGGGATGAGGAGAGAACAGTAGTTGCTCCTGCTCCCCGATTTCCCGTAAGGATGAGAAAACCAGTGGTGAGACTGGATCTTTAAAAAGCAGTGGGCTTTTTTTAAATGACCCTCATTGGTTGATAATGAAGTGTGCATTCAGTTATATAACTTGTGGTAAAGGGAGAGGTAAAGAATTGATGATTTTTTTTTATTGAAAAAATTTTGCAGAGGAAGGGTCAATTTGCAGTAAAAGACAGAGATTGGAAGATGTATTGGCAGTTATGCAATCATCTGAAGGGTATCTGTTACTAGTTTGAGTAAAGATACCAGTGGTGAATTCTCAAGTTCTGGTTGGTAAGTCCTACGTAGGCTGGGTGTTGTTGGTATATAGGTGTAGAGTTCGTGACTTTCAGGGAGTATTCGGGCATAGAAATATGGTGCTATTACTTCTACATGGCAAATGCCATAAGTACAGACAGTTTTTGGCTTGGTGGTGTTCTCATGAGGACCGTTTCGTTTGCATTGAATTCTTGGGAATACCCGCTCGTCCGGAGTCCCTTGAATGGTGATGTCTCTCGCGAGTGCGACATGACTCTTTAGACTAAGGGCAAACAAATCATTCCTTCGACTTGATGGGGTCCGTTCGTCTATGTCCTAGCTTGAGAAATCTATGTTAAATCTCAGTGTGTCCTGTAAGCATTTGACCAATCTCGTAAAAGAAACTTTCATGACCTATGAACACTGAAATTTGAGTTCTGTAAGGAAATTTTGAGTGTGCACTTTATCTACCGATGTGAGGGTGTATTTTGTAACAGGTAACACCATTTATTATTATTATATGATATGAGGTATCTAACCCCATTCATTATTATTCTATGATGATGTATCTAACCCCATTTATTATTATATGATATGATGTATGTAACACCATTTATTATTATGATATGATATGATGTATCTACCCCCATTCAGTATTATTATGACATGAGGTACCTAACCCCATGTGTTATTATTTTTGGTGCTATTATGTTATGATATATGTATCCCAATATATTTTTTATGAAGGTGTGTCACATTCTAGTTGTATGTTAACAGATTTCCATTTCTTTTGCCCAATTCTGACCACCGGTAGGGAATTATTTTTCTATTTTAATTGATATAATTTGTGCAATATTTTGTATTAATCATTTAATGTGTATGTCACTACTTAAGTGTTTTCTGAACGTTACAGCATAATATAAATCTTGGGGAAGGGGGAAGCTTTGTCATGATCGTGATGACGGCTAACCTGAAAACCTTAAGGATTCATATTACGCTCAAACGTCCACAAAACCTTCTGAGTCCCCCAGTGGAAACATCCCCCGTTTTCTCTGTTTCCTTGATGACGTCATCGGTAGGCCGTCTTTGTCTAAACAGAACTTTGAATATAATCCGCGGATTTCGTAGCAAGACGCTGTATGTTGGGACCTGTTGCCATCCAACCCTTTGTAATCAATTTAATTTTGCTTTTGATAGCTCAGTCAGAGCATTGTTAGTGAGGATAATAGTAGGGAATGAAACTGAGTTCATAGTCTCAGTTTCAACGTCAGAGTGTACAGTAAATTAATTCATCGAAATAGAAGTAGGTGGACTCCCTGACCCATTCTGAGTGAGGGTGCCGCGGGCATTTCAACGGTTAGTAAGTGCTCGCCCCTTCACCCATACAGGTAGGCCATTCCACTCTGTGTTGTAATTCGCCCTTCTTTAAGTGATTTGACCCAATTAATAGTTGATTGTGCAAGTGTTACAGTAACTTAGTTGATATGCTCTGAGTGAAGTCATATTTACGTCTTTAACGTCCCCTGAAATGTGATTTCGTTGTCACTGTGAGTAAGTGCTCGCCCCTTCACCCATACAGGTCCCTAACGCAGCCTAGGCCGTGTCTGTAGGGTGGATGTTGTATCCACTATGTCTGCGGAGATGTCCGAGGTCCAGTAGGATCAGTTACCTTCGTGAGACCCGACCGTCAGACACTTCAGACTACCTATGGCCCCCATAGCTGGCTCGTCTAGCCCTAACGCTAGGCCTGCGAGGTGACCCCGGATCACCAAGCCACACACCACTACCAGCCCCCATCATTGGTGGATGAGTGTCTAACTCAGTAGGGCTATTTGTGTGATGGGGTTAATCCACTGGGACCTTCAGAGTGTTATATATATGTATGTTTATATGCTGCCTTTATTGAATGTATATATTATATATTATGTTACTTCTTACAAAATGTGTTAGGCACGTTGTAACCAGGAACAGATAATAAACAGCCAGCCAGACAAACCATGTGACTCTTCATTCTCCCATTAAATAACCCAAGATACTACACTGGCGACGAGGATGGGATTCTCAAAGTGTTGGTGATGTCCTTGAAGAGAGGATAGTGACCACTGAAGGGAAGGCTACTCTGAACCTGGAGAATTTAAGTGAAGAGAGCAACCATGGCTGGCGTCAGTGGATACATCGGACGAGTGGGGGAGTATGATGCAGACAAGGAAGATTTCACATCATATTGTGAGAGAATGGACTTCTTCTTTCTGGCAAATGAATTAATGGACGACGGTGGGGATGCGGAGAAGAGAAAAGTCTTTGAAAGGAAAAGGAAAGCAATCTTTTTGACAGAGGTAGGAGCTAATGTTTATTCTACTCTGGTCAATCTGCTTACTCCAGACAAACCCAAAGACTCCTCACTGTATAGATGTGTGGGTACCAAGATATGTGAACACGCCTGACGGCAGGACTCTGTTACCATTCATTGTACCATTTATTCACATGTCTGTATTACCATATTATCATAGCATGTCTGATTTCTATGCTTATGTCTAATGCCTATGTTCACTTACTATGTCCCGATATACTATGTCTGTACCGCGCTAGTCGAGTAATTAGAAGACCTCATTGATTGTCCTAGTGATGTCTAGCAACTCTCCTTGCCCAGCTAGACAACTTCCCTCAGATCAGCCTCGGCCTACATACGGCCCGGGGTCCCTTGTGCCCGCTTCTGTATCGGTCGGCTATCACGCCAAATCTTGTACCACTTATTGAATATATCTACTGCTCGTGCTCTGGAGTTTGAAAAACCTTGTCTAGGATTGCATTCCACCACACTCACTGATTCAGATTACCAAGATTCTGAAGCAACATTTTGATCCTGCTCCACTTGAGATCGCTGGAAGTTACAAATTTGGCACCAAAGATAGAGGTAAAGATGAATCAGTAAGTAATTATATAGTAGCTTTGAAGAAGTTATCCATTCACTGTAACTTTGGACAGTTCTTGAACCAAGCTCAAAGAGACAGGTTTGTAATAGGCCTGAATTATGAAAAAATACAGAATAAGTTAATGAACACCACTAACTTAACTTTTGAAAATGCATGTCAGATAGCTACAAGCATGGAATTGGCCGAGAAAAACACCAGAGAATTTGTTCCCAATGCTGGTAGTGAAACAGTTGGCAGTAGTGGCTCAGTGTGTAAAGTAACTGTAGCCAAAAGGAATAAATATGCCACAAAACAAGGAACACATGCTGATTTAAAATGTAAGAGGTGCCGAGGGAAACCTGAAAGCTTTCAGTGTAAGTTCAAGAATTCAAAATGTTACAATTGTCAACGTATTGGACATATTGCTCCTGCCTGTAGAAGTGATAAGAGGTAGAGTATATGCAGTTGAAGGTGGAGAGAAGGAAATGAAAAACAGTATTCATGAGAGTGTTAGTAATTTTGGATATGATAGTGATGAGAGTGCCCATGTGTTTACTATTTACACCAGTCGTGAAGAGAAAGTTAAACATAGGTATAATGTGGACTTGTGTATTAATGACACACCTGTAACCATGGAAATGGATACTGCAGCTGATTTCTCCATAATGAGTAAAGATATGTATGAGAAACTATTTGCGCATGTGCCTTTAGAAGAGTCAGGTGTCAAGTTGAGAACTTATACTGGAGAGATTTTGAACACAGAAGGTAAATTAGAGTGTGAGGTAAAGTACAAAAATCAGAATTTAAAGTTGCCATTAATTATAGCTAGTTATGTGAATAGACCAACTTTGTTAGGTAAGAACTGGTTGTGTGAACTTGAGATGGATTGGAAGGAGATATTTAGTGTTAGAATGTGTAACAGTATTCCAGGTCTTGAGAAATTGCTTGAAAAATACAAGATTTTATTTGTAAAGGGACAGGGTGGTAAAAGGGTTATGAAGCTCATATCACCATTGACAAAGATGTTACACCCATATATGCTAAGTCCAAACCTGTTCCTTATGCATTGAAAGGTGAGGTTGAGAAGGAATTAGACAGACTTGTGAGTGAGGGAATTATTGTGAAAACCGCCAAGAGCAATTGGGCTGCTCCAATAGTAATTGTACCTAAAGCTGATAAATCTGTTAGACTATGTGGTGATTATAAAGTTACCATTAATCAAGCTGTTGAGGATGAGCAATATCCCTTACCCACATCTCAAGATTTGTTTGCTGCACTAACAGGTGGAACCATTTTCACTAAGTTAGACTTGTCCCAAGCATATGCTCAGGTCTCTCTTGATGCTGAAAGTCAACAGTACCTTACCATCAACACTCATAAAGGATTGTATAAGTTCAAAAGGTTGCCTTATGGTGTTAAAAGTGCACCAAAGTTATTTCAGTGCATCATGGACAAAATTCTTGTGGGTCTTCCCAATGTGTTATGTTTTCAGGATGATGTCCTTATTGTTGACAGTGACATCCAAAATCATGTCAAAACCCTAGCCACAGTATTCGAAAGATTGTTGGCACACAATGTCAGGCCCAACAAGAGCAAATGTTCATTCCTAGCTAAAGAAGTAACTTATATTGGCTACAAAGTGACTGCAGAAGGGCTGAGACCTGTAGAAGATAAAGTAGGAGCCATAGTAAATTTACCTGCTCCAAAAAATGTCAGTGAATTGAAAGCTTTCCTAGGTATGATACAGTATTATTCAAGGTTCTTGAGTGGACTTTCATCAGTTTTAGCCCCTCTGCATGAACTATTGAAGAAAGGGATACCATGGAAATGGAACAGTGCAACTCAGAAGTCATTTGAAGATTGTAAAGCTGCTCTGTCTAGTACTGATGTTTTGGTCCACTATGATACCAGTAGAACACTAAAGCTTGCTTGTGATGCATCGGGCTATGGATTAGGTGCTGTCATAAGTCACATAATGGATAACGGTGAAGAAAGACCCATTGCATATGCCTCGAGAACTCTTACCCAAAGTGATAAAAATTATGCACAAATAGAGAAAGAGGCTTTGTCTATCATATTTGGAGTAAAGAAATTTCACCAGTATCTATATGGGAGGAATTTTGTTTTAATAACTGATCACAAGCCTCTCTTGGCAATTTTGGGTCCTAAATCACCTGTTCCTACACTTGATGCAGCAAGAATGCAGAGATGGGCTTTCATATTGTCGGCATATGACTATGAGATACAGTACAGACGTTCAGATGATCATTCCAATGCAGATGCTTTGTCAAGGTTGCCAGGTAGTGGATCAAATGATGGAGTAGAGCCTAAGGTTTATGCTGTAACCATGATAGCAGAAGATTTTCCAGTCACCTCCGGAATGATTGCTCATGAAACTAGGAAAGATGTTGTATTAGGAAGAGTCCTGGAGTATACACTAAATGGATGGCCAGAGATTTGTCCATCCTTAAACTTTCAACCGCATCATTTAAGGAGATGTCAATTATCAGTAGAACAGGGATGTGTGTTGTGGGGTATGAGGGTGCTAATTCCACAGTGTTTTAGAGGGCAAATTTTGAATGAGCTGCATTTTGAACATCCAGGTATATGTGCTATGAAAGCACTGGCCAGAAGTTTTGTGTGGTGGCCTAAACTGGATGGTGAAATAGAAATGATGGTACGTGAGTGCTCTGTTTGTCAGAATGTTAGGAGTATGCCACCCAGCACACCTTCTATGATAAGGGAACAGACAAATTTCTTGTATTAATTGATAGTCATTAAGATTAATGTTTGCCGAACATGGAATATCAGAAGAGGTAGTTTCTGACAATGGTCCTCCATTCCAATCATCAGAGTATAAAAACTTCATGAGATTCAACGGTGTAAAGCATGTACTGACCCCATCCTATCATCCTGCCTCTAATGGTGCAGCTGAGAGATCAGTTAGAATTGTAAAGGAAGCACTTTCCAAGCAGGTAATTCAAGGAACTTGAGAGAGAGAATTGTCATGTGTGCTTGCTGAGTGAAGTCTTCGCCGCTTGTCAGTTGTCATTTCCTGGAACATGTCTTGTAAATGTACAGTGAGAGTGCGAGTGAGAGAGAGTCGATTGATGCTTGTGCTTGAGTGTGGGTGGGTGTGCTCTTAGAATATACGTTCACATATATAATTGTGCTTTAAGATACTACAGGTCGATTGGCTGCAAGTAAGTTGAGTTATTTTTATGTATTTTGAGTACATTAACTATGTCAGTGACGGTTTCTGTCAGTTCCACGATCAGTATATACAGTATAACACAGTATAGTCAATGGTGAAAAGGAGGCGAACAGACGGCGAGCTTTAGGGGTGGGACTGGGAGAAGTCAGAGGGAGAGGTCATAATCTTACCCAAAATTCCAAATTTTAAAAATATGCTGGCATCCAAATGTTCCAGGGAGTTAAGTAATCAATTAACCTCTCCATAAAGTAGCAAAAAGCAAACGGCCGATTTGTGTTACGTTTTTAATTATAACGAAAAATTAGGTGTCCGTCTTTGTTGACAGAAAATTATTGTTGCAGGACTGAAAAAAAATGGACAGACACAAAGGTGTACGACGGTTCGAAAGTGGTGCTGCAAAGAGAAAGACATCTAAAGAACGTGCTGAGAGAGAAGCTAAAGAATTTACAAAAACACATCGACTGACTGAATTCTTCACTCGTCCATCAGCTTCAGAACATCTAGTCAGTGCTTCTGCAAGCTCATCTTCAAGGCAACCAGAACGAGTACCTGCATGTGATGCATCAGCTTCCTCTTTATATGGCAGCTCTAGCCTATCTACAGGGTGAAATGACCAGACTGCTGAGGAGATTGAAAATGAATCAAAGCATGTGCCTCCTGAAGTGCAAATGGCAACTACACAAAATTATGACATTGACATTAGCTTATGGTCAGAACCCTTTGACAAAACAATTTATTGATTATAGAGCTGCCAACGGTTCTGAGAGTCTTCACCACAGTGATGCTAAATTTTTGGATGCAAAATCAGCAGTACAAAAAGATGCAAACAATGTCAGTCGCAAATGCACACCAGCCATGTTTGAGCAAAGGAATCGAAATGGGGTAGTTGTAAAGCGTTCTTGGCTTTGTTTCACCCCCGCAAATGGGCGGGTCTACTGCTTCTATTGCAAGCTAACGGGTGTTTCAAGATCTCAATTCACATCTGATGGGTTCTGTGACTGGAAGCATGCTAATAGGCTTGCTGCCCATGAGCAATCAAAGGAACACATTCAAGCAGTTTTGTCAGTAGCAAGTCGTGCAAAGGGTGCTGGAGGTATAGATTCTAAACTAGTGGTTCTTAACCTGGGGGGCGTCAGAAATTTCCAGGGGGGGGGGGGGGGGGCGCAAGCCCTAGGGAAAAAGTAGGAATTTCTCTAATTATAATTATAGTTTTTATTCTCTTAACAAGAGCGTGGGCTAATATTGAGAAGTTTATGAAAAAATGCAAAAGTATCGCCTTATAACTTTAGTTTTCTATAGGCTACTTTTTTGACTTAAGGCTTACCATTTTCTGTACTTATTGACCCCCCTCCCTATCCTTCGAAACCCATGGGGCGGGGGGGGTTAACTCGTCCTGGACCTGTAAACTGCTCGTTGGTGACTGGTGAGCCCCGTTCTCTCCCAGTCTTCTGCACACGTCCGTGGCAATAATTCCTCTTCTCTCACATTTATTCAGTTAAGGCTGTTGAGGTATGTTATATCCCAGTTGTTATATTTACCTAAAAATAGTAAGCAGCCATAAGTTTATTGGTGACTTGTGAACACGCATGTGTTGCTCTGTTTGTTATTCGCAAATTTTGAATTCCGTTTGTATTTTATCAGAAGTTGGTGGTGCTTAAAATCATGTGGTGGTAACAGGTGGTTATGGTAAAGTTGTATTTATGATGATATTGATTTGTTTCTTAATAATCATGTGTTTATGATCACGATGTGTTTACTATAATGTTGTGGTGTTTGTTAATATTTACTTAATAATTATGTGGTGGTGTTTATGATCATGTAGTGGTGCTTATGATCATGTTGTGATCATTGATGTTTGTTAATAATCATGTGGTGTTTATGATCATGTGATGTTTGTTAATGATATGGTGGTGTTTATGATCATGTATGATTGTAGTCACTTGTAGTGTTTACGAACTTTACGATCATATGTTTGTTATTGATCATGTGGTTGTGATTATCATGATGTTGTGATGTTCATGAGCACGTGGTGATGTTTATCTTACCTTACACGTGCCTTATGTTTTGTTCACAGATTTGTGTTGTCCACTGCACATCAAATAATTCGCAATGAGTGCAAAGAAGCAGAAGTATCTTGACGAATATATTCGATTTGGATTCGTGTCTCACCAAAAGGGTGCCACAGAGGTCCCCCAGTGTGTGATATGTTACAAGACTCTGAGCAGTGATGGAATGCGGCCCTCACACTTGGAACGCCACTTGAGGACAACACATCCTGCTCTAGCTGACAAGCCCAAGGCATTCTTTGAAACAAAATGATACTCCTTGAAGCAAGTTAAGTTGGACGGCAGTGGGGCATTTCGGCAACAAACTTCAAAGGTTGTTGAGGCTTCCTATGAGATCGTCATGTTGATTGCAAAGAGCAAGAAGAGCCATAACATCGGAGAGTTTCTCATAAAACCAAGCATACTCCGTGCAGCAGAACTCGTTCTGGGGAAAGATAGTGCAAACAAGCTTTCCCAAATTTCACTATCGAACGATACAGTCAAGGGAAGGATCGATGAATTGTCTCAAGACATCAAAGATCAAATTCTCTACCAAGCAAGAGATTCTCCTGATATATGCTCGTTTCGTGTCAGGCAACAGTGTAAAAGAGGAAATGTTGTTCTGTCACCCCATGGAAAGTTGTACAATAGCAGCAGCTATTTTTCATGATGTATCAAACTTCTTTCAGGAAAACCAACTTTCGTGAGACTCGCTGGTAAGGGTGTGCACTGATGGAGCTCCAGCCATGCTTGGTCTGCAGTCAGGATTCATTACAATGGTGAAAGAAAAAAATCCGTCTGTTGTAGGTACACGCTGCATACTTCATCGTGAATCCTTAGTATCCAGAACTTTACCTGCAGAAATGAGGGATGTCCTGAACGTGGCTATCAAGGTAGTCAACTTTATCAAAGCTGGAGCCTTAAACAGTCGTCTCATCAAACTGCTGTGTAAGGATATGGAATCTGAACATGAAACCTTGCTTTTTCACACCAACGTACGATGGCTATCAAAGGGGAACATGCTTGGACGGCTTTATGAACTACGAGAAGAAGTAGCAATATTTCTTGATTCGAAGCAGAAGGCAGATCTCCATGACAAGTTCCAGTCTGAAGGCTTTCAGCTATCTCTAGCTTACCTGGTGGACATCTTCGAAGCGTTGAATGCTCTCAACCTTAAACTACAAGGGAAAAACATCAACATCATCATGCACCACGACACCGTTCGAACCTTCATGGCCAAACTCGACCTCTGGAAGTGTCGAATTCAGCAGGGAAATACAGCCAGTTTTAGTAACTTGGATTCTGCTCTCATTCACGGTAACCTTGATTCTGAGTTAAAGAAACAAATAATCACTTATCTAACTGACTTGAAAACAGAATTCATCAGATACTTCCCAGAGATAGATGAGAAGCGAGAAGCCTGGAAATTCATCAGGAACCTATTTCAATGTGAAGTAGCTGATGTTTCGGATGAAGTGCAAGAGGAGTTTCTTGAGTTGAAGTTCAACTCCACAGCTAAGGAAGACTTCAAAGAACTGGCTCTTGAGACGTTCTGGGTCAAGTACCTTCCTGTTTACCCTTTAATCTCACATCAGGCTCTTGGGATTCTAACTATGTTCGGATCCACGTATCTTTGTGAAGCTGCATTTTCCACGCTCGTTGCTGTCAAGACCAAGTAGAGAAACAGGCTGAACGTTGAAGGGGATTTACGTTGTGCACTCTCTAGCATTCAACCACGCATTCGAGATCTAGTAGCTCAGAAGCAGTGCCAAGTATCTCACTAATTTATACTCAATAAAAAGACTAAAAACACAATATTTTTCATTTTTCTTTAAAATCTGGGAGGGAATTTTATTCATAGATGCAAGGGGGGCGTGGAGGGAAGGACCAATTCCTAGAGGGGGCGTGGTAGTAAAAAGGTTCAGAACCACTGTTCAAAACTAACTACGCATGTGGGTCAAATTGAGTAGATTTGGTGTAGTCTTCTAAAGCGATTGATCAGCGTGCTTAAATTTATATATGAAAGAGGGCTAGCTCTTCGTGGAGATGATGAAATAATTGGATCTCATAATGGAAATTACTTGGGATTGTGGGGTATGGGATGTTTTGGTTCACACTCAGGATGGGATGGAGAAAGGAAACTCACAATTTGCTCTCATGTATACATGTTGTATTGGATGTACAATGCAGCTTGGTGCTGGGAAGGCAGCATGGATACAAGCGTGATGTAGAGAGAGCTGGTTGGTGAGGGTGCTCAGAGGAGGACAGCTTGTGGGTCGCCATGGTCGCCGGCGGGAGCGAGGACCGCCAGGCAGGCGGAGGAGGAGGAGGTGTTGCTGGCTGGTTGGTGTAGGGAGAAAGAGTGATCACCAGGAGGTCAGGCCTTAAATAGCAGGGGTAGGCGTGGCTTAGTAGTTGACCTCCGTGATGTATGGCGGCGCTGGTTGACCCAGACCACGAGGCATACACTGGGGAATTCGTGGGGTCGGCTACGCAGCGATAAACAGCATTTGTAGGGGAGAAATCCACTACAATACTCCCTCCTTCCCTCCAGGCGGTGTAGGAGACTTGTTGTCTGCAGAGTTCCATGGCACATGTGAGGCAGAACGGGCGGTGCATGCCTCATGTGAGACAACGGCGATGGCGTGGATGAGCCGGTCGCGAGAGACAACTGTCTAGATACACAATATCTGTGGGAGTAGAGAGGGAGAAAAAGGGTGTGTGGAGGTGATGAATGTTGTGCTTCCCTCACGGCAGGTACAGAGTCGTCAGATGCGCCTGCTGGGGTGTGTGGGCCTGGGTCAGGAGCAGGGGCTGCGTCAACAGAAGCGGATGAGGGCTCGTGACAGCAGCTGGGTCCACGACGGCAGCAGGGTGCAGGACAGTAGCAGGGAGTACCTGAGAGAGAAAAGAGGGGTGTGTGGGTCCGCACTCAGGCGCATGGGCCGCGTCGGGAGCAGGGGCTGCATCAGGAGAAGCGGCAGGGGGTACTGCTGGGCCGGGGGCGACGTCTGAGGCAGGACGGGTATGTTGGTCCGCACTCAGGCGCATGGGCCGCGTCGGGAGCAGGGGCTGCATGAGGAGACGCGGCAGGGGGTACTGCTGGGCTGGGGACGGCGTCTGAGGCAGGACGGGTGTGTTGGGGTCGGTAGGACGTGGTGCTTGGGGCAGGAATAGGAGCGGCTGTCTGCTTAGAATAGCAGAGCTGCTCTAGGGTGTCTAACCTGCGGTTTAGAGACAGTAGCTGTAGAGCCGATGAGAGCTGCCTCTGCGTGGATAAGCCAGTCTTCCATGTTGCTTGAAGACTGGGAGAGTGATCGGTTTCTCCTCCATCCAGTGTGAGTGCGAATCTCCGGGGATCACCATTTGCTTCTCCTCCATCCTGTGTGAGTGCGAATCACTCCGGGGTCACCATTTGTGGGGTATTGGATGTTTTGGTTCACACTCGGGATGGGATGGAGAAAGGAAACTCACAATGTGCTCTCATGTATACATGTTGTATTGGATGTACAATGCAGCTTGGTGCTGGGAAGGCAGCATGGTTACAAGCGTGATGTAGAGAGAGCTGGTTGGTGAGGGTGCTCAGAGGAGGACAGCTTGTGGGTCGCCATGCTCGCCGGCGGGAGCGAGGACCGCCAGGCAGGCGGAGGAGGAGGAGTTGTTGCTGGCTGGTTGGTGTAGGTAGAAAGAGAGATCACCACGAGGTCAGGCCATAAATAGCAGGGGTAGGCGTGGCTTAGTAGTTGACCTCCGTGATGTATGGCGGCGCTGGTTGACCCAAACCACGAGGCATACACTGGGGAATTCGTGGGTCGGCTACGCAGCGACAAACAGCGTTTGTAGGGGAGAAATCCACTACAGGATTACTAGAGCTTTTGTCCGAGTATGATGATTATGATACAAACTATTTGTCTTCAACCATCTGTGAAGAAATTGTCAGACTATTGGGCAATGAAGTACTGAACGAAATTATCTCACGTATAAAGCTCTCAAAATATTACTACATTTCTCTAGTTTCCACCCCTCATGAAGGCCATATTGATGAACTAACTCTGATAATCAGATACATGGAGCATGACACACCTGTTGAGAGATTTGTGAAATTCTTGCCAAATCAAGGACACAAGGCTCAAGAAATGTTTGAAGGTTTGATGAAGTTTCTTGCAGACAATGACACTGACATTCAAAATTGTCGTGGGCAATCTTATGATAATGCAACATCTATGAGTGGGAGGTACAATGGTCTGCAAGCCAAAGTTGTAGCTGAAAATCATCATGCAATTTGGATACCCTGTGCTGGTCATTCATTAAACTTGGTTGGAAAAGCTGCAGCTGAATGTTGTCACGAAGCTATCTCATTTGTTTATTTTCTTGAGGCAATTTATGTGTTCTTCACAGTTTCTACACATAGTTATGCAATTCTTAGTGATTTATTGGAAACTGTAGCATCTGGCTCGGTATCTGTGCCAAAGAGGATTTCCACAACAAGATGGTTCTGTCGAGCAGTTGCAGTGAAAGCAGTTGTCCAAGGTTATCTCCCAATCCGTGAAGCAATTACTAAAATAGCTAGAGATGAAAATGAGACGAGCAAAACATGTTATGAAGCCAATGGTCTCCATGAAAAGATGTGCAAATTAGAGACTGCTATTTATGCTGTGTTTTGGCACGACATTCTTGGCAGAGTTGATGCAACAAGCCATGCATTGCGAGATCCAAACTCGATTTGAACACAGCAGTAGCAATGCTGAAGTCCTTGCAATGTTTTGTACGAGAAAAGAGAGATTGCTTCCATGTTTATGTGAAGAAGGGAAGGGAAATGTCAGAAACTGGGGATTATTCACAGACACGCAAGCGTCAACGTAATGTACAGCTCAATCCATTGGATTATGGACGATCAGAAGATGCAGCCCTCTCACAGTCAAAAAATTTTGGGTTCAGAATTTCCTTCCAGCAATTGATCAGTTCCTGAGTTCACTGGATCAACGGTTAAAGGCCTATGAGGAAACCTGTTCACTTTTCGGGTTCTTGTCTAAACTGGAGTCAATGAATTGTGACGAAATTGAAGCAGCTGCAGCAAAATTGGTTGCTGAGTGCAAAAATGATTTGGATCAAACACTTGGAGTTGAACTTGTGCAGTTTACAGCATTCTTCACTCAATTTCTTGAAGACGAAGATGATGAGAAAGGGAGGGCACATTACTTTTACAAGCTGTTGATAGACAAGAAAGTTGTAGATACATTTCCAAATGTTGAAATAATGTTACGGATGTACTTGGAGCTCATTGTTCTGGAGAACGTTCTTTCAGTAAAATGAAGTTTATTAAAAACAGACTTTGTACTACAATGTGTCATGAAAGGCTCAGCCACCTGGCTTTGATGAGTATCGAATATGACATCCTCAGAGAGATTGACTTCGAAAAGTTGATCAAAAACTTTGCAGCGTCCAGGTCACGTAAAGTGCCTGGTCTGTAAATAAAGGTAATGTTTATTTTCTATTTTGCAATTGATCAATATTTGTGTTCAATATATTCATTATCCATGGTCGATGGCAGTTATTTTTATTAAAATTCTTGTTATTTCCACCATGTTCATACTTTTGTTATAATTTTATCAAATTCATTAAATTGTTTATTTGTTTTACTATTGGATGCAAAACTTCAATTTTATTTATAGTTTAGTTAATGCTTATTCTGAATCTATCTGACCTTGGACTTAAAGAAGCCTATACATGCATTTTTGGACAGAACCATTATTTGAGTAGAGGTTTATCTGATTAATAATGCAAAGAATCATCTCTCTGTAATAACTAATAATATATTCTTTTCTGTGAAGTCTCTTGAAATTTTTTGACATGTGCGGTAGTACCTATATCAGGGCTGGTCGACTTGAAACCACATGAATGATTCCAGTCATGTCTCACTTTTGTGTGTGTGTATGTGTTGGGAATTTGTACACTATCAATAAATATACAGTTAATTAAAAATTTCTCAATGTTCTAATTTCCTCAATATAACTGCATACAGCTTCAAAATTCTCCAAAGAAGTGTTCAAATTTCAAAAATTTCCCGGGGGGCTTACAGCGCCCCCCGGAACTCCCAGATGTTTAGGCTCACTTCACTCGCCACCCCACCCTCTTGGGAAGCTATAATGAGGGGAGCCTCCACAAAGAAGCTGCCCATGGGCCTCCACAGGTCTAAATCCGGCACTGGTCTACTGTACATGTTTAGCGAACGTTACAGCATAATAAGAATCTTGGGGAGAGGGGGAGCTTTGTCATGGTCACGTTGACTGCTAGTCTGTTTTAACTAATGATTCTTATTAAGCTCCACGACCGCAAAACATGAGAGGGTAGCTGGTTAGCTATCCCCTAGAAGAAGAGTGTTTTTCCCATTAGATGTTTACAGTCATGATCCCTCCTTGTAAGTCCCGCCTTCGAAGACAGTTGCCAATGCGTTTTTTCCACTTTCTCTTTGCAAGCTCAGTCTTGGAATAGTTTATGTAAATCAACTCAAGTAATTAGCCAGACCTTTGTCAACTGAGGGTCATCTTTGAATGAGGAACAGTTGGGTTGTTTGTAATCTCTGTCATTGTGTGAGTAGCGATGGCTGGCAACTTAGGGGTATATATACCACGGGAGAGGGAAGAGAGAGGTCCTCCGTCTCGTCATCTCCCGTTTGTCCCCAGGTATGTAGCAGTGTTTTATAGCCATTCAGTTTGATTCAGTCATTGTAGTCAATTATCAGTGTTCATCATTGTTCATGCTTTAACAGTGGAATTGTCATTCACTCAGTGTAAGAAGTAATTTAAATTAAATGTTGTCTGTCATTTCCAGACGAGAGATTTGTTGTGATTGTGTTGTTCATGCTTCGTCCACGTCACGTCCTCTCCTGTTTGTCCCCAGGTCCAATTTGTGGTTCTCTGATCACCCCACGACTGCCCTGGAGCCAGTAGATACCCCGGCACGGGGTCAATATATGCATTGATGTCGGTGATTCAACATGATTGAAACGGCAGGTCCACCTCGTGGGCCGAGGGCACCAGACCCGCCTCGTGTCGGAGTGTAACCGACCACAACAGCAGTCATCAGTTGTTAGAGGCGCCAGTGCTATACCCTGGGACATGCCTTGGAGTTATATCGCCCACAGTGTTGTTGTATGTGTTTGTTAATAATTACCCCATGTTGGGTAGTGGACCCATGTATTTGTTGGTATCAGTATTAACGTGTTGTGTGTGAGGGCATCTCCTATGCACCACCAACACTCTGGGAAGTATCTTAAGTAAGGTTGTCTTATAATTGGATGTAATGGAAAGTACCTCGTAATATGTAAGAAGTAAAGTTGTCCACTTGGGACTATGAATAAAGCCTGGTAACTGTAATGAAATGTATCACCAGTAATGTTGGTGAAGTAAGTACCCACTTGGAGTGGCAGTTAAGTAATCTGCAAGGAGTTGTCATGTAACTATATATTGTGAGAAGGGCCAAGGAACTGGTCCTGCTATGTAATGTAACGTAACACCAGTAAGGGTGTGTGCAATAAGTGTGTAATATCTGAGTAATTTGCAGAGGAGTAAAATTAAGAAAATAAGTAAATAAGAAATACTGAGTTTGCAGTTGAGTAAGCGAGGAGTTGCACCTTGAAGTTATATGTTAATAATATCTCCTTTTCCCTTTGATTTCATATTAATAAACCTGTTCTTAGAGTATTTTAGGAGTATTCATTTTCCCCACAGTAGTTTGTAGGGGTATCGAGATATTAAAGTTGTCTAGCACTCAGGATGGAAGGAAACTCTAATGTGGTTTTCTTGTATAATACATAAGTTATATGATAGACAGTCTGGTGCTGGAGGTGCTGTGTGGTGAGGGGCTGCTTGGTAGAGACGTGCGGTGAGTAGCTTGTCGAAGGAGGTAGGTGTGCAGGAGCTCCGTTAGAGAAGATGTTGCCTGTTGCTGGCCTCCTGGTTGAATGAAATGTTAACAGCGTGGAGCTTGCTGGAGGAGATGTTGCTTGTTCAGGAAGATCGGTCAGAGTGAGAGTTGGTTGGTGAGGAAGCTCAGAGAAGGACATGCTCGCTGGCGGGAGCGAGGACCGCCAGGCAGGCGGAGGAGAGGCGAGGGTCGCCAGGGAGCGGCAGAGGAGGAGGTGTTGCTTGTTCAAGAAGATTGGTCTGACTGCCTCTCAATGGAGAGACAGAGCTTATATACACCCAGCAGCGGCTATGAGTCATGGTGGAAAAACCCGAGAAGCAGCCGGTGACTAGCTCCGTTGCTAAGATACGGCGGGCAATGGAATGCGGATACGCTTGGTTGCTAGGGAAGACGGTAACAGGTGGTGGCGTGGCTACGCAGTTAGGTAGTTGTAGGGGAGAAGTCCACTACAAGTTCACCGTTATTTCCGTCCAAGTGACCCTGATATCAGAATTACAGTACCCATATGCCTTAGACCCTCGTCCATGCTACCAAAAAGAACTAAGGTTATGCAGTAACCAGTGAAGTAAGTAGAAAGAACAATTGAATTAAAGAACTAAGACAAGAGAAGTAAGAGTAAAAGATAAGGCAGAGTATGAGTAGAGAGAAACCGCCGCCGTTACATTGGTGGCAGCTTGTTTGTTACCCCCCGCCCCCCACCCCGGTTACACCAGAATTACAGTACACCACGTGTCCTAGTCCTCGTGTACTGCGCACATCATTATCATCCCCAAAAAAACTCTTTAATTCATATTACGCTGCATAACTTTCAAATCCACCGTGCTTGTAGAATCTCAGAAAATGGGAAACATTGATAAAGGATAACTCACCTACTGAATGTTTATGAATCATTTTTTGAATTGTACCCAGGTACTGGTATATAATATTAAGTGTATGTACTCATAGCATTAAAGAGAACTCAAGGTATCCATAAGATGGTTGGGAGAGTCCAATCGATACGGACTAGTGTACTATAAGGGCGATCGTATTTGATGGTCATTCTATGGACGTCTGTGGACGATTAGTGAACATAGCATAGCTACCACTGGTAGCAGATGAAACTATGAAAGAACATTGATTTGGAAAAAAGATAAATGTATCAGAACTATGTAAAGTGTTGGGAGTGATCCAGAAACTATACTTCAAAGGAAATATCTTGTATGCATCGGTGTGAACTTAATACACCTCGTTATCTCATGTGACGTATACCCACGCTACGAACATTCAACGCGCGGCCTTTGTTTCAGAGTTAGCGTCCCTTGTACCCGGACTACAGTTGAGTTAATGATATCACCCAATTAATTTGCTCAGGAACCGTCAAACCTGAGCCGTACTTTAGTATGTAATTTAGGATTAAGATATGTATTTATAAGGCATAAGGTCACAATAAATAGGAAAGTGTTCATGTGAGATCTATAAGAAATCAAAGTGAAAATTAAAGATTGGAAACTGTAGGCTTGGTCGGCCTACCGAAACAGGTCAGTGTCCTACATAGGGCTCCACCCAGCCCTAAAAAGATTTATCTCGCAGTTTGTACATCTTAAAACCTTGCCTGATGTTATAAAGTGAAGTAGTAATGTGTTAGGGTGGTGTGATAACAGCCCATCAGGCATTATTTCTGATTTTCACTTGTCTTCTCAGCGAAACAGGTACCACGCGTTCTGAGCGTCTCCAGAACGTCAGCCATTACTCCATAAAAGTCGTTATGCTCCCCAACTGTGAACCTGTGGATTTCCTGCATACCACCACCTACTAGTATGTTTGAGAAGATTCATGGTCGCCACTTGGAGCGACCTAGAATACCAGGCGAAGAAACAGTACTGGTATGATCACTTATGGAGTACCCCTTCCCAACTCACCAAGAGTGGTGTGCGAACGAGGTGCCTGGTATGTGTACCTAGAAGTATCGAGGAGTTCCATACTTGTAGGTGTGGAGTGCAACCGTGGTGCTGTAATGTGATGTGGTGCTATATTTTAACCTAGGGTGCTATATTCTAGCAGGTGGAGCAGTTTGTTGTGTTTGGTGTTATGGTAAGAAGGAGTGACCGAGGTAAGGAGGTCAGTGATTGTTATGAGGAATGAGTATGTTAATGATACGTCATTACAGAAGACGTATATTGTTGGGCAGTGTAACTAAAATCCTAGTTGTTCTTCTGAGGAAGGCTAACTCTTCTTGTATTTTGACGGGATGCAATATGCTTTATAAAGAATAAATTAGTTAAGAGTTATGCTGACATATTAGCAGGCCCACGGGAGGGGGCAGAGACTAAAGCAGGATCAGAACAGGTTCTACAACAGCTTGGAACTTTGAAGAAGTGTGTCGAAGAAATGAAAATTAACGGACCTACTGTTAGGGGAAAGGAGGAACACCAGGAACGTCTCCAGTGCAGGAACAATGTAATAGTTTTTGCAGTCCCAGAGAGCCAGGCGGGGGGGAACTGTGAGTAAGGTAACACACGATAAGGTGCTGTTTCAAAATATTTGTACAGAGGTTCTGAAGATTCCATCAACCCCTCAGGATGTGAGGAGGCTGGGACAAAAGCAGGGGGATAAGCCTCTCCTCCTCAGGATCACACTAGTGAGTGAGGAGGAGAAATGGTAGGATATTCGGAAGGCAAAAAACTTAGCAAGGAAGAACGGGGACGGGTGTACATGGGTTATACTCAGGGGGAGGGTAGTGGAAACAAGTGTGCTGACACAGGGCCAGGGGGCAGCAGTGCACCCTCCACCCGCTCTAACCCTCACCCGGGAGGCGGCACCAGCTCCGCCTACCGGACAGGAGGCGAGCGCCGTGTAAACAATGACATTTCTAACCACACCCTGCAAAATACAGTGTACTTAGCAAATGCTGTAGCTTCTGAGAATGGGGGGGGGGGGGGGGGAAGCGGGGTTACTACTAAGAGCAGAGACGTTAACCGAGAAAAAATTCTGGCTTGAATGTCATGTACACTAATACTGACACGTTGCTCGATAAGAGAGAGGAGTTTGAAACACTACTAAGAGTACACCAACCAATATTGTAGGTGTTGTAGAACTGTTGTACAAGAACAGGAGAATCTATCCAGAGTAATGTGAGTTCAGTTTTGCTGAATATGACTCATTTACGAACCTTTCTCAAGAAACTTGCAAGAGGGATGTGGTTATCTATGCTAGGCAAGACCTTAGAGCTAGCCAGGCGAGGGTACAGGGAGAGGATGTTTTTGAAGAGTCCAAGTGGTGTAAAATTAAATTAAAGGGAGGGGACTTACTTATCGTCGGGTGTATCTACAGATCCTCAAACTATGGCCCACTAAATCAAAGGAACTTAAGAACCTTAATAAACAACGCGGCGATGCTCAACCCTAGCCACCTGCTTATCATGGGGGACTTTAACTATGGCGACGTCAACTGGAGAAACGAGTCCACCCCGAATGACTTGAATAACCCTGCTACTCTTTTTGTAGAAACTCTGAGAGATAATTTTCTGTTCCAACATGTTAGAGACCCCACACATAACAGAGGGGAGCAAACACCCAAGCCACTTGACCTCATCATAACAAACGAGGAGGGTATGGTGACCAAACTGGAACACCTTGCCCCAGTTGGCACCAGTCACCATATAGTAATGACATTCAGATTTAACTGTTACCTAGTTCAGGATAAGGCCAGGCCAAGGTGCAAATATTACAAGGGAAATTACAATGGGATGAGGGAAGTGATGAGGGGTATCAACTGGCCTGACTCATTAAGGTACAAGAACGCAGACACTACGCTGAATATCATAACTAGTAAAATGACCCATTTGATCGATAAATATATACCCAAGATCAAACCCAGTGCTTCTAGGAATACGAGGGGATCACTACACATGAACCATGCGGCGGTCGACAAAATTAAGAAAACCCAGAAATTCAAGACGTGGGTTGGGTCAAACGATGAGCAAGACAGGAGGATGTATGCAAGAGCCAGAAACCAAGCAAAGATAGAGTGCAGAAGGGCTGAAAATGAGTTCTAGAGGCTGCTTGCATGCGAGGTCAAGTCAAACCCAAAGGCGTTTTACCGCTATGCAAAGTCGAAAGTGAAAACGAGAGGAGTATCAGACCTGAGGCTGGTGGATGGTAGTTACGCATATTCTGACCAGGATAAAGCTGAGGCATTGAACAGCTTATTTTCCTCGGTGTTCACAAGAGAGGATGCAACTAACCCTCCTGCGTTTGAGGACAGATGGTTCGACACAGCACAGAGGAGGGTATTAGAAATAAACTGTCCAGGCTAAAGGTCCATAAGAGTCCCGGCCCTGACATGGTACATCCTAGAGTGCTAAAAGAGTTGTGCAACGAGCTTGCAGAGCCCCTGAAGATCCTGTTTTGTAAATACCTGGATGAACAAATGGTCCCCAGTGAATGGAAAGTGGCTTATGTAAGTCCTATCTTCAAGAAGGGCGATCGTCACTCCACAAACAACTATAAACCGGTGAGCCTGACCAGCATAACATGTAAAGTACTTGAGAGTATTATCAGAGATGCCGCGATGGAACATTTAATACGAAACAACCTTGTAAAGGATTGCCAACACGGTTTTATGCCGGGGCGCTCCTGTTTTACACAACTGCTCAAGGTATTGGATATTTGGACTCATATTCTGGAACGGGGTAGTAATATCGACAATATTTACCTGGATTTTGCCAAGGCTTTCGACAGTGTACCCCATGAAAGGCTGAAAATCAAACTGGAAGGGTACGGAATTCGGGGAAATGTCCTAGCGTGGATAGAAGACTTTCTACATGACTGCAAGCAGTGTGTGGTGGTTAATGGCACGAAATCGTCATCCTTACCTGTCACAAGTGGGGTACCATAGGGCAGTGTATTGGGCCCGCTGTTGTTTGTTTGTTTCATAAATTACATGCCTGACGATGTACACTCCACCATACAAATATTTGCCGATGACACCAAGTTATTTCGGGAAATTAAGAACCAAGCGGACTGTGAAGAGCTGCAGAAGGACCTCTGTGGGCTCCACGAATGGTCGAAGAAATGGCTGCTGAGATTCAATGTCACGAAGTGTAAGAGGATGCACCTGGGGCGTCCCAACGGTAAGGAGGTGAACCATATGTCCCAACGGGATGAAGAAACTGCACTAGTTGAGACTGAATGCGAGAAGGACCTAGGTGTGTATGTTGACAATCAGCTGAAGTTCTCGGGCCATTGCGAGAAGAAGGTAAACCAGGCAAATAAATTATTGGGTCTTATAAGAAGGTCGTTCATATCTCTAGACGGTCCGTCCCTCATAACGATCTTCAGGAGGGAAGTGCTTCCCCATCTGGAGTACTGTCACCCCGTCTGGTCCCCGAGATATGCTAGGGACTGTCAGTTGGTTGAAAATGTTCAAAGGAGGGCCACCAGACTGATGCCTGCAGTTCGGCACCTCAGCTACCCTGAGAGATTGGAGTGCCTGAACTTACCTAGCTTATACTACAGATGGGTAAGGGGGGACCTAGTTGAGGTGTATAAGCATCTCAGGGGCACTACTCAGTTGAGTGTCCTTACTTGGAGCTGCCAGACGCTCGCCCCACAAGGGGTCACAGTTCAAGATTAAAGAAGCCGGAAGTCCAGAAAACTGTGAGGGCAAACTTTATCGGAGTGAGGGTTGTAAACTCTTGGAACAATCTACCAGAGAGTGTTGTGACGGCACCGAGTGTGAGCTCTTTCAAGACAAGATTTGACCAACACTGGAGCGGGTTCAGGTACATTCAGGAGTCGGTGCATGCCCAGTATTTGCCAACAGTGCGTGACAGAGACGTGACCGATCGCCCGGGCGGCTAGCGAGCCGATCTTTTGGTGAAGAAGATAAATGAAAAGGAAAAGTAATCAGAGACGTGATCGATCGCCTAAACGGCTAACGAGCCGATCAGTGGCAAAGAGGATAAAACAAAAAACAAGACATGTCTGATATTTCACCCTTCTTCCCACTATCAATTTGGTCAATGAAAAACCCAACCCAATGCCTAGCTTACTCTGCCCGCTACCTAACGAGCTACATACTGTCCAGAGGGGGTCTGGTGGCAGCGACCTTAAAATTAAGAATAGAGTTAAGTTATCCCTTTAGAATTATTGACCCCAGAATCTGGCAGTATACTCGAGTCATGCTACCAAAGGTTAGAGGTTAGGGGGTAACTATGAGCAGTAAAATAACTAAGACATAACTACATATGGAATTAATTAGGTAAGAAATTGAGAGAAAAAAGGTTGAAGAGTTAAGATGCCAATTTTAAGGAATGAGGTGCGTTACACAGTGAATTAATACATCCCCCCCCCCCCCCTTACAGTGTCACTGGATAAGCTCTGGCGAGAAGCCATAGCATGTACAGAGACCCAAAAGTAGTCATACTCAAAGGAAAGAAAGTACCGATCAGGGAGGAACCATAGTGACCACACCATTCACCACAGAGGCTGGTTGGCAACTAACGGCCACCAGTTGATATGCCCTGGAGGCCCTGCCCGCCCCCAGCTGCTCAAAGCACGCCTTATAAATTAACCGAAAATGAACGATGTTGAATGGGTATAACTGATTTCGGTCAAAATTTAAGACGTGGGCCCTCTGATGCCTTAATTTTTTACCGCTACTGTATATACATAGAACTGTACTGTATTGTATATGAAGGGTACAGGCATTAATAAGTACTGATTATTACAGTAATGTATCTTTACTTATTAATGAAAAACAGATAAACAATATTGTATCATGAATGAGTCGGTGCAGTTTGCAGACAAACATTCAGTGAGAGGTGACCCTTTCAGGGGGGGGGGGGGGGGGGGTGGAGCGGCGCAGTCACAATCCAATGAACCCTTCTCCCTCCCTAACTAACAGCATTCATTATAAACTTCTATTTTGTTAGAAAATTGAATTTGATAACATAATGATCCTGAATAAATTGTCTATGAGACATTTCTAATATGATATTGCAAGATTGTACCATCGTACGATATGTTTTCCCATGTTGAGGTGGGGGCTTGTCTATGGCAGCGCCCGGTTGCCAGTCACCAGCTGACGCTGTTAGAATAAAGTCTACAAAGAACATGGTCTATGATTCAAACCTCTCCCATGGCGCAGTGAGTAGGATCCCGGGACCCGACACGCCATTACAGCCTTGACAAGAACGCTGACATGGCCCCTACACGTCCACAATTCTCGAAGCCCTCAAAGGGACACCAGGGCATCTCTACACCAGGGGGGAACACCACGCGCGCCCAGCAGCAGGCCATGAGTGCATTGATGGCTTAGATGGCATCTCTAGCTGCTGGCGATGGTCATGCTTCTATACCGGTCATGAAGCCCTCAGCAGCTGTCGCTCCAGAGAAGTGTGAGGCAGAAATGCCAGCAGCTGCGTTTAGGACATGGAGGCGGTCCATGGAGTCATGGGTGCTGTTGAACGGGTGGTCACAACTGGTGGCTACACTCCACATTCGCCTGAACTGCGTCCCTGCACTCCAAAGGGTGATTGACCCGAGATACCCCAGCGGTCAGTGGGAGCAGCTCTTGCCCAAGGAAGCCCTGGATGCCATCAGTGGAATGGTTCTTCAGTCTTCACACCAAGCTGGGAAATGGAACGAGTTTTTCAACAGCAAACAAGGTGAAGAGGAGCCCATGAAAAGGCAGTGGAGTGTGAATTTAAATGTCCCACCTGTGATAACGACCTCTCTGAGTACATGCTATTACGTAAAGTTATGGTGGGCCTGAGTAACCCAGTGTTGAAAAGGGAAATTTTCCAGGGGTACTCGAGCTATTACAGTGTTGAAGTGCTTAGAAACAAATGTATGTTATTTGAGGCAGCAGTGAGAGATGCTGGTGTAATGTGTCGTACGTCTGGCCAGGCAGTGGTGGGAACAGCCGCGGAGGCAGCGGCGGTTGGTGATGACGTCACCGGTGAGTCTGAGGTAGCTGGTGCCCGACCTGGACACCCAAGTCGCGCGCACTGTGGTAACTGCGGCATGTCACATGCCTCTGGTAAAAGTAACTGCCCTGCAAGTGGGGCCACATGTCGCAATTGCTCTAAGGTTGGTCACTTCAAAAGGTGTTGCAGGAGTAAGTCAGTCCTACGTGCTCCTATGGATGTGTCAGGTGCTGTCACAGTGGCAACAGCCCAGCTATCCCGCCACCCCAGATTACAAGTGTTCGTGACCCAGGCTGGGGGCAATTCCCCCGCCACCCCTGTGCTGGCTGTGGCTGACACGGGTGCTATGGTGTGTGGGTGTGTGTGGCAGGGGCATCCCTGCTCCGGGACATCGGTTTGTGTCCGAGGCAACTTCGGGCCCGTAATGGCTGAGGGATGTGGCAAACAAACAGTTTAAGTATCTGGGGTCCGCCCACTGCTGCCTCAGTGTGGACGAGGTGTCCACCGTCCAGGAGGTCTACTTCGTGCAGACAGCCAAGGCCCTCTACCTGTCATTGGAGGCCTGCAAGTGCCTCAACTTGGTGCCTGTCGACTTCCCGCTCCATAGACGTGCTGTGGCTGCCATGGGCGAAGGAGGGGAGCGGCACACTGCCGACGACCTACCTCCGAACCCATTACCTGAGAGCAGTCGTTTCCAGCCGAGGTCAGTTGAGATACCCTTGCCTCCTTTGGAGGAGAATGTGGCCAGGTTGGAGGCATGGCTGCTCACGCACTTTTCATCCACCGCATTCAACACCAGCAGGTCCCCACTGCCAGTCATGACTGGTCCCCCTCACCGTATCCACCTGACGCCCGGCACGACCCCCTACGCCTGTCACACACCTGCTCCCATTCCGAAACACTGGGAAGCGGAGGTGAAGGACCAGTTGGAGGAGGACGTCAGGAGAGGCGTCATCCAGCCAGTTCCTACTGGTGAGGCTATGGAGTGGTGCGCCAGGATGGTTGTGGTGGCCAAGAAAAACGGTCAGCCCAGGCTCACTGTAGACTTCAAACGCCTCAATGCAAGCTGTCTGAGGGAGACGCACCACACACCTGCACCATTCGACATGGTGTCTGGGATGCCAGTGCACGCGTTCAAAACCGTCGCTGATGCTCTGGGACAGGACAGGCATAGTGGTGGATGCCCGCCCTCACAGGCAGTATGCCGTCAGGTTGAGTGGCAGGGTGTTCATCCGCAACAGACGCCACCTGTGAAACGGCTCCACACCTGTGCCTACAACTCCGGTGGTGCACCAAGCTGTGCCTCCTGGCCCCCCTTCTGCTGTGCCCTCGCTCGCACCCCCGGCCCCTCCCCAGTCGAGCGCGGCCAGGTCCAGGAGAGGCCGTAGGCCCCCGGGCTGGTTGACGGACTACGTGGTGTAGTGTATGTGATGTAAAATTAGTTTAAAGTTTTGTTTTTGTTTTGTTTTTCTTTGTTTGACTGGTTTTCTACAAATTATTGTTGCTTTTATGTGCATTGTTTTCCTTTTGTCAGTTCAAATGTGCATTGTCATTTCCTTTTAACTTGGGGGGAGATGTAAGATTGTACCATCGTACGATCTGTTTTCCCATGTTGAGGTGGGGCTTGTCTATGGCAGCGCCCGGTTGCCAGTCACCAGCTGACGCTGTTAGAATAAAGTCTACAAAGAACATGGTCTACGATTCAAACCTCTCACAGATATCCTTAAATGACAAGCTGAATAATAAGGTAAAAATAAGTACAGTCTCTCCTCAACTTACGACGGGGTTCTGTCCCAACAACCAGGTCGTAAATCGAAAAGGCGAAAATAATACATAGAAATTCTAAAATGGGTGTCACTTTTTCTTCTCAGCACCATGAGTACTCTCACTTTTATGCTTGCCAGCCTTTGAAGGGAATTACAAACTAAAATTTTGTCAGTTCACAGCGCGATCGCTAATGTCGGTACTAGAAAAAAATACGTAATTTGAAAAATATTTTATACGACCACGGCAGTCGTATGTCCAAGTTGTCATAAGTCAAGGTGTACCTGTATTATACTGTAGATTACAGTTTCTATCCCCAAGTCTCTATGTACAGAACTAAACAAAGAATTTATTTGAAATACTATGTAACATTCAACACCACAGAATCCTAACAACTGGGGCTAGTTATACAGACTTCTTCCTGTGAAAAGGCCATAATTTTGAGCAGCATATTACTGTACTCATTTTAGACTCAAATATACTATTTTTGTCTCTTGTGCAAACTATGAGATGTTTATACTCAAATTAATCGGTATCTTGAAAGGATTCCATCAGTGTAAGTTATATTCTGCTATGTCAAGTCTGTGCCTTTTTATAAACTTTAAGCCTAAAACAACCTTCATCCCATTAATCATTATAACTGCCATCTGTCTACCCTGTAGGCTGTGGGGAGGGGGGAGGTGGGATATTGACAGCCAGGAGGGGAGATTAACACATACTCAAGGATTAAAAAAAGACAGGGAGTATAAGTTTCTCGCTAAAAAAATGACACTGACTTGACTTAGCAGAATAAAACTTGCATAGCTGGAATTCTTGCAAGAGAGCAATTAATTTGAGAATAAAGATTCGATAGTTTGCACTAGACATAATTTCCGTTTAATTAACTTAGTACATTTGAGTACAGGTTGTGATAATTTATGTGGTTACAATTAATCAGCAGTTGTGGTTGTAGTTGCAAGCTTCGTGACATCACCAGGGTATAATGCGTCTCCATATGCCCTGGTTTATTCATTGATCATTTGTCTAAGTGCAAAAGTAGCCAAATCGAGCCTTCATGTACAGTAAGTCTTCGCTTAACGTCGTCCCGCTTAACTATGTTTCGGCACTACTTCTCAAAACTTTAGATACAAAAAATTGGTTAACGTCCCAGTGATTCGGTACAATGTCGGTTTGCGTCGTCACAGGTTACTTTTTACAGCGCATCACCCTCTCTCGGTTGGCTGAGCAACGCTCTCTCGGCTTGGGGTGCTACCCTCACTCGCGGAACATCACAGCGTCCCCAAGCGACGCCAAGCCAGTCTCTGTTACAACTTCACATCATTCGTGTGTGCTTAAGTGCTTTTGCTATAAAACTGTACTCTAACCATTCAAAATGGCTTTCAAGTGCCCATCAAGTGCTACTGATGCTAGTGGAGTGAAGAGGCAAAATAAGACCATTACCCTTGCTTCGAAAATGGATGTATTAACCCGATTTGAAAAAGGGGAACGTGCTGTGGACATAGCTGCTGTGCTTGGTCTAACCCCCACAACGGTGCGTACTATCCGGACCAACGCTGACAAAATTAAGGATACCCGGTAGTGCTGGAAGTGGTACTACTCTCAGTGCAACTAAAACAACTCGTACTAGAAGCACTTTGATTGTAAAGGTGGAAAAGATGCTGGCTATGTGGATGGAGGACCAGAATCAACGCAATATCCCTGTGTGCCTTATGGTTATCCAGAATAAGGCCAGATCCTTGTTTGACAACATTAAGGAAACAGTGGGTGAAGGATCGAAGGAAGAGACCTCTACGGCCAGCTGAGGCTGGTTTCAACGATTTAAGCATCGGTATAACTTCTATAGCATTAAGATGACTGGTGAAGCTGCTAGTTCAGATACGGTTGCTGCCGAGACATTTCCGCCAGACTTCAAAAACATTATCCAGGAAGGAGGCTACTCATTTATGCAAGTCTTCAATGTGGATGAGACTGGTCTTTTGGAAGAGGATGCCTGGGATGACCTATATTTCCAAGGAGAAAAGAGCGCCAGGTTTTAAAGCTGCAAAAGACTGCTTGGCGCTTCTGCTTGGCGCGAATGCTGCCAGCGACTTCAAGCTACGGTCGATGTTGATTTCTCGCGCTGCCAACCCACGGCCCCTGAAAGGTTACTCTAAGGATTAACTTCCAGTGATCTACAAGGCAAATAAGAAGGCATGGATAACCGGTGCCATATTTAGCCATGGTTAAACGTGTACGCCGTCCCTGCAACGAAGGAATACTGTGCCAAGGAGAACCTTGACTTCAAAATTCTTCTGATCGTTGACAAAGCTCCAGCTCATCCTCCCAATCTCGACGACTTGCATCACAGTGCAAACGTTGTATTCCTGCCTCCCAACACAAAAGCACTGATGCAGCCTATGGACCAAGGCGTCATCGCTGCATTCAAGGCATATTATTTATGCCATACCATTGCCCAGCTGCTCAAGGCTACAGACGGAGAAAATAAACCAATGATCCTAGAATATTGGCGTGGCTGCAACATTCTTCATGCAACTGACAACATTGGCAAGGCATGGGAAGAGGTTTCAAAAAGTTGCTTGAGTAGTGTGTGGCGTAAATTGTGGCCCGAGTGCATCAACAGTTTTATGGGATTCATGGACTTAGTCCCAGCAGTGAATAGGGTTATCCTCAACTTCGCTAGACAGGCAGGCTTTGATGAGCTGGAATCAGAGGATATTGAGGACGTCCTGGTATCCCTATACAGAAGAGCTCACCAACAAAGATCTGCAACTGTTAACAGAGCACAGTCTTGTTGAAGACGACGACGACGATGAAGAAGATCCTCAATGAACGCTAACTTCCAAGAGGATGGCAGAAGAGTTTAACATGATCCAGCAAGGAATGCAAATCCTTATAGATGACTACCCAAACAGAGAAAATAGCTCAAAGATTCAATGTAGCATTGATGACAGTCTTGGTTATTACACTGAGATCCATAAGGAGAAGAAGAGTAGCACCAAGCAGTCAAAACTAGATTCATTTTTTTGTCACGGGACAGCAGAAGCTGCTTCTTCACAACATTCGGCAGCCGTGGAGGAGCACACAGCAGCCGAGGAGGAGCAAACAACAACAGAGGAGGAACAAGCAACAACGGAGGAGGAGCAAACATCAACAGAGGAGGAGCAAGCAGCGGCGGAGGAACACCAGTCAGTGCAGGAGGAGGAGGCAGCTACAGTCTCAGTGACTCACCACCCCCCTCCTCTCCCACTCCCACCATACTCCTCCGCTCCCACCATCCACCTCATTACCCACCACACACTCGCTTTACCACCTCTGCCCATCGGTGAGTACCAATACAAACTTAGTAATAATAATAATAATAATAATAAACGGTTTATTAATAGAGTTGCAGCCGGTGGCTGAAAATATACAAACTTACATGTGATTTAGACATAATGATATGTGTTCAATACATTTACAGGGCGTACAGTACATAAATCAGGAGTTGTTTATTATTTTAACAATAGATGGGATGGTGCTGTTCTTATATCTATCGGTGCGGGCTCTTATGGGCTGAATTTTGTTGTAGTGGCGGACTGAGCGAGGTGGGTGGGGGGCTGCCGGTGGCAGGAGGTGGCGATGACGAGGGTGGTGCAATAGTTGGCTGCCAAACCTTTCCAGTGCTTGGTGGTGGAGGTCACTGAGGGATGGCATTTCCAGGGTGGAGAGAGCGTTGGTGTAGCTGGAGTAGTCAGCGCCAAGCATGATTCTGCAGGCCCTTTTCTGTACCTTCTCTAGCTGACGTTGTTGGGTGGAGTTGAGGAAGACGACCAGGCTGGTGATGCATACGTTAGTTTGGGGAGAATAAAGGCATTGTAGATGGTCCTCAGCTCTGGCCTGGGTGTCTCAAGTGACCTAAGTCGTCGTAGCATGTAGAGACGGTACGAGGCTGCCTTGACTGTGTTATTTACATGGGCCTTCCAGTCAAGTTTATTGTCTATAGTAACACCCAGGAGTTTGACAGACTGCACCAGCTGGAGAGGATGGGCACCCACTGTGACTGCTGGGGCTTGCACTGGAGTGGTGGCGGTATTGATGTGCATGACTATGGTTTTGGTGTGGTTGATGGTGACCTTGTTCTCCGTAGTCCATGCCTGTAGCCTGTCCAGGGTGCCTTGTAGCGATGAGTAGTCTGGTGCGGTGTTGTCCACTGAAACCCCCACAGTGCAGTCATCCACGTACTTCCACCTGTGAGGAGTGTCCGATAGAGCGTCGTTGATCAGGATGAGGAAGCACAGTAGTCCCATCTTGGTCCCCTGGGGAACACCACAGGTGAGGTGTTGGAATGTGGAGACCAAGCCCTGATACCTCACTGCCTGGCGACGTCCACTCAAGAAATCAGTGAGCCATGAGACCAGGTTGATGGGCAGCCCGAGTGCAATGGCCTTGTTGATAACAGTGCAGTGATCAACAAGGTCAAAGGCCTTCCTGAAGTCAACAAGGGCAATGGCCAGTGATGTCTTACGTTTCTGCAGATTTTTGTGCAGAAAATCCAGAAAGCTCACTAAGCAGTGTGATGTAGAGGAGGTCCTCATGTTGCCAACTTGCTGTGGCAAAGGATTGTATCCTTACTGAAATGGAGTCACTTGCATAACATTACAAGCTTTAAGCAGCTGCCCTGACATTTGGTGCAAGCACTGCAGTAAGTGAACAATCCTTCTCAACTCTGTCACATGTGCTTACACCATACAGGTACAGCATAGGCTTTCAGTGACTCTGTAGAAAAGTTACCTAGTCTTATTTGCCATTTTGACAGACTTTACACAAAAATTGAACATGGAAGAATTTCTTCGTACTCTTGCTGTAAAAATCAGAAAAATTCAATTGTAATGAGTTAATTATCACAAGCACATAATATGGATATATACAGAATGAGTACAAGGTGAGGGAATTAAATTCGCAAACTTAATTGTCAGACTTCAAATCCGGAACTCTCCAATACCTGGAATTGAAATTTGCATAGAATTTTACTTTTACTTTTACTTTTATCCTCTTCACCACTGATCGGCTTGTTAGCCGCTTCGGCGTTCGGTCACGTCTCTTTTCATTTATATTCTTCACCAAAAGATCAGCTCGCTAGCCGCCTGGGCGATCGGTCACGTCTCTGTCATGCACTGTTGGCAAATACTGGGCATGCACCGACTCCTGAATGTACCTGAACCCGCTCCAGTGTTGGTCAAGTCTTGTCTTGAAAGAGCTCACACTCGGTGCCGTCACAACACTCTCTGGTAGATTGTTCCAAGAGTTTACAACCCTCACTCCGAAAAAGTTTGCCCTCACGGTTTTCTGGACTTGTGGCTTCTTCAATCTTGAGCTGTGACCCCTTGTGGGGCGAGCGTCCGCCAGCTCCAAGTAAGGATACTCAACTGAGTAGTGCCCCCTGAGATGCTTATACACCTCAACTAGGTCCCCCCTTGCCTGTCTGTAGTATAAGCTAGGCAAGTTCAGGCGCTCCAATCTCTCAGGGTAGCTGAGGTGCCGAAGTGCAGGCACCAGTCTGGTGGCCCTCCTTTGAACATTTTCAACCAACTGACAGTCCCTAGCATATCTCGGGGACCAGATGGGGTGACAGTACTCCAGATGGGGAAGCACTTCACTCCTGAAGATTGTCACGATGGACGGACCGTCTAGATATCTGAACGACCTTCTTATAAGACCCAATAATTTATTTGCCTGATTTACCTTCTTCTCACAATGGCCCGAGAACTTCAGCTCATTGTCAACATACACACCTAGGTCCATCTCACACATAGTCTCAACTAGTGCATTTTCTTCATCCCGTTGGGACATATGATACGCCTCCTTACCGTTGGTACGCCCCAGGTGCATCCTCTTACACTTCGTGACATTGAATCTCAGCAGCAGTACAATCTAGTGAGCAGCAGTACAATCTGGGGGGAAAAGCAGTACAGTCTAGGGGGCAGCAGTACAATCTGGGGAGCAGCAGTACAATCTGGGGAGCAGCAGTACAATCTGAGGGCAGCAGTACAAACTGGGGGGCACCAGAACAATCTGGGTACAGCAATACAATCTGAGGGCAGCAGTACAATCTGGGGGCAGCAGTACAATCTGGGGGGGCAGCAGTACAATCTGGGGAGAATCAGTACAAACTGAGGGCAGCAGTACAATCTGGGGGGCAGCAGTGCAATCTGAGGGCAGCAGTACAAACTGGGGGGCAGCAGTGCAATCTGGGGGGCAGCAGTACAATCTGCGGGCAGCAGTACAATCTGGGGGCAGCAATACAATCTGGTAGGCAGCAGTACAATCTGGGGGGCAGCAGTACAATTGAGGGCAGCAGCACAATATGAGGGCAGCAGTACAATCTGGGGGGCAGCAGTACAATCTGGGGGGCAGCAGTACAATCTGGGGGTAGCAGTACAATCTGGGGGGCAGCAGTACAATCTGGGGGAGAGGAGTAAAAATCTGGAGGCATCAGTACAAACTGGATGGAGCATTACATTCTGAGAGCAGCAGTACAATCAGGGGTCAGCAGTACAAACTGGGGGCAGCAGTACAATCTGTGAGGCAGCAGTACAATTTGGTGGGCAGCAGTACAAACTGGGTGCAGCAGTACAATCTGGAGGGAAAAGCAGTACAATCTGGGGGGCAGCAATACAATCTGGGAGGCAACAGTACAATCTGGGAGCAGCAGTACAATCTGGGAGGGTAACAGTAAAAACTGGGGGGGGCAGCAGTACAATCTGGAGGGAAAAGCAGTACAATCTGGGGGCAGCAATACAATCTGGGAGGCAACAGTACAATCTGGGAGCAGCAGTACAATCTGGGGGGCAGTAGTACAATCTGACGGGTAACAGTGAAAACTGGGGGACAGCAGTACAATCTGGGTGCAGCATTACAATCTGGGGGGCAGCAATACAATATGGGGGTTGCAGTACAATCTAGGGGGCAGCAGTACAATCTGGGGGAGAGGAGTAAAAATCTGGGGGCATCAGTACAAACTGGTTGGAGCATTACATTCTGAGGGCAGCAGTACAATCAGGGGTCAGCAGTACAATCTGGGAGGCAGCAGTACAATTTGGTGGGCAGCAGTACAAACTGGGTGCAGCAGTACAATCTGGGGGGAAAAGCAGTACAATCTGGGGGGCAGCAGTACAATCTGGGGGGCAGCAGTACAATCTGGGGGCAGCAGTACAGTTTAGGTGCAGGAGTACAAACTGGGGGACAGCAGTACAATCTGGGGGCAGCAGTACAGTTTAGGTGCAGGAGTACAAACTGGGGGGCAGCAGTACAATCTGGGGGCAGTAGTAAAAACTGGGGGGCAGCAGTACAATCTGGGGGCAGCAGTACAATCTGGGGGGCAGCGGTACAATCTGGGGGCAGCAGTACAATCTGGGGGCAGCAGTTCAATCTGGGGGCAGAGGTACAATCTGGGGGGCAGCAGTACAATCTCAGGGCAGCAGTACAAAGTGGGGGGCAGCAGTACAATCTGGGGGCAGTAGTACAGTTTAGGTGTAGAAGTACAAACTGGGGGGCAGCAGAACAATCTGGGGGCAGCAGTACAGTCTGAGGACAGCAGTACAAACTGGGGGGGCAGCAGTACAATCTGGGGGCAGCAGTGCAATCTGGGGGGCAGAAGTACAATCTGGGGGCAGCAGTTCAATCTGGGGGCAGAAGTACAATTTGGGGGGCAGCAGTACAATCACAGGGCAGCAGTACAAACTGGGGGGCAGCAGTACAATCTGGTGGCAGCAGTACAATCTGGGGGGCAGCAGTACAATCTGGGGGGCACCAGAACAATCTGGGTACAGCAATACAATCTGAGGGCAGCAGTACAATCTGGGGGCAGCAGTACAATCTGGGGGGGCAGCAGTACAATCTGGGGAGAATCAGTACAAACTGGGGGCAGCAGTACAATCTGGGGGGCAGCAGTGCAATCTGAGGGCAGCAGTACAAACTGGGGGGCAGCAGTACAATCTGGGGGGCAGCAGTACAATCTGCGGGCAGCAGTACAATCTGGGGGCAGCAATACAATCTGGTAGGCAGCAGTACAATCTGGGGGGCAGCAGTACAATTGAGGGCAGCAGCACAATATGAGGGCAGCAGTACAATCTGGGGGGCAGCAGTACAATCTGGGGGGCAGCAGTACAATCTGGGGGTAGCAGTACAATCTGGGGGGCAGCAGTACAATCTGGGGGAGAGGAGTAAAAATCTGGAGGCATCAGTACAAACTGGATGGAGCATTACATTCTGAGAGCAGCAGTACAATCAGGGGTCAGCAGTACAAACTGGGGGCAGCAGTACAATCTGTGAGGCAGCAGTACAATTTGGTGGGCAGCAGTACAAACTGGGTGCAGCAGTACAATCTGGAGGGAAAAGCAGTACAATCTGGGGGGCAGCAATACAATCTGGGAGGCAACAGTACAATCTGGGAGCAGCAGTACAATCTGGGAGGGTAACAGTAAAAACTGGGGGGGGCAGCAGTACAATCTGGAGGGAAAAGCAGTACAATCTGGGGGCAGCAATACAATCTGGGAGGCAACAGTACAATCTGGGAGCAGCAGTACAATCTGGGGGGCAGTAGTACAATCTGGCGGGTAACAGTGAAAACTGGGGGACAGCAGTACAATCTGGGTGCAGCATTACAATCTGGGGGGCAGCAATACAATATGGGGGTTGCAGTACAATCTAGGGGGCAGCAGTACAATCTGGGGGAGAGGAGTAAAAATCTGGGGGCATCAGTACAAACTGGTTGGAGCATTACATTCTGAGGGCAGCAGTACAATCAGGGGTCAGCAGTACAATCTGGGAGGCAGCAGTACAATTTGGTGGGCAGCAGTACAAACTGGGTGCAGCAGTACAATCTGGGGGGAAAAGCAGTACAATCTGGGGGGCAGCAGTACAATCTGGGGGGCAGCAGTACAATCTGGGGGCAGCAGTACAGTTTAGGTGCAGGAGTACAAACTGGGGGACAGCAGTACAATCTGGGGGCAGCAGTACAGTTTAGGTGCAGGAGTACAAACTGGGGGGCAGCAGTACAATCTGGGGGCAGTAGTAAAAACTGGGGGGCAGAAGTACAATCTGGGGGGCAGCGGTACAATCTGGGGGGCAGCGGTACAATCTGGGGGCAGCAGTACAATCTGGGGGCAGCAGTTCAATCTGGGGGCAGAGGTACAATCTGGGGGGCAGAGGTACAATCTGGGGGGCAGCAGTACAATCTCAGGGCAGCAGTACAAAGTGGGGGGCAGCAGTACAATCTGGGGGCAGTAGTACAGTTTAGGTGTAGAAGTACAAACTGGGGGGCAGCAGAACAATCTGGGGGCAGCAGTACAGTCTGAGGACAGCAGTACAAACTGGGGGGGCAGCAGTACAATCTGGGGGCAGCAGTGCAATCTGGGGGGCAGAAGTACAATCTGGGGGCAGCAGTTCAATCTGGGGGCAGAAGTACAATTTGGGGGGCAGCAGTACAATCACAGGGCAGCAGTACAAACTGGGGGGCAGCAGTACAATCTGGTGGCAGCAGTACAATCTGGGGGGCAGCAGTACAATCTGGGGGGCACCAGAACAATCTGGGTACAGCAATACAATCTGAGGGCAGCAGTACAATCTGGGGGCAGCAGTACAATCTGGGGGGGCAGCAGTACAATCTGGGGAGAATCAGTACAAACTGGGGGCAGCAGTACAATCTGGGGGGCAGCAGTGCAATCTGAGGGCAGCAGTACAAACTGGGGGGCAGCAGTACAATCTGGGGGGCAGCAGTACAATCTGCGGGCAGCAGTACAATCTGGGGGCAGCAATACAATCTGGTAGGCAGCAGTACAATCTGGGGGGCAGCAGTACAATTGAGGGCAGCAGCACAATATGAGGGCAGCAGTACAATCTGGGGGGCAGCAGTACAATCTGGGGGGCAGCAGTACAATCTGGGGGGCAGCAGTACAATCTGGGGGTAGCAGTACAATCTGGGGGGCAGCAGTACAATCTGGGGGAGAGGAGTAAAAATCTGGAGGCATCAGTACAAACTGGATGGAGCATTACATTCTGAGAGCAGCAGTACAATCAGGGGTCAGCAGTACAAACTGGGGGCAGCAGTACAATCTGTGAGGCAGCAGTACAATTTGGTGGGCAGCAGTACAAACTGGGTGCAGCAGTACAATCTGGAGGGAAAAGCAGTACAATCTGGGGGGCAGCAATACAATCTGGGAGGCAACAGTACAATCTGGGAGCAGCAGTACAATCTGGGAGGGTAACAGTAAAAACTGGGGGGGGCAGCAGTACAATCTGGAGGGAAAAGCAGTACAATCTGGGGGCAGCAATACAATCTGGGAGGCAACAGTACAATCTGGGAGCAGCAGTACAATCTGGGGGGCAGTAGTACAATCTGGCGGGTAACAGTGAAAACTGGGGGACAGCAGTACAATCTGGGTGCAGCATTACAATCTGGGGGGCAGCAATACAATATGGGGGTTGCAGTACAATCTAGGGGGCAGCAGTACAATCTGGGGGAGAGGAGTAAAAATCTGGGGGCATCAGTACAAACTGGTTGGAGCATTACATTCTGAGGGCAGCAGTACAATCAGGGGTCAGCAGTACAATCTGGGAGGCAGCAGTACAATTTGGTGGGCAGCAGTACAAACTGGGTGCAGCAGTACAATCTGGGGGGAAAAGCAGTACAATCTGGGGGGCAGCAGTACAATCTGGGGGGCAGCAGTACAATCTGGGGGCAGCAGTACAGTTTAGGTGCAGGAGTACAAACTGGGGGACAGCAGTACAATCTGGGGGCAGCAGTACAGTTTAGGTGCAGGAGTACAAACTGGGGGGCAGCAGTACAATCTGGGGGCAGTAGTAAAAACTGGGGGGCAGAAGTACAATCTGGGGGGCAGCGGTACAATCTGGGGGGCAGCGGTACAATCTGGGGGCAGCAGTACAATCTGGGGGCAGCAGTTCAATCTGGGGGCAGAGGTACAATCTGGGGGGCAGCAGTACAATCTCAGGGCAGCAGTACAAAGTGGGGGGCAGTAGTACAATCTGGGGGCAGTAGTACAGTTTAGGTGTAGAAGTACAAACTGGGGGGCAGCAGAACAATCTGGGGGCAGCAGTACAGTCTGAGGACAGCAGTACAAACTGGGGGGGCAGCAGTACAATCTGGGGGCAGCAGTGCAATCTGGGGGGCAGAAGTACAATCTGGGGGCAGCAGTTCAATCTGGGGGCAGAAGTACAATTTGGGGGGCAGCAGTACAATCACAGGGCAGCAGTACAAACTGGGGGGCAGCAGTACAATCTGGGGGCAGCAGTACAAACTGGGGGGCAGCAGTACAATCTGGGGGGCAGCAGTACAATTTTGGGGGCAGCACTACAAACTGGGGGGCAGCAGTACAATCTGGGGGCAGCAGTACAATCTGGGTGCAGCATTACAATCTGGGGGCAGCAATACATTCTGGGGGGCAGCAGTACATTCTGGGGGCAGCAGTACAATCTGGGGGGGGGCAGCAGTACAATCTGAGGGCAGCAGTACAAACTGGGGGGCAGCAGTACAATCTGGTGGCAGCAGTACAATCTGGGGGGCAGCAGTACAATCTGGGGGGCAGTAGTACAATCTGGGGGGGCTAACAGTAAAAACTGGGGGGGGGGGGCAGCAGGACAATCTGGGGGTGCAGTAGTACAATCTGGCGGGAAACAGTAAAAACTGGGGGACAGCAGTAAAATCTGGGTGCAGCAATACAATCTGGGGGGGCAGCAATACAATCTGGGGACAGTAGCACAATCTGGGGGCAGTAGCACAATCTGGGGGCAGTAGTACAATCTGGGGGCAGCAGTACAAACTGGGGTGCAGCAGTACAATCTGGTGTGCAGCAGTACAATCTGGGTGCAGCAGTACAATCTGAGGGCAGCAGTACAATCTGGGGGGCAGCAGTACAATCTGGGGGGCAGGAGCACAATCTGGGGGGCAGGAGCACAATCTGGGGGGCAGCAGTACAATTTGGGGGCAGCAGTACAAGTCTGGGGACAGCAGTACAAACTGGGGGGCAGCAGTACAATCTGGGGGCAGCAGTACAGTTTAGGTGCAGGAGTACAAACTGGGGGGCAGCAGTACAATCTGGGGGGCAGCAGTACAATCTGGGGGCAGCAGTGCAATCTGGGGGGCAGAAGTACAATCTGGGGTTCAGCAGTACAATCTGGGGGCAGCAGTACAAACTGCAGCCAGTAGTACAGTTTAGGTGCAGGAGTACAAACTGGGGGACAGCAGTACAATCTGGGGGCAGTAGTACAGTTTAGGTGCAGGAGTACAAACTAGGGGGCAGGAGTACAATTTGGGGGCAGCAGTACAATCTGGGGGCAGCAGTGCAATTTGGGGGGCAGCAGTACAATCTGGGGGCAGCAGTACAATCTGGGGGCAGCAGTTCAATCTGGGGGGCAGCAGTACAATCTCAGGGCAGCAGTACAAAGTGGGGGGCAGCAGTACAATCTGGGGGCAGTAGTACAGTTTAGGTGCAGAAGTACAAACTGGGGGGCAGCAATACAGTCTGAGGACAGCAGTACAAACTGGGGGGCAGCAGTACAATCTGGGGGCAGCAGTGCAATCTGGGAGGCAGAAGTTCAATCTGGGGGGCAGAAGTACAATCTGGGGGGCAGCAGTACAATCTGGGGGCAGCAGTTCAATCTGGGGCAGAAGTACAATCTGGGCGGCAGCAGTACAATCTGGGGGCAGCAGTACAATCTGGGGGCAGCAGTACAATCTGGGGGCAGCAGTACAATCTGGGGGGCAGCAGTACAATCTGGGGGCAGCAGTGCAATCTGGGGGGCAGCATTACAATCTAGGGGGCAGCAGTACAATCTGGGGGTAGCAGTACAATCTGGGGGGTAGCAGTACAATCTGGGGGGGTGGCAGTACAATCTGGGGGGAATCAGTACAAACTGGGGGCAGCAGTACAATCTGGGGGGGCAGCAGTACAATCTGAGGGCAGCAGTACAAACTGGGGGGCTGAAGTACAATCTGGGGGCAGCAGTACAATCTGGGGGTAGCAGTACAATCTGGGAGGCAGCAGTACAAACTGGGGGACAGCAGTACAATCTGGGGGGCAGCAGTACAATCTGGGAGCAGTAGTACAATGTGGGGGTAGAATTACAATCTGGGGGCAGCAATACAATCTGAGGGCAGCAGTACAAACTGGGGGGCAGCAGTAGAATCTGGGGATAGCAGTACAAACTGGGCAGCAATAGTACAATCTGGGGGGCAGCAGTACAATCTGGGGGCAGCAGTACAAACCCGGGGGCAGCAGTACAATCTGGGGGGCAGCAGTACAAACTGGGGGCAATAGTACAATTTGGGGGCAGCAGTACAAACCGGGGTGCAGCATTACAATGTGGGGGGCAGCAGTACAATCTGGGGGCAGTACTACAATCTGGGGGCAGCAGTACAATCTGGATGCAGCATTACAATCTGGGGGGCAGCAGTACAATCTGGGGGCAGCAGTACAGTCTGGGTGCAGCATTACAATCTGGGGGCAGTAGTACAATCTGGGGGCAGCAGTACAATCTGGGGGGCAGCAGTACAATCTGGGGGGCAGTAGTACAATCTGGGGCGCAGCAGTACAATTTCGGGGTAACAATAAAAACTGGGGGGGGGGGGGGCACTGCCTCCCCCCATTGCCCCACATGATAACAGGTATGCCCACAGGGCAGTTCTCCCGACTTCTCACATTCACCACAGTTGTGCGGCGAGAACAGGAAGACAATGGCACACATTTTGAGACTTGAACGTTGAAAATCAACTGATAAAAAGATTTTTGGGAAGGTTTTGAAGTAGAAGACAATATTTTCATCATCGGAATACAAACAGCAGTTTTTTGGATGATGAAATATTCATCATTGCCCCGTCAAAGTGTTAACTAAATTACAAAAGACGTAAGTAAACTCTTTTTGTTTTACTGTATACACGTACTGAGCAGTCATCAGTGTCTTCACTCAATTCATGTGAAATTATACTTCATGCTGAACATAAATAAATTGAGGAAGAGGATGAAACAGTGATACACATTTAATGTTAAATATATTTAAAAATACAATATTTAAGATCTTTGGTGATCACACTACACACATGAGCATATACAAAATTAAAAATACATCTTTTCTACCACAAATACAGGTAACATTTGTGTTAGGTAAAACACTTATCTATCTATACATTTATTCATCTGTATCAATAAGTTAATTCCTGCACTGTATTAAAGGTGCCACATACACAATCTTCTTCAAACCTTCCAGTCATTACTTAGCTCACATTCTACTCTCAGAGATAAAATAAAGATGCTCATATTATACATGATGAAGAATTCAGCACGATGGTTTAGTTTTGGACAACACAACTGAAAATGTGATGAGAGATTTCAAATGTCACAACTTTGATTCTTGAAGTTAAAATTTAAAGATTCCTAAAACAATACAAAATGGTGAGAAATGAAGCGAATACCAAAAACTTGCACAGCAAGCAGTCTTCTATGGACAAACAATTCTGATAATACCTTCTCTCCCCTAAGCTCATGCCAGCCAACAAATTACAGCATTAATAAGTTATTTAATTACACCAAGTTACATTTTATTGACAGTACTATCCTCTAAGCCATCAGGAAGAGCATTCCAAGTCAAAAAGTGAGTTTGCACTGAATAATTAGCAGGTGTATTCAAATGCGGTAGCTATATCAGTGAAATTTTCATTCAAAAGCCATTTTTCAATTACAGTACAACCTAGACTATCCACCTAAGTACTAACTGTAAACCTCAATTATCTGCATTTTTTGGCACAGTTTATTTCCTACTATTCTGACCTGTCCTAAAAACTAAATCTAATTTTTGCAGAAACAGGACCTTTTAATGTATGCAACTTCCCCTTTACATGTCCTTAGTAATGTATTTTCTTAACAGCCATACCTAATATATACAGTACTGTACAGTATGCTCTGTTGCATATATTTGAGAAAAAGCTAATGCTGAAGCTCATTAATTGTTTCAGTTAAGTAGAAATTCCATCCTGCACAATGATACATACATTTATGGCATAGAATGTTTCCAGGTAGAGGTATGAATTAATCTAGGCCTAAACATTCTCAGACAATGCACACCAAGGCATGATGCATCTATGGTTAGAAAGCAAATGTGTTAATCTTTCATTTACACTGTACTGATTTTTGACATGTACTAATGAGCATATGCCTCATTAACTGGGGCTGAATTATTCAGTTCAAAATTAAAAAAGATAATAAACTAAAAAAATATAATTGTAGTATTAAGCTTGCAAAGCTCACATTCTTTGGCAACTATAATTTTGTTTAGATTTTCAAAGGTCCTTATAGATTGTGAGGCCAAAAGTGTTATTATTTTAGTTCAAACTAACTCATATCTTCAATAATTTTACTCATCGTGGAACGCAGCTTATCCAAATGCATCAAACATACCGTACAGTAAGCCCTCCTCCAATGCAGATTCATTTATACAGCAAACCCATGAAAATCTGGACAATTTGGGGGTAAAGGGGGTCCGGACTTTCTCAAAGTGGGGGTTCTGGAAGCCACTGCGCACTAAGCAGCCACTCAATAGCCCCCGATGATCCTTAAATTTGGATTTCAAAGTGCTATAAATGTCATGTATATTTTTCTTTATATATAGTAGTACTGTACTGTACAGTTCATTAAAAAAAGAATTAATTTTTTATAAAATATATTACCGTATTCATTATCAATATTCAGTATAATGTATTGTCTTTTGTGGGGATACTGTACAGTGGTCTAATCAGATCCGATATAAGCCTAATGAGAGCCTATGGCATATGATTCATCATAAATAATTAGCATACAGTATTAAATAATATAAAAATTACAATACAAAATTTGTAACGTGACTTTAAAATAAGAGGACGAGTCGAATCAGAAGGTAATCTCTTCTCTAACCACTGATTCCCTTCCTCCGTAAAAGAGGGGGTGGGGATGGGACTGGCCATTGCCATGTTCGCATTTGTTTTTATTTATTAATTATCATATGATCAGCCTCTTATGGTATATGTTTCATCATTAATAATATAAAATATTAAGTAATAGAAAAAATATGATATATACCTGTAATTTGTCCTGAAAATAACAAACTGAGATGGACTTCGGCAGGTGTGTGTGTGTGTGTGTGTGTGTGTGTGTGTGTGTGTGTGAGAGACATATGGAAGCTGCAGTACACACTCATCTTCTGTTCTCTTCACTGGAGGATTACAATCACCATAGTTTGAATTATTTTACCTAAAATCTTGCCATTTTTCTGTGGCTGAATATGTATTGAACTTAAAGCTAACCAATCACAGTGCAGCATTATGGGTAAATCCATTCTAAGAGTGGAGGAATTAACTGCTCACTCACAGGTCCACAAGGAGGAAAGAGGCCTCGAAGCAATTTCAAAAGATTGTGTGAAGTGGGAATCTCAAATGACAAATATTAAAGGATTCGGACAAATGTTTCTTGCCCGGAAAGGGTCTGGATATCTGAAATTCAGACTTTTGAGGGTTTACTGTATACATGCTAAAATAACTGTGACCAATTATTTGCCGAATGTAGAAAAGTTATCAGGTATACTCGGTACAGTGTGCTCTCAAACTTTCAAGATCTGTCACTCTCCTGTGATATCTTTTCAATTTGCATCTTACACCTACTGGGTGCAGGCGTAAGATGTAGCCTTGTTAATGCATGTTATCCAAGTTGATGTACGTTTTGCTGGGTTTTTTTGTGACACTAACCCTTAGACACTATGGATTCTAAACATAGAGGATCTCCAAGAGGTGGAATAGTGAGAAGCCTAAAGTGATGACATCGGAAGAAAAAATTAAAGCTTTTGATAAGTTACAAAGCAGCATAGTGCAGCCTCTTTATTACAAAGTTCGTTTCCCCATCTTTTTTTCTTAAAATCAAGAAGAAAAACTACCGGTAATTGATTCCAACAAGAATGCATTGTTATAGTTGTCTGTTTTGTTTCAGCCAATCAGAATGAAGTGTGCAAACTTTATTAATTTCTTAAGATAAGTTTTTTAACGCGCATTCACCTAACACGCCATTTTTGAGGAACTCCCACATTGGAGGAGGGCTTACTGTATGTACTCTGTTTCATTTCTAGTAATTGTTACATGATCTATGAGACTTTGGTTATTTCTGCACAAACTTTAAAAGGCTGTACTTGTTTGCATAACAATTTGAATCTACTGTTACTCTGGTGAAACTATGGACAAAAAATGTTTCCTTAACTTGGCAATACGAATAATTAACAAAACATCTGCTTTGTATTTAAGTAATTTTTACAAATAGCTGCATACCACAAAAATAAACATAAGTGATAATTTACCACAAGGATATGTGTATTAGCGAACATCTGTTAGAAGAATGTGACTGCAGTGAATTGTATTGCATACACACCATATTCACAATCAGTACACACTATCAATAATTTCAATGCACTGTTGTCAATTGTTATATGCAATATTGGGTTGGGAAAAAGGGGGGCAGCATCAACTATCTACATTGGGCCAGGAAGGAACGTCCATGGATAGTAAAGTTTGTACTGCACTATGTTTCTCTGAAGAGATAATGACTTTCTGGTACTGTACTTCACTAAAATAACAGGGAATTTGAACTGGAAATCAGTGAACACTTTTTTCAACAGTAAAACATATCAATCAATATTAGATTTTAATGTTACAGAGATTAATAAGAATAATCTTAACATACAGACCAAATTACATATCTAAGCTAAATTACGTTTTTAAGACACTTAGCACTGAAATTACAATTACCAAATAGTCAGTCATACACAAAAATAAATCACTAACATATGCAGTGTCATATCCCACTTTGTAACATGGCAGTTCCTGGAGGAAGAATTATCTATTTCAGAGCTGTGACAGAACTGCAACCTAAGCTGAGAACACCATAATAAGTACAGTATATAGTATTCCTCCTAACTTTGCCCAGCTAAAGGATCATAAACTCTTCTTAAAGCTGCAAATCCAGCATGATTCCCAATGCCAGGTTGTCACCTTTCTATTATACAATAATACAAATTAAATGGAATGTACTGAAATGTATATCACAATAATTGAGACAAAATCATTTTGCTCATTTTCCATAGGGGGTAAACACCTCATAATCTAAAACTGTAAAGTTGTAATCACTCATCAGTGTATTGCAAGATGCATTTTCACCATCATATGAATGTGGAAGGTTGGAGTAACTTTCAAGATTCTGATTACAATTGCCAGCTATGAAGAGATCTGCACCAGCACCAAATATGGGACCACAACTGAAAACATAAGACTTCAATGAAACTGAAAACCTTTAAATTGTACAAAAAATATTTCACAATTAGTAAAGTCTTTCACATAGGTTCTGTATGTGTTACTCTGATGTGAAATAAAAAATGACAGAGCTATCTGGCTGAGGCTATATGTACTATCATCCTGTAGCTAATTAAAAATAGCTATACTGTAGACAACACCATTTTTTTATCTTGTGAGATCATCCAAAACAAAAAAATTGTTTTACATACAGTATAGTGTACAGCTCCTCCCAGACTTACGACCTACTCGACTTATAACAACTCGCACTTACGACCTGCGTCAGTCGTACCAAAATTTTGTCAAATTACTTATTTTCGAGTCCCAACGTCAGTACACAGACAAAATTTTCGTTTGTAATTCACTTTAAAATGGCTGGCAAGCTTAAAAGTGAGAGTTTTGTGGTGCTGAGAAGAAAAAGAGACACCCATTTTAGATTTTCTATGTATCATTTAAGCATTTTCGACTTACGACCTGAATTTGGGTTCCTAACCCTGTCGTAAGTCGGGGAGGAGCTATATAGCCTTTTTTTAATTAGGTGCAGGGTGGTCCTGTATGCCATATAGCCTTTTTTAAGTAGCTGCAGGACAGTCCTTTATATAGCCTTTTTTAATTAGCTGTAGGATGGTCCTGCATATAGTCACTTCCAAGACATCTAGTACTATACTCATGTGCTGAGGGTCATGAGTAGGCTTAGGATAATTATGCACTTAAAAATGGCTAAATATGCATGCAAATATGCAGTAAAACTGAGAAAATAAATTTACTTTACCAGACAGGATGTAGCCGAAGTAGGATATTTTAAAGAAGGATTAAACACAAAAAAACAATATACTGACACAAAGTAATTCAATAAACAATACTGAACAAATATTCCTTTTAAGAAAATAGAAGAACAAAGGAGTGTCAGGAGCCGAAGGAGCCCGTGCATCTATACCCTGCCTGGCTGAACACGAACCCATCACGTACAGTTCATGTCCAATGACCAGCCAATCACGGCCTAGCTAACCACAGCCTAATGTTGACCTATATAAATGTCACTTAAGTATGTTCCTTTTGGATATTATGACGCTAAAACAAAATCGTGTAGCTTCAATTTTGTATTAATGGAATAAAATGGATATTTATATTTCAAATATCAGTAATTTCTGCCCCAGCATTGCTTGTATGCTCGCGAATTTTTTGACCCTTGAGGTTGAAGAAGGTTTTATAATATTTTGGAATTTTCCAAATATATGCCTTACAAAACAAAAAATTATGAATATGCACTTTAGCTCAAAAATGGCTAAAATATGCATTTGCATATGCACATATGCAAATGCATAATTATCCTAAGTCTAATCATGAGTGACTGGGTGGGTAGTCTGATTAAATACTTACCCAGTATATGTGACAGAGTTTATTTGAAATGAAAGATTGATCCTGAAACCGTTTCATAAATGAGTCTGGAATGGATGAATCATATATTACCAGCCCAAATCTATGAGTTGAAGACTCATGAAAATAGAGGCTAGAAATGCAGTAAACACCCCAAGGACCGGACACCTGAGTAACAACACATTTGAATAATGACTTGAATCTTGGAGAACAAAATTATTTAACATTAAAAAAATATCTTGGCATCTTGTGGGTCATTGTAATTGTTCTTGAGTGATGTGGCTGGGACCACATGGTCCCACCAGCTCAGCCCACATCACAACGATACAGAATAATGAAGGATTAGTATTTATTCCCCTTTACACATTGTTAAATCAGCCTATAATTTGACCTTAGCTTCTGAGAAATACCAGGTATAATCTTAGACGTACTGTAATTTGTAGCAAGACACCACCAATAAGTCTTGTCTGTGATCACCACCACAACAGCCGAGTCTGACCTGGTGCTATGAACAGTGTTACCATCTCTGAAACTGTATATGAATAACAGTGAGGAATAAATAAAATACAGTATAGTCTCGATTTAAGCGGATTTGGTTAACGAGTTTGGTCATTTACACGGCACCTTGCCAGACCGACAATTTATATTTACCCAGTTCATTCCATCATTTACGCGGGAAGCAGCGCGGGCAGGATGCGCACAAGGTCGCCCAGTCAACAAAACATTACCAAGTTCTTCACCCGCCACCCACCACAGCCAGCCCAAGTCAGTGATAGTGATAGTGAGGATATGGACTTTGAGGGGTTTGACAAAGAGGCCCTGCAAGCCTCTGTGGTGGATATTGATACAGGTGATACAAGTGAGACAGGTGAGGGCCAATAATCTGCCCTCTGCCTCAGAACCAACCCCAATCCCCGTGTACCCAGCCATCTCTTCTACTAAGTGTTAAAAACCTAATATTATTGATATTGCTTTTAAATATTAATTGTGTGTGCATACCGTCATAAAATTAAGATGTTATTTTTACTACAACATAAACGTATTGTGTCTGGGTGAAGTATAATTTGTTTATTTACTGAGGATATTTGTTTTTACCTCATAAAATTCATAGAAATTACCTGGCCAGAATATAATTTACATTGATGATGTTCTTATAAGATAGTGATTAATTTGAATATAAATAAGTTAAAATTTGCATTAGACATACAAATTTTAGATCTAATTTAAGAATTTTATTAGAGAGAGCAAAAATTTTATCTTTTGTGCAAAATATATGACGTTTACGTATATTCAAAATATTCCCAGTCTTGCAAGGAATCCAGCAATGTCAATTATATTATCCTAGCCATAGTCTGAGGTATTATTTATTACTAAACCTAAAAACCTAGTCTTTTCACCCAAACATTTCTCAGGGAGGGAGGGAGGGAGGGAGGGAGGGAGGCAGCGGGAGTTGAGTCCATTATTTGAATGGACATTAACCGGTGACTGTATTTTTCTTAATTATTAATTGTGTGTGCATACCATCATAAAATTAAGATGTTATTTTTACTACAACGTACGTATTGTGTCGGGAAAAAGTGTAAAGTATAGTTTGGGGTTCGGCCCAGTCTCTATTTCAACTAATCCCATATGTTCTGTTATTTCATTTACGCGTTTCTTGGTTTATGCGGACCTCCACAGGTTCAATTGACTGAGTAAATCGAGACTATACTGTAATACCAATAAATACAAAAAAATATTATACAGTAAGTCCTCGCTTAAATTTGTCCCAGACAACATTGTTTCGTTATAACATTGCTACTCTTAAGATACCCATGATTCCAACAATGTTGTTTTACGACCCGACCGATTAGTTATAACGTTGTCACCCAACACGGCGTGCCACCCTCTCTCATCTTAGTGCACTACGCTCTCTCGTGGAGCATCACAGCGTCCCCAAGTATTTTCTCCCCAGTCTTTGTTAAACTTCCACAGCGTGCCTGCATGCTCAAGTGTTTTTGCCTGAATGGTGTGTGGTGTAAATTATGGCCCGAGTGCGTGAACAATTTTATGGGATTCATGGACTTAGTCCCAACTCTGAATAGGGATATCTTCAGCTTGGCTAGATAGGCAGGCTTTCATGAGTTGGATTCTGGGGATATTGAGCAAGTCTTGGCAACCCATACAGAAGAGTTAACAAATCAAGATCTGCAACTGCTAACAAAACAAAGTGCCGCTAAAGACGCTGACGACGAAGAAGAACCTCAATGAACACGAAATACCAAGAGGATGGCAGAAGCGTTTATTTATCTTTTTTGATGTATAATATATATTCTCTATAAAAATTCCATCGAATTTATGTATATGAAATGTATTTTATGAGGCAAAAGGAGGCTGGGGAACGTAACTAGCATATTTTATCTATCTCTTATGGGGAAACTGATTCTTAACATTGTGTTTTACATGAACGTAACCACGACGTTAAGTGAGGACTTCCTGTATTGCCATTTGGCTGCTGGACAACGAAATTTATCACTCACTTCACTACAAACAGCTCAGAACAGCCAAGATCCTTCACTACCCACTTCCCTACTTAGTGTGATTACTCTTTAATACACAAAGGAAGTTTAATATCCTGCACAGGTAGTTCTGCTATAACGCGATAATTGTGTTCTTGTAAAATATCCTGTTATAGAAAATCGCGTAATAGAAATAACAGGGCTTATGGAGAAAATAGGGTTAGGTGCAGATTACTCGAAATCGAAAAAATTTAGTAGTTAGCCTAACACAAAGGATAGCACAGTCTAAATAAATGTTACATTCATATCTAATAATGAAATAATACAGTAAATGTAACACTTTACCTTGAAAAAATATGAATGTAACTTGATGGGGGAGAAGGGTGATTTTGAGGTTGATAACATCGAGCTTCTCTTCAAGTGTTATATCCTTTCTTTTACGATCATCACCGGGAATTCTATCACCAGAATGATTCTTGGAGATATTCTTCTTTACCATATTCACAATTAATACCACAAAATTGGAGAAATAGTAAGCAAAAATCGCGTTATAGCAAACAAGCGTTCGCGTTATACAAATATCGTTCCTAATTCATAAATCGCGTTAGAGCAAATTCGCGTTATCAAAACACGCGTTATAGCAGAACTCACTGTATGTAATATTGTATGCATGTAACTTAGTGAAGAAAAAAGTGCAGAAAATTATGTACAGTAAGTCCTCGCTTAACGTCGTCCTGCTTAACGTTGTTTCGGTACTACGTTGCTAAACTTTAGAGACCAAAAATTCGTTTAACGTCCCAGTGATTTGAAACTACTACGTCGTTTTGCGTCGTCATGGACTACTTTCAACGGCGCATCACCCGCTCTTGTCTGGCCGCGCTACGCTCTCTCGGCTTGGCGTACTGCCCTCACTCGCGGAAGGTCACAGCATCCCCAAGCGAGTCTCTGTTACGACTTCACATCATTCGTGTGTGCTTAAGTGCTTTTGCTCTAAAACTGTACTCTAACCATTCAAAATGGCTTCCATGTACCCATCAAGTGCTACTGACGCTAGTGCAGTGAAGAGGCAACGTAAGACCATTACCCTTGCTACAAAAATGGATGTATTATACCGATTTGAAAAAGGGGAACGTGCTGTGGACATAGCTGCTGTGCTTGGTCTAACCCCCTCAACGGTGCGTACTATCTGGACCAACGCTGACAAGATAAAGATTAGTGCTGGAAGTGGTTCTTCTCCGAGTGCTACTAAGACAACTGGTACTAGACGCACCGTGATAGAAAAAGTGGAAAAGATGCTGGCTATGTGGATGGAGGACCAGAATCAACGCAATGCGCCTGTGAGACTTATGGTTATCCAGCATAAGGCCAGATCCTTGTTTGACGACATAAAGGCGGAAGAGGGAGAAGGATCGAAGGAAGAGACCTTTACGACCAGCCAAGGATGGTTTCAACGATTTAAACGCAAGTATAACTTCCATAATATTAAGATGGCTGGTGAAGATGCCAGTTCAGATACGGTTGCTGCCGAGACATTCCCGCCAGAATTCAAACTGCTTATCCAACAAGGAGGCTACTCACTGAAGCAAATCTTCAATGTGGATGAGAATGGTCTCTTTTGGAAGAGGATGCCTGAGAGGACCTGTATCTCCAAGGAAGAGAAAAGAGCGCCAGGTTTTAAAGCGACAAAAGACCGCTTGACGCTGCTGCTTGGCGCAAATGCTGCCAGTGATTTCAAGGTGAAGCCTATGCTGATTTCTCGCGATGCCAACCCATTGGCCCTGAAAGGTTTCTCTAAGGATCACCTTCCTGTGTTCTACAAGGCAAATAAGAAGGAATGGACCACCGGCGCCATATTTATAGCCCGTGGTTGAATGTGAATATTAGTTCTGGAATTGATAAGTGGCGGGACTGAAGTAAACACTTTGTTGGTTTTTCTTTATTGTAGAAAAATAAAGTTTCACAGGTACTGAGTTCAGTTGAGAGTATATTGTACCTTCTCTGCTCAGGGAAGTGTCTTAGTGCACTTATAGGAGAACACTTAAGTGAGGTGTTTACTGGGTAACAAATGATATGAGTCTCATCTCCCTAACCAAGGGAGAGAGGGAGAAGCAGGCCTTGAGAGTGTGATAAAGGAAACGCGTCAGATATCTTGCTGTTGTTAACATGCGCTGACCTCAGCCTGCCCTCGCCCGCTCCCCAAAGAAACTGCAACCTCAGCCATGCATAACATCAACAGCTGAGGCACAGTTGAATAACTTGGTGAATAATTTGGTATTATACATTTGGGTAAATATTTATATAATACAAATGGTGCTGTTACACCGCTCGGCTACATCCAACCGAGACCTCATGGTTTAAATCCTAGGTGTACCTAACCTTTTTACAAAAAGGTGTGTTTAAGCTAAACTTTTTCTTCGTGCACATGCTTTTGCAATTCCTTCCGAAAAGTCTTCTTAGAAACTATTGTGTACCTAGAAGAAATCTTCTTGTAACAAATTATCATAACAATCAAGGAACTGATAAATATGATGGTAGGTATAATAAAACCAGGAAGGATTATACCGGAAGATAAATATAAAGGAAAAGAATCCTGTAAGTCAGGAAACTGTGTCTCATTAATATAAGATAGGAGGTTAATCTTATCAGAAATAATATGATGATTACTGAACCTTATATTCAAGGGAAATGGTATGGGAACCAGCTCAAAAGTAATATTTGTGACAAATGCATGATGATGGCGAGTAGGCAGGTTGTGATTGCATTACTGCTAATTCAACAATAGTCTGGTGCTATATGACAACCTTCTACCACTAAATGTTTGCCTACATCCTGACATATAAGTATCACACTGGTTTGATTTGGGAAAAAGAAATATTGCACATTATTGTGACATGTGCATGAAACACTAACCCATGCGGTATTGAAGTATATACACATTGTTGTAGAGCTGTAGAAGCATTAGTTTGTAATATAGCTAATTCACTTGTAGCCTCAGCGGCCCGAGTGAATGCGAAAGCATACGCTGGACAAACATGCAAATGTAAATATGTTGACTTACAATGATTTAGGACTTCATGCTTAGTCACAGTCAGAATTAATAGTCCCTCATTCGCTTTCAGTGGAAATGGTTCCAAATGCCATGCATCAATATATTTTTGTGATTTTAGAGGAATGTGTACGTATTAGTATTTCCCTGTGTGTTAATGTTGCTTCTAATAAGGGGTAATAATATTCCACTTCATGCTCCTGAAAGATAGGAGTTAGATGATATTTAGTTTCAGATACAGCTCCTCCCCGACTTACGACCACCCGGACATATGACCGCCTCAGTCATACGTGAACCCCATTAAGCGGAGAGTGTCCGGCGCGACGCTATTTTTAGACTCGCCCCACCCGCCACCCGCCCGCCTGCCTGCCTGTGCTCCTCGCCTCTCCCTCCTCCTCCCTCCGCTTGGGCAAGCCGCGGGGTAAGGTTGCGCCGTGTGTGTCTTTGTTTCGTTATCACTGATGTCATATGACGTATCGGACTGTGATTGGCCATGCATCCCTACCCCCCTCTGCTGCTAGCTGTAATTGGCTTAAAGTATTATGAGGTGTCCACCCGGGGGGGGAGGGAGGGAGGGAGGAAAGACGACGCTTGACCTAGCCGCGGCAGTTTCATCCCTCAAGGCCACACCGTTTAAACGCGCATCCATTGTTCCGTAAAATGGCTTCTGCCGGACCACCACCCCCAGAGAGAAACCTTTCCTTACCTGGACCCAGCGGCACTAAGCCAAAGAAGACACGACGTTCCTTAAGCTACGAGGTGAAGTATACCATCATCCAAGAGTTGGAGAAAGGAACAAGGAAGGTTGATTTGGCGCGCCAGCATGGTGTGAATGAATCTACGATTCGAACAATAAAGAAGGATGCAGCCAAGATAAAGGAGCACATGAAGATCACAAAGTCTACAGGTGCTTCTATGATCAAGTATTTTCACAACCAGGTGCTTCTCAAGACAGAAAAATTACTTGTGAGGTACTTGGTGCGTCAGGCGCGACGGAACATGGCGGTCGACACGCGCTCTGTTAAGGACTACGCACGTGAACTGTACATGGCAGTGGCACGAAAGATGGGAATTACAGAGCCCAAACCCTTTAATGCTTCCTCTGGGTGGTTACAGAGGTTTAAGATCCGGAACAAGATCACCAATATAAACATTGGTGGTGAAGAAGCGAGTGCTGACCGTGCTGCGGCTAGGGAATTTCCTCCGTTTTTACGTGAGATTATGGAGGAAGGACAGTACAGTGACGACCAGGTGTTTAACATGGACGAATCTGGTCTTTTCTGGAAAAAGCTACCTTCCAAGTCCTTCGTTGTAAAGAATGCCAGCAGGATTCGGGGCCAGAAGATGCAGAAGGAACGCATCACCGTCCTGTTCACCACCAATGCCTCCGGTACCTGTAAGCTCAAGTTATCGGTGATCCACACAGCACGCAAGCCGCACGCCTACAAAACCATGGACATGACCAAGCTAAATGTCCACTGGCTGACCGCACGTAAGGCGTGGATGTTCTCTACACTGTCCCTCTCCTGGTTTGATGACTGTTTTGTTCCCGATGTAAAGAAATTCTGTGAGCGACAGAATGTGCCATTCAATATTTTGTTGCTGCTGGACAACGCACCAGGACACTCGCCCCTACTGTTAGATCGTCACCCCAACATAAAAGTGGTCTTCCTTCCTCCCAACACTACGTCTATATTACAGCCCATGGACCAAGAGTTAATCTGTAATGTAAAAGCTGCATTCTCTGCTAAAAAATTCAAGCTCCTAAACGACTACACCAACACCAAGGAAGAGTTGCGTAACCTGAGTGACACCACCACCGATAGCAAGAGCGAAGAAGATGAGGATCAACAGTTGGAACAGCAAAAAATACTGTTCAAACAATTCTGGAGATTATTTAACATCAAGAAAGCTGTGGATTTCTTGGTGGAGAAATGGGATCAGCTGTCTATTGCTACAATTCGTCACGCATGGAGACATGTGTTGCATGGAATACCAGGTGAGAGGAGGAGTCAATCTGTGACTGGTGAGGTTCAGAATGTTGCAGTAGCAGTGGACCTTGCCAGAGAAGCTGCGCAGACTGTTACAGTTCCTGGCTTCTCCGAGACCACCGACGACGACATCCTGGAGGTGATCAGAGATCCTGAAGTGAATGCCGACGAGATGTTGGAAGAAGATCACGTCAGTGAAGAGGAGGAAGAAGGTGCGTCATTCTCCGAAGAACACAGTTTAACTCATAGTGATATTAAGGGTGCCATGGAGTGTGCAGAGAAAATGAAGTCCTTCCTTTCCCGCGACAATGACGATGACCGCTATGAAGTCTTCCATACCCGGCTGGTGCAGGCTATGGAGCCGTACATCACAGTGTATCACGACAACATAAACACCAGCCGTCAAAAAAGCATAACCGAGTTCTTCGCCCGCAACCCACCACAGCCAGCCCAAGCCAGTGATAGTGACAGTGAAGATGACTTTGAGGGATTTGTCAGGGAAGCCCTGACAACTGTAAGTGACAGTGATGGTGATTCACCTAGTAATGGTGATTCACCTGAGGGCCAGTAATCTGCCCTCTGCCTCGGAACCAGCCTCCATCCCCGTATGCCAACCCATCTCTTCTACTACCGTAAGTGTTCCACCTAACTTTTAGTTTTTCTAACCTAACCTTTATTTTTCCTATGTTAACCTTTATTTTTCCTAACCTTACCTCTTCTATATTACTTGTTTTTTCATATCATCATAAAGTTAAGATAAATTTTTTACTACAACATAGTTGTGTGTCGTCAAAAAGTGGAGTTTGGGGGTCGGCCCGGACTCCATTTCAATTAATCCCATATGTTATGTTATTCACTTTACGCGGGACCCTGCGGGTTACATTAACCGCGTAAAGTGAGGGTTAACTGTATATATATATATATATATATATATATATATATATATATATATATATATATATATATATATATACAGGTAGTCGTCGACTTACGACCTATGCGACTTACGTCTGTTCGACTTTACGACCGGCGGTACGACAGTTTTGGTCCCAGCCTCCTGGCGCTGCCGGGAGCTGGAGCCGCGCGCATCCCTGCGCTCAATTACAAACACGCAGTGATTTACTTAAACCTGACGACCGTAACAATAATGAACAAAGAAAATGTTGATAAAATATGACTTAAAGATGATTATATTATCATTACACATTATAATATATGTAAGGTAATTAAATTGTACTGTAGTATGCAGTGATTTACTCAAGCCTGACGACCGTAACAATAATGAACAGAGAAAATGTTGATAAAATATGACTTAAACATATTATCATTACACATTATAATATATGTAAGGTAATTAAATTGTACTGTAGTATGCAGTGATTTACTTAAACCTGACGACCGTAACAATAATGAACAAAGAAAATGTTGATAAAATATGACTTAAAGATGATTATATTATCATTACACATTATAATATACGTAAGGTAATTATAACATAGGCCGACTTACGACCAGATCAACTTACGACCGGGCGGCCGTAACCAATCTAGGTCGTAAGTCGACGACTACCTGTATATATATATATATATATATACTTCATTTTTAGTCCATATAACACACGGACTTTGAACATAAAATCAACGACCTCACCAGCCAGGAATCGAACCCTCGACCTACTGGGTGGGACTAGGGAACGCTACCGATCAACCCACAAGGACACTAAAAGCACTCCTAGACTCTGTTATATTTCACACAAAGCCTGTTCATCGAGCTGATGGCGCCGTGAACCTCATTGGGAACTGCCCGTGCCTCGTATGTGGTGTCGGTAGCATTTTACCGAATCTTCAGATGCAACTGTTGCCTCTGAAGATGTCTTGAATAAAGACGAAAGCTAAGGTGCTCCGTTGTTTCCCTTTTCCTCTGTGATTTTATCAAGATTTGTCTGATCCACGTTTTCATTGTGGATCTATATGGAAAAAAAAAAAAAAAAAATATACAATATATATATATATATATATATATATATATATATATATATATATATATATATATATATATATATATATATATATCAGTGGCGTGTCATGAGAAAAATGCTAGGGTAAGCAAATGACGCTTTCTTACTTGTAAAGTCACGAGATCAAAAAGAATTCTTTAGTAGATCACATACAGTGCATGCACATGCTGAACTTTGCTCCTCCTGCGACTGCATTTTCAGTTTGGGGATATATTAATCCAAATAAATGCGTCGCACTCACACATCATGACCTCTGAAAGTCAACTGAATTTCTTACGTTGAGTGTTGACATAGACCGTAGCCTCATACAGTGATACCATCTCTTTCAAAACAAAATCTATCAATTTCGAAAAAAGTTTATAGCCATTATTAATTTATTATATTATTCCAAAATGACAATGACATTATTCAAGTACTATGATAATGAGTCCAATTGTCTACGAAACTGTGAAACATAAAAAAGGTCAGATAATTATTATTTACAGATACGAATTTATCATTGAAAAAAAAATTAATGAACTGGTAATGCTGCGGTGCTGCTGGCAGCGAGTATAGGGGGTGGGGGAGGGGGACCAGGGAGGACGCTGTGCTTACATTGTCCAAATTTCTAGCACAATTAATTATAGTGACTGATAATAACAAATATTATTGAGGGGACATTCCAGCATCAGAATGCTTTCCACAGCTTATTAAATTGATCTGAACCATATTTACATGGGTTTGGAAAAAGGGGAGTAACATAAGTTAAATTATTTGTTCTCATCTTACGTCTGGCAATGGCATACCATTGACGCTGTGAGCGTGGGGGAACGAGGGTACTGCAGTGGAATATTGCGTACTTGAGGGATAGATTTTCAAGCGGAAAATGCCCGTCTTGCAAGTTTCACAAATTAACTGGGGCAAAAAAAAATGCACAATACTATACACGATTGAATTAAATAATATGTTAATTAAATAAGATATTTTTATTTGGAAGGGAATCATTGTTATAGGGTAAGCAATGCTTACCTTGCTTCTTATGAATACACGCCACTGATATATATATATATATATTTTTTTTTTTTTCCATATAGATGCACAATGAAAACATGGATAAGACAAATCTTGATAAAATCACACGGGAAAAGGGAAACAACGGAGCACCTTAGCTTTCGTCTTTATTCAAGACATCTTGAGAGGCAACAGTTGCCTCTGAATATATATACAGCATTACCCCGCTTAACGCGGTTTCGCCTAGCGCGTTTTACCGTATACGCTGTGCCTCGCCAGAGCCAAACTTTCACTTAACGCGGGTTTTTTCCACGTATACGCGGTGAGTGTCCGGCTCGAGAGCTATTTTTAGATTCGCCCCGCCACCCTGCCTGTTTTAGCTCATAAAATTCATACAAATTATCCGGCCGGAATATAATTTACATTGCTGGAATTCTTACAATATGATGATCATTTTGAATATAAACATCATAGATTTTGCATTAGACATACAAATTTTAGATATAATGTTTACTCTGAGTAAATATGTTATTTTTTGTGCAAAATATATGACATTTGTATTCAAAATATTCCTGGGCTTTACAAGGAATCCAGCAATGTCAATTATATTATCCTAACTTTAGTTTGAGGTGTTATTTATTACTAAAAAGGTGAATATTCTGGTTTACCCACACATCTGGTAGGGACGGTTGGTGGGGGGTGGGGGGGGAGGAAGGGACCGACCGACCATCTGTTACCGTGTGAAGAATATTTTTTATTTTTTTTTATTAACTGAAGATATTTGTTTTAGCTCATAAAATTCATACAAATTACCCGGCCAGAATATAATTTATATTGCTGGAATTCTTACAATTTGGTGATCATTTTGAATATAAACATCATAGATTTTGCATTAGACATACAAATTTTAGATATAATGTTTACTCTGAGTAAATATGTTATCTTTTGTGCAAAATATATGACATTTATATTCAAAATATTCCTGGTCTTACAAGGAATCCAGCAATGTCAATTGTATTATCCTAACTTTAGTTTGAGGTATTATTTATTAAAATTTAGTGGTTTTCCCCAAAAAATTTCTCAGAGATGGAAGAGCCAGCAGTGTAGTGTGAAAAGAGGGGGAGGCAGTTGAGTCCATTATATGAATGGACATTAACTTGGCGACTGTATTTCTCTATTTCTCTTAAGTATTAATTGTGTGCATGTACCATCATAAAATTAAGATGTTATTTTTACTAGAACATAGGTATTGTGTCGGAAAAAGTGGAGTTTGGGGATCGGGCCAGTTTCTATTGGAATTAATCCCATATGTTCTGTTGTTCACTTAGCGCGGTTTTCACTTAACACGGTACCCTGTGGGTTTTATTGACCGCGTTAAGCGGGGTACTACTGTATATATATATATACAGTGGGGTATGCTATAATGTATCTAATTGGTTCTAGAACCTTGTTCGTTATAGCATTCGTTCGTTATAGGATTAATCCGTTCCAGGCCCCCAAATACAACCACTTAACACTGAAAAATATAATATAAAATTGTAAAAATTGTAAAAAAGTGCATAAATATGCATCTAAACCCCTGAAATAAAGAATATCATTAATATTTGTAATAATAAAACAATAAATTAGAAAAAAATAAAATAAAATTTTTAAATAATGTTCGTTGTAGGAGTTTCGTTCGTTATAGCATTCTCAATTTTATAGGTAAAACCGTTCGTTATAGGAATATTCGTAGTAGGATCCGTTCGTTATAGCATACCCCACTGTATATATATATATATATATATATATATATATATATATATATATATATATATATATATATATATATATATATATATATATATATATATATATATATATATATATATATATATATATATATATATATGCTGATTTACTTGCATATATATATATATATATATATATATATATATATATATATATATATATATATATATATATATATATATATATATATACAGTAAGTCCCCAAGTTACGTACATAATGGGGACCAAAAGGTTGTACTTAACTCGAAATGTACGTAACTCGATAATTTCCGCGAGTTTCTTTGGAAAATCCTGTGCTGTTTTCCAATCAGCACTCGCCGCCTCACCAGTCACTCGAACATTATGCAGCTTATTTCGCACCTTGAATCGGTTAAACCACCCATTGCTAGCATTGAATGTCACAGTATCATCAGGGTGATCTTTCTTTAGGTCGTTGAAAAGACTTAGGGCTTTCTCCTGAATCATACTGAGACACAGAGGCTTACGTTTTTGTGTGCAGTCCTCGATCCACAGCGCAAGATATTTTTCCATTTCTTCCAGAACCTTCCCTCTTCTTTTAGTTATAATCGTAGATTGCATTGGCACGGCAGATTTCACATGTTCCTTGATCTTTTCTTTGCCCTTATCAATTGTATTAACAGTTGACCGACTCAGGTTAAATTTGCGGGCAACATTGGTCAACTTTTCACCACTTTCAAGCAGTTTTATTATGTCCATTTTTACCTCTAGTGAGATTGCTTGACGTTTCGTAGCACTCCCACTGGCTTCACCACTCTTACGCTTTACACCAGTCATTGCACACAGAGTAAAGTGTACAAAATAGGGCAGAAATTCACAGGAGTAGTACTGTACAGGTAGTCGTCGACTTACGACCTAGATTGGTTACGGCCGACCGGTCGTAAGTTGATCTGGTCGTAAGTCGGCCTATGTTATAATTACCTTACGTATATTATACTGTAATGTGTAATGATAATATAATCATCTTTAAGTCATATTTTATCAACATTTTCTTTGTTCATTATTGTTACGGTCGTCAGGTTTAAGTAAATCACTGCATACTACAGTACAATTGGTTTATTATTTACACTGGGGCTGGGGCCAAAACTGTCGTACCGCCGGTCGTAAAGTCGAACAGACGTAAGTCGCATAGGTCGTAAGTCGACGACTACCTGTATGCACAATGACCACACTTGTTGTTTTGGTGCGTCTAGCGTGTCGTCTGCATGGTCAGTGATAGTGGCGGCGCGGTGCGGCTGGCTCGCCCGCCAAATTTAAAAATTGCTCGCCCTTTTAAGACAATATTTTTGCAATTAAAGACTTCAGAAACGATGTACGTATCGGCCGTTTGTACGTAATTCGGATGTACGTAATTCGGGGACGAACTGTATATATATATATATATATATATATATATATATATATATATATATATATATATATATATATATATATATATATATATATATATATATATTATATATATATATATACACACAGTTGGTCCTCCTATTACGCGGTCCCACAATCCGCGTTTCACCGTTAACGCGGTGCCTTGCCAGAACCTAACATTTTCACATTCCGCGGTCGTGAACCCCATTACGCGGAGAGCGGCTGGCAAGCCGCGCCATTTTTGGATCCAAACCTCCCGCCATCCGCCATGTTGTGTAAGAGGCGCGAAAATGGTGCGCACAAGGTCGCCCAGTCATCAAAACATTACCGAGTTCTTCACCCGCCACCCACCACAGTCGGCCCAAGTCAGTGATAGTGATTGTGATAGTGAGGATATGGACTTATATGGACTTTGAGGGGTTTGACAAAGAGGCCCTGCAAGCCTCTGTGGTGGATAGTGATACAATTGATACAAGTGATACAGGTGAGGGCCAATAATCTGCCCTCTGCCTTGGAACCAACCCCCATCCCCGTGTGCCCAGCCATCTTTTCTACTAATGCAAGTGTTAAAATCCTAATATTATTGATATTTCTCTTAATCATTAATTGTGTGTGCATACCATCATAAAATTAAGAAGTTATTTTTACTACAACATAGGTATTGTGTCTGAAAAAGTGGAGTTTGGGGGTCGGCCCGGTCTCTATTTCAATTAATCCCATATATTATGTCGTTCACTTTACGCGTTTCTCACTTTACGCGGGCCGCCGTGGGTTGAATTACCCGCGTAAAGTGAGGGTTCACTGTATATATATTCTTTTGTATGTACCCTTGTCAGGATTCTACTGGTGTTGAAGGCTGGAATCTGGAGGCATCCTAACAATGCTGTGTTATCACTTTTGGTCACTCTGTCTCTGCCTGTGAGGGAAATATTAAGGTCTGAAAGCTCTGCTTCAGTCATCACTGGAGCTGGCGGCCATGTTCTGAATGCCCACATTATTTAAATATGTCCGTCTCTGCAACTAATTGTTTTCTACTGAATGCCCATGCTGCAAATCTACACACATCACTGCAGATGATCCTCTGGCTTCCCATCACTTCTTGGTTGTCTGTCCTGTACATCTACTGGATGGAGCCTCAGTACAGATTAAGGAACGTATCTAGTTACAGTTGGCTGAGATTATATGAGTATTACATGGATTACAATTTGTGGCAACCTCAGTAGAAGAGGGGGTGAATTATTTCTTTAGAATATGTAAATAAATAGGTCATTTGGTGAATGTTCTATTCATTACCCAGAAGTGTCAGTTGGTAATAGTTACAAGAACTCGCAGGCTATTAATATTACACTAAACATTAAAAAAATGTAATAAACATGAACAGTAATGTACTTACTCAGGATGGTAACATATTGCAAACATCTTTTTAACTACTGGGAATTTAGCAGGTGGAATGTCTTGGTTATTAACAAGTGTGAAAAGAAACGCCTTGTCTGATGCCACATATCTGCCCTTCATGGTAGTCTTACCCCATGGCACATCACTGAAGCCCCCACAGATTTCACCATGCTGACCCTGTTGGATGAACAAGTTTTTCAGTGATATACAGTATTTAATTATTAGATAATTTTTATGGTTCATACAAATTATACCTATGAAGAAGTTTCATCATCAACACAAGCTAGTATGTTATTGATAATTACCATACTTAAAAAAAGTAAAATTAGCTGCAAAGGATGAACATGACAATAACATATCCAGCAATGGTAAAGATATTTTGACATAAATTCAAATATTGTTTTGCTTTACACATTTAAGAAGAGAGAATTTATAATTTGTGGATGTTGAACTACAGGTTACAAGAGGAAGGAAAAGACATACAGGGAAAGATTTTCAAGCTCTGAAATTTAAGAAAAAATGAAGGACTGATATTGAAACCCCATTTTATGGATGAGCCTGGAACTAGGCAGGAAGTATACCCATGAATTATGGAGTGTAGACCCAGATTCAATCCTTGACTGGGACATATAAATAAATTATTAATGCTTCTCTGTCACAACCAGGTCCCAAGAGGGACCTTAAGCTGCAGCAGTTCACAATTTAAAACATAAAGGAACAAGTATAGAGTAGAGAGTGTGATGTCAGCTAACATAATGCTTGAACTTCATCTACCTCAGCCACAGTGAGGTTGTCAGATGTCAAAATGTTTATTTCTAGTCTAGTGAACCCTCGAAAATTCGAAACCAGTAAATCAGGATTTTGAATGATTCGGACAAAATTTAGGGGCTCTGGAGGCCAAGAAGGCTCCCTAAGAAGCATTCCCAAAACAAAGCAAAGATCATCTTAGGCCCATGTAACTAAGATGTCAGCACGCGGGACATAGGTGCCCGAGGCGGGAAACATAGAGAGTTGTCAATTGTTGTTTGTGGGAATATTATTTCATTCACTCTAGTAATGATACAATGTTTCTTATTACATTATCATAGGTAACTGCATGGTCTATATAATCTGTTTATCACTGTGCCCGTCACCATTTTCAAATTACACTACAAGATATATATTTTTCCCATAAGTATGCCTGGCAACAGGAGCAGTAAGGGGAATGAGTGATTGCGTTTGCGAGTTAGCGTGTCGGCTACTGTTGTAACTCATTGCTCCTCCCTACCATATTTAACTGGATTTACTGTTATTATTAGTGTTTACTGATATAAAAGTGCTTAATCGTGATTAATCATGGAATTATAGCCAGGTTAATGTTGTCAATGTAACCACCAGGCTACTGGGCCAAGCTGTGAGGCATTATGGTTGTTTTTCAACTCACTACAGTGGTCTCTCGGTTAACAAGCACAATTCGTTCCAGAAGGTTGCTCGTAAACCGAAACCATTGATTCAATGGGTTTTTCGGTAATTGGTTCCAGCTCACAGAAATTTACTTACAAACTAAAAATAAATGCAGTAAAGTACACTTACTTTGAGGTGAGCATGTAGAAGGCTCCTGGTTGATGATGATGATGATTGGAATTAGACGTGGGGGTGGAGGAGAAGGGAGAAGAGAAGGATGTGGGCGTGGAAGAGAAATCACCCCATGCTTCATACCGCCATTTCACCCATAATATTTTTAGTACACAAGGTGTAATTCAAGATTATTTTCTTTAAATCAACACTGCACTGCTCTATATATTGTCAATATGTAAAATAAATTTCAGAATGACCAATAATTGTACAGTCAACCCTCGCTTTACGCGTTTCCACGTTTACGCAGTACCCTGCCGAAACCGGAATGCTCACTTTCCGCGGTGCGTGTACCCCTTTACGCAGGGAGCGGCTGGCGGTCCTCTCGCACCGCACCATTTTTGGATCCAAACCTTCCGCCATCTCTCCCGCCCTCTCCCGCCATTCGCCATGTTGTGTAAGCGGCGCGAGTAGGTTGCGCAGTGTATGTCTTTGTTGCATTATCGGTGACGTCATATGACGCAGCGGACTGTGATTGGGCAAAGCATCCTTACCTCCCTCTCTGCTAGCTGTGATTGGTTTAATGACGTGCCCCGCCACGGGAGCGTTCAAGCCCCTCGACCTACCGCATCAGGTACACCCCTCCAGGCTACACCGTGTATATCGGTATCCATTGTTCCATAAGAATGGCTTCCACCGGACCACCACCGCCACCACAAAGAAACCTTGCATTACCTGGACCCAACCGCCCTAAACCAAAGAAGACACGAAGTTCCTTAAGCTTCGAAATTAAACATAAGATCATGCAAGAGTTGGAGAAAGGAACAAGACAGGTAGATCTCGCGCGCCAGCATGGTGTTAACGAGTTTACGATCAGGACAATTAAGAAGGATGCAGCCAAGATAAAGGAGCACATGAACATCACAAAGTCTACAGGTGCTTCTATGATCAAGTATTGCCACAACCAGGTGCTCCTCAAGACAGAAAAATTACTTGTGAGCTACTTCGTGCGTCAGGCACGACGTAACATGGCGGTGGACACACGCTCAGTTAAGGAGTACGCACGTGAACTGTATGCTGCAGTGTCACGAGAGATGGGAATTACAGAGCCCAAACCCTTTAATGCTTCCTCTGGGTGGTTACAGAGGTTTAAGAAGAGAAACAAGATCACCAATATCAACATTGGTGGTGAAGAAGCGAGTGCTGACCACGTTGCGGCTAGGGAATTTCCTCCATTTTTACGTGAGATTATGGAGGAAGGACAGTACACCGACGACCAGGTGTTTAACATGGACAAATCTGGTCTTTTATTGGAAAAAGCTACCTTCCAAGACTTTCGTTGTGAAGAATGCCAGCAAATGTTGGGGCCGGAAGTTGCAGAAGGAGCGCATCACCGTCCTGTTTACCACCAATGCCTCCGGTACCTGTAAGCTCAAGTTATCGGTGATCCACACAGCACGCAAGCCGCACGCCTACAAGAGCATGGACATGACCAAGCTAAGTGTCCACTGGCTGACTGCACGTAAGGCGTGGATGTTCTCTACACTGTCTCTCTCCTGGTTTGATGACTGTTTCGTTCCCGATGTGAAGAAATTCTGTGAGCAATAGAATGTGCCATTCAAGATTTTGTTGCTGCTGGACAACGCACCAGGACACTCGCCCCTACTGTTAGATCGTCACCCCAACATAAAAGTGGTCTTCCTTCCTCCCAACACTACGTCTATATTACAGCCCATGGACCAAGAGTTAATAGGAATGTAAAAGCTGCATTCTCTGCTAAAAAATTCAAGCTCCTAAACGACTACACCAACACCAAGGAAGAGTTGCGTAACCTGAGTGACACCAACACCGATAGCAAGAGCGAAGACGACGAGGATCAACAGTTGGCAGAGGAGGGGAAGTACTTTTAAAACAATTCTGGAGAACATTCAACGTCAAGAAAGCTGTGGACTTCTTGGTGGAGGCATGGGATCAGCTGTCTATAGCAACTGTTCATCACGTATGGAGACATGTGTTGCAAGGCATTCCGGGTGTTAGGCAGAGTAAATCTGTGACTGGTGAAGTTCAGACTGTTGCAGTAGCAGTGGACCTTGCCAGAGAAGCTGCGCAGTGTGTTACAGCAGCAGGCTTCTCCGAGACCACCAACGATGACATTATGGAGGTGATAAGGGATCCTGATGTGACTACCGACGAGATGGTAGATGATGATGACGTCAGTGAAGAGGCAGGTGGTGCGTCATCCCAAGAAGAATGCCGCTTATCCCATAGTAATGTTAGGGGTGCCATCGAGTGTATCGAGAAAGTGAAGCTCCTCCTTTCCGACGACCCTGACGCAAACAGGTATGAAATCTTCACTACCCAGCTGTTGCAGACTATGGAGCCCTACTTCAAGGTTTATCACGACAACATAAACACCAGCCGTCAGCAAAGCATAACAGAGTTCTTCGCCTGCAACCCACCACAGCCAGCCCAAGCCAGTGATAGTGACAGAGGCAGAGACAGTGATGATGACTTTGAGGGATTTGTCAGGGAGGCACTAGTAAGTGTGGATGACACCGATGAAGACTCACCTGAGGGCCAGTAGCCTGCCCTCCGCCTCGGAACCAGCCTCCATTCCCCTACGCCGACCCATCTCCTCTACTAATGTAAATGTTAACCCCAACCTTGTTTTTTTCTAACCTAACCTTCAGTTTATTCTTCTCTTATTGACTGTTCCCTTCTATATTATGTGTGGGTGAATACCATCATCAAGTGAAGAGGTTATTTTTAGTAAAACGTACGTATTGTGTCGGGAAAAAGTGGAGTTTGGGGGTCGGCCCGGTCTCTATTTCAATTAATCCCATATGTTATGTTATTCACTTTACGCGTTTCTCACTTTACGTGGGCCACCGTGGGTTGAATTAACCGCGTATAGTGAGGGTTCACTGTAATGTAAAAATAGTTTATGTTTAAGAAAGTCTCAAGCACTGAGCAGACACAAACTGACTCCTGCTGGGTGAGTCAAGTGGCTGTTTAGTGCACTAAAAACTAGTTTCCTGTACAGTACAGGTTGTACCTCTCTAGTCCGGCAACCTCGGGACCTGACCGGTGCCGGACCATGGAAATTCACCATTTTCCTGGATAGATAGTGACTTGTGCTTATGCTTGGAAGCACTAGCACCACTTTCTCTGCGTCATGGTCTCTTTGAAGACATATTGAAGGGTTAAGTGTCGTATAGTAGCTTCTCAAATTTCGCGAGTTTTTAATTCTTAGCGTATTTTATTGGAACACACAAAAAAAATAAATAAATAAAAATATTGACGGCGGAAACTTGAATTTCGACGGGTTTGAACGGCCCGCCAACGTGCAGACGACGGGCATAATCGTGTAAACAGCGTCATTTCTCTTATGTACAAAAGATTCATTATTGTTTATTACTGAATGTCTTTTTTATTGAATTAATGTTTATGTGAGCAAAATGAGCAATACAATTCATTAATAATACGTAGAATATTAAAACACATGAGGAAATGACACAGCATTGTTTTCGTTGATTACAAAACCAGTGACTGACTGGTTCTACATATAAAACTGAAGAAAATAAGACCTTGACTGTAGCTGGAGTAAAATTAATATGGTTGTTTTAAGTAATGTTATTTAATGTTAATAAATGGAAATAAATGGAACAACAGAAGTAGCTAACGATAATGGTAAAGAAAAAAGAGATCGCGTATGTAAGTGGGAACACGTGAAAACATATCGTCATTACTTTACATAAGAATATGAAAGCAACACTTATTTACTGTTCATATATATTTTAATTTATGTTTCTGAATTTCTTTTTATTGAATTAATGTTTGTGTGTGCAAAATTAACAATACAATTTATTAATAATACGTGGAATATTAGAGGAGACGAGATGGCTGCCGGCATTGTTTATGTTAAAGCTTACAAAACCAGTGACTGATTGGTTCTACATATAAAACTGAAGAAAATAAGATCCTGATTTTAGCTGCAGTAAAATTAATGTAAAAAAATTAATATGGTTGTTTGAAGTACCTGTAATGTTATTTAATGTTAATAAATGGAACAATACAAGTAGCTAACCATTAATGGTAAAAAAAAAAAGTGAGACTGCGCAATAGGGTGTGTCATAGGAGGGAAGATCAGCTAAAACTAATGGCCCATCACTTTTTTGGTAGATTTTAGTGTATATAAACAGAAAATAATTTCAGTTTCAATATTTTGCAACCTTTTGCTAGGTAAATTTTAGCGTGAAATTTATCGAAAATCTAACGTACAGCTGCATTAGTGCATTACAATTAAATAGTGAACATTGCTTTCTGACTTCATTCTTTAACAACCCAACTAACAATATTTTTTTGTTTCAGATTCTGATGCATTTATAAGTTGATAATATTTGCGATGGCTGCTTGTGTCAGGACGAGGAACCAAAAATCCAGCCATCTCAGTCACTATCTTGGGTCTGGGAGAGAGCTCCTGAAGTCGGAGTTGCCTACATTGAGAGATGCTTTGAGATACGGTGTTTTAATCAGGCAAATCAGTGAAAAGAACCAAAGAACTTACACAAACAAAGACATTGCCAGTGATATGACCAAAGCTGTCTTGGCGCAGTACACTCTGGCTAACGCTCAGTTCAAGCCTCCAGTCATAACAAGTCAGAAGAAGATTAGTGAGAGACTGCTAGCCAGTTGGGAAAAGGCAAGAGATATCTCTCTTGGGAGAGGAAAACTTGCAGTTAAGGACAGCTTTGCCAAGCAACTGGACCAGTTATTTGACATAATTACTTGCAAGTGCCCAATTGTTCTCTGTCCTGAGTTTGGATGCAATCGTGACTGTAAATCCGAGGCCCACATCTCCTGTATTTGCAAGCGTGAACTGAAGATTCCTGTGATCGAACTGGCATTTGTCAAAGCACAGAGAGAGAAGACTGGCAGTATAGGGGCTCTCATGATTTCTAGCCAAGATATTCCGGAGTCCAAGAGACAGGAGGCTGCCACAGAGAGACAGAAGAGGAGAAGAGTTGCCGAGGAAAAGAGACTTGAGAAGGCCCAGGGTGAGGTAAAAAAGGCCGATGATTGGAGTCAAGCTGATTCAGAGTTTAATGACTTCCCCATGGCTGATCCGAGTGCTGACCAGGAGAATGGTGACTTTGTCCCTAACCCAGAGAATAATGATCCCAAACCTTCCAGGCATAAGATTCGAAATAGGAAAGATATCCCGAGCATAGCTCTGGCCAGCATGCGACACCACACTGGTCTCAGAGAAACTGCAGAGATAGCAACAGCTGCCTGGATTGACGGTGGTTTGATAACACCTGATGATGTTCACCTGGTGATAGATTATAACAAAGTAAGGAGAGCTCAGGAGAAACTTGTCAGTAACCTAGAAGAGGAGTTTGATAAGAGGATAAGAGAAAATGGAATCAATTGTTTGTTCTTTGATGGGAGAAGGGATGACACTAAAGTGTTCGTGAAAGTTGGAGATTCTGACAAGTTGTTCCCTGCCATGGTGAAGGAGGAACACTACTCCTGCTGCAGTGAACCAGGAGGGAAGTATTTGTGGCATTTCACTCCAGAGAAAGATGACATCAGGAAACCAGCTGAGATAGTGGCAGATAACATTGTGAACTGGCTCAGAGAGAGGAACGTAGACCAGACCCTGCAGGCCATTGGAGGGGACAGCACCAACACTAACACAGGGTGGCAAGGGGGGGTCATACAGTGGATAGAGCGGAAGATTAGGAGGAAGCTGGTCTGGATTGTTTGTGACCTCCACACCAACGAGTTGCCACTCAGACATCTGATCCAGGAGCTGGATGGCAAGACTCTTTCAAACAACAGATGGTGTGGTCCTCTTGGCAAGATGCTGGGCTCTGCCACTGAGTTAGAAATAAATCCGAGCTTTGAAAAAATCACAGTTGGCCCTCCACTCGTTGAGCTTGCACATACTGTCATTGACGACCTGAGTACTGACCAGTACTATGGTTACATGATTTGCAGTGCCATCAAAACTGGGGTCATGCCTGATAGACTTGTTTACCTGTAGATAGGTCCAGTCTCACATTCTAGGTGGCTCACAACGGCTCTCAGGTTCTGCAGAATTTGGGTCGCTCATCATAAACTGAAAGGGAACCAGCTTCACAACCTGAGACTTATTGTCCAATTCATCGTGAGTGTCTACTTGCCAAACTGGTTCAACACCAAGGTCAAGTCATCGTTCTCCGAAGGTCCGAGGCATGTTCTCTTCCAGCTTGAGCTCCTGAGGAGTCAGCCAAGGAAGGTTGTTCGGATTGTGGAGCAGACTGTGAGGAGATCTTCCTGGTATGCTCATCCCGAGGCAGTTCTGCAGACAATGGTCTGCAGTAAGGATGAGGAGGAGAGAAGAGTGGCAGTCAAAAAGATCTTGGATATGAGACTTATGAGAGGATCTAGGCATGACGAATCAGTTGGTGACGATTCCTTCAGGGTCAGGAAGACTCCTGAAGTCAATCTAGGTGCCAAGACCCTCACTGATCTCATAGATCTGGATAACATCCAGGCTGGCAGTGAGCCCCCTCTTACCTGCAGCCTCACCAATGTTCAAGTCAGAGCTTTCCTGGACAACCCCATGCATGTCCCTGCCTGGCCCTCGCACACCCAGAGTATAGCGCGTTGTGTACAGCAAGTGAGCGAGGCCAGCAGTCACGTGTACAGCCAGGAGAGGAGGGAAGGCTACATCCGAGCTCAGGTGGTCAGCAGGGAGGTGATGAGTAGAAACAGAAGCAAGAAAGACATGTTCTCTATGGTGTGCAGCAACACCGGGTTGTAGTAGTAAAACCGGTTTTTGTATTTGATGATTTTGTTTTCTAAAGGAATATTAAATTTAATAAATGTGTCAAGATCATTCGTTTCACTATTCTGGATCATTTTCATCCTAATAAATTAACCTGATACATTTACTTTACTTTAAATAAGCTATTTAGTGGTGTTGGTAAAAGGGTGGGAATACTGAATTTTCATAAGATTTCAAGTTAAAATTTACCCAACAAAAAATGAAAACTTTTCAAATCTGAAGATATCACATGATTCTGCACATAGAACTACATCATTAATACCATGGGCCGATTTTTCAAACTCAAAAAAAAAAATTCGCCTCCGTATGACACACCCTACTGCGCATATGTAAGTGCACACATGTGAAAACATATCGTCATTACTCTACATAAGAATATGAAAGCAACACTTATTTACTGCTCATATATATTGAAGGGTTAAATGTTGTACTCTGTATAGACAAGCAGAGAGAGAGAGAGAGAGAGAGAGAGAGAGAGAGAGAGAGAGAGAGAGAGAGAGAGAGAGAGCAGCCGAACTGCCGGATGTAAACAAACCTTAATTTCCCGCGGCTTTTTTTTTTTTTTAAGGGGATTAGCCCACCCGGGCATAAGTCACTGACCCACGTTGGGGCCTGAGGGGCAAAAATTTAATACTCCTGTAATAATAATAATCCAAAAAAAAAAAAAAAAAAAAAAAAAAAAAAAAAAAAAAAAAAGCTGCCTATCTACCTGTTGGACAAACTAAAATCGCTCCGGACCACGGGAGTTTTCGGACCACAGAATGCCGGACTAGAGAGGTACAACCTGTACTTCAATTATGTTCAATAATTGTTAAAATGACTAAAAATTTTAATATAAAACTTTTAAAATTATTGAAGAGTACAACATTCTTGATATTTACTCAAATGGGAACGAATTTAAGCCCCAGAACCGATTACTGTATTGGCGGACTAATATTCCAGCTGGTGAGCAAGAGAAAACATGTTGAGAAGAATTCGTAAGGAATTCGTTAACCGAATTGAAGATTCTTATGGAAGGTAATTCATTAACCAAGGCATTCGTTAACCGAAGGATCACTGTATTTTTGGGTAGATATACGTAATTTTCTTCATTTATTTTTACTCAGTTACATGCAAACACCGTCCTAAGGGCAAACACGTAGAGGGAATATACATTTCTTTGCACATGAGTTTGCTGGCCTAGTGTTCTCCAATATTGCAGTGTAAAGTGAATCATCGTATCGTGAATCATTAATTACCATTAAAATAAAGCAATAATAATGGGATGAGTTCCCAAGTGTGACCTTTTCAATCTTTTGTGGCTTTTTACCCTGTAGTGGAATTCTCCCCTACAAACGCTGTTTGTTGCTGCCCAGCCGAGCCCACCAATTCCCCAGTGTATGCCTCGTGACCTAGGTCAACCAGCGCCGCCATACACCACGGAGCGGGGGTCAACTACTAAGCCACGCCTACCCCCGCTATTTAAGACCTGACCTCGCGGTGATCTGCGTCTCGCTCTCTCGCTCACTCTCTACCTACAGCCACAACCAGCAACACCTCCTCCTACGCCGCTGCCCGGCGGGCCTCGCTCCTCCGCCTGCCTGGCGGTCCTCTCTCCCGCTGGCGAGCATGGCGACCCACAAGCTGTCCTCCTGTGAGCATCCTCACCAACCAGCTCTCTCTACATCACGCTTGTAACCACGCTGCCTTCCCAGCACCAAGCTGCATTGTACATCCAATACAACATGTATACAGAGAGCACATTGTGAGTTTCCTTTCTCCATTCCATCCTGAGTGTGAACCAAACAATCTCATACCCCACAAATGGTGACCCCCGGAGATTCACACTCACACAGGATGGAGGAGAAACTGATCACGCTCCCAGTCTTCAAGCAACATGGAAGACTGGCTTATCCACACAAAAGCAGCTCTCATCGACTCTACAACTACTGTTTCTACACCGCAGGTTAGACACCCTAGAGCAGCTCTGTTACTCTAAGCAGACACCAGCTCCTCTTCCTGCCCCAAGCACCACGTCCTACCGACCCCAGCACACCCGTCCTGCCTCAGACGCCGACCCCGGCCCAGCAGTAACCCATGCCGCCCCTGATGCGGCCTCTGTTCCTGAGTGCGGACCCACACACCCCTCTTTTCTCCCTCAGGTACTCCCTGCTAATGTCCTGCACCCTGCTGCTGTCGTGGACCCAGCTGCTGTCACGAGCCCTCATCCGCTGCTGCTGACACAGCCCCTGCTCCTGACCCAGGCCCACAAACCCCAGCAGGCGCATCTGGCGACTCTGTACCTGCCGTGAGGGAAGCACAACATTCATCGCCTCCACACACACACTTATTCTCCCTCTCTACTCCCACAGATATTGTGTATCTAGACAGTTGTCCCCAGCGACCGGCTCATCCACGCCATCGCCGTTGTCTCACATGAGGCACGCACCGCCCGTTCTGCCTCACATGTGCTATGCAACTCTGCAGACAACAAGTCTCCTACACAGCCTGGAGGGAAGGGGGAGTATTGTAGTGGAATTCTCCCCTACAAACGCTGTTTGTCGCTGCCCAGCCGAGCCCACCAATTCCCCAGTGTATGCCTCGTGACCTAGGTCAACCAGCGCCGCCATACACCACGGAGCGGGGGTCAACTACTAAGCCACGCCTACCCCCGCTATTTAAGACCTGACCTCGCGGTGATCTGTCTCTCGCTCTCTCGCTCACTCTCTACCTACAGCCACAACCAGCAACACCTCCTCCTACGCCGCTGCCCGGCGGGCCTCGCTCCTCCGCCTGCCTGGCGGTCCTCTCTCCCGCTGGCGAGCATGGCGACCCACAAGCTGTCCTCCTGTGAGCATCCTCACCAACCAGCTCTCTCTACATCACGCTTGTAACCACGCTGCCTTCCCAGCACCAAGCTGCATTGTACATCCAATACAACATGTATACAGAGAGCACATTGTGAGTTTCCTTTCTCCATTCCATCCTGAGTGTGAACCAAACAACCTGAACCCCACAACCCTCTTTTCCCCCAAAACAATAAAATTAATAAAAAATGCAAACTATATTCTTCAAATAATGTTTATGAATGCACCTTATACAATATAAATTAATAATAATATGGTCACACAAGAGATGGGACGCCATTGTTTTCATTAGTGTTTACAGCCAGGAGTCCGGGACGATGGTTCTACATAAGAAAGTGAAGAAAATAAGACCCTGGTTATAGCTGTAGTAAAATTAATGTATAAAAAATTAATATATACCGTAAATTGTGGCACATAAGTCGACATTTTAAGCTCGAAAAAATCTCTCCAAAACCAGGGGTCTACTTATACTCAGAGTATAAAATGTGAAGCTGTACCACATAGTAGTAAACAAGTGGAACAGCCTGCCTAACACTCGCTGTGCATCAATTAGCGTAACTCCCGTGGCCTGCCGCTAATATTTCCTACTGAAATTCATTTATTTTTTTTATATAATACATATTGGGATTTAGTTATTATTTATATGAAAAGGGATCATTTTTTTCAAATTTCGTCGTAAATACGAAGAAAATAATGGCATAAATTGAATTGGGTCCTAAATTAACCAAGGACTTAAATATGAACCGTCATTATCGGAGCTTTACTGTACAATAATATCTCTGTTAGCTGGAATCCCTCAAACCTAGAACTCTCAGATAGCCAAAAATTTTTGCTCGGAAAAGCATTCCCAAAGCTGGAATTTAAAAAAATTCCGACTTTGGGAACAAATTTTACGAGGTCGAAAATCATGAGATTTCCTGGAAATGTCTTGAATTAAGACGAAAGCTCAAGTATTTTGGGGAGGGACCAGACCTGACTCAATGTCAGGTGGAGGTAGAATAGGGGATTAGTGCTCTCATATTACTGACTTTCTGATGGAATGTCAGGTCACCCTTTCTTGGGTAGGGGATTAGTGAGCCTTATGACCTGAAGACGTCTTGAATAAACATGAACCCAAAAGTATTTTAGAGAGATTGTGATAAGTATAAGTATAAATGAACAAAGTTGTATCCCTTCAACATTACATTAGAGTCGACCCTCGTTAAAACGGGCTAATAGGGGGGGAAGGGTGTCCGGTTTAGCCAATTATACGAATTAACCGATTTAGGGGTTATTATGTCATAATATTGCATTATACAGTCATGCGCCGGTTAATGTCCTAGATACGTGCTTATGTTTGTACAACCGCTTTCATTCAGACCCACTAAAGATATAATGTTATGGTAATTATCAGAAACACACATAGGCATGACTATGTTTATTACAAAGTGATGAAAAGGATACTGTACAGTGGGTAGTCCACAAAACATGTAGCTATGTGTATGTTTATTTGAGTGCCCCATCATAGGAGTCCGTTTTCTCTCGTTTCAGGACGCCTGAGTCCTCCGTTTTCTCTTAATCTTGGAGTGCAGTGCACCAGAGACTTCGTTATTCCTTAGTAATGACACAGAATTTGAAATTGCAACCCCAATTGCAACTGGGACAATCCCAGAACCAGAAATTTGATACGGACAGTCCCTCGCTTAGTTCAGATTTCGGCCGATTTATCCGAAATCCGGATTATAAGGGTCCGAATTAACGAGGGTTGACTGTACATAACATTTTAAAATATGGATTGAGAAAGCAGAAAGGTGTGGGTGATTAGAGAGATGGAGTGGAAAGGAGTGATAACATGCACCAGTGTTGCCAAGCGATAAGCTCCTCAACACCGATCTTTTAATTCTTAATTCGTCTCCATGCAGTCACACAACAAGACCCTCATTGGATGCTTGTTGTCTTAATTCTGGTGTGCATGTGTGTGTGTGTGTGTGTGTGTGTGTGTGTGTGTGTGTGTTTGTTTTAGCTTGTCAAGAAAGATTTGTAGGATTTGAAGAAGTTGATGAAGAATTTGTTAAGGAGTCAGGTGGTGAGGTGACATGCCAAGACACTTACACAGCACACACAGTAGCAGCTCTTCTAAATCATTGTCTTTTAAAATTTTACTATATAATTTCCATTTAAAAATTAATTGATACAAGATGGCTCAATAGGGCTACTTTTGCACTTAGACAACTGATCAATGAATAAACCAGAGTATATGGAGACTCATTATACATTAGTGATGTCACAAAGCTTTGAAGCTGCAATTACATAAATTGCAGTATCATAACCAGTACTCAAATATACTGTACTCCTGTACTAAGTTAATTACTAAAATTATTATGTCTGGTGCAAAATAATGGATGTTTATACTCAAATTAATCGCCATCTAACAAGAATTTCATCAATGTAAGTTATATTCTCCTAAATCAATTCAGTTACATTTTATAAGCAAACCAATAAAACCCCTCTGCCTTTATCCTTAAGTACTGTATGCGTTAATATCCCCCCCCCCCCCCCCCAGCCGGAGGAGAAGGGTCTGTAGTGTAGCGTAATGAGATCTCGCACTAAGGATGGAGGTGAGACGGGAAACTCAAAATGGCATTTTCTATAAAATACATTATATGTACAATACATTGCTAGGGAATTGCTGTGTGGTGAGGAGCTTGTTGAGAGGAGGTCTTGTCTGTTTGAGAGCGTTGAGTAGAATCCTCTTCACGGCGAGGCTGGGGATATTTATACAAGTCTGCCGGAAGTGAGCGGCACTGCAGATTGGCTGAGGTGAAAGGCGGTAACTGGCCAATCGCCATGCAGTCCGAAAGCTAGGCTTGGTCTGAGGAACTGCCGCTGGGTAGGCTGGTTAGCGACAAAATGGCGGTTGGCAGTTGTAGGGGAGAGCATCCACTACAGGTCTATTGGGAGTAAAAGTGACCGAGATAACCCCCCCCCCCCCCCACCCACGGCTAATTCACCATGTGTGTGTGTGTGTGTGCTTGTGTGTGTGTGTGTGCTTGTGTGTGTGTGTGTGTGGTGTGTGTGTGTCTGTGTGGTGTGTGTGTGTGTGTCTGTGTGGTGTGTGTGTGTCTGTGTGGTGTGTGTGTGTGTGTGTCTGTGTGGTGTGTGTGTGTGTGTGTGTACATAAGATAAATGACACAGTTTCCATGAGTGCATAAGAACATAAGAATGGAGGAAGCTGCAGCGGGACTATTGGCCTATACTGGGCAGTCCCATTTACACCCAATCCCTATTGCTCATATATCCATCCAACCGATGTTTGAAGCTATCCAGCGTATTTGAGTTAATGATGATATTTGGTAACTTGTTCCACTTGTCCACTACTCTATTTCCAAACCAATGTTTTCCTATTTCACGCCTAAATCTGAATTTGTCTAATTTAAAACCATTGTTACGAGTTCGCTCCTGGTTAGATAGTTTGAGTACCGTACCTTTGTAATGTCCCCTTTGTTCAACTCTGACTTCCATTTATGCACCTCCATCATATCACCTCTCACTATACGTATGTACAACGTCCATAGGTTGGCCTCTCACGCAGTTTCACTTTTTTCTCCACCAATTCATTGATAACTTCTATTGTACGTACATTACATAACATTAATTAAAAGATACATATAGTACTTTTTACATTAATTTTACTACTGTACATCTACAACCATTGTTAGTCAAGGCTTTAATGTACACAAGATCAATAAAATAAGCTCTAATACCCACTCATTTTATCCCAACTACTATTGGATAATTGCTTTGAAAAAATCTCTAAATGGCAACTGTAAGCTGACGGGAATCAGTCCTGTCCATATGGTAGGAGATACTGACTGCACCCCTCCTGCCTCACCAAAAGACCACTACACATACAGTAAGTGTATAGTTCATGAAACACAAGTCAACTTGTGGCATGATGGATGACTCATTAGTGAGTAATACGGTATATAATCGAGAGATAAAAAAAATTAATACCTGTATATGTATGTATACAGTATTAATGAAAATAATACAAATAAGAATAATGATGGACCATCCAACTTTTATAATTTTATAAATCTATTACTTCTAATTTTCATTAATTTTCATTAATGTATTTTATAAATTTTGAGAAAAGGGCCCTAGCTATTAATACCGATACAGCGTTGCACACACCTCCAATATTTATTATTACTGTACTGTATATGTTCTCATATGATCAGCCACTTATAGTGTATGTTTTATCATTGATAATATAAAATATTAAATACTGTACATACTATAACATGTATAGAAAAATGACAAAATATTGCATCATGCTCCCGAGTCCTGGGTCCTCTGTGCGTGGGTGGCAGGAGGCTGAGACGCTCGAGGTAACTTAGGTCATAGGCTCCTACGCAATGATTGGCTAATGCTGTCATGTGACCTCATGGGGCATCTGTAATTGGTTGATGCATCTTGTAGAAGACCCCCTCCCCTCTCACCCCAGGCTAGCCTCAGGGCAGGCTTAGAATATAATTCTTTGTAAACAGTTTCCCCACAAGGTTCATCTGTTGCTCACTCCTGTTTTTTTTGTAGTTTGTTGTGCAGCACTGTACAATTGCTGTACATAGGACACAATCAACCTACAACACAGCATTTAAGCTGTGTTAAGACATCAACAGTGATTTCAATGTATAATTTTAATGGAAACTAACATTGCGCGAACACAGTACAGTTGACCCTCGTTAATTCGGACTAATAGGGGGGGGGGAAGGGTGTCCATTTTAGCCGATTGTCCGAATTAACCGATTTAGGGGTGAATATTGCATTATATTTAAAAGAAAATGCAGTGAGTTTGTCCTTAGCTTTGCATATGTCCGAAACTGTTTGCTTTTTAACACCATACTCGTCACAAACTCTAGCCACCGAAGCACCAGCCTCTAACTTCCTTATAAGTTCCAGTTTCTGGTTCACAGAAAGGGTCACATACTTCCTTTTCGGCGTTTTACTCCCCCTTGAAGACATAATGCAAAATACAAGGCTGAAAGATCCCTAATCACTGAAATATCAACGAAAATTGCAGGGCAACACAACACTGATACTCGCATATGGCGCTAAGTCAAAAATGACTGGCAGTCTGGCGCGCGCACGCCATCTATAGGACAATCCCAGAGCCAGAAATTTGATACAGACAGTCCCTCGCTTACTGAACATCCCCCCTCCCACACTAGTGGTGGAGATGTACATTTAACCAAAAACACGCTGGTAATATTCCTTATAAAAAAAAAAAAAAAAAAAATTATAGTTCAGATTTTGTCCGAATTATCTGAAATCCGGATTAAAGGGGTCCAAATTAACGAGGGTCAACTGTGTATACACTACCTCACTTAGCAGTGGCCATTGTTTGTGTACCACACATTACTGTACCAAGACACCCTCAAGTAAGTACAGTACTGTACGCACCCAAATCTAGTTTTGTATAGTATCTTAATACAGTACTGTACAGTATAATTCATATTCTATTCCTATAATTCATGAGTCGGTAATTTATGAGAATGTTCATTATACAAATTATATAATGTTTTCTTTCCTTTAAAATTCAGTAAGGAGTAAGAAGGTGAAGAGGTATGAAGGAAGGCAGGAGGGAGGGAGGGAGGAAGAACTGACCGCACACCCCCCATGCCTGTCATTACCATTGTAAAAAATTTACTTCGTTTTTTATTTACTCTGCACTAATAAAGGTACACAGTATGTTTACTGCAATATTCTGTGCTTTTTAATACCTGTACCCTTCATATAAAATACAATACAATACTTTTTATAATGTATCAGTACTGTAATGATTAAATGAAAAACTAGTAAATTTGACAATGGCTAAGCTTACCCGCCACCTACTCTCCTCCCAGTAGAGAGGTCTGAGTGAAAAAATTGCCTTATTATTCGACTTGTCAGGTAATTTTGATGTCAAATTAATAATTATTCATTGTATTTTTTCTAATGTGTTTAATATTTTATAATAACCATGACAAAACATACACTGATCATACGAGAATATATAATAATAAATGTTGGAGAGTGTGTGTTGGAGGTGTTTGCATTGCCTCTGTAGTGGATTCCTCCCCTACAAACGCTATTTGTTGCTGACTAGCCGACCCCGCAAATTCCCCAGTGTATGCCTCGTGATCTAGGTCAGCAACCAGCGCTGCCTTACATGACTGAGGTCAACTATTAAGCCACGCCTACCTCCAGTATATAAGACCTCACCTCGTGGTGACCTCTCTCTTACTACCTAGAGCCACCAGCAAGCAAAACCTCCTCCTCCGCTCCTGCCTGGCGGCCCTCGCTCCAGCTGGCGACCATGGCGACCCACAAGCTGGTCCTCCTCTGAGCACCCTCACCAACCAGCTCTCCCTACTCAACGCTTGTAACCATGCTGCCTTCCCAGCACCAAGCTGCATTGTACATCCAATACAATAGATATACAGAGAGCACATTGTGAGTTTCCTGTCTCCATCCCATCCTGAGTGTGAACCAATATCACGTACCCCACACCTCACCCACTGCCTCCCTCCAACTCGCAGTGTCTAACACAAAAGATTTTATGCCTGATGTGGTGTTGGGGTATTAATTAATGAATACAATATTGTATTGTATTGTATTTTAATGAATAGTAGTGACAATTGTAGTACACTACAACGCTGTTGAGTGGGGGATTAGTAGGTTTGAGGACCTGAAGATGTCTTTAATAAGCATGAAAGCTAAAATACAGTGTTTTTTTATACAGTAGTACCCCGATTTATGCGGTCAATTGATTCCACAGGGTACCGCGGAGAGTGAAAACCGCGTAAATTGAACAACAGAACATATGGGATTAATTCCAATAGAGACTGGCCCGACCCCCAAACTTCACTTTTTCAGACACAATACCTGTTGTTGTAAAAATAACATCTTAATTTTATGATGGTATGCACACGCAATTAATATTTAAGAGAAATACAGTCGCCAGGTTAATGTCCATTCAAATAATGGACTCAACTCCCCCCCCCCCCCCCTTCCCAGCTCACTGGCTCCTACCTCTCTCAGAAATGTTTGGGTGAAAACACTAGATTTTAACGTATAGTAATAAATAATACCTCAGACTAAAGTTAGGATAATATAATTGGCATTTCTGGATTCCTTGCAGGTCAGGGAATATTTTGAATGTAAACTTCATATATTTGGCACAAAAGATAAAATATTTGCGTTGTGTAAACCAAATTATTACATTAGATCTAAAATTTGTATGTCTAATGCAAAATCCATGATGTTTACATTCAAAATGATCATCATATTGTAAGAATTCCAGCAATGTAAATTATATTCTGGCCGAGTAATTTGTATGAATTTTATGAGCTAAAACAAATATCTTCAGTTAAAAAAAATAAAAATATTCTTCAGGACCCTATCTGTCAATCAAAATACCCCACCTTGCCTCCCCCCTCTTCACACCATGCCAGCTGGGTCGGTCGGTCCCAACCCTCCCCCCCACCCCCCACCTTCCCTCCCTACCAGAGAAATGTTTGGGAGTACACATTATATTTACATTTTTAGTAATAAATAATACCTCAGACTAAAGTTAGGATAATATAATTGATATTTCTGGATTCCTTGCAGGTCAGGGAATATTTTGAATGTAAACTTCATATATTTTGCACAAAAGATAAAATATTTGCTTTGTGTAAACCAAATTATTACATTAGATCTAAAATTTGTATGTCTAATGCAAAATCCATGATGTTTATATTCAAAATGATCATCAAATTGTAAGAATTCCAGCAATGTAAATTATATTCTGGTCCAGTAATTTGTATGAATTGTATGAGCTAAAACAAATATCTTCAGTTAATAAAAAAAAAAAAATATTCTTCACGACACTATCTGTCAATCAAAGTATCCCCAACTTGCCTCCCCCCCCCCTCTTCCAACCGCGGCGCCAGATGGTCAGTCGGTCGGTCCATCCCTCCCTCCCCCCCACCAACCCTCCCTACCAGAGAAGCTTTGGGAGAAAATAGTAATTTACATTTTTAGTAATAAATAATAACTCAGACTAAAGTTAGGATAATATAATTGGCATTTCTGGATTCCTTGCAGGTCAGGGAACATTTTGAATGTAAACTTCATATATATTGCACAAAAGATAAAATACTTGCTTTGTGTAAACCAAATTATTACATTAGATCTAAAATTTGTATGTCTAATGCAAAATCCATGATGTTTATATTCAAAATGATCATCATATTGTAAGAATTCCAGCAATGTAAATTATATTCTGGCCGGGTTAATTTGTATGAATTTTATGAGCTAAATAAAAAAAAAAAATTATACAGTATTACCCCGCCTAATGCGGTTTCACTTAACGCGTTTTTTCATATACGCGGTGCCTCGCCAGAGCTGAACTTTCACTTAACACGGATTTTTCCCACATATACGCGGTGAGTGTCCGGCTCGAGACGCTATTTTTAGATTTGCCCCACCCGCCACCCTGCCTGACTGCCTGTTTTAGCTCATAAAATTCATACAAATTACCCGGCCAGAATATAATTTACATTGCTGGAATTCTTATAATTTGGTGATCATTTTGAATATAAACATCATATATTTTGCATTAGACATACAAATTTTAGATAAAATGTTTTCTCTAGTAAATATGTTATCTTTTGTGCAAAATATATGACATTTATATTCAAAATATTCCTGGTCTTACAAGGAAACCAGCAATGTCAATTATATTATCCTAACTTTAATCTGAGGTATTATTTAATACAAAATGTTAAAATCTATTTTTTTCACCCACTCTTTCTCTTGGTGGGAGGTGGGGGGAGGGTTGGGATTGACCGCGCTGTTGGAAGAGGGGGGGAGGCAAGGTGGGGTACTTTGATTGACAGATAGTGTCGTGAAGAATATTTTTTTTTTTATTAACTGAAGATATTTATTTTAGCTTATAAAATTCATACAAATTACCCGGCCAGAATATAATTTACATTGCTGGAATTCTTATAATTTGGTGATCATTTTGAATAAAAACATCATATATTTTGCATTAGACATACAAATTTTAGATAAAATGTTTAATCTGAGTAAATATGTTATCTTTTGTGAAAAATATATGACACTTATATTCAAAATATTCCTGGTCTTACAAGGAATCCAGCAATGTCAATTATATTATCCTAACTTTAGTTTGAGGTATTATTTATTACTATACCTGGTTTTCCCCCAAAAAATTTCTCAGAGAGGGAAGAGCCAGCAGTGTAGTGTGAGAAGAGGGGGAGGGAGTTGAGTCCATTATTTGAATGGACATTAACTTGGCGACTGTATTTCTCTATTTCTCTTAAGTATTAATTGTGTGCATGTACCATCATAAAATTAAGATGTTATTTTTACTACAACATAGTTATGTGTCTTCAAAAAGTGGAGTTTGGGGGTCGGGCTGGTTTCTATTGGAATTAATCCCATATGTTCTGTTGTTCACTTAACGCGGATTTCACTTAACGCGGGACCCTCTGGGTTATATTGACCGCGTTAAGTGGGGTACAACTGTACTTCAAGCGTGTATATGAGTAGATGCACCGCGGAAAGTGAAAGTCCGGTTCTGGCAAGGTACCGCGTAAATGAGAAATCGCGGAAAGTGAAACCGTGTAAAGCGGGGTAATACTGTAATATTTTTGCTGAAATGACGTACATATTACAGTGGAAAGTGGGATAAAATCGTGACGAAAACAATGACTTTCGCTTTCTTTCGTTCAAAAGATGTTACCGTAATCGCTTTACGAATGGTTTTCAGTTAAAAAACTGTTGTATTACAATAATATTCTATCCTAATTGACTTGAATAAATACTACGATACCATATTTCTGAATATTTTCATTAAAACCCATCAAAATCATTTTCCTTGTCATCATCTGCAGCACTAAACAGCTTCTCCCAATCCTCTCCTTGATCTGGGTTTGAGGCTACGTGTTTTTCTAATCGTTTTCAGTTAAAAAACTATTACATCACACATATATTTTACCTAAACTGCGCCTGAATGAATATATTCTCGGAACTAAATAGTAGTTTTGCTGAAACGTGGTGTATTTCAATGTAAAATAGGATAAAATACATGACGAAAACAAAAGACTTTACCTAAGCTTCCAATGTTCTTGAGATGTTACTCGTTTTTTTAATAGTTTTCGGTTAAAATTCTGTTATATTACAATGATATTCTATTCATACTGTGCTTGATATAATGCATTCACGGAAATGTAATATTTTTGCTGAAATTACGTACATATTACAGTGGAAAGTGTGATAAAATCGTGACGAAAACAATGACTTTCGCTTTCTTTCGTTCAAAAGATGTTACCGTAATCGCTTTTTGAATGGTTTAGTTAAAAAACTGTTGTATTACAATAATATTCCCTCCTAATTGACTTGAATAAATACTTGAATGGAAATATACAATATTTTTGTTGAAAATACCCGCGTTTCAGTGTAAATTGGTGTAAAGTGTCGTGTCGTAATAATAAATGGTAAACAATTTGCCTTCGGCACTCGGTGTTTCGGGCACGGCTAGCCTCAGGTTATAGGACGTAGAGCGTTTTTACTGAAGGTTTTGTTGTTCCATTACCCTCAAAAACGTGGGTCGACCTATAAACGAGGAATATCATAAATTAACGATTTCTTGGTCACAAAATCAGGATCGACTTATAAACGAGGGGGGGTTATAGACGAGTATATACGGTAATTACATAAGTTATAACCATGCATGCGAGATCAGCATAAAATGCGACCCCACTGTATACAGCATACAGGTATCCCTCGAGATACAAATGGACCTCAACTTTAAGGGACACTCTGACCCATTCGAACCAGGTTCATACAGCCAATGACCTTTATACAATGGGGAATGGGACATCAAAAAGCCATTGGTAAGTGATTGATTATTATATTGATATTAATAACAAATGGGGGAAAATAGGTTCTGCTCCTGACCCCATGAAGAGCCCAAACAAGTTTTATATCCTGCTGTTATAATGATTAAATAATGTCTAAATAACTCAAATAATTTATAAGTAAGACATAAAATCAATAAATTTTCACAAAATATTTTAATTTACCTCCCAAGAATGTGTGTGTGTGTGTGGACTTGGCAGGTCGCTAAGTTAGATGTCACCATAACTACACAGCCTTATCTCTCCTCCTACCAGGTGGAGATGTGATATTGTTATTTTTCAACTAGCAATTTTGAGTAGATACAGTCTCGCCACGACTTACGATGGGGTTCCGTCCCGACGACCAGGTCGTAAGTCGAATTGGTCGTAAGTCGAATTGGTCGTAAGTCGAAAAGGCGAAAATAATACATAGAAATTCTAAAATGGGTGTCTCTTTTTCTTCTCAGCACCACGAGAACTCTCACTTTTATGCTTGCCAGCCATTTTAAAGGGAATTACAAACAAAAAATTTGTCAGTACACAGCACGATCACTAACGTCGGGACTCGAAAATACATGATGTGAAAAATATTTTATACGACCATGGCCATCGTATGTCCCGGTTGTTGTAAGTCGAGGAGAGACTGTATATATATTTTTATTAATTTTCTTTTACTCTGTTACATGCACACAGAATTGTCCATATAGAATGAACAAAAAAAAAACAAAGAAAAAAGAAGAAAAATGATTATCACAAGGTCAAAAACATTAAGACAATAAAAACAGTTCTTACGTCAGTGGTAGTTCAAGTGCAATCGTGGGAAGGGAAGGGTGGGAGTCAGAAGGGAATGTTGGTAATGGTGGTGAGTGGTGGTGAGTATTGGTGGTGGTGAGTGCTGTTGTTGTTGTTTGTTGTGATCCAGAGCCACCTTTTCCAATCTGATAATCTAGAGGATGTCCAAGGATGGGTGCAGGGTCATCTCCACCCCCCCCTCCTGCCCATTACAGAGCCCATCAAAGGAAGGTCAATGCCAGAGATAAGATCCTGGTGACCCCAAAGGTAATGGGGGAGAATATGTGGGTAACCACCAGATGGTCAAGATGGCAGCTCCTGGACCATAGAAGTGCCAAGTCCCCTGATGCCTGCTTGACCCTATAGCCACACTGTGACCAGCCGAATAACTTGATTGGGCCCAACCAAGCTGCCCGACTAGCTGGAAAAGGGGACCAAAAAGGTGTGTTGCTAGCCGAGAGTGGTGGAAGTCATTCAATGTTAGATGTGCCATCAATTACATTGACAAATCCTGGAAAGAAGTAAGGTCATCAACTTTCAAAGCATCCTGGAAGTCACTCTAGCCGGAGTGTGTGTGTGTGCATACCTTCACTGGATTCCCTTCTTTAGCTGCAACTGTGCAAGACTTATTTTCAGATGAAAAGTAGGTGGTGAGGGGTTCTCAGACTTTGAGACTTCAGATATTGTTGACCTCCTTGACTCTCACAATGAGCAACTTAGTGTTGACGATCTTGTAATGTTGACTGCTACAGAAGAAAACAAGGAGGAAGCAGATGATGATATTGTTCTGGAGGTAAAGGAGATGACGACGAAGCAGATGGCTGAATTTTTCAAGTCAGCTGATGAGTTTGCACAGTGTGTTATGGACATGGACCATAGTTTAGAGAGGAGCCAGCATTTCAACCATGTGATACTGTCTGCCCTTGCACCCTACAAACAACTTTATTCTCAGAAGCAACGAGCTGCAAAACAGACCACTGTTACCCAGTACTTCAGGCCCACGTCAACCATTCCAATTCCACACTCCGTGCCAGTAGCATCACCTTCACCTGCTCTGAGTTCTGAGGACGACATTAACCGAGCTGAGACTTCCGTTAGCCTACCAGACCTTCCTTCGTCACTTTCAGCACCACAGGAACCTACACCTTCACCTGAGAGTAACATCTACGACCAGGGACGGACTGGGACTGAAAAGTGGCCCTGGACTTTCACTCAGACCAGCCCCCACAGTCAGAGAGCAAAGCAAAGGGTATTTGGACACATTTTAAGGTTAGTATTAAGTACTTCATCCAATTGGCTTATTAAGCCAAGGCCAGATCCATGAATTATGTTGGGAGGGGGCAGGGATCACAAGATCTAAAAGCCCAGAGGCAGGATGGAATAGTTTTTTTCATTTTGGGGGATTTTGACCCCCCCCCCCCTTAAATATGCCCTTGTATTGGATAATTAAGTATACTTTAGACTGTGTACATTTGCTTAGGACTAGCAGCAGCTACTAAATTATAGGCATACCCCTACATTCACATGGTGCCAGTGGAACTACGACAGAACACACACATACTGTTGGAGTAGAAGATGTTGCTACAACAGAACATACACACACAGTCAAACTAGTAGATGGTGCTGCTACTACTAGTAGCAACACTATGAGGAAGAGAAGAGGCAGGACGGTGTGGTGCCAGGAGAGAAAAGAGCAGTTGTTCAAACCCTGCCCAGTGGTAAGCTCGTGATAGTTGGGGACAGCCAGGTGAGGTTCTTAGATAGGACTTTTTGTGCAAGAGACAGGAAACGTAGGACTAGGGTGTGTTTTCCTGGGGCTGGGATAGGGCATGTAGCTGAGAGGATAGGTAGGGTTTTGTCAGGGGAGGGTACCAAGCCAGTAGTGTCTTAGTGTAAGAAGTAACGACATAGGAAATATTAGGGGTGAGGACATTTTCAAGAGGTATAGGGAGACGCTAAGGAAGGTTAGAGACAGGGGAGGGATCCCGATAATATGTGGTGTCTTGCCTAGAAGAGGAGTTGGCAGTGAATGGCTGTCCAGGGGAAATTGCAATAAATTGTCAACAAGAAAAACATTGTGAAAGCATTGGTTGGGCGTTCATTGATAACTGGCAACCATTCTATGGCAATGACTACCTGTACAGTCATGACGGAGTACACTTGTCTCGCGCGGGGATAAAGACGTTGTCTGCATCCCTGGAGCGTGAAATTGTCACTCCAAAGATGGGGGGGGGGGGGGGGGGGGGTGTTGCCAGTAGAAAGAAGTCAGGGTAAGTGGGAGTCATAAAACAAGCAGGTCCAGGGGAGTAAAATTGGTTACTCAGGACAAGGGGTAAAACAGGACCAGGGAAGGGTAGGTTTAAATGTACAGTATACTATACAAACAATAGGAGTGTTAGAAATAAAATAGACTTGCTGAGAGCGGTTGAATGTACCGAGAATGTAGACGTCATAGCAATCACCGAAACTTGGATGAATCTGGCGAGCAAGAACATTTTATCAGAGTACCACATAGAAGGGTACAACCTTTTTCACAAGGACAGGGATGGTAGGAAGGAGGGAGGGGTCGCACTCTTCGTCAGGGATACAATAAAATGTTGTATTAATAATTCAATAAAGGGTGAAATAGGAACCGAGTCTGTATGGGTAGAAATTGCGGAATGAAGAGAAAAACTAATTATGGGAGTGATTTACAGGCCTCAAAGTCTTGGGAAGGAAGCAGCTCAGCTCAAATGGCAGGAAATGAGTAGGGCAGCAAAATACAACAACCTGTGCATCATGGGGGATTTCAACTTCAGAAATATTGACTGGGACAACATTATAGATGACTATGAATCTGAAGACTTCCTAGATGCAGTACAGGACAATTTTTTAAAACAACTAATTACAGAACCTACTAGAGGTGACAATATATTAGACCTAGTATTAACAAATAAAAAAAATTGTATCCGAGATATCACAATAGGGGAAGAACTACCATAGGGAACAGTGATCACAGAGAAGTCAGGTTCACCCTAAATTGGGAAACGAAAAACAATGACAATAAGGTCAGAGTCCCAGGCTTTCGATCAGCAGATTACGAGGGGTTAAGAAGGTACCTAGGTGAGGTCGCCTGGGAACAGTCAGGTTAGTCCCCTGTAGGATCGGGTGAAGTCACTGGTGACACAACAACTGGCCATGACTATAATGTATTACCTAGAATACTATGTAAAGCACAGGAGCAAAATATACCCTACAGAAAAATTAGGTCAAATATGAATGAGCCAAGGTGGATGAATTAAAAACTTAAACATGACATATGAATAAAGAAAGGAATTTATAAGAAAGTAAATGTAGGGGAGGAGCATCTCAAAAACAGGTATAATGAACTATCTAGGAATGTTAAGAAAAATGTAAGGATGGCAAAGAGGGACTACGAAATCAGGAAAGCAAGAGAATCCAAGGCAAATCCCAAGGGATTTTTTAGGTATATAAGACAAAGGTCAAGGACAAAGTGGGGACTTTAAAGTCAGAGAGAGGGGAAGTGATCGATGATAATGAGAAAATAAGCAAAGCATTAAACAGCTACTTCTTATCAGTTTTCACAGAAGAAATTCACGAGGAAATGCCAGAAATGGAACTGATATTTAGGGGAAATGAAGAAGAGAAATTAAAGAATATCACTATCAGAAACGAGGATGTTCTTAAGAAGATAAATAAATTAAAGAAGACAAAATCCCCAGGGCCAGATGAAATTTTCCCTCAAGTTTTGAAAGAGTGTAAGGAACAGATTAGCAAACCCCTCGAAAATTTATTTACAAAATCATTAGACATGGGAGTTGTGCCAGTTGTGGAAACAGGCAAATGTAGTACCTATACAGTTGGTCCTCCTATTATGCGGTCCCACAATCTGCGTTTCACCGTTAACGCGGTGCCTTGCCAGAACCTAACATTTTCACATTCCGCGGTCGTGAACCCCATTACGCGGAGAGCGGCTGGCAAGCCGCGCCATTTTTGGATCCAAACCTCCCGCCATCCGCCATGTTGTGTAAGAGGCGCGAAAATGGTGCGCACAAGATCGCCCAGTCATCAAAACATTACCGAGTTCTTCACCCGCCACCCACTACAGCCGGCCCAAGTCAGTATTACCCCGCTTTACACGGTTTCACTTTCCGCGATTTCTCATTTACGCGGTACCTTGCCAGAACCGGACTTTCACTTTCCGCGGTGCATCTACTCATATACGCGTGAAGTATAATTTTTATATTTTTTTATTTAGCTCATAAAATTCATACAAATTACCCGGCCAGAATATAATTTACATTGCTGGAATTCTTACAATTTGATGATCATTTTGAATATAAACATCATAGATTTTGCATTAGACATACAAATTTTAGATCTAATGTTTACTCTGAGTAAATATGTTATCTTTTGTGCAAAATATATGACATTTATATTCAAAATATTCCTGGTCTTACAAAGAATCCAGCAATGTCAATTATATTATCCTAAATTTAGTCTGAGGTATTATTTATTACTAAAAGTTAAAATCTAGTTTTTTCACTCAACATTTCTCTGGTAGGGAGGGGAGGTGGAGGGTGGGGGGGGGGAGGGTTGGGACCGACCGACCATCTGGCGCGGTTGGAAGAGGGGGGGAGGCAAGTTGGGGAATTCTTACAATTTGATGATTATTTTGAATATAAACATCATAGATTTTGCATTAGACATACAAATTTTAGATCTAATGTTTACTCTGAGTAAATATGTTATCTTTTGTGCAAAATATATGAAATTTATATTCAAAATATTCCTGGTCTTACAAGGAATCCAGCAATGTCAATTATATTATCCTAACTTTAGTCTGAGGTATTATTTATTACTAAAAGTTAAAATCTATTTTTTTCACTCAACATTTCTCTGGTAGGGAGGGAAGGTGGGGGGTGGGGGGGAGGGTTGGGACCGACCGACCATCTGGCGCGGTTGGAAGAGGGGGGGAGGCAAGTTGGGGTACTTTGATTGACAGAGAGTGTCGTAAAGAATATTTTTTTTTTATTAACTGAAGATATTTGTTTTAGCTCATAAAATTCATACAAATTACTGGACCAGAATATAATTTACATTGCTGGAATTCTTACAATATGGTGATCATTTTGAATATAAACATCATGGATTTTGCATTAGACATACAAATTTTAGATCTAATGCAATAATTTGGTTTCCACAAAGCAAGTACAGGTTGTACCTCTCTAGTCCGGCAACCTCGGGACCTGACTGGTGCCGGACCATGGAAATTACCGGACCATGGAAATTCACCCTTTTCCTGGATAGATAGTGACTTGTGCTTATGCCTGGGAGCACTAGCACCACTTTCTCTGCGTCATGGTCTCTTTGAAGACATATTGAAGGGTTAAGTGTCGTATAGTAGCTTCTCAAATTTCGCGAGTTTTTAATTCTTAACGTATTTTATTGGAACACACAAAAAAATAAATAAATAAAAATTTTGACGGCGGAAACTTGAATTTCGACGGGTTTGAACGGCCCGCCAACGTGCAGACGACGTGCATAATCGTGTACACAGCGTCATTTCTTTTATGTACAAAAGATTAATTATTGCATATTACTGAATGTCTTTTTTATTGAATTAATATTTATGTGTGCAAAATGAGCAATACAATTCATTAATAATACGTAGAATATTAAAACACACGAGGAAATGACATCATTGTTTTCGTTGATTACAAAACCAGTGACTGACTGGTTCTACATATAAAACTGAAGAAAATAAGACCTTGGTTGTAGCTGGAGTAAAATTAATATGGTTGTTTTAAGTAATGTTATTTAATATTAATAAATGGAACAATAGAAGTAGCTAACGATAATGGTAAAGAAAAAGAGAGATCGCATATGTAAGTGCGCATGCGCACACGTGAAAACATATCGTCATTACTTTACATAAGAATATGAAAGCAACACTTATTTACTGTTCATATATATTTTAATTAATGTTTCTGAATTTGTTTTTATTGAATTAATGTACGTGTGTGCAAAATTAACAATACAATTTATTAATAATATGTGGAATATTAGAGGAGACGAGACGGCTGCCTGCTTTGTTTATGTTAAAGCTTACGAAACCAGTGACTGATTGGTTCTACATATAAAACTGAAGAAAATAAGACCCTGAGTTTAGCTGTAGTAAAATTAATGTAAAAAATGAATATGGTTGCTTGAAGTACCTGTAATGTTATTTATTGTTAATAAATGGAACAATATAAGTAGCTAACCATTAATGGTAAAAAAAAAGTGAGACTGCTCGTATGTAAGTGCGCACATGTGAAAATATATCGTCATTACTCTACATAAGAATATGAAAGCAACACTTATTTACTGTTCATATATATTGAAGGGTTAAATGTTGTACTCTGTATAGACAAGCAGAGAGAGAGCAGCCGAACTGCCGGATGTATACAAACCTTAATTTCCCGCGGCTTTTTTTTTTTTTTTTTTTTAAGGGGATTAGCCCACCCAGGCATAGGTCACTGACCCACATTGGGGCCTGAGGGGCCAAAATTTAATACTCCTGTAATAATAATAATAATTCAGATAAAAAAAAAAAAAAAAAAAAACCTGCCTATCTACCTATTGGACAAACTAAAATCGTTCCGGACCACGGGAGTTTCCGGACCACAGAATGCCGGACTAGAGAGGTACAACCTGTATTTTATCTTTTGCGCAAAATATATTAAGTTCACATTCAAAATATTCCCTGACCTGCAAGGAATCCAGAAATGTTAATTATATTATCCTAACTTTAGTCTGAGGTATTATTTATTACTAAACGTTAAAATCTAGTGTTTCACCTAATCATTTCTCAGAGAGGTAGGGGCCAGTGAGCTGGGAAGAGGTGGGGGGGGGATTTGAGTCCATTATTTGAATGGACATTATCCTGGCGACTGTATTTCTCTTAAATATTAATTGTGTGAGCATACCATCATAAAATTTAGATGTTATTTTTACTACAACATAGGTATTGTGTCGGAAAAAGTGGAGTTTGGGGGTCGGGCCAGTCTCTATTGGAATTAATCCCATATGTTCTGTTGTTCACTTTACGCGGTTTTAACTTTCCGCGGTACCCTGTGGGTTCAATTGACCGCTTAAATCGGGGTACTACTGTAGACAACAAACTTGACTGGAAGGCCCATGTAAATAACACAGTCAAGGCAGCTTCGTACAGTCTATACATGCTACGACGACTTAGGTCACTTGGGACACCCACCCCAGAGCTGAGGACCATCTATAACGCCTTTATTCTCCCTAAACTAACGTATGCGTCACCAGCCTGGTCGTCTTCCCTCAACTCCACCCAACAACGTCAGCTAGAGAAGGTACAGAAAAGAGCCTGCAGAATCATGCTTGGCGCTGACTACTCCGGCTACACCAACGCTCTCTCCACCCTGGAAATGCCATCCCTCAGTGACCTCCACCACCAAGCACTGGAAAGGTTTGGCAGCCAACTATTGCACCACCCTCGTCATCGCCACCTCCTGCCACCGGCAGCCCCCCACCCACCTCGCGCAGTCCGCCACTACAACAAAATTCAGCCCATAAGAGCCTGCACCGATAGATATAAGAATAGCACCATCCCATCTATTGTTAAAATAATAAACAACTCCTGATTTATGTACTGTACAGCCCTGTAAATGTATTCAACGCACATTATATCATTGTCTAAATCAAATGTAGGTCTATATATTTTCAGCCACCGGCTGCAACTCTATTAATAAACCGTTTTTTATTATTATTATTATTATTATTATTGTTATTATTATTATTATTATTTTATATGGTATTTGAAATATTTTGCTCCAGTACTTCCTGAATTCGGGTTCTTGTTCTTTCAGTTTGGTTAATTTGATTTGATTGCTATTTAAAATGTAGTTTGATTTATTGCTGGAGGATTTAGCACTTTAATGCATATGCCGAAGGCTGAAGTAGGTTTTACTGTATCATGTGTTTGAGGTCTCTCTGTAGGTGTGAGCATATTAATGGAAATTAGATCAATTTAGCGAACTAGTTCACTTAATCGAGCGAAAAATAATGGAAAAATGCCTTCCGCTAAATCGAGAGTTCGTGATATCGGATTCCGTTACATCGAGAGTATACTGCATAAGAAAAGGTGAATAGAGTAGAGCAGGTTAGTTGTGACCATCTTAGACATTATTAATATCAAGAAATAGCTCTGTGAATGAGATACAATAAAAAAGACCATTACAGGAAATTAAAAGATCAATCCAAATAAATAAAGAACTGTATATGTTACTGACCATAACTATTGTGTAAGTTGGAGCAACACCATCACAGTGGCGATGAAATGCATCAGCAGAATAACCGTGAGTTGAAGCTCGATACACAAGGCGCCACATCTGCTTGTTAACACCGTACCAGCTGTTTAGCACACGTTGTAGTGACATCTTTTCCTGAGAAACAGCAGTTATTTTACAACATGCATACATAACACAAAAAATTAATTTGGGGAACATGATAAATGAGGACATGAAATCTTTATACAGTACAGTGATCTCTCGGTTAACGAACGCCTCGGTTAACGAAATTTGGTTAACGAATTACCTTCCATAAGATTCTTCACTCCGGTTAATGAAAAAATTTTGGTTCACAAATTCCTTACGAATTTTTCCCAACATGTTTTCGCTTGCTCACCAGCTGCAGTATTAGTCCGCCAATACAGTAATCGGTTTTAGGGTTTAAATTCGTTACCATTTGAGTAAATATCAAGAAGGTTGTACTATTCAATAATTTTCCAATTCTTATATTAAAGTTTCTAGTAATTTTAACAATTATTTAGCATAATTGAAGTACAGGGAACTAGTTTTTAGCGTGCCAAACAGCCACTTGACTCACCCAGAATGGCATCAGTTTGTGTCTCTGCTCAGTGGAAGCATCTTGCTTGAGACTCCCTTTAACATAAACTATTTTTACATTTTTACAGTACAATTATTGGTCATTCTGAAGTTTATTTTACATATTGACAATATATAATGCAGTGTAGTGTTGATTTAAAGAAAATAATCTTGAATTACACCAAGTGAACTAAAATTTTATGGGTGAAATGGCGGCATGGGGTGACTTCTCTTCCACCCCAATGCCTTCTCTTCTCCCTTCTCCTCCGCCCCATCTCCATTCTAATTCCCATCATCATCATCATCAACCAGGAGCCTTCTACATGCATACCTCAAAGTAAGTGTACTTTACTGCATTTATTTTTCGTTTGTATGCAATTTTCAGTGAGCTGGAACCAATTACCCAAAATCCCATTGAAACAATGGTTCAGTTAACTTAATTTTCGGTTAACGAACGACCATCTGGAATGAATTGTGTTCATTAACTGAGGGACCACTGTATAGTCTTGGTTTACGCGGATTTTTTATAAGCGGTTGGTCATTTACGCGGCACCTGTCCAGATGCGCCAATTATTAGTTACGCGGTACATTCCTGAATTTACGCGGGAAGCGGCGCGGACAAACTGCGCGCTAGGTCGCTCTTACGTCACCGCTGACGTCAGATGACGTTTCGGACTCTGATTGGGCCACGTATTCTTACCACCCACGCACCCCCTCCGCCGCGAGCTGTGATTGGTCTATTTAACTTTGCTTGCCCTGCCACCAGGGGCGATGAGTCGATGACCTTGACTGCGTCAGTCCCATTGTCTCCCTCGTGCCCACCCGCCACCCACCACAGCCAGCCCAAGTCAGTGATAGTGAGGATATGGACTTTGAGGGGTTTGACAAGGAGGCCCTGCTAGCCTCTGTGGTGGATAGTGATACAGTTGATACAAGTGATACAGGTGATGGCCAATAATCTGCCCTCTGCCTAGGAACCAACCCCCCATCCCAGTGTGCCCAGCCATCTCTTCTACTAACGTAAGTGTTACAAAACCTAATATTATTGAAATTTCTCTTAAATATTAATTGTGTGTGCATACCATCATAAAATTTAGATGTTATTTTTACTACAACGTACGTATTCTGTCAGAAAAAGGGTAGTCTGGGGGTCGGCCCAGTCCCTATTTCAATTAATCCCATATGTTCTGTTATTTCATTTACACGTTTCGCGTTATACGCGGACCTCCATGGGTTTAATTGACCGCATAAAACGAGACTATACTGTAATGTAAAATTTTAGTGGAACAATAATAGCAAAATAAAAGGAGCATGCAGCAAAATCTACTGATCACAAAAAAAAATCATATGACAAGCTCATTAGTATTGTTAGATGACTATGGAGTGTTAAAATAGCTTGAGTGGCAATCTTAATTTCAGTATAATACTGGACTGAGAAGCAAATCTTGGAAGTTTTTAAGAAGACTTTAATAAATTGAACTGACAATTATGAGTGAAACAAACACCAACTACTTGCTCATTCTGAGAAAAAAGAAAGTAAGAAAAAAATGAAGATGACAAATCAAACAGTAAATAGAAGGAAATATATAATAATAAAACAAAGTGCTGTACTGCCCACGGGAATCATGACCAAGTAGAAAAATTACATGAATAAGCCATTAAATATAACAAAATAACATTATATTACATAATCTAACAATGATTTTCATCTGAAAATTCATGTAGTGAACTGCTGTGACTTAATGGGAGCAATAACAAAGAACCAACATCCCTATATGGGTGCAACACTTGGATCATGGGCCTATGGTCGAGGGGTATAGTCAGACTCAAGATAATCTCTCTCTCTCTCTCTTAGTGTATGATTGTGTTAGCCCTGCACTTATCTTGCTAGATAATCAATCATGTGGGTTGTTACACAACTGGACACACCTACAAAGCAAAATAATGTATGTCACTTATAAGTGTGTGGGCTCAGTTATGCTCCAAGCATTTTTTTTCTTTTTTTTTTAAAGGGGAATAGCCCACCCGGGCACAGGTCATCGACCCACAATGGGACCTAGGGGGTGAAAAAATAGGAGTAAACATTAAAAATAGAAAAGAAATAGATTATATTACTCTACACCACGAAGATGCCGGAAAACCAACTTTTTGAAGTGAGACAGATTGCATGAGTATGGAAACACAGAAGATGGCAGAGCATTCCACAGTTTGGCTGTGTGAGGAAAGAAGGATGTACTACAAGTACACCACCGATTATCCGATTATCCGGGAACTGATGGTCCGGCACTTGCCTCCCTCCCTCCCAGCCGGGGTGAAGCTAGTTTTAGGCTTAACGTTTTTATCTTATCAAATGTAGGTGACTAGACTTAGCAGAATATAAATTGCATTGGTGGTATCCTTGCAAGATAGTGATAAATTTGAGCTTAAACATCACATAGTTTGTACAAGAGATAGAAATTCTAGACTAGTGTAGTACATTTGTGTACAAGTTATTTAACTCATATTTTCAGGAAGATATATGAAACTTTCTTCATTTATTTTTACTCATTAACATGCACACACCACCCTAAATATATATATTGTGAAAAAGTAAAAGAAATAATTGTCCTAAGGGTAAACCTGTAAGAAGTTAATTACTAAAATTTTTATGTCTAGTACAAACTATGTGATGTTTCTACTCAAATTGATCACTATCTTACAAGAATTACACCAATGCAAATTATATACTGCCAAGTCAATTCAATGACATTTTATAAGTGGAAAACTAAAACTCCTTCTGTTTTAATAACTACGCACTTTGTTATCTCTCCTCCCTGACAGCTCTCAACATCTCAACCTTCTCCCTCCTTCACAGCCAGGGTGAAGGCAGTTTAGGCTTAAAGTTTTTATCTTATAAAATGTCGCAGACTAGACTTAGCAGAATATAAATTACATTGCTGGAATCCTTGTAATATAGTGATTAGTTTAAGTATAAACATCACATAGTTAGCACAAGAGATAAAATTTTTAGTCTAATGAAGTACATTTGAGTACAATGTGTGTACAGTAACGTTACTCAAAATTATGGCATTTTCACATTTAATTTACATTTAATATTTGTTTAATTTAAGTTTCTAGCAGTCCATGGTGCTTTAGAGACACAGGAGGTGTATAATTAGTGGGTCAGAGGTGTATTGTTGAATTATTATTACCTGACCTCGGTTGGTCCGGCAAAACGGATAATACGGCAAGGCTTTGGAACTAAGGGTGCCGGAAAATCGGTGGTGGACCTGTATACAGTAATGGGTTATTCCAGTGTGACCGACAGCCAGAGAGAAACTGTGAGCACTGCAGGCAAGACGAGTGTTACGAATCCACGGCCTTGCCAGAGGAACACAGGATGCCAAATCCACCGAATATTTCCCGTTAAAAGTACCTGTAAAAGAGAGAGTGAAGCAACATTGCAGCAAAGAGAGAGGGAAGAAAGATTATCAACTAAAGGAGGAGAGTCAATAAGCCTTTGATTCCACCCTATCTAACAGTTGGACAGAAGATCCACCCCAGATATGAGAGCAGTACTCCAGGTTACGATGAATGAGTCCCTTATAAATGTGAAGCAACTACTCAGGAGTGAAGTAGCTACGGCTTCTGTACAGCATTCCCAGCTTTCAGGAGGCAGCTTTAGCAATGTTTTGGATGTGTGATTTCCATGATATATTAGAGGAAATGGTGAGATCTAGTACAGTGTACTATATATCTATTTTACAACTTGGCAGAATGATTGTGTCCTGAAATGTGATTGGTGGTAGATCTTCTAATTTGGAAAGTGTAATGAGTAAATACCGTACTGAGCTATATTACTTTTGAATTTAACCAAGTTTCTACCTCACCCACCCAGAAATGCTAGAAACTGGAAGTTGTCATTTCTGACCGAACACTCATAACCAACATAAAAAAAAATATGAATGAATCTGAACACCTGTTTAAATTTACCTGATTTACCTATTGACCATTATAACTAGAGGTAGTAGGTAGTAGGCAGCTAGCAAACAGGGAGGTACTACTGCTTGGGAAGATATTGGAAGCTTAATGTATTGTCTAATGGTAGACCCTGTTGCCATATGGCAGATAGACCTTATTAATGTACCCATGACTCATAATTAAATAATACTTAACCCAAACCCAATCTAAGTTCATCATAACTAATAAAAAACGGGGGTAAAAATTAACAATGGTATCGCATTTTTTCTTAGAAAAAGAATTATGTTCATAAACTTTCTATCCGATACATTCAGTAGTGATTAATTCGCTTCAGCATGATGTGTGGAGGTGGCTCTGGTCTTATTTGGATGTAATATGCGAATTTAGGGATAAAGACAACGAGACCCTTCAATTGGTCAAAGACCACAACATTGTTCCATTAATAGGAACTATGCACACTGCGGGAATCCCTGTGCTTTCAGACTGGAAAGAAATTTGTTCAGCATTTCCTCAACGCTCGATGTTTCCCGCCATCACAATAAATCACTCCGCCGACCGAGCTGCATAAACGCCGATGCAGCCGTATCAATTCACGTTCAGAAAATGCCTCAAATTTCACCATATTATAGTAAGTTCTTTCTGTTTGATATACCGAAAGGGGGCAGAGCCCCCAGGAAGGAAGTTATGTAAGGTTAGGTTGGTGAGGTCTGTTTTCACACCAACAAATGTTGTTACGTTATTTTAGAAATATGCATTTTCTAACACATTTGCACAAACTACAACGGTGTCCATTATAAAAGCAGTGAAAATCTGGCATTTATATACTCCTTTTCGATCAATTTCGGCTGCGGGTTACTCCTGAATAATTACCGGTTAGGTAAAGGTTGGGTTAGGTTAGGTAAAGATTAGGTTAAGTAAAGTTAGGTTAGGTTAGGTAAAGATTAGGTTAAGTAAAGTTAGGTTAGGTTATGTTAGGTAAGTTTACATTAGGGTAAGGTACATTTCACTAATATTAAGGCAAAAAAGAGCCTGACTACTGATTGTATTATATCAAAAACCTAAGAACAAAAATAAAAAAATAAAATAAAATATATATACATTCAACCCTCGCTTTACGCGGTCCCACATTCCGCGTTTCCACGTTTACGCGGTACCCTGCCGAAACCGGAATGCTCACGTTCGGCGGTGCGTGTAGCCCTTTACGCGGAGAGCTGCTGGCGAGCCTCGCCATTTTTGGATCCAAACCTCCCGCCATCTCTCCTGCCATCCGCCATGTTGTGTAAGCGGCGCGAGCAGGGTGCGCACAAGGTCGCCCAGTCATCAAAACATTACCGAGTTCTTCACCTGCCACCCACCACAGCCAGCCCAAGTCAGTGATCGTGATAATTATAGTGAGGATATGGACTTATATGGACTTTGAGGGGTTTGACAAAGAGGCCCTGCAAGCCTCTGTTGTGGATAGTGATACAATTCATACAAGTGATACAGATGAGGGCAAATAATCTGCCCTCTGCCTCAGAACCAACCGCCCATCCCCGTGTGCCCAGCCATCTTTTCTACTAATGTATGTGTTAAAAAACCTAATATTATTGATATTTCTCTTAATTATTAATTGTGTGTGCATACCATCATAAAATTAAGAAGTAATTTTTACTACAACGTAGGTAATGTGTCTGAAAAAGTGGAGTTTGGGGGTCGGCCCGGTCTCTATTTCAATTAATCCCATATGTTATGTTGTTCACTTTACGCGTTTCTCACTTTCCGCGGTACCCTGTGGGTTGAATTAACCGCGTAAAGTGAGGGTTCACTGTATATACAGGTTGACAACCCTTTATCCGAAATTCCGAAAACCGAAAAGCTCTGAAAACTGAAAGTTCTTTCGTGGGGCATTTTTTTTTTTTTTTTCCTTTTCCAACAGGGACTAACCCACCCGGGCACAGATCACTGACCCACATCAGGGCCTGGGGGGTGAAAATGTAATAGTAATAGTAATAGTAATAATAATTATAATTATAATTATAATAATAATAATTATAATAATAATAATAATTATAATAATAATTATTCATAGTAAATAAAATATTTAATAAAAATACACCAAAATAAAATAATATGATAACATTAATAATAAAAATATATAATAATAAAATTAATAAAAATAACAATAATACAGGAGTACTATAATAATAAAATAATAATAATAATAATAATAATAATAATAATAAAGAAATACAGGTACACGAATGAAAAAAAGATCAAAAGTGAGAAACACGACCTAGACCTAGGAATTATTATTATAATAATTTTTATTATATGGGCCCCCCCCCCCCCCCCCAGGCCCCGATGCGGGTCAGTGATCCACGCCCGGATGGGCCAATACACATTAAAAAAAAAAAAAAAATAACTAACCATTCTGAAAACCGAAAAATTCCGAAATCTGAAATTCCTCTGGCCCCAAGGATTTCGGAAAAGGGATTATCCTAGATATGTTCTTGGAAACGTGATGTAAACCGAAATGGACGTTGTCCGAAATTACATAAACCCTATGGGATTTATTCTAATTGGTTCCAAGTTTCCCATTTTACAACCATTTAGACCCACTAAATATATACAGTTGTACCCCACTTAACGCGGTCAATAGAACCCAAAGGGTCCCGCGTTAAGTGAACAACAGAACATATGGGATTAATTCCAATAGAAACCAGCCCGACCCCCAAACTCCACTTTTTGAAGACACATAACTATGTTGTAGTAAAAATAACATCTTAATTTTATGATGGTACATGCACACAATTAATACTAAAGAGAAATAGAGAAATACAGTCGCCAAGTTAATGTCCATTCAAATAATGGACTCAACTCCCTCCCCCTCTTCTCACACTACACTGCTGGCTCTTCCCTCTCTGAGAAATTTTTGGGGAAAACCACTAAATTTTAATAAATAATACCTCAAACTAAAGTTAGGATAATACAATTGATATTTTGAATATAAATGTCATATATTTTGCACCAAAGATAACATCTTTACTTAGAGAAAACATTTTATCTAAAATTTGCATGTCTAATGCAAAATATATGATGTTTATATTCAAAATGATCACCAAATTATAAGAATTCCAGCAATGTAAATTATATTCTGACCGGGTAATTTGTATGAATTTTATGAGCTAAAACAAATATCTTCAGTAAATAAAAAAAAAAAAAATATTCTTCTCAGGGTAACAGATGGTCGGTCGGTCCCTCCCTCCCCCCCACCCACCACCAACCGTCCCAAGGAGATGTGTGGGAAAACCAGAATACTGTATTTAACTTTTTAGTAATAAATAATACCTCAAACTAAAGTTAGGATAATATAATTGACATTGCTGGATTCCTTGTAAGACCAGGAATATTTTGAATATAAACGTCATATATTTTGCACAAAAGATAACATACTTACTCAGATTAAACCTTTTATCTAAAAATTTTATGTCTAATGCAAAATATTTGATGTTTATATTCAAAATGATCATCAAATTGTAAGAATTCCAGCAATGTAAATTATATTCTGGCCGGGTAATTTGTATGAATTTTATGAGCTAAAATAAAAATCTTCAGTTAATAAAAAATAAAATATTCTTCACACGGTAACAGATGGTCGGTCGCCGGTCCCCCCCCCCCCACCCCCCACCAACCGTCCCAAGGAGATGTGTGGGAAAACCAATAAATTTTAATAAATAATACCTCAAACTAAAGTTAGGATAATACAATTGACATTGCTGGATTCCTTGTAAGACCAGGAATATTTTGAATATAAATGTCATATATTTTGCACAAAAGATAACATATTTACTCAGAGAAACCATTTTATCTAAAATTTGTATATCTAATGCAAAATATATGATGTTTATATTCAAAATGATCACCAAATTATAAGAATTCCAGCAATGTAAATTATATTCTGGCCGGGTAATTTGTATGAATTTTATGAGCTAAAACAGGCAGTCAGGCAGGGTGGCGGGTGGGGCAAATCTAAAAATAGCGTCTCGAGCCGGACACTCACCGCGTATATGTGGAAAAAATCCGTGTTAAGTGAAAGTTCAGCTCTGGCGAGGCACCGCGTATATGGTAAAACGCGCTAAGTGAAACCGCGTTAGGCGGGGTAATACTGTAATCTGATTTATGTTTACATTCGTTTCCAGAGGAGTAAATATCAAGAAAGTTGTGCTCTTTAATATTTTTGCATTTTTATATTAAAATTGTTAGTCATTTTAAAATTTAGTTAACATATTGATAATATATGCAGTACAGGGAACTAGTTTTTTGTGCGCCCATCAACCGCTTGACTCACCCAACAAAGCACTTCCTTTTCTTCTCCCTTCTCCTCCTCCTCCCCCCACTTCTAATTCCCATCATCATCATCAACCAGCAACATTCTACATACACACCTCAAAGTAAGTGTACTTTACTGCATTTTGTTTATACTTTGTATGTACTTTTCTGTGAGGTGGAACCAATTACCCAATATCCCATTGAAACAATGGACTCGGTTAACGAAATTTTGGGTAAACAAACCACTCTGTGGAACGAATTGTTCATTAACAGAGGGACCACTGTATATGCGAAATGAACAATACAATTCATTAATACGCAGAATATTAAAACACAAGAGGATAAGAGATGACATTGTTGTCAGTGTTTACACCCAATGCATACGTGCACACTCAAGGAAACATAATCATTTATGTTAAGAATATGTACAAAAGATTCATTATTGTTTATTACTGAATATGTATTTGATTGAATTAATGTTTATATATGTGAAATGAACAATGCAATTCATTAATAATACGTAGAATATTAAAACACACATGAGGAGACAAGATGGCATTGTTTTCGCGAGTGACGATGGTTCTACATAAGAAACTGAAGAAAGTAAGGCCCTGGTTGTAGCTGTAGTGAACTTAATTTAAAAAAATTTAATACATCTACATATGTTTTAAGTAATGCTATTTAATGTTAATAAATGGAACACTTGGAGTAGCTAACCACTAATGGTAAAGAAATACGGTGAGATGATTGGGAATGCCAACGTATGAACAGTAAGTGTGTACATGTGAAAACATATCGTCATTTCTCTACATATGAATATGGAAGCAACACTTATTTTCTGTTCATATATGTTTTAAACAATATTTCCGAATGTAAAACTAAAATTCTATTCACCAATGGTGGTAAAGTCGAAAACATAAGGACAGCCAATGAAAATTGTGCAAGTTTTTACTCAGATGACGAAGTCATCAGGTTCAACTCTGGCTGAAGCTGTAGGTTCAACTCTGGCTGAAGCTGTAGCTTTCCATAAAGCTGTTGCTGAAACTGTTACTGAAACTGAAGTTGATGTTGAAGCTGCTTTGATGCTGAATTTGATGGTGTAGCTGAAGTTAATGGTTTAGGCCTTCGAATAATAAATCTGTCGAAAGAACCTTGCACAGCTGCTTTCTTTTCTTATTATACATCTTTATGTAGAGGTCATTTGCATTTATTTAAATTTTTATGCTTTGTTCTGTTAATGGATCCACTTCAGAAAATATGTTCATTGCTTTCTCCATATAATATCCACAGACCTCTCACCTTTTTCATATCGTTTTAACACATCTAGTTTCTCGGCTAAGCTTAGACATTTTCTATTAGCTTTTGAAACAACGCTGCCATCACTTGCTCTCTTGCTCATGTTGAATAGGGATGCAAAAATGCTGTAAGAAACCTTAGAAAGCTTTTCTCCAGTTCCTGTTCCATATGTGTGGAAACAAAAGGCCCGCCAAGCTCCGACTGTTGTTTACCAAAAATTAGCAAGGCAGCTTCTTTGTGCAAGGCGCTCTTCATTTTTTTTACAGTAATTTTTTTTCTTTTACAATTCATATAGGGATTAAGTTATTATTTACTGGTACAGGTATGAAAATGTAATTTTATTATATTCTTATTATATTTTGGTCGTAAATACGAATGAAATAAGGACGTAAATTGACTGGAGTCCTAAATTAACTAGGGTTTTAAATATGAAAAGTTGTTGGTCGAACCGTTGTTATCGGAGGCTTTACTGTATAATGGAAAATTTTGATAGTCGTGATAAATTTGAAATATTTCCTGCCCAATTTCCCTCGCAAAATAAAAAAATTATCGCTATATACGTACAAGTATAGGAAAATATCTATAATTTTGGAAGCTGCGATATAATTGTTTTTTATATAAAGTCGCTATATATCTGACACTACTGTACATGTGTGAGAATTGAACATGTGTGTATGTGATAGGCTATAACTACATCTCCGACTCGTCAGCCAGCTACTGCATTTATTGTTACTTGTAATGAAACTACAAAAGATGTAAAAAAAATCATTACAATACTGTACTTTAATATGGCTTAGAAATATGAAAAATATAATATAAAAATACAAAATAAGAAAAATGAAGAGCATATGTGGGAAGTAAATGTGATATGTGGCAGTGGGTTACTGGGCTATGTGTTGCTGAGCTCCCTCTGACGTGACACACAGCCACCAAAGCGGCAGCCACAAATCTGTGAGTCAGCAGGGTGACTGTGTTGCATCACTCAGAGGAATGCTTAAGTGTGGAAGCAGCTATTTTTTGCCCATAAAATATGTGCAATTGTATTTTATGATATTGAAAAATAATTAATTCCCCCCCCCCCCCCCCCCAAATTCCACACTCAATCCCAGATGAACTATTGCACCATAGTATACTCCCACCACCTGCACTCTCTGCCTCTCCCATAATCTGCAAACTTACTGCCTAAAACATGAAATTACTACTGAATACATGAAAAAATAATAAAATACTGCTTAACTTTGGTACATTACCTTATGGGAGGTTGGTGTGTGGAACAACTTATTATGACTGCGTTACCCCAAGAGTTTCGTTGAATAACCCAGAGCTCTGACGACCAGGAGAGGAGCGGCAGAGCTGTTTTGAATTTGGCGGGCAGTGAGGTGGTGTGAATTCTTACCACAACAGGACTCTGCGCACTATCCTGATTCATTCCTGCCATCTTTGCTCTTATTTACACTAACTATGTAATGTGTCTCTGATCATGTTTTTTCGCTATTTCTGACTTAGTGTTTTACTCAGTCATGCCTAAACACCACAGTGATAGTTTCTGTTGTGCTGGACAGCTTGATGTGATGTGATAAAGCATAATAAGGCATATAAGAATGATGATGGACCAGCAAAGAGTGGCTAAGACTTGAACTTGCCACCCTAGACCGTCTCTACCATTCTCTACGCAGGTAAATAGCATTCTCAATTTATGCTGTACATTGCTTATGTAAGGCTTATAAATGCTTGCTTTATAAGTCTGTTTTATTTTCTTGCTTGACAGTGTGTACGACAAAGATATACCCTGTATCAAGGGTAGATGGGAGTTTTTGGAGGGTGGCTGGTCCCTAACCCCCCCAAAACTGTTATGTTTTTATGGGATTAATTGCTTCGATAACCGCTGATTCACTAACCAAAGACTTTTCCTGGTCCTTGTATACGTTGGTTATTTAGGTACACCTGTACAAGAAAATGAAAAAAAATTATGTATATCTACCTGAAATTACGAATTGAAAAAAACATATCTCACAATTCAGCCTCACCTGCTCTGAGTGCTACTAGGTGAGAGTCGGCCATCTCCACAGATATTAATCCTCATTATCTCTTGCTTAAGATATCATTTCTTGTTTCTGTTTGCTTAGCGATAAGCTTTTCAGGAACGCATTACGATCGCTAAACGACGCACCCCTATACCCAGAAAAATTCCGGGGATGTGGGATTCTTCCGTGTCTGAGAGTGTTGTCTCATTACCCAGAAATCTCACATCACCAGAAAACCTATGCACCAATTGTTGCAGCTAATGGGGATATCACTATGTAAGTATGTTAAGAAAATAAAGAGAGTTCATATATGTATATGTGCTGATAACCACCAGGAAAGAAGAAAACACGAAGTTCCCAAGCGCTTTCGTGTAATTCACATCTTCAGGGGTGAGTACAGACTAGTCTGTACTCACCCCTGAAGATGTGAATTACACGAAAGCGCTTGGGAACTTCGTGTTTTCTTCTTTCCTGGTGGTTATCAGCATATACCTAGATCACGCGCACCTACAGTGATTTACTTGCATATGTATATGTATGTGTGTGTGTGTGTGTGTGTGTGTGTGTGTGTGTGTGTGTGTGTAAACAGACTTACATTGATAAGAATCTGTGATCCTGCAAAAAGTTTGAGTGAAACACGAGGTTGAAGCCGTTTATCTTCATTGGTTGAATTATCCTTGAATTTGTTGGGAAGAGCTGCATAGCGGTAACGTTCTAAGGACAGCTCCATAGGTACTGCACCTGTGGGTTCTACTTCCTCAGCAAACACTTGACTGTCTGGAATTTTAGGCACATTAAATTTAGATAAGACATATCTATACTATATTAAACTTCAGAATTATATTAGTGAATACTGTAACAAGAAAATTGCAGAAAATTCTGCTGCAACATCAATAAAACTAGAGGCAGGATTGCAGACTGTTACACTTTGTTTATAGTTACAGCTCAGCATCATGGTAACTGGATTAATAAGCATTAAAATATAAAATGGATCTCCAAGGTTAAAATACTATACATTACAGGTCCACAATCCCTTATCCACAATTCCGAAATCCGAAAAGCTATGAAAACCGAAAGTTTTTTCGTGGAGCATCGCTCATGTTCACGACATACCCAGAGTGACGCATTGCTGCAATCCTTGCAAGACAGCGAATAATTTGAATATAGACAACATATATTTTACACAAGAGATAAAAATTTTAGTCCTGGACAGCTACTCCCCGACTTATGACATACTCGACCTACGACCACTCCAGTCGTACAAAAAAAAAATTAATTATGTATTTTCGAGTCCCAACGTTAGTGATTGCACGGTGTACTGACAAAATTTTTGTTTGTAATTCCCTTTAAAATGGCTGGCAAGCATAAAAGTGAGAGTTCTCGGTGCTGAGAAGAAAAAGAGACACCCAGAAATTTATGTAAATCTACCCAAAGATACAGTTGAAAATTTTTTACACTATTAAAACGTAATATGTGCTCAAATTTTTATCTCTTGCATAAAATATATGACGTTTATATTCAAATTAATCACTATCTTATAAGAATTCCAGCAATGTAAATTATATTTTCCCCAGTCACGTCTATGACATTTTATAAGCAAAAAAAAAGTTAATCTAAAGGACATAAATAAACAAATAAATACTTCACTAGACCTTCGGCGCTAACTGTCAAACATGTCATTGTCACCCCCCTCCCTCCCTTCCCCCCCATCCCCTCCTAGCAAGGGCTTGGTGGGTATACAGTAGGCTTTAAGTTTTATCTTATACTGTATAATATCACAGACTAAAGTTAGGAGAATATAATTTGCACAAGAGATAAAAGCTTTAGTACATTAGTATTTAATAATGTACAAAAAATTCAACTGTAATTTTGGGTAGATTAACTTAAATTTCTTCATTTATTTTTATTCATTTACACGCAAACACCAAACTAAAAGAGACGTAAAAGAAATAAATGACCTACGTGCAAACTTGTACTGTACATTTACTAAATGATTAGGGTACTAAAATTTTTGTCTAGTGCAAATTATAGCTTGTTTATATTCAAATTAATCACTATCTTACAAGAATCCCAGCAATGAAAATTATATTCTCCTTGGTCAATTCACTGGCATTTTATAAGAGAAGCTTAGTCACTTAAGGACTGATAAATAAATACACAGACCCTGCCCAGCCAGGGTTTTAGGCTTACAGTTTTATCTTATATAATATCACAGACTAAAGTTAGGAGAATATAATTTGCATTGCTGAAATCCTTGCAAGACAGTGAATAATTTGAATATAAACGTCATATATTTTGCACAAGAGCTAAAAATTAATCACCTGTAGTGATTTAAGAGTCTAGTGTATATGTACAACGTGTATATATATATATACAGTCATTTCTGCTACAACGCGTGTTTTGTCAACGCGAATTGGGTATAACGCGATTGATGAATAGAAAAACGATATTTGTAAAACACGAACACGTGTTGGCTGTAACGCGATTCCACTCGAACGTTTTAAGTGTACTGTCGCTTGGCCCAGGGTTATGCAGTGTTTACAGTTCACATTCGACATCACATGTTCAATTGATTCATGTGTTTTGTTTGTGAAGTGTTATTTGATAGGAACTCTATAAGTTTCATACAGTAGAAGTCCAAAAATTCGGATTGCTCGAGGATTGGGTCGGTTTCGGATTTTCGGATTTTCCGGATTCTCGGGCAGTACTTTTAAAATTCAAATTTAAGGAGGAATAAAGAAGAGATGAACAGGTAAATTTTGATAGTCTAATTATTAGCAAATACTGAGACGAGGCTGTGAATTCTGAAATTTTATTCTTTGCCTTTTTTATATCGTAAATTGTAGACTTTCCGATGTCATATGTTTCCATTAGATCAGTATTGCTCACACCACATTCTAGTTTCTTAATTATTTCAAGTTTGTCACTCAATTTCAACGTGTTCTTCTTTCTCTTCACACAACGAAGTTCATCTATTTTAGGAGCCATTACTATGGGCTTGCAAATACGTATGCTATAGTATATGGTAAATGGAAAGAGATAGGACACAATATTACATACATTGTCACAGTTTGATTGCTCGTTTTAAAATGGCGACCGTGTGGTCACTTGTTGTCGCTCTGCAGCTGTGGCGCTCATGCATGCGCGCACACACACAAAAGCCCGCTAAATTTAGAAAGTTTGAGTTTTCAAAAAGTCTGGATTCTCAGGTGGTCCGGATTTCTGGCATTCGGATTTTTGGACTTCTTCTGTAATTTTTTTGCAAATTTATCTGTTCCCATAAATACTGTAAGAAAAAAATAAATACAAATAATGTTTTGCAGATTTCATTCATGATTTTAAAGGCTTTGATGCATCAGAGGAGCTCCCCAAAATAAAAGAAAATTGTGTTTCTCTTGCAGAGCAAGTTGGCTTTGGTGAAGTGGAAAGTGCAGATGTTGAGGAAGTGCTCGAGTCCCATTATGAAGACCTTTCTACAGCTGATCTACAACAACTTGTTGCTACTGGTGAAATTGAAGATGCCGAAGATGATGAAGTCCAGGATGCAAAACCACGAGAGCTTCCCACTTCTCTTTTGTCTTCTATCCTGAGGGAAGTTGATAAGCAGTTGCAGATCAGAGCAGGATTGTAGTTCGTAGTGTTAAATCTTTTTTGGCACCTTATGAACAGCTTCTTTGTGAAAGAAGAAAGGCGGCAATACAGCAAACATTAGACGTCTTTTTTAAGTCAACCCCAAAGAAGCAGTCTGAAGACACTGAACCACAGTCATCCACTTCTGGAATTAAACGTTTTTTCGTCCCAACCATGCAACCAAAACTGCACCTGATGATGATGATACTGATGATAACGATGAACACTCTCAACTCCTGTGTGCATGACTCCTTAATCTCAAAATCAACCTTCTCCCCCATCAAGTTATATTCATATTTTTTTCAAGGTAAAGTGTTACATTCACTGTATGATTTCATTATTAGATATGAATGTAGCATTTATTTAGACTATGCTATCCTTTGTGTTAGGCTAACTACTAATATTCTTTCGATTTCGAGTAATCTGCATCTAACCCTATTTTCTCCATAAGCCCTGTCATTCTATTACGCGAATTTCTAGAAAGCGAGGTTTTACAAGAACACAACTATTCCATTGTAGCAGAACTGACTGTATAGTGATTTAAGGCCAATTTTGGGAAATTTTAGGAGTGTTTCTGACTTTATGAATTTTTTTGCATTACTTTGTATGTACTTTTTCTGTGAGTTAGAACGAATTGTGTTTGTTAATTGAGGGACCACTGTATAATTTTCGCATTTTCGATTTACGACCAATTCGACTTATAACCTGGATTTGGGTCCCTAACCCCATTGTAAGTCGAGCAGCTGTAGTGTAGTACAGTACCTCGGTTTACGCGGTTCCCGTTTACAAGTTTCCACATTTACGCGGTACCCCGCCAGAACCGGAATGCCCACTTTACACTTTACACGGTGCATCTACTCATATACGCAGAGAGCGGCTGGCGGTCCTGCCGCGCCGCCATTTTTGGATTCAAACCTCCCGCCTTGTTGGGCATGCAGCTCGAGTAGGCTGCGCAGTGGAAGCCTCTATTGCATTATCGCTGACGTCATAAGACGTATCGGACTGTGATTGGGCCAATTATCCTTAACTCCCTCCGCCGCTAGCTGTGATTGGTTTAATGTAATATGACGTACATTCCCGCTGGCGGGTAAAAGGTGCTTGACGTAGCCGCGTCAGTTACATCCCACGCAGCCACACCGTGCATAAAGGTGTTTATTCTTCCGTAAGAATGGCTGCCACCGGACCACCACCCCCACAGAAAAACCTTGCATTACCTGGACGCAGCTGCCCTAAGCCAAAGAAGATACGACGTGCCCTAAGCTACGATGTGAAGTACAAGATTATCCAAGAGTTGGAGAAAGGAACAAGACAGGTTGATCTCGCTCGCCAGCATGGCGTGAACGAATCTACGATCCGAACGATAAAGAAGGATGCAGTCAAGAATAAAGAACACATGAACATCACAAAGTCGACAGGTGCTTCAATAATCAAGTATTGCCAGAACAAGGTGCTTCTCAAGACAGAAAATTTACTTGTGTGTTACTTGATTCGTCAGGCAAGATGGAACATGGCGGTCGACACGCGGTCAGTTCAGGAGTACGCACGTGAACTGTACGCAGCAGTCACATAAGATGGGAATTGCAGAGCACAAACCCTTCAATGCTTCCTCTGGGTTGCTGCAAAGGTTTAAGAAGAGTAACAAGATCACCAACACTAACATTGGTGGTGAAGAAGCAAGTGCTGACCGTGTTGTGGCTAGGGATTTTCCTCTGTTCTTACGCGAGATTATGGACGAAGGACAGTACACCGATGACCAGGTGTTCAACATGGACTAATCCGGTCTGTTTTGGCAAAGCTACCTTCCAGGACCTTCGTTATCCAGTCTACCAGCAAGTGTCGGGGCCGGAAGTTGCAGAAGGAGCACATCACCGCCCTGTTTACCACCAATGCCTCCGGTTCCTGTAAACTCAAGATATCGGTGATCCACACAGCCTGCAAGCCACACGCCTACAAGAACATGGACATGACCAATCTAAATGTCCACTGGCTGACCGCACGTAAGGCGTGGATGTTCTCTGCTCTGTCCCTCTCCTGGTTTGATGATTGTTTCGTTCCCGACGTGAAGAAATTCTGTTAGCAACAGAATGTTCCATTCAAGATTTTGTTGCTCCTTGACAACACACCGGGACACTCGCCCCTACTGTTGGATTGTCACCCCAACGTAAAAGTGGTCTTCCTTCCTCCCAACACTATGTCATTAATCCAGCCCATGGACCAAGAATTAATCTGCAATGTGAAAGCTGCATACTCTGCAAAGAAGTTTAAGCTCCTGAACGACTGTACCAACACCAAGGATGAGTTGCGTAACCTGGGTGACACCGACAGCAAGGGCGACGAGGAACAACAGTTGGCGGATCAAGAAGTTCTCGTGAAACACTTTTGGTAGAAATTTAAAGTCAAGAAAGCTGTGGACTTCTTGGTGGAGGCAAGGGATCAACTGTCTGTAGCAACGGTTCATCACGCATGGAGGCATGTGTTGCAAGGTATCCCAGGTGGGAGGCAGAGTCAACCTGTGACTGGTGAGGTTCAGTCTGTTGCAGTGGCAGTGGACCTTGCAAGAGAAGCTGCGCAGAGTGTTACAGCTGCAGGCTTCTCCGAGGCCACCAATGAAGACATCCTGGAGGTGATCAGGGATCCTGAGGTGACTGCCGACAAGATGTTAGAAGACGATCACGTCAGTGAAGAGGCAGGTCGTGCGTCATCCCCAGAAGAACACAAGTTAACGCATGGTAATGTTAGGGGTGCCATCGAAGGTGCAAAGAAACTGAAGCTCCTCCTTTCCGATGACCTTGACGATAACCGGTATGAAATCTTCACTACCCAGCTGTTGCAGACTATGGAGCCGTACATCAAGGTGTATCACGACAACATCAACACTAGCCGTCAACAACGCATTACCGAGTTCTTCGTTCGCAACTCACCACAGCCAGCCCAAGCCAGTGATAGTGACAGAGACAGTGATGGTGAATTTGAGGGATTTGTCAGGGAGGCTCTGACAAATGTGGAGGACAGTGATGGTGACTCACCTGAGGGCCAGTAGTCTGCCCTGTGCCTCGGAACCAGCCGCCATTCCCGTACGCCGACGCATCTCTTCTACTAACGTGTGTTAAACCTAACCTTGATTTTTTCCTAACATAACCTAACCTTACATAAGTGTTAAACCTTGATTTTTCCTAACATTACCTAACCTTAGGTAAGTGTTAAACCTTGATTTTTTAAAACCTAACCTAACCTTACATAAGTGTTAAACCTTGATTTTTTAAAACCTAACCTAACCTTACATAAGTGTTAAACCTTGATTTTTCCTAACATAACCTAACCTTACGTAAATGTTAAACCTTGATTTTTCTAATCTAACCTAACCTGACGTAAGTGTTAAACCTATATTTTTCTTTTACCTGGTACAGTACGTATTGTGTTGGAAAAAGTGGAGTTTGGGGGTCGGCCCAGTCTCTATTTCAATTAATCCCATATGTTCTGTTATTCCATTTACGCGTTTCTCATTTTACGCGCTACTCCACGGGTTCAATTGCCCACGTAAATCGGGGTATTACTGTACATTTAAATACAAATTTTTTCAACTCATATTTTTGGGTAGACATACGTAACTTTCTTCATTTATTTTTACTCATTTACATGCGCACACCATCCTAAATACATATTGTGAAAAAAAAAAAATTGACCTCAGGGCAAACCTGTACTGTACTCAAATGTACTAAATAATTACTTAAAAAAATTATATCTAGTACAAACTATAGCATGTTTTTACGAATTCAAACTTATCACTATCTTACGAGAAATCCAGCAATGTACAGGTTAGTTATATTCTGCCAAGTTAATTTATTGACATTTTACATGCAGAAAACTTAAACTCCCTCTATATGACTGATAACGACGCACTGGGTAATCTCCCGCCGGCTGGTCAATACCTCACCTCACCTCCCCCTTCCCAGGGGTGAAGGTAGAATTAGGCTTAAAGTTTTTATCTTATAAAATGTCACAGACTAAGCTTAGCAGAATATAACTTGCATTGCTGAAATCCTTGCAAGACAGGGAATAATTTGAATGTATACATTACACACCTCAAATTAAGTGTTAAAATATTTTATTGCTTTTTATTTATTATTGTACAATACAATAGGATCTCAAGTTTAGCGAGTTTTAGATTCGCGATTCATATGTTTTGCATCACTTTTAAAATTTCCAGCCTCTCAAGAATAGCGATTTTCATTACCAGTTTTGCGAGTCATTGTTGAGTGGACAGCGAGCATTGTCATGGTCTTTTGTTTTCCGTCGACCCGCTGAGAGATTTTTGTTTATGGCGTAACGGCAGTTAGTTTGAATGAGCGAGTTGTGCAATGATCTTGGATTATATAACCCATTGTGCTTATGTTTTGCGAGATTCTTGTTTAACTATTAACGATTCTTGTGCAATAGCGATTATTGTGTGTTAGCGATTCTTGTGTATTAATGATGAGCGAAGTGCGTACAGGTACTCCCCGACTTACAAATGACTCAACTTACGTCCATCCGCACTTAAGACCTGCTATGACCTTACGACCGTCGGGACATACGACCGCCACAGTCATGACCAAAAAAACTTTCAAATGACGAGCGCATTTTCTATACCGAAACGTTTTCGTCCTGAGCGAAAGCGTGGCGTGGGTTGGGTCACCGCGTGGTTACACTCACTCAGTAAAGAGCTTAGTTGGTGTTTGGCTATCGTATCCTATACTGATCGTGCTGTGAACTTACATTATTATCGTATTTAATTGACTTTATAATGACTGGAAAGCGTACAAGTGAGAGTGCTGGTGGTGCTCCAAAGAAAAGGAGACAGGCAACTACTTTTGAGATGAAAATGAAGATAATAACGCAGCAGGAGAATGGAAAAACTGCAGCAACAATCTCACGTGACCTAGGTTTCTCGCACTCGACTATATCCACTATTCTGAAGGACAAGGAACATATTCGTGATGTAGTGACAGAAACAACACCCATAAAGGGAACTATAATTTCGAAGAAAGGACAAGGCCCTATTCACGATATGGAAAAATTATTGGTGATATGGATAGAAGACCAAATACAGAAGCGTGTAACCTTAAGCCTTCTAACCTTACAGGCTAAAGCAAGAAGCCTGTTCCAAAGCCTGAAGGAGCAGGCAGGAGATGAATGTGAGCAAACCTTTACAGCAAGTCATGGGTGGTTTAATAGATTTAAAAAATGCTACAGTCTACACAATGTTAAGGTGAGTGGAGAGGCAGCTAGTGCTGATGTTGGTGCTGCCGAAGCTTTTAAGGAGGAGTTAGATGATGTGATTGTGGAAGAGAATTATTTGCCTGAGCAAATATTCAATGTGGATGAGACTGGATTATTGTGGAAGCGCATGCCTGAGCGGACATACATCCACAAAGAGGCGAAAACAATGCCAGGATTCAAGGCATTCAAGTACAGAATTACACTTCTGTTAGGGGGGAATGTTGCTGGTTTCAAGCTAAAGCCCTTCATGATCTATCATTCAGAGGACCCCAGGGCTTTTAAACATGTCAGCAAGCACACACTGCCAGTGTTTTATCGCAGTAACAAGAAAGCCTGGATGACCATTGTACTGTTTGAGGATTGGTTCATGAATTGTTTCATTCCTCGAGCCAAGGAGTATTGTCTGCAACAACGGATTCCATTCAAGATTTTGCTGATTTTGGATAATGCTCCGGGACACCCACCACACCTGGATGACATGGACCCTGGTGTTAAGGTAGTGTACATTCCTCCTAACACTACCTCTGTCATCCAACCCATGGATCAAGGTGCTATTGCTGCCTTTAAAGCGTATTATTTACGTACGACCTTCGCTCAGGCTGTTGCTGCTACTGAAGGTGAGAAAACGCTCAGAGAGTTTTGGAAGGAGTACAACGTTTCATCATGTATAAAGAACATTAGTGCAGCATGGGATCAGGTTACAAAACATTGCATGAATGGAATATGGAAGAAAATCCTGAAAAGATATGTGAACAGTTTTAGAGGATTTAATGAAAATGAAGATATTTTGGATATTAGTAACATGATAGTGGAGTTAAGTAAACAGTTTCAGTTAGAAATTGATTGTAAGAAGATGTTGAACAGTTGGTTGAAAGTGTAGAAGTGTAGCAGTAGAGCTCAGTAACGAAAATCTCATCGAACTGGAAGCACACAAAGATGCAGAGGAGGAAGCCAGTCTAAATGTAGAAGAAGGACCTGCACCTCCCAAAAAGTTTTCAGTGAAGCAAATGGCAGAGGCATTTGCTGCAATTAATAAAGGGATGCAAATGTTTGATGTCATGGATCAAAATTATGAGCGTTATGCCAAAGTTGACAGAATGATCCAAGATGCACTTGCTTGCTACAGAGAAATTTATAATGAAAAGAAAAAGCAAACTGTGCAGTCTAAATTGAACATCTATTTCAAGAAGTCCCCAAGTGCTGTCTCATCACGCCCCAGCAGTGCTGCCTCTTCACTCCCTCAAGATGATCCAATACCTTCAACCCGCAAGTTTCCACAGTACATAAACCTGTCTGAAGAAAGCAACATTCATGACCCACCCAGCCCTGTCTCCTCCTCTGCTTCTCTAGTCAGGCAACCTCGGGACCTGACCGGTGCCGGACCATGGAAATTTCCGGACCATGGAAATTCACCCTTTTCCTGGATAGATAGTGACTTGTGCATACACTTGGAAGCACTGGCACCACTTTCACTGCTTCGTGGTCTCTTTGACGACATATTGAAGAGTTAAATGTTGTACAGTAGGTTCTCAAATTTTGCGAGTTTTTAATTCGATGTTTTTTATTTGGACACAAAAAAAAAACACCGCACAATTAAAAATTTTGACGGCAAAAACTCGAATTTCGACGGGTTTGAGCGGCCCACCAACGTTCAGACATGCACAATTGTGTAAACAGCGTCATTTCTCGATGTACAAAACATTCATTATTGTTTATTACTGAATAACTTTTTGATTGAATTAAGGTTTATGTGTGCAAAATGAACAATACAATTCATTAATAATACGTAGAATATTAAAATACACGAGAAGACGAGACAGCATTGTTTTCGTTGTTTACAAAACCAGTGACTGACTGGTTCTACATATAAAACTGAAGAAAATAAGACCCTGGTTGTAGCTGTAGTAAAATTAATATGGTTGTTTTAAGTAATGTTATTTAATGTGAATAAATGGAACAATAGAAGTAGCTAACAATTAATGGTAAATAAAATACGAGAGATCGCGTAGGTAAGTGCGCACATGTGAAAACGTATCGTCATTACATTAGAATATGAAAGCAACACTTATTTACTGTTCATATATGTTTTAATTAATGTTTCTTTATTTTTTTATTGAATTAATGCTTATGTGTGCAAAATGAACAATACAATTCATTAATAATAGGTGGAATATTAAAACACACGATGAGACGAGATGGTATTGTTTTCATTAATGTTTACAAAACCAGTGACTGACTGGTTCTACATATAAAACTGAAGAAAATAAGACCCTGGTTGTAGCTGTAGTAAACTTAATATGGTTGTTTTAAGTAATGTTATTTAATGTGAATAAATGGAACAAAGGAAGTAGCTAACCATTAATGGTAAAAAAAAAAGTGAGATCACGTATGTAAGTAAGCACATGTGTAAACATATCGTCATTACTCTGCATAAGAATATGAAAGCAGTACTTATTTACTGTTCATATACATTAGTATTAATGTTTCTGAATTTAAAAAAAAAATTCTACCCACCAGTGGTGGTAAAGTTGAAAACATAAAGACAGCCAATGTTGTTGTGTGTGTTTTTACTCGGAAGACGAAGTTGCCAAGCCATCAGGTTCAACTCTAGCTAAAGCTGTAGAACACAAGAACTTTTCTGTGTTGTTTTTAGTTTTTATTTAACTTTATCTGTGTTATTTTCGTTGGTTTATTAGGATGTTGCTTTATTACAGGTAGTAATTCGCCAAAAAAGTAGAGTAAATAAGGCCAAATTTAGCCAAACATCGAAAGCAACAGTACCAGACTCAAATTAATTTTCTCCATGGGCAAACTAAAATCGTTCCGGACCACGGGAGTTTCCGGACCACAGAATGCCGGACTAGAGAGGTACAACCTGTATAATTAGAAAATTATGGGGGCCCCGTGTGCATTCAGCTGACTACATTAAAGGTAAGTGCTCAGTCACACTGCATCCATTCCTCATTATTTATTACTTTTACTGTACTGTACTGTACTGGTTGATTTTTTTTTTTTAAGAATTTTTTCTTTTTTTTTTTTTTTTTTTTTTTTTTTTTTTTTTTTTTTTTTAATCTATGTCGGACTTACGACCATTCCGACTCACGACCTGGATTTGGGGCCCTAACTCCATCGTAAGTCGGGGACTACCTGTAATGTAAATGTTGGGAGCGGTTCTGGTGGTAATGATGGCCGTAGAGAAGGTCAACAAGGAAAGCCCCAAGCCAAGCGTGACTACCGTAAGGGGGGTCAAGAAAAGGAAATACACCCCTGAAATGAAACGAGAGATGCTTGAAATGATCAAAAGTGGCGCTCGTAACTGTGAAATCATGCTTAGGTTCAACTGCTCCGAATCAACCATACGTTCCCGTAAGAAGAACAAAGAAGCCTCAACTGCTCCTGTCAATGTATTCTCAAGATTTTCTATTAGCAGGACGCTCTCCGATACTTCACAATGAAACCTACTGTTAGTTATCACAGAACATTACTTTCACAAGTGGGTGGAAAGAAGAAATCTTGAGAGCAAGGCGACCTGTCTGGGCCATGTATAAGGCATCAGGCATGTGCTTATTACGCTGCAGTTGCACAGAAGAAACGTGTTGACTCTCCACCACAATTCAGTGCTTCTGTCGGTTTGTTGGCTGCCTTTAAGAAGCGTTAGAAGTCAAGTTTTCTCAATACCATGGGACTGATGTAATAGCAGCAGAAAAATACCCACCTGACTTTCAAGCTCTTGTGAAAGAGGGTAGTTATTGCCGAGACCAGATCTTCAATTGTGGCGAAACTGGCTTTTTCTGGAAGCGCTCACCTAAGACCACTTTCATTACCAAGGACGAAAAATAGGCAAGGGGTGTAAAGACTTCAAAAGACAGGATTACAATTTTATTCACAGCTAATGCAAGTGGAGACTTCTTGATGAAACCCCTGGTTGTTGACCGTGCTGCCCATCCTAGAGCTTACCGTCATGCCAATATGCCGCAGCTCAAGGTTTATTGGACATCTAATAAGAAAGCTTGGGTTACAATGTCTTTATGCACCGACTGGTTTGACAAGCACTTTGTTCCTGAAAACCCAACAGTACTGCCAGACAAAGAACATTGACTTCAAAGTGATCCTGGTGATGGATAATGCTCCTGGACACTCTAAGTTTCCAATTGTATGCCACCCTAATGTATAAGTTATCTTCCTTCCTCCTAACACCACATCGCTTCTGCAGCCACTTGACCACGAATTCATCAGTAATGTTAAATTGTTCTACTACACACTCACTTTATAAACCTTTCGTCAGCAGACAGACTCATTAGTTGAGTTACAACAAATTGAGGCAAAACTCTCTGACATTGACCAGACTCCCAGCTAACCAGGAGGAGGAGGAGATGGTAGACGACCTGACTCCTAGCACCTCATCACCCCGCAACCGTGAAGTGTTATCAGTCTGTGAATTTTGGAAGAAATATTATATTAAAAATGCAGTGAGCAGAATTGTTGAGGCATGGCTTAAGATAAATGTTGCAACAGTGCCTAACGCATGGAAGCCTTTGTTCGCTAACTCCGAGATAAGTGGGGCAGAACAGACCGCGGCAAACGGGGAGAGGTAGTCCGTGACGCCAACACTAATGGACACAGTGGAGGCAGCACGCTCAGTCCCAGCACCGGGATTTTCAGATGATCAGGTTGAAGATTCGCAAGAAATCGTTGGTCAACATCAGCAGCAACCGACAATTAAGGAAATGTTGGAGGATGATGAAGAACAAGAAGAACAGCAACCACCACAAGAGGATGACGTTAAGCCTGGTGAACCTACAACACGCCAGCTGACTGAGATGCTTACAAACATTGCACGTCTCAGTGAACAGCTAGAAGAATACAATACCAAGCCTCATCCTTAGAACCTTATGTGCTCTGCCCTTGATAAGGGTATGGAGTAATATAAGGCCTTGTACACGTCCCGTGTTAATGCTCGTCAGCCGGCCCTTATTATCGGTACCGGTGCAAGGTCCAGTCAGTTAATGCCTGGGCAAACATCACTTTAGGAGATGATGATGATGGCACCGCCGATGATGATACTAAAGTATTGGGTGAGTTACTGATGGAAGAGCTACCTCAAGACTTTGAGGGATTTGATGCTGAGGTTAGAGGAGGTGTAGAGGAGGGAGCCGGGAGGAAGCATTAACCAGACCTCCCTGCCTCGGAACCCATCAACCAGTCCTATCAAGCATTTCACTGATTCTATCAAGGTAAGTTATTCTACAGTATGAGTGTAAAGTATATAAATATTGTTATCAACAATATGTACAATATAATATGTATGAATACAGTAATACCCCGCTTTACGCGGTCAATTGAACCCGCGGAGGCCTGCGTAAAGCGGGAAACGCGTAAATGGAACAACATAACATATGGGATTAATTGAAATAGAGACTGGGCCGACCCCCAAACTCCACTTTTTCCCGACACAATACGTGCGTTTTAGTAATAATAACATCTTAACTTTATGATGGTATGCACACACACATAATATAGAAGAGAAATATCATTAAGAGAATAATATTCTGTACCGGGTAAAAGAAAAATCAAGGTTTAACACTTACGTCAGGGAAGGTTAGGTTGGAAAAAAATCAAGGTTTAACACTTACGTAAGGTTAGGTTACGTTACGAAAAATCAAGGTTTAACACTTACGTAAGGTTAGGTTATGTTAGGAAAATCAAGGTTAGGTTTAACACTTACGTTAGTAGAAGAGATGGGTCGGCGTACGGGAATGGAGGCTGGTTCCGAGGCAGAGGGCAGGCTACTGGCCCTCAGGTGAGTCACCATCACTGTCATCCACACTTGTCAGGGCCTCCCTGACAAATCCCTCAAAGTCACCATCAATGTCTCTGTCACTATCACTGGCTTGGGCTGGCTGTGGTGAGTTGCGAGCGAAGAACTCGGTAATGCTTTGTTGGCGGCTAGTGTTGATGTTGTCGTGATACACCTTGATGTACGGCTCCATAGTCTGCAACAGCTGGGTAGTGAAGATTTCATACCGGTTATCGTCAAGGTCATCGGAAAGGAGGAGCTTCAGTTTCTCACCAGTCACAGGTGACTCTGCCTCCCACCTGGGATACCTTGTATCATATGTCTCCATGCGTGACGAACCGTTGCTACAGACAGCTGATCCCATGCCTCCACCAAGAAGTCCACAGCTTTCTTGACGTTAAATTTCCTCCAAAAGTGTTTCACAAGAACTTCTTGCTCCGCCAACTGTTGTTCCTAGTCCTCGTCGCTCTTACTATCGGTGTCACCCAGGTTACGCAACTCATCCTTGGTGTTGGTACAGTCGTTCAGGAACTTAACCTTCTTCGCAGAGTATGCAGCTTTCACATTGCAGATTAATTCTTGGTCCATGGGCTGGATTAATGATGTAGTGTTGGGAGGAAGGAAGACCACTTTTAAGTTGAGGTGACGATCCAACAGTAGGGGTGAGTGTCCTGGTGTGTTGTTAAAGAGCAACAAAATTTTGAATGGAACATTCTGTTGCTCACAGAATTTCTTCACGTCGGGAACGAAACAGTCACCAAACCAGGAGAGGGACAGAGCAGAGAACATCCACGCCTTACGTGCGGTCAGCCAGTGGACATTTAGCTTGGTCATATCCACATTGTTGTAGGCGTGCGGCTTGCGGGTTGCGTGGATCACCGAAAACTTGAGTTTACAGGAAACGGAGGCATTGGTGGTAAAGAGGCCGGTGATCCGCTCCTTCTGCAACTTCCGGCCCCGACACTTGCTGGCAGGCTGGACAACGAAGGTCTTGGAAGGTAGCTTTTTCCAAAACAGACCGGATTCGTCCATGTTGAACACCTGGTCGTCGGTGTACTGTCCTTCCTCCATAATCTCACGTAAGAGCGGAGGAAAATCCCTAGCCGCAACACGGTCAGCACTCGCTTCTTCATCACCAATGTTAATGTTGGTGATCTTGTTCCTCTTCTTAAACCTGTGCAGCCACCCAGAGGAAGCATTGAAGGGTTTGGGCTCTGCAATTCTCATCTTACGTGACTGCTGCGTACAGTTCACGAGCGTATTTTTGAACTGACCGCGTGTCGACCGCCATGTTCCGTCTTGCCTGACGAATCAAGCAGCTCACAAGTAAATTCTCCGTCTTGAGAAGCACCTTGTTCTGGCAATACTTGATCATTGAAGCACCTGCAGACTTTGTGATGTTCATGTGTTCTTTTATCTTGACTGCATCCTTCTTTATCGTTCGGATCGTAGATTCGTTCACGCCATGCTGGCGAGCGAGATCAACCTGTCTTGTTCCTTTCTCCAACTCTTGGATAATCTTGTACTTCACATCGTAGCTTAGGGCACGTCGTATCTTCTTTGGCTTAGGGCGGCTGGGTCAAGGTAATGCAAGGTTCTTCTGTGGTGGTGGTGGTCCGGTGGCAGCCATTCTTATGGAACAATCGATACCGGTATACAAGGTGTGACCGGGAGGGATGTAACTGACGCGGCTGGGTCAAGCGGCTTCATCCCTCCCGCGGCAGGGCACGTCATATTACATTAAACCAATCACAGCTAGCGGGGAGGGAGGTAGGGATGCGTGGCCCAATCACAGTCCGATACTTCATATGACGCCACCGATAACGCAACAAAGACATACACAGCGCAACCTACTCGCGCCGCCCACCCAACATGGCGGGATGGCTGGAGATGGCGGGAGGTTTGAGTCCAAAAATGGCGCGGCGCGAGAAGACCGCCAGCCGCTCTCCGTGTATATGAGTAGATGCACCGCGTAAAGTGGGAATTCCGGTTCTGGCGGGGTACCGCGTAAATGTAGAAACGCATAAACGAGAACCGCGTAAAGCGGGGTATGACTGTACATTACTGTAATGTCATTTTCTTGGTGGGTTGTAGGTCATTATAAGAGGCTTTGGGTGACACCACAGAACTCATTAGGCATATTTATATGTATTTTAATGTCACTCATTTCGCAATTTTAACTTTTGCGACGCTAAAACCGGTACCAATTAGTTGCGAAACATGAGATCCTCCTGTATATTGTACAGTACAGTCGAGTCTGGATTTACGGGGTTTTCGTTTATGCGTTTTGTCATTTACACGGTACTTTGCCAGAAGCGGGATGCTTCAAATACGCGGTAAATGTGGTCATTTACACTGAGAGCGGCTGGCGGTCTTCTTGCGCCGCACCATTTTTGGATTCAAACCTCCCGCCATCTCCAGCCATCCCGCCATGTTGGGTGGGCGGCGCGAGTAGGTTGCGCTGTGTATGTCTTTGTTGCGTTATTGGTGATGTCAGATGACGCATCGGACTGTGAATGGGCCACGCATCCTTACCTCCCTCCCCGCTAGCTGCGATTGGTTTAATGTAATATGACGTGCCTTGCCGCGGGAGGGATGAAGCCGCTGACCTAACCGCGTCAGTCACACTCCTCCCAGTCACCCCATGTATACTGTGTTCTATTGTTCGGATAATCTCGCTAACCTCGAAAGAATGGCTTCCAATGTACTCCACCACCACATAAAAACCTTGCATTACCTGGTTCCAGCCGCCCTAAGCCAAAGAAGATATGACGTGCCCTCAGTTATGAGGTGAAGTACAATATAATACAAGAGTTTAAAAAAGGAACAAGAGAGGTTGATCTCGCGCGCCAGCATGGTGTTAACGAATCTACGATCCGGACGATCAAAGAGGATGCAGCCAAGATAAAGTCTGCAGGGGCTTCAATGTTGAAGTACTGCCAGAACAAGGTGCTTCTCAAGACGGAGAATTTACTTGTGAGCTACTTGATTCGTCAGGCACGACGGAACATGGCGGTGGACACTCGGTCGGTTCAAGAGTACGCACGTGAACTGTACGTAGCAGTGGCATGTAAGATGGGAATTGCAGAGCCCAAACCCTTCGATGCTTCCTCTGGGTGGCTGCAAGGGTTTAAGAAGAGGAACAAGATGACCAATGTTAACATTAGTGGTAAAGGAGCGAGTACTGCCCGTGTTGCGGCTAGTGATTTTCCTCCATTCTTACGTGACGTTATGGAGGAAGGACAGTACACCGACGACCAGGTGTTCAACATGGATGAATCCGGTCTGTTTTGGAAAAAGCCACCTTCCAAGACCTTCATTGTCAAGTCTGCCAGGCAAGTGTCGGGGCCGGAAGTTGCAGAAGGAACGCATCACCGTCCTGTTTACCACCAATGCCTCCGGTACCTGTAAACTCAAGTTATCGGTGATCCACACAGCCCGGAAGTTGCACGCCTACAAAAACATGGACATGACCAACCTAAATGTCCATTGGCTAACCGCACGTGAGGCGTGGATGTTCTCTGCTCTGTCCCTCTCCTGGTTTGACGACTGTTTCGTTCCCGATGTCAAGAAATTCTGCGAGCAACAGAATGTTCCATTCAACATTTTGTTGCTCCTTGACAATGCACCAGGACACTCGCCCCTACTGTTGGATCGTTACCCCAACATAAAAGTGGTCTTTCTTCCTTCCTCCCAATACAACGTTGTTAATCCAGCCCATGGATCAAGAATTAATTTGTAATGTGAAGGCTGCATTCTCTACAAAGAAGTTTAAGCTCCTGAATGACAGTACCAACACCAAGGATGAGTTGCGTAACCTGGGTGACACCGATAGCGAGTGCGACAAGGACAAGGAACAAGAGTTGGCGGATCAATAAGTTCGCGTCAAACAGTTTTGGAAGGAATTTAACGTCAAGAAAACTGTTGACTACTTGGTGGAGGCATGGGATCAGCTGTCTGTAGCAACGATTCGTCACACATGGAGGCATGTGTTGCAAGGTATCCCAGGTGGGAGGCAGAGTCAACCTGTAACTGGTGAGGTTCAGTCTGTTGCAGCGGCAGTGGAACTTGCCAGAGAAGCTGCGCAGTGTGTTACAGCTGCAGGATTCTCCGAGACCACCAACAACGACATTATGGAAGTGATAAGGGATCCTGAGGTGACTGCCGACGAGATGTTAGAAGACGATCACGTCAGTGAAGAGACAGGCGGTGCGTCATCCCAAGAGGAACACAAGTTAACGCATGGTAATGTTTAGGATGCCATCGAGTGTGCAGAGAAACTGAAGCTCATCCTTTCCAACGACCCTGACGATAACCGCTATGAAGTCTTCAATAACCAGATGTTGCACACTATGGAGCCATACATCAAGGTGTATCACGACAACATCAACACTAGCCGTCAGCGTAACTTCACGGACTTCTTCGCCCGCAACCCACCATAGCCAGCCCAAGCCAGTGATAGAGACAGTGATGGTGACTTTGAGGGATTTGTCAGGGAGGCCCTGACAACTATGGTGGATAGTGATGGTGATTCACCTGAGGGCCAGTAATCTGCCCTCTGCCTCGGAACCAGCCGCCATTCCCGTACACCGACCCATCTCTTCTACTAACGTAAGTGTTAAACCTAACCTTGATTTTTTTCTAACCTAACATAAGTGTTAAACCTTGATTTTTTCTAACCTTACATAAGTGTTAAACCTTGATTTTTTCTAACCTAACCTAACCTGATATACGTGTTAAACCTTGAATTTTCTTTTACCTGGTACAGTATTTTATTCTCTTATTGATATTTCTCTTCTATATTATGTGTGTGCATACCATCATAAAATTAAGATGTTATTTTTACTATAACGTAGGTATTGTGTCGGAAAAAGTGGAGTTTGGGGGAGGGCCCAGTCTCTATTTCAATTAATCCCATGTGTTCTGTTATTTCATTTACGCGTTTCTCGTTTTACGCGGTACAACGCGGGTTCAATTGACCGCGTAAATGAAGACCCAACTGTACTGTATTTTGTTTATATTTAATGTTTTGTTTATTCTATTACTGGTATACAGTACTTTGAAAGTACTTTTTAATTCATATTCATAAGATTCGTTGCAGAAATATTTATGTGTTTGCTTACGGGGTGCCGCCACAGAACCTGGTAGGTTGTTACCATAATGTACTTTATATATATCGTATTACCGCTCTGAAATCCCAAAAATTCTGAAATACATCTGGCCCAAAATGTTTCAGATAAGGGAATGTGGACCTGTACTTGTAGCTATGCTATCTACACCCCGCACATATTTTTAAACTTATACAGGTAATCTCCACTTAACACAAAAGTTGTTCCTAAAAAGTATCATGCTGTGCAAATTCATGCTAAAAGAATCCAAAACCTCCTTTGAAAACCATGTAAAAGAAGAGAGATGCCCCAAATCACACACTAAAATTGTGTCATACAAGAGATGAAATTTTACATAATTAAAAGATACAAACATGGTGAAGGAACAACAGCTGACAAACAATAGTGAAATGGAGATTAAGAACATGCCACCCCTCCTACTACCATACCCGCTAGCTTAAGGCCTTTCTACATGACAGGTTACAATAAGGTGGGGGAGGTATTGATGGGGGGAGAGCTAGGGGTGGTGGACTCAGGTATGGTAGGAGGGCACACAAAAAGGGCCATATATGTAGTGAGTGCGTATGTGGTCTTAGAATTATCCTTAACACCTGAAGAAGGTGTCAAGGTTGGTGGATGTAGCTTGACATTCACGGCCTTAATGACCCTGGCAGTTGATAGGCCAAAGGCCCAAACAACCAACCAACCAGGAGGGCAGGTGTCCGGGGAGGTGTCAAATGGAATTAACTTTTCTCTTAGTTATCTATGCCCTTACTTGAGATTCCGGGGATGAATGTGAGTGAGCTTTTTGCACGTAATGTGTCATAGGGGTTGATAAGGTGTCTGGCTTCTGTGAGGGAAGGCCCCTGATATGACAACATAAGAGGGGGGGGGCATGGCTTGCTCACCACCAGTAACACTAAACTAGGCTGTTACTTGATCACTTCGAACTATCAATATCAATTGAAAAAATTAAGACTAAATTATTATTTCATCACTTCCACCTCTCACCATTACAGTTCTTGAAAAATATCACTACTAAGTGATAAAAAAAATGAATAATGAATTGTTGGATAGAATGTGACTTATCCACCCTGTACTGTGTTTATTAGAGTTGTGAAAATCAATGCAAGGTGATGAGGTGGTACTGGGAATGGTATTTGGCCACTGCTCCATACTCAGCACAGGATGGACGCTAAAGAACGTCGACTGGCGATTCGCTGGCAAATTATCGGTTTGTGCACGGTTGGCTACAATGTGTCAGAAATTAAAAGGGAGGTTGAGGTCACTGTGAGACATTGGTTAATCTGCTGGGAGGAGTCTGGGAACTTGGGAAACCAGCTAGCATTTGATATATTAAAATGACTGATTTTGGATGTGTAATGTAAGCAAAATATATTTGAACTCTTATTCATATAAATTATATAATTTTAGGCCGGGAAGACCACAATTAATAAGAGAGCAAGGCAGTGGATGGGTTATTGAGATTCTGTATGACCTGTGTTGGTAAATATTAAAAATAAATGTGACTTCCACCGTATTCAATATTTCTCTTCATATCAACATTATTACATATATCTAATTACCATTGCTTAAAACCTGAAACAACAACCTGAAAATAAAATTATTAAAAAGGAAATGGATGGTACATTATAATAATCATAAAATCAGGTCCGCTCCATGTGACTTACCGTACAGAAAGGAACTAGCCAGGTACAGGGATTAGGTGGTGAAATGGATGATTACTTTTGACCATGGTTGTACAATCAACAACAGTGTTACCAGATCACCGACCTCATATCTTACTACTGAGTTGGGATAAACTTCTGCTGTTGACTGTACATCATGTAAGCTATTACAGTTTCACTATTATTGGTATTGATTAAAATGTGGTGAAAATATCAATTACAATCCCTTAAGAAATAATATCCTGGTATTCCTGCAGGCCACACATTCAACCCACACAGTAGAGAAGTCTTTACTTCGTCAACAGAAACGGGCTTGATTCCTTACTGTCTCTAACTTACCAATAAGCAAAAGTCGCACATGATTAATAACTCCCTGCAACTGCTGACATACACGCAACCTTTCTTCCTCAGTCCAATGTGGGGTGGGCTGTGCAACACCTGCTCCATATTTGGCCCAATTCAATACACCACGCCATACATCTTCCTCCTCTAGGGCAAGCTGAAGGAACAAAATAAAAATCAGTGTTAAAACAAGGAAAGAAATGTTTCACATCTCTTGCAAGTAATTATGCAACTGCTTCCACAATCCTTCCCACTAATGAAATTTTCATCTTTTACCAAGTACAGTAATTAGTAAATCAATGGTCTCAATAACTCAAGAGAAATACTAAATGCATTAGTGTCACCAAGGGTGACATACTTACCGGGTGTAAATATTACTGGACATGTATTCGAAGTATGGATCAAGGTAATTTACTATATAATAAGTTTTGGTAAGGCCAGATAAAATGTTTTGTACAGTATATGCAACTGTAACTGTGAAGGTGTTAGGGTATTTGTTAAAATGTAATTCCCAACATTCCTCCGAAAAAATCAACGAAGCCATTTTTTTTTTTTTAACTTTCATTAGAACAGAAATAACATAAGACTAGCTCATTTTACTGTACCAGAAACATTTTTCGTTAAATTACACGAAGAGGTGAGCATGATACAGGGTCACATTAACAACAGTGCCCAAGGAGCCCGGGCCGGGGGCCCTGGGTCCAGGGGGGCCCTTGAGCTTGCAAATATTTGTTATAATAATAATAGTAATACAGTGATCCCTCGGTTAACGAACGCCTCGGTTAACGAACGCCTAGGTTAACGAATTACCTTCCATAAGAATATTCAATTCGGTTAACGAATTACCTTCCATAAGAATATTCAATTCGGTTAACGAAAAAAATTCGATTAACGACTTCCTTACTAATTTTTCCCAACATGTTTTCGCTTGCTTACCAGCTGTAGTATTAATCCGCCAATACAGTAATCAGTTCTAGGGCTTAAATTCATTACCATTTGAGTAAATATCAATAATTTAAAAAAAATTATATTAAAATTTTTAGTCACTTTAACAATCATTGAACATAATTGAAGTACAGGAAACTAGTTTTTTCCACGTCAAACAGCCACTGAACACACCAAGCTTGGCGTCAGTTTATGTATCTGTTCAGTGGAGGGAACATCTTGTTTGAGACTCTCTTGAACATTAACTATTTTTCCATTTTTACAGTCAAATTATTGGTCATTTTGAAATATATTTTACATATTGATAATATATAGCGCAGTGCAGCGTTGATTTGAAGAAAATATTCTTTATTTACAGCAATAAAACTTAAAATTTCAGTGTTGAAATCAAATCCAGCATGGCTCTAAAGAAATCGAGAAAAGTTATTTCAATCCAGGTAAAACAGGAAATAATAAAGAAACATGAACAGGGCATTAGAACAAATGTGCTTAGTAAAGACTATGGGATGTCGGCATCAACTGTGTCGACAATTTTTTCACAGAAAGACAAGTTCAAGGAAGTGAAAGTGAGAGACAAATCTACCAGACTGTTTAAAAGTAGATCATTGATATCAGAAACAGAAAGGTTAATTCTCATTTGGATCAGGGAAAAACAAATGAAAGGTGATTTATTTGTGAAAGAGCCAGGGAGATTTACAAACATTTAAAGGAAGATCAACCTGGTACTTCTGGCACAGAGTTCGAAGATTTTCGGGCAAGCAAGAGCTGGCTTGAAAAATTAAGAAAAGAAGTGACATTTTCAGTGTTATTATGCATGGTAAGGCTGCCAGTGCAGATAAAGAAGGAGCAGCAAAGTTTGTAGTGAAGTTTAAGAAACTGGTGGATGAAGAAAATTATCTTCCACAGCAAGTGTTCAATGTGGACGAAACAGGGCTGTTCTGGAAGAAAATGTCCAAAAGGACATTCATCACCAGAGATGAAGCCTCTTTACCTGGGCATAAACCCATGAAAGACCATCTCACTCTATTGCTTGGTGCCAATGCTTCAGGGGATTTCTGATGGAAGCCTTCACTTGTTTACCACTCTGAGAACCCTAGGGTGCTCAAGCAACAAAAAGTGGAAAGAGGAAAGTTTGGAGTTTATTGGAAGTCCAACCGTAAGGCATGGGTGACAAGACAGCTCTTTAATGAATGGGCTGTTGAGGTGTTTTGCCCTTCTGTGAAGAGCTACCAAACCACCAATAAACTCCCTTTAAAGGCTCTTCTCCTTATGGATAATGCCCCTGATCATGACCCTGAACTTGCCAGCACATTGGAGGCTCAATTTGACTTTGTCAAAGTGTTGTTTTTGCCTCCCAACACTACATCAATCATGCAGCCAATGGACCAAAATGTGATCAGCAACTTCAAGAAGTTGTACATGAAGAAAATGTTCAGGAGGTGTTATCAGGCAACTTCCACTGATCCTCAACTAACACTGGCACAGTTCTGGAAGACACAATTCAACATCCTGGAGTCTGTAAAATTGATTGTGTCATCATGGCGAGAAGTCTCCATTAGATCCATCAATTCTGCATGGAAAACACTGTGGCCATCAGCAGTCCATGATTTTGAGGGATTTGAGGAAGAAGCAGAGTTGGACACGGAAATTGTGTCCATTGGTCAGTCATTGGGCCTCGAAGTGGAGGAAGATGATGTGGAAGAGCTTGTGATGTCTCATGAGCAGGAACTTACTCCTGATGACATGCAGCAACTGGATGAGATGTTAGAGGCTGACAGTGGTGAGGAGGAAAGGGAAAGTGATGACCATATGTCAACTTCACATTTGAAAGATGTTGTTCACTACTGGGATAAGTTCAGGAAACTGGCTTCAAGGCACCCAGATGTGGAAACTACAGAACCTATTTTGTGTAATGTTGAGGACAGAGTGGTCTCCTCCTTCAAAAATCAGTTAATGATGAGGAGGAGAAATGCCCCACAACCAAAAATTGACAGTTTCTTCACTAAAAGGCATCGGGAAAAAGATGCTACCCCTCAGCCTTCCACATCAAGAAGGAGAGAGGATGGAGAATCTGTCAGTCCAGAGGTTCCTGACATTTTCATGGAAGGTGACTCACCTTCCAAGAAGCAGTAAAATGCTTCTCTTCCACCCCCATTTCCTCTTCTTCTCCCTTCTCCTCCTCCACCTCCCACTTCAAATTCACATCAGCATCATCATCCAGGAGCGTTCTACATACACACCTCAAAGGAAGTGTACTTTACTGCATTTTTTTTTTTTACTTTAGGTAATTTTCGGTGAGCTGGAACCAATTACCCAAAAACCCATTGAAACAATGGTTTCGGTTAATGAAATTTTTGGTTAACGAACAACCTTCTGGAACGAATTGTGTTCGTTAACCGAGGGACCACTGTAATAATAATGTAGAATTTGGAGCCCATTACATTGCAGCATAAACAGTAAATGTTTGCAGTACTGTATTGTATAAGGACACATTACATTATTTATATTAGTAGTAGTACTAATAAATATATGCTGTATGCTGGTATTTCTCAGTTTGCACTATCTTTTCGTCTAAATATGAATGCTAGTGCGCACACCCCTCCCCACCCCCAACCCCGGAGCAGAAATACGCCGAGTCATCTGTCACTCGTTCAGTCTCGTTGTGTTCACGTTCGATCGCCACATACCTGCTTGGGTGTGTTGTGTGAGAGCTGCTCGGCATGACACTCATTGATTCATATTTATCATTGAATTTTATGTCTTTACTAAGTTTACTGTGCATTGGATGAATATGGCTCTATGCTTTAGAGTTATGGTATAATGTGAATTTGGGGAACTGCAAATATCTACTAGTCTACCTATGCATGAAATTTGTGAATTTATGATATTTATCATATTTTATTCTGCATTTCAGGCTTTCAGTTTCAGTTATTAAAATAATGAGTGGCAAAGGTTTAAATGGAGCTGCGAAGCACAAAGCCAGAAAACAAAAACAGCAACAGTATTCTGCTGAACTTAAAATAAGAAAAGTTACTTGTTTTATTAAATATAAGCCAGTTGGAAAAAAAGACTTGCCACACTGTAGTACCTCGTCTGCTGATGTTGCACCTACACCTGACCAACTAAAGGAAGAGGACTTACCTGGCTGTAGTACCTTGTCTGCTGATGTTACACCTACAACTGATCAACAAAACGAAGAGAACTTACCTGGCTGTAGTACCTCAACTGCTACACATACAACTGACCAATTAAAGAAAGGTGATGAAATTAAATGGCAAGATATTCAGTACATTGAAACTGATCCTGGGAAATGGAAAAGACCATTATCACAGGAACTTCAAATTTACTGGTCAAAGGATGGGCCAGATGCTTGTCAGCATCATGACTGTGTTTAAAGGAACATTAAGAGTGTATGGTTCAGGTGAGCATCAGAAATGCCATTTCCTCCCTAAGTCTGCATTCTTCAGAACTTATGAGTAATGGCGAATCAGTAAAGAGAGAATGGTTACTCTTCTCTAAATCACAAGGTAAACTATGCTGTTTCACATGTTTGCTCTTCTCTAGTACATCTACAAGTTCACCATTTGTGCATGGTTTCAATGACTGGGTACACACACCACTAGAGCACTTGGGTAAAACGAATGTTCAGTGGACCACAGAAAAACAAATCTAGCCTATGTACAGCAATAAAAAATTGGTAATTGTATTGGCAGTGGACTCTGTCATCAAATTGAAAATTAGAGGAAATATTGGCATTCATTATCTTTCCGTTTGGTAGAAGTAATAAAGTTTTTGAGTGAGCGTGGATTAGCATTTAGAGGATCTTGAACTAATAAGCAAGTTTGATCCATTTCTGGCTGATCACATTTCACAGTTTGGAAATAAAAGCAAAGGAAATCCAAGTTACTTGAGCTCCACCATTTGTAATGAACTCATTTTGGTAATGGGAAAAAAGGTTTTGTCAACTGTTTCCAAAAAGATTCAGAGTGCAAAATACTACTCTTTATGCTTAGATTCTACACCCGATACTTCAAGAACTGACCAACTTGCATTCACTATTCGGTATGTTTCTTCGTCTGGTGAACCAGTGGATCATTTTTTGCTTTACCTTCCCATCGGTAGTCACACAGGAGAAAATGTGTGTGATATGGTTCTGGACACATTGAATGAATTGAACATAGATGTTCAAAATTGTCGTGGACAATCGTATGATAATGCTGCCAATATATCTGGGAAATATGAAGGTCTCCAAAGAAAAATCAAAGATGTAAATAATCTCATTGATTATTTACCGTGTGCTGTCCAATCACTGAACCTGGTAGGAGTACATAGTGTTAGTTGTTGTTTGGAAGCCATAAAATTTTTTGGTTTGCTGAACAAACGTTAAGCTTTCTGAGCAGGACCAACACATCATTGGGCTATCTTGACAAAGGGTTTCACTCCAAATGAAAACAACAAGATTTTAACTTTAAAACGCTTGTCAACTTCGCGATGGTCTTGCCATGCTGAGGCTACAAAAGCATTGTGCCTGAACTACAAAAGCCTATATGAAAACCTGAAAGACTTTGTGGCTAATGATGATGAACTTGAATCTATGAGATCTGAGGCAAATGGATTAATTGCTGGCCTAGAAAAACTTGAAACAGGTTTCATGGCAAAAATATGGAATAGAATACTTATTCGGTTCAATAAAGTGAGCCTAATTCTGCAAAATGAATGTGTGGATTTGCTGACAGCCACATCATTGCTCGAGTCTTTAGAGGAGTTCACTGAGAAACTGCGTGAAAAATTTGACGAGATTGAAGATGATGCAAAGAACACCATGCCATGTATAAACCAACATTATCAATATGAAGAAAAATGTCAGAGAAAACGAAAGAGATATTTTGATGAAAGTAAATCAGCAGATGAAGAATTCACAGAATCCCCAGGTCAGATGTTCAGAGGGCAAACTTTCACTGTAATTATAGACAAACTGCAGACTTGTAAAGAAGCTTTTAGAGGACAAGCAGATGATTTTGCATTTCTAAACTGTTTCTCAGATCAAAACAAAAGAGCATTTGCCAGCTACAGTAATTCATCTCACTCAAAATACAGAGATGATTTTGATTCTGATTGTGCTGATGAATTTAAATTTTTTTTTAATTTTATGACAGATTAAAAGAGTAAATGATTCACCACTGTCGATGCTAACTTCATAAAACATCAGAATTTGGAAGTAACTTTTCCAAATGTCAGCATAGCTCTGAGAATATTTCTGTCACTGCTTGTCACAGTGTGTGAACGCAGCTTCTCACAAATGAAACTGGTGAAAAGTGAAAGGCGTGCTACAATGGGACAAGATAAACTGAACTGCCATGCCATCATGTCCATTGAAAGCGATCTAACACGCATGATTGACTTTGAAGATGCGGTTCCCAGTTTGCTGCTATGAAAGCTCGATAGGCTAACTTTCAGTTAAATACATCTATAAAGTACTTCATCTAGATACAGGTGTTTCTTCCAATAAATTAATTAAAATCAGACATACTGATTACTACAATTTTGTCAGATTTTATTTTGTTGAGAGGTAAATTTTTGTTTCTGAGTAATCTAAGTACGACTGCTGGTAATGAACGTATGCAACTTAAAACTTAAAGAGAAAACACTTGAAATGGCCTTAAAGTTTATTATTTTATAAGTTGAATTCACAAAAAAAAATTTAAATAAACTACCTTTATTTGAAATTTACAATGTCTTTCTTTTTCCTGAAAAAAGTGCCCAGGCCCTAGATTGTCTTGATGTGGCTCTGAGCATGAATGAGAAATCTAAAGTTACCTTTACCGTGCCATCAACCACTCTTGGATAAGATAATAAATTTCTTCATTTACTCTTACAATGAGCCACAAACTCTTTCTTGGACTTCTTACACCAGCACTTTGTCATACCAGCCTTAACTGCACTGAAGCAGTGAACAATATTTGGCCTGTTCTATGCAATTTTTATTCGACATTTGACTTATGATACATTCATGAGCATGCTTACTCTGGTTCTATACAAAAACACAGATGAATCAGAGACTGATTCCAGTGACAGTCATAATAACCAATGACAAAATGTATGCAGTATACCCATCTTGATACTCAGATAAAGTTTCATGGAAAAGTTGATGAATATTCTGATCAGGTCAATGTTGTGAGGGAGATCATAATCCAAGCTGTGTCAAGTGATCCACTCTGGATGTCAATTTAACTCTCTAAACTGAGCCTTCAGATTTTGTGTCGGCAATCTTTCAAATGTTACGTGTGACTTTCAAGAAAAATGTTGACAAAATAGTCTGATTTAAGATATTCAATCAAACTTGCTCCACCCATTTTCAGTTTCAGAGCCAGTCAGTTGAAATTTAAGGCACAGGACTAATTATTTTGATGATGATTCAAAGGTCTTCATCAAACACAAGTGAAGGATCCAGGGGATGATTCAGTCGAACCTCACTTTTCTTCTAAGACTCACCTGGTGTCACGTTAGACAAAATCTTGTCAGGTCAAGTGTTAACTCGAGCCAAGACCAACTCTCTCCCTACCAATTCATAAACATTCCTGGCTAGTGATATGACACATTATTATATATGCAGTTGTACCCGGCTTTACGCGGTTTCACTTAACGCAATTTCTCATATACGCGGTGCCTCGCCAGAACCGAACTTTCACTTAACGCGGTTCACCTACCCATATACGCGCAGAGTGTCAGGCTCGAGAAGCTATTTTTAGATTCGCCCCACCCGCCACCCGCTCCCGCCTGTCGCCCACCTCGCCTCCTCCTCCTCCTCCTCCCTCCCTCCCCTCCCGCCTCCTCCCACCTCCGCCTCCCTCTGCCTGGGCAAGCCGCGCTGTAAGGTTGCGCAGTGTGTGTCTTCTACTAACGTAAGTGTTACACCTAACTTTTAGTTTTCCTAACCTAACCTTTATTTTTCCTAACCTAACCTCTTCTATATTACTTGTTTGTTCATACCATCATGAAGTTAAGATAAAATTTTTACTACAACATAGTTGTGTGTCGTCAAAAAGTGGAGTTTGGGGGTCGGGCCAGTCTCTATTGGAATTAATCCCATATGTTCTGTTGTTCACTTAACGCGGTTTTCACTTAACGCGGTTTTCACTTAACGCGGTACCCTGTGGGTTCAATTGACCGCGTAAAGCAGGGTACAACTGTATACAGTAGTACCCCGCTTAACGCGGTCAATTGAACTCACAGGGTACCGCGTTAAGTGAAAACCGCGTTAAGTGAACAACAGAACATATGGGATTAATTCCAATAGAGACTGGCCCGAACCCCAAACTCCACTTTTTGACGACACACAACTATGTTGTAGTAAAAATATTATCTTAATTTTATGATGGTATGCACACACAATTAATAATTAAGAGAAATATCAATAACATCAGTTTTTTTAACACTTACATTAGTAGAAAAGATGGCTGGGCACACGGGGATGGGGGGTTGGTTCCGAGGCAGAGGGCAGATTATTGACCCTCACCTGTATCACTTGTATCAATTGTATCACTATCCACCACAGAGGCTTGCAGGGCCTCTTTGTCAAACCCCTCAAAGTCCATATAAGTCCATATCCTCACTATAATTATCACTATCACTGACTTGGGCCAGCTGTGGTGGGTGGCGGGTGAAGAACTCGGTAATGTTTTGATGACTGGGCGACCTTGTGCGCATCGTGCCTGCGCCGCTTCCCGAGTATATGGGTAGATGAACCGCGTTAAGTGAAAGTTCGGTTCTGGCGAGGCACCGCGTATATGCGAAATTGCATTAAGTGAAACCGCGTTAAGCGGGGTAATACTGTATATATAATGGGAGCCCCTCGAAATCGAGGATGGCCAGCCCAAGGGCCACCTAGGTGTGAATTTGTTTAAGGTGTAGAAGCTGTCGCCAACACAACAACCACACCCTAAGTTAACGAGCTGCATGACCCAGTGTCAAGGAATAGTCCGAGAAGACTGGACAACTCGCCAACTGCACTGGCTAACCACTACCTCAGAATATGACCCGCAAATCGATCAATATCCAGGTGCCCAATTACTCCTGGGTAGACAGAGGCAAATGGCACAAAGAAACTTGCCCAAAGTTTCACCCTGTCCGAGGATCGAACCCGGGTCCACTCGCAGGCAAGGCGAGGATGCTGACTATTACACCACAGGTCGGCACATTAGTATAGCAGGATTATGACCTACATCAGGTGCAGGTATTTAATCTCTACATTAAGCCACCAAGTAGCCTCTGCTCAGGTCGTGGCAAGTTCTCAACACTTAAAAGGAACCACCAAGCTGAGAGTCTGTAGACATAGGGTGACAGGAGTTATGACCTCAGATGACTAAGTGTTACTACCATTGATAACAGATTATGGGTTTAATTTGATTGTGGTAATAAAATCCCAGGCGGTGCAACAGCTTAGGTCATATGCCACCGAATTGAATTAAAAAATTACAATGCTCTAACAAATAATGCAAGGCAGAAACATAAATAATAACTAGTATAAAACTTTCATAAAAATCATTTAAAAATCAACAGATAAAACTCAAAGCTTATGTAGAAGGCTGGCTTCCTCCACGATGAAGAGGACGTCCCCTCCCATGCTACCCACTCCCCCACCAGCACCAAAGAGAGATGTTATGACCCCCCTTCCCCCGAACTCTGAGAAGTGCTTACGAAGAAGATCTCAAAGGTTGATTGATTGTGGTGATTATTCCTGGCGACACGACAACTTAGGTCATATGCCACCGATTTAAAATAAAAGCCTAAAAGGCTAATAACTAATAATGCTGGCAAAAAAAAAAATTAATTAGCATAAAACTTTCCTAAAAACCATATAAAAATTAATAGATAAAACTCAAAGCTTGTGTAGAAGGTCGACTTCATCTATGAAGGAGTGGACGTCCCCTCCCATGCTACCCGCTCTCCCCCTCCAGCACCAAAGAGAGACGGTAAGACCCGTTTCCCGCCCCCCCCCAGCACCAAAGAGAGACAGTAAGACCCGTCCCCCCAGCACCAAAGAGAGATGGTAAGACCCGTCCCCCAGCACTAAAGAGAGATGGTAAGACATCCCCCCCCCCCCTGCGCAGAGAAGTGCTTACAATGAAGATTTCTAAGATTGAGGCACTCCATCAGTATGTGTCGAACAGTCAATGTGACCGGGCAGTCATCACAATGTGGAGGAGGCATCCTCTCCATTACAAAACCATGAGCCAGCAGTGCGAGGCCAATGTGGATGTGAGCGAAAGCAGTCTCCCAGCAGCGTAGCAGTCCCTGAAATCCCCAGGCATTCCATCATCTCCCAGAGCTTCCCAGACCTCTACTATTCGGTGAAGACGGTGGAGTATCGCATAATTAGCATTGTGGGCTTCCTTGAAATGTTTATTTAATAATGTAGATGTAATTTATGGGAGATTATTTACATTTTAGGAAGGTTAAGTTGGTTACCTATAGTCGTTCTCAGAGTTGAAAAGTATTGGAATTTGTTACTTAAGTAAAAGTACAGTAGTGTTACAATGGCAAAATGTTACTCAAGTATAAGTAAAAAAATATCTTATTCATAAAGTACTCAAGTACTGAATGTAAAAAGTTACAAAAAAATTATTATTTTTCTGAAATATTAAACTAAATCCACAGTAAATTATAAAAAAGTGGTTAACTAAAGATAAAAATAAGACACATAGCATTACACATGCTTATTTGCAAATCTTTCTTTTGAGATAAATCAATAACTTATTCTCGGAATTGTGGCTGTCAAATCAGGATCTCTAAGGCCTAAATTTAAGCCCAGCGTGGCCACTCTTCTCATTACAATCCATCACAGGGATGGTAAACAGGCAGAAAATATACCCATCCTACACTATGATCACTTTCTTCCTTATCCACACAAGTATCGTCGATATGGGCTTATGGTCTGCAGACATAATGTTGTCTCTGCTCGCATTAGGTTAGGATGCAGACCTATCTGGCAAGTATCTGAAGCGGGGGATGACCTACACTTCTTTTCCTGTAAACTCTGTAACTGTCCCAACATTAACACCCTTTAACACTATTCCCTTGACTGTCCCACTGTCAGGGACCTCCTACCACAGGACGAGTCACTAACCACTATATACAGGGCTAATTCAGCAAAGAGTACTGTACATTAAATTGGAGGATGAAATCCTTGGATAATTTTAAACCACAATGTGTCTAACTGTCTATGGTAAAACGTCAGATTCTGCATAGTTTCCATGTTACAATACATTTAAGATGTATTAATGAGAGTGAATTTGAAGTGAAACCCCCATAGGTTTTTGTAATCATTTATTCACAGATCTCTACAGTATAACCCCTCTTTGTTACAACCTAAAGGAAATGTTCAGAGTTGCCCCCTTCTGCCTCAATGCAGGCCTGTACACGTCGTACCACTGATTGTCTGACGTGTTCCAGAATGCCTGGACTATGTTTAATTTGCTCACACCTGTCACGAACACTTGGGAATATGCAGAATCTAACATTTTACAATAGAGACATTGTGGTTTAGAATTATCCAAGGATTTCATCCTCCAATTCAATGTACTCTATGCTGAATCACCCTGTATAACCACCTACTTATTCGTAATAATTTAGATTTAATTCTTGCATACTACCCACACTTTGGTGGGTGCTAACTCCCATAATCCTTAAATCATATCAATACAGTCATGCGCCGGTTAACGTCCGACCGAACAACGTCCGATCGCAAATACAGTATTACCCTGCTTAACGCGGTTTCACTTAGCGCGATTTCGCATATAAAGGTGCCTCGCTAGAACCGAACTTTCACTTAACGCGGTTCATCTACCCATATACGCGCAGTGTCCGGCTCGACGCTATTTTTAGGTTCGCCCCACCCGCCACCACCCGCTCCCGCCTGCCTCGCCTCTCTCTCCTCCTCCCTCCCTCCCCTCCCGCCTCCCTCCGCCTGGGCAAGCCGCGCTGTAAGGTTGCGCAGTGTGTGTCTTTGTTGCGTTATCACTGACGTCATATGACATATCGGACTGTGATTGGCCATGCATCCCTACCCCCCTCTGCTGCTAGCAGTAATTGGTTTAAAGTAATATGACGTGTCCACCCGGGGAGGGAGGGAGGGAGGAAAGATGACGCTGCCGCGGCAGTTTCATCCCTCCAGGCCACCCCGTGTATACGTGCATCCATTGTTCTGTGAAGATTAAGAGAGAAAACGGAGGACTAAGGCGTCCTGATGTGAGAGAAAACGGACTCGTATGATGGGGGACCAAATAAAAAAGCATAGCTACATGTTTTGTGGACTACAGTATTAAGCGTACCCTTTTCATCACTTTGTAATAAACCTAGCCATGCCTGTGTGTGTTTATGATATTTACCATAACATTATATATATATTTAGTGGGTATAAATGGTCGTAAAATGGGAAACTTGGGGTTGGGTCTTGGGTGCCTGGAACCAATTGGAATAAATCCCATAGGTTCTGTACTTTCGTTATCGGCGGGGTCCTAATAAGGCGCTATAACCAAGGGATGACTGTACTGCACTGTATATACTTGTGACACTGGCCAGTTGCTTCTGGTGTTATGGTACAGGGGTACCAAGTGACAGCACTAGGGTTCCGCTTCCTCTATCAAGGAATAAACAATTAAAATTTAAATTGAAAAAAAAAAACATTCAAATAATGGGACCTAGCGAACCTAAATGGCCCTAGAGCGGGCACAGTCACGTATGCATCGCGTATTCTTATAGATTACGGTACTAAAATTGTTATGTCTATTGCAAATATAGCTTGTTTATACAGGTATTCAAATAAATTACTATCTTACAAGAATCCCTCCAATGTAAGTTATATTCACCCAGGTCGTTTGGGTGGAAAATTATGAGAAGAGCTTAGTCACTCTTAAGTAATGATAAATAAACACGCAGGCAGGCCTTCAGCGCCAACTGTCAAATCTTATCTCAAATAAATAAACAAACAAACGCCAGACATTCTGTCATCTCACCTCTCCCCACCCCCCCCCCCCCCCGTTTTTCCACCCGACAAAAGAATGGTGATTTCTTTATATTTACTTTATATAATATCTCAGACTAAAGTTAGGATAATATAATTTACATTGCTGAAATCCTTGCAAGACAGAGATTAATTTGAATATAAGCGTCATATATTTTGCTCAAGATATAAAAAATGTAGTAGGCTACATTAGTGTACAATACTGTAGTACATTTAATAAAAAGTTTTTCAACTGTATTTTTGGGTAGATTTACATAAATTTCTTCATTTATTTTCATCCATTTACATGCACACACCATACTAAAAGAAACGTAAAAGAAATAAATGACCTAAGTGCAAAGCTGGAAGGCACATGTACTAATTTGATTACGGTGCTAAAATTGTTATGTCTAGTGCAAATTATAGCATGTTTATATTCAAATTAATCAGTATCTTACAAGAATCCCAACAATGTTAATTATATTCACCCAGGTCATGTCACTGGCTTTTTATAAGACAGAAGCTTAGTCACTTAAGAACTGATAAATAATAAATATACAGGTACACGCGTTAGACCTTGGGCCGGTGCCAACTGTCAAACGTACTACCTCCCCTCCCTGCAAGCTCCCTCGCTCGCTCCCTCCCTCCGTCTCCCCCAACTGCCCAGCATTGCTGGAATCCTTGTAAAACAGTGAATAATTTTAATATAAACGTCATGTATTTTGCACAAGAGATAAAAATTAATCACCTGTATCACATTACAGTAGTGATTTAAGAGTAAAAGTGTGTATGTATGTACTGTATATAGTATTCCACATACACGTAAGTACAAGTATAAATAAAAAGTTTATGTGATGATCGGACAACGTCCATTTCAGTTAACGTCACGTTTCCAAGAACGTATCTAGGACGTTAACCGGCGCATGATTGTATTGTACCCATATCACTGTCCTTAAATCGTATCAATGTTATCTCCATATCACTGTCCTTAAATCATATATATTGTCTCCATATCACTGTCCTTAAATCATATCAATATTGTCTACATATCATAAGTCAGAGTATCCTGTGAGACACACATACCAATGTATTAATGTCTGACCACCTGGTCTTGTGACTAGGCTTGTCACCCCATGGGGTGCAATAAATTAATTAAATAATAAAAAAATAAAACCAGCATGACTAAAGAGATGCTCACAACCAGCAGATGCAGGTAGTGGGGGGTTAAGCTTGAGAGATAAGTCACATAATGTTGGGAGAGCCCTAAGTAGCTCCATTCCATCCCCTGGGCATGCCAAGTAGCTATCAAGCTCCTTCAGTTGAGGAGTTTGAAGATGATTGTTGCCTCCATAGTGACTAAGTCTGACCAATACTCACCGTGAACTATCTCTCTAATTGGGGGTGTGGCTGTGGTGACATCACTTTTCGATTCCAATTGATGAGTGGCTAAATTTTTCATACCACGTAATATCTGGCGGGTGCTTGGGTGGGGGGTAGTGGTACTTAGTTATTCAAGCAGAATTTTAAATACACTTAATCTCACACATACTGTATGTATAGATACAGGCTTTATATCTAAGATAGAATTATATAAAGCATTTTAGAATCACAGCCTCTTTCAAATTCATTTTAGGTACAGGTATATGCAAGAGCAACTGATGTCTAACAGAAAGAGGAAGCCCCTGAAGAAAGGTGGGGGAGAAGAGAGGGGATTCAATGTGGTAGGCAAGGTAAGGTGGGTTGTCAATGTGCTAATGGACACAAGAAGATCAAAGGGAAATTGTGCTGTTGTTACCACTGCCACCGGACCTGACCTGACATTACCATACCTCAAGGGACTTCTAAGTATGTGACCGCGTGGTGTTTCCACACACCCACACCATACCCTTCATGGCTCCAACCACACCATACCCTCTACCCACACAACTCTTTTACTATACGTAGTTAATAATTAATTAATTAATTAAAATATATATTATTAGTTTATATGTAATGAGTAACGATTTTTATTTTTTCAATTGTATTGGAGTAAAGGTATTAGAAAACCATACTTAAGTAAAAGTAAATGTACTAAAAATATAAGAGTACTTTTTAAAAAGTAAATACCCAAGTGTTACTTGATTTATTTAGTTATTTAGTAAAGCTCTGGCAAGTCCAATACAGGTGCTCCCCGACTTACGACGGGGTTAGGGACCTAAATCCAGGCCGTAAGTCCGAATGGTCGTAAGTCCGACATAGATAAAAAAAAATAAATAAATAAATAAAAAAAAAGCAGTTTTTTCTAAAAACCAGTTTTTGTGATATAGCTCGAATGCGACGCTCAGCAAAGCTACTTAGGTATGTTAATTCCTAGCCAATTCGACAGGCCAACATACAGGCAATTAAAACATCTAATAATTACTTAATAAGTACAGTCGACCCTTGTTAAGTCGGACCCCTTTAATCCGGATTTCGGATAAATCGGACGAAATCTGAACTGTCCATATCAAATTTCTGGTTCTGGGATTGTCCCAGTTGCAATTGGGGTTGCAATTTTAAATTCTGTGTCACTACTAAGAAATAAAAAAGTCCCTGGTACACTCTAAGATTAAGAGAAAATGGACGACTCAGGCGTCCTGAAGTGAGAGAAAACGGACTCCAATGACGGGGCACTCAAATAAAGAGACATGGCTCCATGTTTTGTGGACTAGCCACTGTACAGTATCCTTTTCATCACTTTGTAATAAACCTCGTTATGCCTATGTGTTTCTGATAATTACCATAGCATTATATATTTATATATTTAGCGGTTGTACAAACACAAGGCCTCACACATGCCATTCAGACTGACAGACTTGACAAGTTTTACCAACCATAAAGACAGTTGAAGCTTTAAACATCACTCACAATGGATCTTGAATATTCCAACTGTAATCAGACATACCGAAGTTACCTCAACAATTGCAACCCCAGTTGCAATATCAAATTCTGTGTCACTACTAAGATATAACAGTCTCTGGTGCACTCTAAGATTAAGAGAAAACGGACGACTCAGGAGTGCTGAAGTGAGAGAAAACGGACTCCTATGACGGGGCACTCAAATGAACATACACATAGCTGTATAATGCAATATAAACCCCTAAATCGGTTAATTCGGACAATCGGCTAAAATGGACACCCTTCCCCCCCTATTAGTCCGTTTTAACAAGGGTCGACTGTAATATTAGGAGGCCACGTCGCTACCTGGCATTTAACTGCTATTTTCAAAGTCCTCCCCTCATCGAGCCTCCATGCGCACTGCAAAGCTCATCTCTTGCCTGACGATTCAGCTATAATACAAACAAAGGGAAGCTCCGCGAATTTGTGTTCTAATTGCTGAAATACTCACCTCCGCAAGGATATTATACAGTATACGGTATTTGTACTTAATAGCACAGTGTCGAAGTAGAGTGACTTTTATTTTGTTATGTCTCTCAATTATTGTATTTGGGACAATTTCTTATACAGGTAGTTCTGCTATAACGCGAAAATTGTGTTCTTGTTAGGTGCAGATTACTCGAAATCGAAAAAATTTAGTAGTTAGCCTAACACAAAGGATAGCACAGTCTAAATAAATGTTACATTCATATCTAATAATGAAATCATACAGTAAATGTAACACTTTACCTTGAAAAAATATGAATGCAACTTGATGGGGGAGAAGGGTGATTTTGAGGTTGATAAAATCGAGCTTCTCTTCAAGTGTTATATCCTTTCTTTTACGATCATCACCGGGAATTCTATCACCAGAAAGCTTCTTGTTGATATTCTTCTTTACCATATTCACAGTTAATACCACAAAATTGGAGAAATAGTAAGCAAAAATCGCGTTATTGCAAACAAGCGTTCGCGTTATACAAATATCGTTCCTAATTCATAAATCGGGTTAGAGCAAATTCGCGTTATCAAAACACGCGTTATAGCAGAAATCACTGTACGACTTTGGGTCAGCATGGCGACCAAAACAAATTTTCTTTGTGAGTTGTTTAGATCGTTGTGACTATTCCTTGCCTTTAAGTCACTCGGTGAATATCGCTGCGCCCTCTCAGGCTCGTCTTCACTAAAAAGAGAATATGTGAACATATCTATTTATATATACTGTATACATATACAGTCATGCGCTGGTTAACGTCCGACCGAACAACGTCTGATCGCATATACGTCCGTGGCCCCCCCCCCCCCCCCAAAAAAAAAAAAAAAAAAAACACGTGACGCCTGCTGGACCACCACTCCACGACCCCCTGACGGAGACACGATGATCCTCCCCATACTGGTCAGATATTGTGTGTTAAAGGAATATGCTTACTTACATAGGCTTTTCTAAGCATTTGCCTACAGGTGAAATGTTAGCCTACATCTATTAAGGATAAAATCTTTCACCTACAAATTGACAATAACACATTTGCTGTAATCAGACATATCTAGTTGCCTCAACAATTGCAAGTTGCATTTGGGGGTTGCAATTTCAAATTTTGTGGTATTACTAAAAATAGTAAAGTTTCTGGTGCACTCTAAGATTAAGAGAGAAAACGGAGGACTCAGGCGTCCTGGTGTGAGAGAAAACGGACTCGTATGACGGGAGACCAAATAAAAAAAAAGCATAGCTACATGTTTTGTGGACTACAGAATTAAGCGTACCCTTTTCATCACTTTGTAATAAACCTAGCCATGCCTATGTGTGTTTATGATATTTACCATAACATTATATATATATTTAGTGGGTCTAAATGGTCATAAAATGGGTGATTGAGCCAATTAGAATAAATCCCATAGGTTCTGTACTTTCGTTATCGGAGGGGTCCCAATTAGGCGCGATAACCAAGGGATGACTGTATATACTTGTGACACTGGCCAGTTGCTTCTGGTGTTATGGTACAGGGGTACCAAGTGACAGCACTAGGATCCCGCTTCCTCTATCAAGGAATAAACAATTAAAATTTAAATTGAAAAAAAAAAAACTTTCAAATAAATTACTATCTTACAAGAATCCCTCCAATGTAAGTTATATTCACTCAGGTCGTTTGGGTGGAAAATTATGAGAAGAGCTTAGTCACTCTTAAGCAATGATAAATAAACACGCAGGCAGGCCTTCAGCGTCAACTGTCAAATCTTATCTTAAATAAATAAACAAACAAACTCCAGACATTCTGTCATCTCACCTCCCCACCCCCCCTGTTTTCCCACCCCAGACAAAAGATTGGTGATTTCTTTATATTTATTTTATATAATATCTCAGACGAAAGTTACGATAATATATATAGCATTGCTGAAATCCTTGCAAGACAGAGATTAATTTTAATATAAACGTTATATATTTTGGTCAAGATATAAAAAATGTAGTACATTAGTGTACAGTTAACCCTCACTTTACGCGGTTAATGTAACCCGGAGGGTACCGCGGAAAGCGAGAAACGCGTAAAGTGAATAACATAACATATGGGATTAATTGAAATGGAGTCCAGGCCGATCCCCAAACTCCACTTTTTGACGACACATAACTATGTTGTAGTAAAAATATTATCTTAACTTTATGATGGTATGAAAAAACAAGTAATATAGAAGAGGTTAGGTTAGGAAAAATAAAGGTTAACATAGGAAAAATAAAGGTTAGGTTAGAAAACTAAAAGTTAGGTGGAACACTTACGGTAGTAGAAGAGATGGGTCGGCATACGGGGATGGAGGCTGGTTCCGAGGCAGAGGGCAGATTACTGGCCCTCAGGTGAATCACCATCACTGTCACTTACAGTTGTCAGGGCTTCCCTGAAATATCCCTCAAAGTCATCTTCACTGCCACTATCACTGGCTTGGGCTGGCTGTGGTGGGTTGCGGGCGAAGAAATCTGTTATGCTTTGCTGACAGCTGGCATTGATGTTGTCGTGATACACCTTGATGTACGGCTCCATAGCCTGCACCAGCCGGGTATGGAAGACTTCATAGCGGTCATCATCATTATCGCGGGAAAGGAAGGACTTCATTTTCTCTGCACACTCCATGGCACCCTTAATATCACTATGACTTAAACTGTGTTCTTCGGAGAATGACGCACCTTCTTCCTCCTCTTCACTGACGTGTTCTTCTTCCAACATCTCGTCGGAGGTCACTTCAGGATCTCTGATCACCTCCAGGATGTCGTCGTTGGTGGTCTCGGAGAAGCCTGGAACTGTAACAGTCTGCGCAGCTTCTCTGGCAAGGTCCACTGCTACTGCAACAGTCTGAACCTCACCAGTCACAGATTGACTCCTCCTCTCACCTGGTACTCCATGCAACACATGTCTCCATGCGTGACGAATTGTAGCAATAGACAGCTGATCCCATGACTCCACCAAGAAGTCCACAGCTTTCTTGATGTTAAATACTCTCCAGAATTGTTTGAACAGTATTTTTTGCTGTTCCAACTGTTGATCCTCATCTTCTTCGCTCTTGCTATCGGTGGTGGTGTCACTTAGGTTACGCAACTCTTCCCTGGTGTTGGTGTAGTCATTCAGGAGCTGGAATTTTTTTGTTGAGAATGCAGCTTTTACATTACATATTAACTCCTGATCCATGGGCTGGATTAATGACGTAGTGTTGGGAGGAAGGAAGACCACTTTTACGTTGGGGTGACGATCTAACAGTAGGGGCGAGTGTCCTGGTGCATTGTCCAGCAGCAACAAAATATTGAATGGCACATTCTGTCGCTCACAGAATTTTTTTACATCGGGAACAAAACAGTCATCAAACCAGGAGAGGGACAGTGTAGAGAACATCCACGCCTTACGTGCGGTCAGCCAGTGCACATTTAGCTTGGTCATGTCCATGGTTTTGTAGGCGTGCGGCTTGTGTGGATCACCGATAACTTGTGCTTACAGGTACCGGAGGCATTGGTGGTAAACAGGACGATGATGCGTTCCTTCTGCATTTTCCGGCCCCGAATCCTGCTGGCATTCTTTACAACGAAGGACTTGGAAGGTAGCTTTTTCCAGAAAAGACCAGATTCGTCCAAGTTAAACACCTGGTCGTCACTGTACTGTCCTTCCTCCATAATCTCATGTAAAAACGGAGGAAATTCCCGAGCCGCAGCACGATCAGCACTCGCTTCTTCACCACCAATGTTTATATTGGTGATCTTGTTCCGGATCTTAAACCTCTGTAACCACCCAGAGGAAGCATTAAAGGGTTTGGGCTCTGTAATTCCCATCTTTCGTGCCACTGCGATGTACAGTTCACGTGCGTAGTCCTTAACAGAGCACGTGTCGACCGCCATGTTCCGTCGCGCCTGACGCACCAAGTACCTCACAAGTAATTTTTCTGTCTTGAGAAGCACCTGGTTGTGAAAATACTTGATCATAGAAGCACCTGTAGACTTTGTGATCTTCTTGTGCTCCTTTATCTTGGCTGCATCCTTCTTTATAGTCTGGATCGTAGATTCTTTCACACCATGGTGGCGCGCCAAATCAACCTGCCTTGTTCCTTTCTCCAACTCTTGGATGATGGTATACTTCACCTCGTAGCTTGAGGAACGTCGTGTCTTCTTTGGCTTAGTGCCGCTGGGTCCAGGTAAGGAAAGGTTTCTCTCTGGGGGTGGTGGTCCGGCGGAAGCCATTTTACGGAACAATGGATGCGCGTTTACACGGAGTGGCCTTGAGGGATGAAACTGCCGCAGCTAGGTCAAGCGTCGTCTTTCCTCCCTCCCTCCCCCGGGTGGACACGTCATAATACTTTAAGCCAATTACAGCTAGCAGCAGAGGGGGGTAGGGATGCATGGCCAATCACAGGTCTGATACGTCATATGACGTCAGTGATAACGCAACAAAGACACACACTGCACAACCTTACCGGGCCGCTTGCCCAAGAGGACGGAGGAGGCGAGGAGCACAGGCAGGCAGGCGGGCGGGTGGCGGGTGGGGCGAATCTAAAAATAGCGTCGTGCCGGACACTCTCCGCGTAATGGGGTTCACGTATCGCGTAATTTGAGCACGTGAGGTTCTGGCAAGGCACCGCGTTAATGTGGAAACGCGGAATGTGGGACCGCGTAAAGTGAGGGTTAACTGCACAATACTGTAGTACATTTTATAAAAAGTTTTTCAACTGTATTTTTGGGTAGATTTACATAAATTTCTTCATTTATTTTCACCAATTTACATTCACACACCATACTAACATCAACGTAAAATAAATTAGTGCAAAGCTGGATGGCACATGTACTAATTTGATTACGGTACTAAAATTGTTATGTCTAGTGCGAATTACAACACATTTATATTCAAATAAATCAGTATCTTACAAGGATCCCAGCTATGTTAATTATATTCTCCCAGGTCATTTCAGTGGCATTTTAAAATGAGAGAAGCTTAGTAGGACTGTTAAATAAACACACAGAGACCTTCGCCTCAAACTTATCACCTCAACCCCCCACCCCCCCCCAAACCCCTCGCTGGGTGGTGTGGCTGGTTCCGTCAGTCCCTCCCTCCCCCCCCCCAACCAGGCTCTTAGGCTTACAGTTTTTATCTTATATAATATCTCAGACTAAAGTTAAGAGATTATAATTTGCATTGCTGGAATCAATGCAAGACAACCAATAATTTGAATATAAACGTCATATATTTTGCTCAAGAAATAAAAATTGTTGTACATTAGTGTACAGTACTGTAGTACATTTTATAAAAAAAAGTTTTTCAACTGTATTTTTGGGTAGATTTACATAGATTTCTTAGTGCAAAGCTGGAGTGCACATGTACTAATTTGAATACGGTACTAAAATTGTTTTGTCTAGTGCAAATTATAGCATGTTTATATTCAAATTAATCAATATGTTACAAGAATCCCAGCTATGTTAATTATATTCACCCAGGTCATTTCACTGGCTTTTTATAAGAGAGAAGCTTAGTCACCAAAGAACTGATAAATATACACGCATTAGACCTGGGCCTGTGCCAACTGTCAAACGTACTACCTCCCCTTCCCCCACACTCCCTCGCTCGCTCCCACCCTCTCTCTCCCCATCTGCTAGCGTTGCTGGAATCCTTGTAAAACAGTGAATAATTTTAATATAAACATCATGTATTTTGCACAAGAGATAAATATTAATCACCTGCATCACATTACAGTAGTGATTTAAGAGTAAAAGTGTACAGTATTACCCCGCTTAACACGGTTTCACTTTCCGCGATTTCTCATTTACGGGATACCTTGCCAGAACCAGACTTTCACTTTCCGCGGTGCATCTACTCATATACGCGGTGAAGTATAACTTCTTTTATTTTTTTTTATTTAGCTCATAAAATTCATACAAATTACCCGGCCAGAATATAATTTACAATGCTGGAATTCTTACAATATGATAATCATTTTGAATATAAACATCATGGATTATGCATTAGACATACAAATTTTAATCTTATGTAATAATTTGGTTTACACAAAGCAAATATTTTATCCATTCTGCAGAATATTTGAAGTTTACATTCAAAATATTCCCTGACCTGCAAGGAATCCAGAAATGTCAATTATATTATCCTAACTTTAGTCTGAGTTATTATATATTACTAAAAATGTAAATATACTATTTTCTCCCAAAGCTTCTCTGGTAGGGAGGGTGTTATATATATGTATGTTTAGATGCTGCCTTTATTGAATGTATAAATTATATATTATGTTACTTCTTACGAAATGTGTTAGGCACGTTATAACCAAGAACAGAGAATAAACAGCCAGCTAGACAGACCATGTGACTCTTCATTCTCCCATTAAATAACCCAAGATACTACACTGGCGACGAGGATGGGATTCTCAAAGTGTTGGTGAAGTCCTTGAAGAGAGGATAGTGACCACTGAAGGGAAGGCTACTCTGAACCTGGAGAATTTAAGTGAAGAGAGCAACCATGACTGGCGTCAGTGGATACATCGGACGAGTGGGGGAGTATGATGCAGACAAGGAAGATTTCACATCATATTGTGAGAGAATGGACTTCTTCTTTCTGGCAAATGAATTAATGGACGACGGTGGGGATGCGGAGAAGAGAAAAGTCCTTGAAAAGAAAAGGAAAGCAATCTTTTTTACAGAGGTAGGAGCTAATGTTTATTCTACTCTGGTCAATCTGCTTACTCCAGACAAACCCAGAGACTCCTCACTGATTCAGATTACCAAGATTCTGAAGCAACATTTTGATCCTGCTCCACTTGAGATCGCTGAAAGTTACAGACATGGCACCAGAGATAGAGGTAAAGATGAATCAGTAAGTAATTATATAGTAGCTTTGAAGAAGTTATCCATTCACTGTAACTTTGGACAGTTCTTGAACCGAGCTCTAAGAGACAGGTTTGTAATAGGCCTGAATTATGAAAAAATACAGAATAAGTTAATGAACACCACTAACTTAACTTTTGAAAGTGCATGTCAGATAGCTACAAGCATGGAATTGGCCGAGAAAAACACCAGAGTATTTGTTCCCAATGCTGGTAGTGAAATAGTTGGCAGTAGTGGCTCAGTGTGTAAAGTAACTGTAGCTAAAAGGAATAAGTATGCCACAAAACAACGAACACATGCTGATATAAAATGTAAGAGGTGCCGGGGGAAACATGAAAGCTTTCAGTGTAAGTTCAAGAATTCAAAATGTTACAATTGTCAACGTATTGGACATATTGCATATGCCTGTAGAAGTGATAGAGGTAGAGTATATGCAGTTGAAGGTGGAGAGAAGGAAATGAAAAACAGTATTCATGAGAGTGTTAGTAATTTTGGATATGATAGTGATGAGAGTGCCCATGTGTTTACTATTTACACTAGTCGTGAAGAGAAAGTTAAACATAGGTATAATGTGGACTTGTGTATTAATGACACACATGTAACCATGGAAATGGATACTGCAGCTGATTTCTCCATAATGAGTAAAGATATGTATGAGAAACTATTTGCGCATGTGCCTTTAGAAGACTCAGGTGTCAAGTTGAGAACTTATACTGGAGAGATTTTGAACACAGAAGGTAAATTAGAGTGTGAGGTAAAGTACAAAAATCAGAATTTAAAGTTGCCATTAATTATAGCTAGTTATGTGAATAGACCAACTTTGTTAGGTAAGAACTGGTTGTGTGAACTTGAGATGGATTGGAAGGAGATATTTAGTGTTAGAATGTGTAACAGTATTCCAGGTCTTGAGAAATTGCTTGAAATATACAAGATTTTATTTGTAAAGGGACAGGGTGGTATAAAGGGTTATGAAGCTCATATCACCATTGACAAAGATGTTACACCCATATATGCTAAGTCCAGACCTGTTCCTTATGCATTGAAAGGTGAGGTTGAGAAGGAATTAGACAGACTTGTGAGGGAATTATTGTGAAAACCGCCAAGAGCAATTGGGCTGCTCCAATTGTAATTGTACCTAAAGCTGATAAATCTGTTAGACTATGTGGTGATTATAAAGTTGCCATTAACCAAGCTGTTGAGGATGAGCAATATCCCTTACCCACATCTCAAGATTTGTTTGCTGCACTAACAGGTGGAACCATTTTCACAAAGTTAGACTTGTCCCAAGCATATGCTCAGGTCTCTGTTGATGCTGAAAGTCAACAGTACCTTACCATCAACACTCATAAAGGATTGTATAAGTTCAAAAGGTTGCCTTATGGTGTTAAAAGTGCACCAAAGTTATTTCAGTGCATCATGGACAAAATTCTTGTGGGTCTTCCCAATGTGTTATGTTTTCAGGATGATGTCCTTATTGTTGACAGTGACATCCAAAATCATGTCAAAACCCTAGCCACAGTATTCGAAAGATTGTTGGCACACAATGTCAGGCTCAACAAGAGCAAATGTTCATTCCTAGCTAAAGAAGTAACTTATCTTGGCTACAAAGTGAACGCAGAAGGGCTGAGACCTGTAGAAGATAAAGTAGGAGCCATAGTAAATTTGCCTGCTCCAAAAAATGTCAGTGAATTGAAAGCTTTCCTAGGTATGATACAGTATTATTCAAGGTTCTTGAGTGGACTTTCATCAGTTTTAGCCCCTCTGCATGAACTATTAAAGAAAGGGATACCATGGAAATGGAACAGTGCAACTCATAAGTCATTTGAAGATTGTAAAGCTGCTCTGTCTAGTACTGATGTTTTGGTCCACTATGATACCAGTAGATCACTAAAGTTTGCTTGTGATGCATCGGGCTATGGATTAGGTGCTGTCATAAGTCACATAATGGATAACGGTGAAGAAAGACCCATTGCATATGCCTCGAGAACTCTTACCCAAAGTGATAAAAATTATGCACAAATAGAGAAAGAGGCTTTGTCTATCATATTTGGAGTAAAGAAATTTCACCAGTATCTATATGGGAGGAATTTTGTTTTAATAACTGATCACAAGCCTCTCTTGGCAATTTTGGGTCCTAAATCACCTGTTCCTACACTTGCTGCAGCAAGAATGCAGAGATGGGCTTTGATATTGTCGGTATATGACTATGAGATACAGTACAGACGTTCAGATGATCATTCCAATGCAGATGCTTTGTCAAGGTTGCCAGGTAGTGGATCAAATGATGGAGTAGAGCCTAAGGTTTATCCTGCAACCATGATAGCAGAAGATTTTCCAGTCACCTCCGGAATGATTGCTCATGAAACTAGGAAAGATGTTGTATTAGGAAGAGTCCTGGAGTATACACTAAATGGATGGCCAGAGATTTGACCATCCTTAGACTTTCAACCGTATCATTTAAGGAGATGTCAATTATCAGTAGAACAGGGATGCGTGTTGTGGGGTATGAGGGTGCTAATTCCATAGTGTTTTAGAGGGCAAATTTTGAATGAACTGCATTTTGAACATCCAGGTATATGTGCTATGAAAGCACTGGCCAGAAGTTTTGTGTGGTGGCCTAAACTGGATGGTGAAATAGAAATGATGGTACGTGAGTGCTCTGTTTGTCAGAATGTTAGGAGTATGCCACCCAGCACACCTTTGAAAACCTGGAAATGGCCTACCCGTCCCTTCCAAAGAGTACACATTGACTTCTGTGATAAGGGAACAGACAAATTTCTTGTATTAATTGATAGTCATTCAAAGTGGATTGAAGTTAAGCACATGTACAGTACTAATGCTGGTAGCACCATTGATGAATTAAGATTAATGTTTGCCGAACATGGAATACCAGAAGAGGTAGTTTCTGACAATGGTCCTCCATTCCAATCATCAGAGTTTAAAAACTTCATGAGATTCAACGGTGTAAAGCATGTACTGACCCCATCCTATCATCCTGCCTCTAATGGTGCAGCTGAGAGATCAGTTAGAATTGTAAAGGAAGCACTTTCCAAGCAGGTAATTCAAGGAACTGTAGGAAAATCAATGAAACACAGACTAGCAAATTTCTTACTCAGATACAGAACCACACCACATAGTGTGACAGGATGTACTCCTGCAGAGTTAATGGTGAAGAGACAGTTGAGAACAAGAATAAGTTTAGTTAAGCCAAGTCTGTTTGAAGCTGTAGAGAGGAAACAAGCTCAACAAAAAATGTATCATGATAAGAGTTCCAGTGAAAGAGCGTTCAAGGTAAATGATAGGGTGAGAGTTAGGAACATGGCTAAAGGTTATGGTACTGTACATGCAAAGTGGATAACTGGTGTCATTGACAAGGTATGTGGATCTAGGACATATTTAGTGAAATGTGGTAACTCCTTGAGATATGTTCATGTGGATCACATCATTCAGGCACATGACGAGATGAGTAGCACCAGGACATAATGATAAACTTGACACAGTTTCAGATGATCATCATCATGATTATGTCAAAGATGATGTTTCCCAGCATCCACTCACTGTGTCAACTGATTGTAGTGATGATATGTCTGTCACTGATAATGCACAGAGTGCAAGTAAAACCCCTCTAAAACTTGATGGAGGGAATAGTCCTAGAAGATCAAACAGAGTTAGGAGACCTGTAATTAAATTAAGACCTCTAATTATCTGAATTGTGAACAGGCCTTTCAAAACTGTTTAGTTAGGAAGTTATATTTGTTGTGTTCTATTCTCTTCTTCCCTGCCATGTGTAATTCTGTAAGTTTTGTTTATTTAGGATTTGTAACAGCCATGCTCTCTTTTGAAAGGGAAAAATAGTGTTATATATATGTATGTTTATATGCTGCCTTTATTGAATGTATATATTATATATTATGTTTCTTCTTGCGAAATGTGTTAGGCACGTTATAACCAAGAACAGAGAATAAACAGCCAGCTAGACAGACCATGTGACTCTTCATTCTCCCATTAAATAACCCAAGATACTACAGAGGGAAGGTAGGGAGGGAGGGAGGGAGGGAGGGACCGACCCAGCTAGGGAGGAGTATTTTGATTGACAGATCGTGTCCTTGAAGAATATTTCTTTGTTTATTTACTGAAGATATATGTTAGAGCTCATAAAATTCATACAAATTACCAGGCCAAAATATAATTTACATTGCTGGAATTCTTACAATATGATGATCATTTTGAATATAAACATCATGGATTTTGCATTAGACATACAAATTTTAGATCTAATGTAATAATTTGGTTTACACAAAGCAAATATTTTATCTTTTGTGCAAAATATATGAAGTTTACATTCAAAATATTCCCTGACCTGCAAGGAATCCAGAAATGTCAATTATATTATCCTAACTTTAGTCTGAGGTATTATTTATGACTAAAAGTTAGAATCTAGTTTTTTCACCCAACATTTCTCTGGTAGGGAGGGAGGGTGGGGAGTGGGGGGAGGGTTGGGACTGACCGACCCAGCTGGCGTGAGTGTGAGGGGGGGGGGGAGGCAAGGTGGGGTACTTTGATTGACAGATAGTGTCATGAAGAATATTTTTTTTTTTTATTAACTGAAGATATTTGTTTTAGCTCATAAAATTCATACAAATTATTCGACCAGAATATAATTTACATTGCTGAAATTCTTACAATATGATGATCATTTTGAATATAAACATCATGGATTTTGCATTAGACATACAAATTTTATATCTAATGTAATAATTTGGTTTACACAAAGCAAATATTGTATCTTTTGTGCAAAATATATGAAGTTTACATTCAAAACATTCCCTGACCTGCAAGGAATCCAGAAATGTCAATTATATTATCCTAACTCTAGTCTGAGGTATTATTTATAACTAAACGTTAAAATGTAGTGTTTTCACCCAATCGTTTCTCAGAGAGGTAGGAGCTAGTGAGCTGGGAAGAGGGGGGGGGGGGATTTGAGTCCATTATTTGAATGGACATAAACCTGGCGACTGTATTTCTCTTAAATATTAATTGTGTGAGCATACCATCATAAAATTTAGATGTTATTTTTACAACAACATAGGTATTGTGTCGGAAAAAGTGGAGTTTGGGGGTCGGGCCAGTCTCTATTGGAATTAATCCCATATGTTCTGTTGTTCATTTTCCGCAGTACCCTGTGGGTTCAATTAACCGCGTAAATCGGGGTACTACTGTATATGTACGTATATAGTATTCCACATACACCTAAGTATAAATAAAAAGTTTATGTGATGATCGGACAACGTCCATTTTGGTTAACGTCACGTTTCCAAGAACGTATCTAGGACGTTAACCAGCACATGACTGTATATGTATATTGGTTACAATCTCTTTGTCCCAATTATTCACGTGCTAATATGAATACAATGACTGTCTCTCTCCCTACTCTTATGTACGTTCACAAAACTTTTGGGCTTCCGCCCTTGGGTTTCTATTTGTTCTCAGCAAAAAGGCCAGAGTTGAGTTTGTCTCTTCATAACTTTGATGTCCTCAGTAGCGGGTTCAAGCGAACTTTAGTGAGGCTGCTAGACTTAGCGTTCCTTCCGGAATGTTGACCTTCCGGTCTTACTAGCAATCTAGAGTTATGTTGAAATGGACTTTACACCTTCTATGGGTTATATGAGACCAATTCAGGGTGGAATTCTCAACCCAATAAATATTGCTAGAGTAACAGTGAACTTTGCTGCCAATAGAGCGCTATGTTAGCGGCTCAGCACCGTCAACCCTGCCGGGTGATGGTGCGCACGTAGGAATTTTCCCTTAAGTGTTTACTTGGGGATAATGTCTGTGCCCCTGACTGGCAACAAATAAAGATCTTGATGATCCCTCTCAATAAATGTTCTGAATGAAATTATTTTATAAAAACAAATTTAAATAAATAAGTTTCATTGAGCTAAGGGATACTTGATAATTAAGAGTCGGGAGACAGATACGAAATAGTGAGTTATTGTTTATATTGGTCACAGGAGTGACTTGTATAACACTAACTTACGAATAATATAACATTTATGAGTCATATTGATTAAGTTTGGGAGAAAATGCTTTCTCCCTTATTAATTATTATTATTACTTTGTGTTATAATGATATAATGTGACTCATGGTACTGTCCCTGAGGAGATACTATTGAGTGCTGAGCTACAAGGACTAGAAAGTTCAGCTCAGACACTACATTCTAGGAACTGTCTGTCAGTGGAGAATTTGAATTCAGTAGTACAGGTTGTACCTCTCTAGTCCGGCAACCTCGGGACCTGACCGGTGCCGGACCATGGAAATTCACCCTTTTCCTGGATAGATAGTGACTTGTGCTTTTGCTTGGAAGCACTAGCACCACTTTCTCTGCATCATGGTCTCTTTGAAGACATATTGAAGGGTTAAATGTCGTATAGTAGCTTCTCAAATTTCGCGAGTCTTTAATTCAACGTATTTTATTGGAAAACACACACAAAAAATAAATAAAACTTTTGATGGCGGAAACTTGAATTTCGACAGGTTTGAACGGCCCGCCCACGTGCAGACGACGTGCATAATCGTGTAAACAGCGTCATTTCTCTTATGTACAAAAGATTCATTATTGTTTATTACTGAATGTCTGTTTTATTGAATTAATGTTTATGTGCAAAATGAGCAATACAATTCATTAATAATACATCGAATATTAAAACACGCGAGGAAATGACACAGCATTGTTTTCGTTGATTACAAAACCAGTGACTGACTGGTTCTACATATAAAACTGAAGAAAATAAGACCTTGGTTGTAGCTGTAGTAAAATTAATATGGTTGTTTTAAGTAATGTTATTTAATGTTAATAAATGGAACAATAGAAGTAGCTAACGATAATGGTAAAGAAAAAAGAGAGATCGCGTATGTAAGTGCGCACACGTGAAAACATATCGTCATTACTTTACATAAGAATATGAAAGCAACACTTATTTACTGTTCATATATATTTTAATTAATGTTTCTGAATTTGTTTTTATTGAATTAATGTTTGTGTGTGCAAAATTAACAATACAATTTATTAATAATACGTGAAATATTAAGACACACGATGAGACGAGACGGCTGCCGGCATTGTTTATGCTAAGGCTTACAAAACCAGTGACTGATTGGTTCTACATATAAAACTGAAGAAAATAAGACCCTGATTGTAGCTGTAGTAAAATTAATGTAAAAAAATTAATATGGTTGTTTGAAGTACCTGTAATGTTATTTAATGTTAATAAATGGAACAGTATAAGTAGCTAACCATTAATGGTAAAAAAAAAGTGAGACTGCGCGTATGCAAGTGCGCACATGTGAAAACATATCGTCATTACTCTACATAAGAATATGAAAGCAACACTTATTTACTGCTCATATATATTGAAGAGTTAAATGTTGTACTCTGTATAGACAAGCAGAGAGAGAGCAGCCGAACTGCCGGATGTGAACAAACCTTAATTTCCCGTGGCTTTGTTGTTGTTTTTTTTATGGGGATTAGCCCACCCGGGCATAGGTCACTGACCCACATTGGGGCCTGAGGGGCAAAAATTTAATTCTCCTGTAATAATAATTCAGATAGGTGTAAAAAAAAAAAAAAAAAAAAAAAAAAAAAAAAAAAAAAAAAAAAAAAGCTGCCTATCTACCTATTGGACAAACTATAATCGTTCCGGACCACAGGAGTTTCCGGACCACAGAATGCCAGACTAAGGAGGTACGACCTGTACTATATACTGTACAGTACTGCATCATATTTTAAGAAAACTATGGCTATAGGAGAAGAAAAAAAAATGTTTTATCCTACATGCGCCTTACCATAAAATACTGTACAGTTAACCCTCACTTTACGCGGTCCCACATTCCGTGTTTCCACGTTTACGCGGTGCCTTGCCAGAACCAAACATGCTCACATTACGCAGTACGTGAACCCCATTACGCGGAGAGTGTCCGGCGCGACGCTATTTTTAGATTCGCCCCACCCGCCACCCGCCCGCCTGCCTGCCTGTGCTCCTCGCCTCTCCCTCCTCCTCCCTCGGCTTGGGCAAGCCACGCGGTAAGGTTGCGCAGTGTGTGTCTTTGTTGCGTTATCACTGACGTCATATGACGTATTGGACTGTGATTGGCCATGCATCCCTACCCCCCTCTGCTGCTAGCTGCAATTGGCTTAAAGTATTATGACGTGTCCACCCGGGGGAGGGAGGGAGGGAGGAAAGACGACGCTTGACCTAGCCGCAGCAGTTTCATCCCTCAAGGCCACACCATGTAATCGTGCATCCATTGTTCAGTAAAATGGCTTCTGCCGGACCACCACCCCCAGAGAGAAACCTTTCCTTACCTGGACCCAGCAGCACTAAGCCAAAGAAGACACGACGTTCCTTAAGCTACGAGGTGAAGTATACCATCATCCAAGAGTTGGAGAAAGGAACAAGGCAGGTTGATTTGGCGCGCCAGCATGGTGTGAATGAATCTATGATTCGAACAATAAAGAAGGATGCAGCCAAGCTAAAGGAGCACATGAAGATCACAAAGTCTACAGGTGCTTCTATGATCAAGTATTTTCACAACCAGGTGCTTCTCAAGACAGAAAAATTACTTGTGAGGTACTTGGTGCGTCAGGCGCGACGGAACATGGCGGTCAACACGCGCTCTGTTAAGGACTACGCATGTGAACTGTACATCGCAGTGGCACGAAAGATGGGAATTACAGAGCCCAAACCCTTTAATGCTTCCACTGGGTGGTTACAGAGGTTTAAGATCCGGAACAAGATCACCAATATAAACATTGGTGGTAAAGAAGCGAATGCTGACCGTGCTGCGGCTAGGGAATTTCCTCCGTTTTTACGTGAGATTATGGAGGAAGGACAGTACAGTGACGACCAGGTGTTTAACTTGGACGAATCTGGTCTTTTCTGGAAAAAGCGACCTTCCAAGTCCTTCGTTGTAAAGAATGCCAGCAAGATTCGGGGCCGGAAGATGCAGAAGGAACGCATCACCGTCCTGTTTACCATCAATGCCTCCGGTACCTGTAAGCTCAAGTTATTGGTGATCCACACAGCACGCAAGCCGCACGCCTACAAGAGCATGGACATGACCAAGCTAAATGTCCACTGGCTGACCGCACGTAAGGCGTGGATGTTCTCTACACTGTCCCTCTCCTGGTTTGATGACTGTTTTGTTCCCGATGTAAAGAAATTCTGTGAGCGACAGAATGTGCCATTCAAGATTTTGTTGCTGCTGGACAACGCACCAGGACACTCGCCCTTGATAGCGTCAATGAGCGACTTATCTGGGATGAAATGCGCAGGGCTTCCATACACAACAAAGTCTGTATAGTAGGCGACTTTAACCTTGGCCAAATAGATTGGACCGACCTTACGGGTAACTCAGAATCAGAGGATTTTCTCGAGACGATCCAGGACTGTTTCCTAAGTCAACATATAACCGAACCCACACGGGGTAATAATATATTGGATTTAGTTTTGTCAAACAGAGAAAACCTCATTAGCAATGTCGAGGTAGGGAACGAACTTGCAAACAGCGATCACAAAGAAATTCGATTTCAGTTAGATTTTCAGGGCAGACGTAAGGAAAATTCCACTAAAGTACCAGATTTCAGAAGGGCAAACTTTGACAGTTTAAAGAGGCAGCTGAGAGAGGGGGTGTCACGCTTGGCCGTGAACCTGACAGATGACACCGACCTGATAACGAGATCTGAGATTGCCGAGTTCCACGACAATTTAAATAGTGAGTTACTTAATGCACAAAGGCAGAACATACCATACAATAACTCAGATCAAACAACAATGACCCTAAATGGATAAATAATTATTTAAAGAACATCATTGGCCAAAGGAAGGCTATAGGTAGAAGGATAAATCGTGGCGAAATTCACCTCCGGGACTATTATAGGGTATTGGCGAGTAGGGTTAAAACCGAGATAAGGAAAGCAAAGAGGAATAATGAGGTAAGGATAGCAAGGGAGGCAAAGACAAACCCCAAAGGATTCTACCAAATGTATCAAACTAAAACACGAGAAAAGATTGGACCAATACGGTCAGACTCCGGCGAGCTCACTGATAACGACGGAGAAATGAGCAATAATTTGAATAAATATTTTTCAACAGTTTTCACCACCGAAAATTTAAACATGATACCCGAAGCACCGACTCTATTCAGAGATAGTGAAGAAAACAAATTAAGTGAGATAGTAGTGACTAGTAACGATGTTAGTAAGCAAATAGACAAACTAAAGCCTAATAAGTCACCTGGTCCCGATGAGATATTTGCCAGAGTATTAAAGGAATGTAAGGAAGAGCTTAGTATGCCCTTAGCAAAGTTGTTTAACATGTCCTTAAAAACAGGTGTAGTACCAGAATCCTGGAGGATAGCGAATGTAGTACCGATCTTCAAGAAGGGGGATAGATCACTATCCTCTAACTACCGCCCAATCAGTCTAACATCAATAGTAGGCAAATTACTGGAAGCAATCATTTCAAACTCTATTCGAAATCACCTGGAGAAGCACAGATTGATCAATGATTCCCAGCATGGCTTCACAAGCGGACGTTCTTGCCTAACTAATCTATTAACATTCTTTTCATCAGTTTTCGAATCAGTGGACGAGGGGCACAATTATGATGTGGTATATCTCGACTTTAGCAAAGCCTTCGACAGAGTACCCCACGAAAGACTAATTAGAAAGGTAGAAGCTCATGGCATCAAAGGTGACATCCTTAAATGGATTAGGGCGTGGTTACAAGACAGGAAACAGCGAGTGAGCATTAACGGCACTAAGTCCCATTGGAGCAACGTCACAAGTGGAGTTCCCCAAGGCTCAGTACTTGGACCATTATTGTTTATTATATACATAAACGACATAGATATCGGCATAGACAGCAACATAAGTAAATTTGCTGATGATACTAAAATAGGACGTGTTATCAAATCTGACGAGGACTCGGCAAAACTACAGGAGGATCTAAACAAATTTTTCGAATGGTCTGAAAAATGGCAGATGAAATTCAACATCGACAAATGTAAAGTACTCAGTATAGGAAATGTAAACAGGGAAACCAGATACCAGATGAACAACGATGCCATAGAGAAATCCGACTGCGAGAGAGATTTAGGAGTAATGATAAGTAGGAACCTTAAGCCAAGTAAACAATGTGTTTTTGCTCGTAACAAGGCTAATAAAGTACTTGGGTTCATACAAAGGGGTGTTAGTTACAAGACTAACGAGGTCATCCAAAAACTGTATCTTGCTCTTGTGAGACCACACCTGGATTACGCAGTCCAGTTCTGGTCACCGTATTACAGAATGGATATAGAATCCTTGGAAAGAATTCAGAGGAGAATGACAAGACTAATCCCGGGTATTAGGAACCTTGAGTATAGAGACAGGTTAAAGCATCTTAATTTGCACTCCCTTGAGAGACGTAGAGCGAGGGGCGACCTGATAGAGGTGTATAAGTGGAAGGCAGGGCTAAACAAAGGGGACATTACAAAGGTACTCAAATTATCCAACCAGGAGCGAACTCGTAACAATGGTTTTAAATTGGACAAATTTAGATTTAGGCGTGAAATAGGTAAACACTGGTTTGGAAACAGAGTAGTGGATGAATGGAACAAGTTTCCAAATATCATCATTAACTCGAATACGCTGAATTGCTTCAAACATAGGTTGGATGCTCATATGAGCAATAGGGGTTGGGTGTAAACGGGACTGCCCAGTATGGGCCAATAGGCCCACTGCAGTTTCCTCCATTCTTATGTTCTTATGTTCATACTGTTAGATCGTCACCCCAACGTAAAAGTGGTCTTCCTTCCTCCCAACACTACGTCTATATTGCAGCCCATGGACCAAGAGTTAATCTGTAATGTAAAAGCTGCATTCTCATCAAAAAAATTCAAACTCCTGAACGACTACACCAACACCAGGGAAGAGTTGCGTAACCTGAGTGACACCACCACCGATAGCAAGAGCGAAGAAGATGAGGATCAACAGTTGGCACAGCAAAAAATACTGTTCAAACAATTCTGGAGAGTATTTAACATCAAGAAAGCTGTGGACTTCTTGGTGGTGTCATGAGATCAGCTGTCTATTGCTACAATTCGTCACGCATGGAGACATGTGTTGCATGGAATACCAGGTGAGAGGAGGAGTCAATCTGTGACTGGTGAGGTTCAGACTGTTGCAGTAGCAGTGGACCTTGCCAGAGAAGCTGCGCAGACTGTTACAGTTCCAGGCTTCTCCGAGACCACCAACGACGACATCCTGGAGGTGATCAGAGATCCTGAAGTGACTGCCGACGAGATGTTGGAAGAAGAACACGTCAGTGAAGAGGAGGAAGAAGGTGCGTCATTCTCTAAAGAACACAGTTTAACTCATAGTGATATTGAGGGTGCCATGGAGTGTGCAAAGAAAATGAAGTCCTTCCTTTCCTGCGACAATGACGATGACCGCTATGAAGTCTTCCATACCCGGCTGGTGCAGGCTATGGAGCCGTACATCACGGTGTATCAAAACAACATAAACACCAGCCGTCAAAAAAGCATAACCGAGTTCTTCGCCCGCAACCCACCACAGCCAGCCCAAGCCAGTGATAGTGACAGTGAAGATGACTTTGAGGGATTTGTCAGGGAAGCCCTGACAACTGTAAGTGACAGTGATGGTGATTCACCGAGTAATGGTGATTCACCTGAGGGCCAGTAATCTGCCCTCTGCCTCGGAACCAGCCTCCATCCCCGTATGCCAACCCATCTCTTCTACTAACGTAAGTGTTCCACATAACTTTTAGTTTTTCTAACCTAACCTTTATTTTTCCTATGTTAACCTTTATTTTTCCTAACCTAACCTCTTCTATATTAGTACTTGTTTTTTCATACCATCATAAAGTTAAGAAAAATTTTTTACTACAACATAGTTGTGTGTCGTCAAAAAGTGGAGTTTGGGGGTCGGCCCGGATTCTATTTCAATTAATCCCATATGTTATGTTATTCACTTTACGCGTTCCTCACTTTCCGCGGGACCCTCCGGGTTACATTAACCGCGTAAAGTGAGGGTTAACTGTACTGTATTTTTTGTGTTTTTAAGTCATAATTTTTCTTTTTTATATATTTAGTACATTCACCGTAAGCTGAAGTAGCATTCATATTTATTGTACTATTATTGAAAAATTAAACAAGTGTTTGGCATTCATAAGGGTGATGAGAAGGTTAAGCCTCAGACCTTATCAGTGAACTAGAAGTAAGTGTACTGTACTGTATGTACATTACTTTTTAAAATGAATTTTTATTAAAAAACATTGAATTTCTTTCATAAAACTTGGATACATTGGTGTTGTACCCCACTTAACACGGTCAATAGAACCCAGAGGGTCCTGTGTTAAGTGAAATCCGCATTAAGTGAACAACAGAACATATGGGATTAATTCCAATAGAAACCAGCCCGACCCCCAAACTCCACTTTTTGAAGACACATAACTATGTTGTAGTAAAAATAACATCTTAATTTTATGATGGTACATGCACACAATTAATACTTAAGAGAAATAGAGAAATACAGTCGCCAAGTTAATGTCCATTCAAATAATGGACTCAACTCCCTCCCCCTCTTCTTACACTACACTGCTGGCTCTTCCCTCTCTGAGAAATTTTTGGGGGAAAACCACTAAATTTTAATAAATAATACCTCAAACTAAAGTTAGGATAATATAATTGACATTGCTGGATTCCTTGTAAGACCAGGAATATTTTGAATATAAATGTCATATATTTTTCACAAAAGATAACATATTTACTCAGAGTAAACATTACATCTAAAATTTGTATGTCTAATGCAAAATCTATGATGTTTATATTCAAAATGATCATCAAATTGTAAGAATTCCAGCAATGTAAATTATATTCTCGCCGGGTAATTTGTATGAATTTTATGAGCAAAAACAAATATCTTCAGTTAATAAAAAAAAAAATATTCTTCACGACACTATCTGTCAATCAAAGTACCCCACCTTGCCTCCCCCCTCTTCCAACGAGCCAGATGGTCAGTCCGTCCCAACCCTCCCCCCCCCCACCTCCCACCAACCCTCCCTTCAAGAGAAAGAGTGGGTGAAAAAACTAGATTTTAACATTTAGTATTAAATAATACCTCAGATTAAAGTTAGGATAATATAATTGAAATTGCTGGATTCCTTGTAAGACCAGGAATATTTTGAATATAAATGTCATATATTTTGCACAAAAGATAACATATTTACTCAGAGTAAAAATTATATCTAAAAATTTTATGTCTAATGCAAAATCTATAATGTTTATATTCAAAATGATCATCAAATTGTAAGAATTCCAGCAAAGTAAATTATATTCTGGCCGGATAATTTGTATGAATTTTATGAGCTAAATAAAAAAATTATACTTCACCCGTGTAAAGGGGTACATCCACCGCGGAATGTGAGCATCCTGGGTTCTGGCAGGGCACCACGTAAACGTGGAAACGCGGAATGTGGGACCGCGTAAAGTGAGGGTTGACTGTGTATGTATGTATGTATATATATATATATATATATATATATGTGTATATATATATATATATATATATAAATATATGTGTATATATATATATATATATATATATATATATATATATACTTCATTTTTAAACCATTTAACACGCGGACTTTGAACATACAATCAACGACCTCACCAGCAAGGAATCGAACCCTCGACCTACTGGGTGTGACTAGGGAACGCTTACCGGCTAGGCCACAAGGACACTAAAAGCAGTTCTAGACTCTGTTATATGTCACACAAAGCCTGTTCATCGAGCTGATGGCGCCGTGAACCTCATTGGGAAACTGCCCGTGCCTCGTATGTGGTGTCAGTAGCATTTTACCGAATCCAGCTGGTATGAAACGCGAGGTACATATATATACTTCATTTTTAGTCCATTTAACACGCGGACTTTGAACATACAATCAACGACCTCACCAGCAAGGAATCGAACCCTCGACCTACTGGGTGTGACTAGGGAACGCTTACCGGCTAGGCCACAAGGACACTAAAAGCAGTTCTAGACTCTGTTATATTTCACACAAAGCCTGTTCATCGAGCTGATGGCGCCGTGAACCTCATTGGGAAACTGCCCGTGCCTCGTATGTGGTGTCAGTAGCATTTTACCGAATCCAGCTGGTATGAAACGCGAGGTACATATATATATTTCATTTTTAGTCCATTTAACACGCGGACTTTGAACATACAATCAACGACCTCACCAGCAAGGAATCGAACCCTCGACCTACTGGGTGTGACTAGGGAACGCTTACCGGCTAGGCCACAAGGACACTAAAAGCAGTTCTAGACTCTGTTATATATATATATATATATATATATATATATATATATATATATATATATATATATATGCAAGTAAATCACTGTAGGTGCGCGTGATCTAGGTATATGCTGATAACCACCAGGAAAGAAGAAAACACGAAGTTCCCAAGCGCTTTCGTGTAATTCAGGGGTCTGTACTCACCCCTGAAGATGTGAATTACACGAAAGCGCTTGGGAACTTCGTGTTTTCTTCTTTCCTGGTGGTTATCAGCATATATATATATATATATATATATATATATATATATATATATATATATATATATATATATATATATATATATATATATATATATATATACAGTGAGGTATGCTATAACGAATCTAATTGGTTCTAGAACCTTGTTCGTTATAGCATTCATTCGTTATAGGATTAATCCGTTCCAGGCCCCATCTGAAGATTTCTCCCGAATATACAACTTATAGTCTCTGAAAAAGTCCAGACCTGACCCTACATTAGCGAGGGCAAATGTAAGGAGACCCTTTGCCGCCGCCGCTCCCCCCCCCCCCCCCCCCCCCCCCGATCAGCTCAACCTGACGGCTCGCCTCCCAATACATAGGACATCCTAGTCCTCCCTCTGCCCAGAGAGAGACAGAGAGTGTGTCTTGTAACCAAGAAGGGCCTGCTCGAGAGAAGTCAGGGGCCGGAGGCAAGCCGCCTCCAGTCGGGAGCGAGTTGCCCTCGACACACCGGCGCCCAGCTAAGCAGTCTCCCATAGAGACAACCCAGGACCACCTGCTAGGCCTCCCCTAGGTCACGTGAATTTTTGTCAGAGCTTTCCATGGGATGAGTTACTTACGTGGGAAGTGTATTCATTTCATGTTCGTGTCCGAGAATCAGAGTGTCTAGTAACGTAATATGATGTCCTAGTAACGTAAATATAATGTCCTAGTAACTTCAATAGAAGGTGTTATTAATGTGTCCATGTCATGTTCGTAATTAATAGAGAGTTGTAACGAAGCGGTGTTTGAGAAGTCGCCTTTAAGACGTAATAGATGTGTATTGACGTATAAGATGCGATAAGTGTAAGTCCAGAGAGTAAATAACTAATACGGCCACACTACCAAAATCTTCCTCTCTTTTATACTCTTATACTATCAATATTCTACCTATATGTAATCTTCTTATCAGAGTGCCTCATTATATTGGTGGCAGCGTACTATAACGTTAACTCACGCCCTCCTCGTCCCTTGTTATTGGTAACCGTGTACGTAACGTAAACCCATGCCCTCCCTCATTTAGCCATAACACCTGGCTCGTTGTCTGAGTATTGTTCAAAAGTGCGTGATAAGGAGTTCCTGCATAGTAGCGTGAAAAGTGTCCTAGTGTGTCACCGTTACACCTCAAGTAAATGTCTCTAGTCGTGGTATGCGCGAATTTTTTCTAGAAATATGTTCAGTGCTTAACGTGATTTCTCAGTGTCCCCCGCGATCTGTGACATTCTCAGTAGCCCAAGTGCAGTTTGATTGTTGGTCAGTGTTGAACGTAGAAATTGCGTTTCAGTGATGAAAGCGGTGTCTGTACTAACTGTTATAACTTAACATGTCTTTTAACCTACATCCTTCTCCCTGTCCTAATCCTCACCTCACCCTCCTTACCCTTCCTCCCATCCCTGCCCCGCCCTGCCCCGCCCCGCAAAGCCCCGGCCTGGCCCGATCAACCACGCCTCGGCTCCTCCCCACTACACTTAACTACGCCTCACCCGCCCCGCCTCACCCGCTCCGCCTCACCCGCCCTGCCTCACTCGCTCCGCCTCACCCGCCCCGCCTCCACCCGCCTCACACCGTCCAGTGTGACCACCAATCCCCATATGTTTTGTCCCGTGAGTTATGCTTCAAAATCGGTGGTTAGTGTTACTTAATATTGCGATAATTACAGAGCTTCACTCAGTGTGTTTTTATGCTAGTGTGATTTGTAATGTACTCTTTGACGCGTAGTGATAAATAATATTCAATGTAGTGAGCAGAGCTTCACTCCCTGACCCAGCCTAATGAGAATATTGTCGTGACGGAAACTATAGTTGCCAAACATTGACGTAACGTATAAAGTAAATATTTGTTTTTCTTTACGGATACACTTCCAACTAATCCATCATCCCTTTCGGATTGTATATATATATATATATATATATATATATATATATATATATATATATATATATATATATATTCAGAAACTTCAGAGTAATTTCAAATGCCCCGCCATTGGCGATACTGAGCTTTCAAGGTCGTCTGAGGGAAGAGAGCGCTCTCCGCACATAGTGGGAGGTTGTGGAACTAGGCCTATATGATATTAAATGTAATTTGCCGAATTAATAATGATGCGATTCATGAAGTTAAGGGACTATTATTGAATTTGAAATTATTATAGATCGTTTATCAGTCTGAATAATGTCACGGGTGTCCCAAGGAGTTATTAGTTAGGCGGAAAATATGTCACGTAGGCCTAAGCTAGCGCCTTGGAGAGACGCGACGCTGGCTGGTCCTCAGTCACGTGAAAGCGATTGGACCTACAGGACATCCCTGCGCGTCCGTCCACAGAAATTGTCACGTGGCCTAGTCACCTGTGTTGCACTATTGCAGTATAACAATTAAGTCTCATTCGATCTCAGACAGGGTTAGATAGGGCAGTGGTAAAGTTAACAAGAGCTAACAGTGAGTTCATTTCAGGGTTTCCGTCAGAACCCACTTGACTGCGAGAAATTGACTGTGAGAGTGATGACCGCGAGAGATTGACTGCCGTTTGAGACTGCCATTGATGATTGAGGGTGGCGATTGTCGCCATTGGACCGATCAGTGTAGGCCTGTCACTGTTTAGCGGGGTATCAAAGGATCTCTTGAGGGAATCTAGCCGTCTGGGTGCCCAGCTGACAACGGGACGATCGTTGGGGTCATCAGCTCTCCTCTACCTCGGCTCACAACACCACATGTCTCGAACAGCTAAGTGAAACCCTCTTGCTAACGGGAAGCTTAAGCTTCTCTCAACTGTACAAGGTCTGATTGGCTCACTCCCTTCCGTTTCATGGATGTACTGGGGGTAAAGTGAGGCCAGCTGAGTGATACAGGGCCGCACACTGGGGCCAAGAGTCAGTGGAGTTAGAGGTACACTTTCCAAGGTGGAGAAAGGCTGATTTGGGCCTTCAACTACGGGTGCCTGTTGGTTGTGCCTTAAATGACTACGGAGTGCAGGTGGAATCTGTGTGTGTGTTAGGTTAGGGAGCATGGTTCACGGGTATTGGACTCAGTAACGTCTTTATAATTGTGACAATATTTTTGTGTGTAGTTAATACTATTTTTTCAGTTACTAATGTATGCTGTGTGCATTTAAAATTTCTTTATAGTTTCAATCTCTGATATAACCTTTGTTCCCCAGAGTAGTGTTTAAGTTAGGTGAGGAGGTGTGCATCTGTTGGTGTAACATAATTATATTGAGTGCCCTTAAGGCCTATTCATTGTAGAGTATTTAATTTCTTATTTTTTAATACCATTTCCTCAGTGACTGATGTTATTTTGTTGAAAACCCTTAAGGCCTGCATCTGTTGGTGTAACATAATTATATTGAGTGCCCTTTAGGCCAATTCATGGTGGAATTATTAATTTCTTATTTTTGAATACCATTTTCTCAGTGCTGGATATTATTTTGTTGAAAGCCCTTAAGGCCTATTTCAAGTGTGCAAGCAACATTTCTTAATACTTCAAATTTATTGTTGCCTGAGTTTCTAATAATTTCTATATCATGTATAACTTTTATTCCCCAGAGTAGTGTTTCAAGTTCAAGTTAAGAGGTGCGCATATTGGTGTACCATTATTTGATTGTGTTTGTAGTGTTGGAGGGAATATAAGTGTCTAAATTTTACAGTGTGTCTCATTCATCCCAGTCACAGATGCTATCCTTCCACGGGTCACGGACAATTCATTTTGTTTAGTAGATTTAAGTGTTCTTGTGCTGGTTCGGGATTTTTCTCAAAGGGGCGCTTCCACTGCCATTACCATCTATTAATCTTTAATAAACCCCAAGTCAAGTGGGAAAATAAAGTCCAGTAAATTCCGACCGGTTACATATATATATATGCAAGTAAATCACTGTAGGTGCGCGTGATCTAGGTATATGCTGATAACCACCAGGAAAGAAGAAAACACGAAGTTCCCAAGCGCTTTCGTGTAATTCACATCTTCAGGGGTGAGTACAGACTAGATAGAGTAATGCAAAACAAGATGAATATATACAGAGGAGGGTGAGACCAGATCCACAATGGTCAGGTAATGACCCTACTAATCTTTAAATGGCACACAACGGTTGGTGGTTGGGTCAGATGGGACAGTGACCCGCCCTCTCACCTGATCACAAATCTTCTTAATTACAAAGTTGTCCAGCTTGTACATGCCGTTACTCAAATTCATGTTGAATGCTTCGGTATGTTTAATAAGACTAGATTCTATGATGTTCCTACTATCAATTGAATTACATGGTAATATTGAGGAGGCATTATCCCAGTCAATGCAATGCTTGTTAATATATATATATATATATATATATATTATATATATATATATATATATATATATATATATATATATATATATATATATATATATACAACAAAATATATGTACAAAAAATAAATGTTAAATGAATTATTTATGGTGCATTAGGGTACTGGTTAGTTCAGACAAAAAGACGGGCTATAAATAGCCCATCTCCCCCTCTTCTTACAGCTGCCAATGGGAAGCGTCTTGGTAATTAAATTTGATGTTTATTTTCATTGTCTAATTTATCATGTATCAAAGTAATATTACTAAAAATTGTGTAGGTAGTAGGCAGCTACCAAACAGGTAGATACTACCGCCTGGGAAGATTTTGGAAGCATAATGTGTTGTCTAATGGTAGACCCTGCTGCCATATGGCATCACGAAAATTGTGACCAAGTCCCAGGTTCAGCGCTGACCTGACTTTCTGCCTCATTTACACACAATTGCAGTTTGAATTGTTCCTCTATCTTTGACAACACAACATACATACATACAGTATATTATTTCTCACTTTTGATCTTTTTTTTACTTTTTGTATTTATTTATGGTTAGTTACTTAAAATATGGCCAATTCACTTCAAGTAATGGCATCAAATGTTACCAGCTGGTGTAGTGTAAACACTAGTGACGTCACTTAAGCGTCTGTATTTAAGTGTCAGTAGTTTCAAGAATTAATGCAGTCATTTACTGAATATTCCTTGTAAAAAATAAATTTTAAATTAATTATTTATAGGAGAAGTATTATTATCAGTAAATATACTGATATGCATTACTGACCACCTCCACGGCTAAAAATAGCCCAATCTCGAGGTCACTTTCCCTTTCTTGTCTCCTCACTGGCAAATGGGGGGGGGGGGGGGGCATGGGGAGGGGTGTGTGATGATAGCTGTGTTTATTACCGGGGTATAATTCTCTTTAGACAGGTTTATAATACATTTTTAATATTTTAACATACCGGTAATCTTAATTTGAATCCAGCTTGCCAAACGTAAGTTTCAGTATAAAATAATTAGTGGTAAGACCTTGTGAGTGGCTTACGATGTTTCCATCACCACTCTTGACACACTAAACCACAATATTTAAGAGGTAAGAATTTTATACTTGGTGGTTTAGACAACCCCCTAACTTTGGGCAGATTATTTTAATGTTCAAATTCCATCTTATCTGCCGAGATATACGGTACTTCTCTAGTAGTTGTGTTATTACTTGCTTCTGAAAAACCCTCAGAGGGTTTTTTCCCATTTTTTACAAGGTACAAGCTGTACACATTCAGGATGGTGATGTCCAAGAGGTGTAGGAACATTTTCTTGTACCACTTGACACATTTCCTTACACACTCAATTGGGCCAACCTACATGTCACTCTTGTCCACGAGCTGCATGTTGACATTGTACATTGTAATCCACAACAGCGTCAGGTTTCTTCATGACCTCTCCTGTGGTCCAGTCTCTTTTTCCACTGTCCACCATTTCATCCTTGTGCACGGTTGACAGCATCTGCACAATACACTTATCATGCCAGCGTATTGCAAGCATCTTGTCTGCTTGCTTCAGCTGGATGTCTCCTCGTGCAGGTTTACCAGTAAACACAGGCCAGTGTTTCCTGTTCTTGTGAACAGTCCCACAAGAGCCGGTGTTATGTTCAAGTAGGAGCTTGATCAGGGCAGGAGAGGTAAAATAATTGTCCGTGTGGAGGACGTGATTCCCTCCAAAGTAGCGGGCCATAAGTTTCTTGACAACAGCACCAGAGAAACCATGTGGGTCATCCTTGGGTATGTCTAAGTCACTTGCTGTGAAAACAATGAGATCTAAGATAAACCCAGTATTGCAGTCACAGAGCAAAAAGAACTTGATCCCAAAGCGATGTCATTTGGAGGGAATGTATTGTCTAAAAACAATGCGTCCTCTGAAAAGCATCAGAGACTCGTCCACCACTACATTCTGAAACAATCTGAAGAACTTCATAAAACGTTCCTTCAGCATCGTACAAACTTTCCTTATTTTCTATAGTCTGTCACCAGCCACAGGGTTGTTGTTGTTGTTGTCCAGAAAGTGTAGACAACGTAGGATGGAGGCAAACCAGTCTCTTGACATGAATTTTGTAAACAATGGAGTTGCTGTGATGTCATCAGGAGATATCCAGTACTCCAAGGTCAGCATCACATGTGTACTGATAAAATTTATTTGTCTTGGTACACAGTAAATCCATGATTGCACCATCAAAGAAAGCACAAAAATAGTCCATCTCACGTGATTCCTCTGTACAAGGAAAATCAGGAGTAATTCCACCTAATGATCATCTGAAATCAGGGATGTCAGGCTGAAAATTACTGCCATCAGACCAAACAAAGGCATCCATTGTCCCTTGTTTGAGCTGTGAGCACACGGCAGGGATACGCCGCCCTGGCTGGGCCTCGCTGCCAGCGTCATGCTCATCCACACTTGTCTCTAATACATTGTTTAACTCGATGCTATCATCAGGATCACTGCCTTCCTCACCACTTTCACCAAATTCGACCACTACAACACTCACTTCAAATAGTTCTTTCCTTATCTGACTATCATCCAACCCATGGCGGGGACGCTTGATTGGAGTGGAAGATGAGGGACGACTCTCCATGATGACAAGGGAATGGTTACTGACCGCGCTGGGCCTACCCACGCTCCCCTACGTGTGCCAGGACAGACGAATAGTCATGCTGGAACCAGTTAACCCATGATGGGCATTCGAACAGTGGCAGGAAATGGCGCGCATTCTGGAATGTCACCTGGGACGCGCCGGTCCGTCATTCCGGAATGTCAACCGGGGCATAAGGGTTAAACAAGAAAGGAATTAAAAAATATATTTCGCTAAACTGAAATATCGCTAAGTAATTGATCATTAAATAAGGGATACCTGTAGTTGTGAACATGTTGCTTTTGGCAAAATCATTATCTTGCCTTGTCTGTCTTGCTTGGAATTATGTACAGTATCCTGCTGTTAAACAAGCCTAACCCTCTGGTAACAGGCAGGTTCTGTCTTCCTGAGTGTTCACCAGTAAAGATCTCACAGGCAATAAGTGCTTCACTCTGATAAACCCACAAAGCCACTGATGAGATTTTTATGTAATTATTAGGGAATTTCCATATTCAGTTGTACCCCACTTAACGTGGTCAATAGAACCCAGAGGGTCCCGCGTTAAGTGAACAACAGAACATATGGAATTAATTCCAATAGAAACCAGCCCGACCCCCAAACTCCACTTTTTGAAGACACATAACTATGTTGTAGTAAAAATAACATCTTAATTTTATGATGGTACATGCACACAATTAATACTTAAGAGAAATAGAGAAATACAGTCGCCAAGTTAATGTCCATTCAAATAATGGACTCAACTCCCTCCCCCTCTTCTCACACTACACTGCTGGCTCTTCCCTCTCTGAGAAATTTTTGGGGGAAAACCACTAAATTTTAATAAATAATACCTCAAACTAAAGTTAGGATAATACAATTGACATTGCTGGATTCCTTGTAAGACCAGGAATATTTTGAATATAAATGTCATATATTTTGCACAAAAGATAACATATTTACTCAGAGAAAACATTTTATCTAAAATTTGTATGTCTAATGCAAAATATATGATGTTTATATTCAAAATGATCACCAAATTATAAGAATTCCAGCAATGTAAATTATATTCTGGCCGGGTAATTTGTATGAATTTTATGAGCTAAAACAGGCAGTCAGGCAGGGTGGGGGTTGGGGCAAGTCTAAAAATAGCGTCTCGAGCCGGACACTCACCGCGTATATGTGGAAAAAATCCGTGTTAAGTGAAAGTTCAGCTCTGGCGAGGCACCGCGTATATGAAAAAACCCGTTAAGTAAAACCGCGTTAGGTGGGGTAATACTGTACTATATGAGCTTAACTTACATAGACTAACAGTAAACATTCCACTTCAGAAATACTTACATTATCAGAAGAAATAAGTCTGATGAGTGCCTCACGCGAGAGATTAAGAAATGAAGAAGTCTGCATACATTCCAGGGCATTTTCACCAATGTGCGCTACACACCGATCAACAAAGGAGCGGCTACCTTTACTTCCTGAAAATAAAATAAAAACAAAAATATCAAGATGCAGCAAATTCTTTATTACATATATACTGTACATGCTAAACTTTATGATATAATAAAAACTTTTAATTTCTCAGGTATCAATAAAAAATCTAGTACAGTATAATGCAAAACTACTAATTATTAAAAAAAAAATAACAAAATAATCATGCAAACCTCCAGTACGTTGTTCCATTTTAAGTGCTGCCATGAGAAATGTACACGCATTATGTGGTGTCATAGTTGTGGCAATGTGGTCCTCACAATGCTGACAAAGTTCTTCTAAACCCAAGTCATGACCTACCCCATAAACCTCAAACACGCCGCTGTCACTCATCACTACCTGATAAAAGATTTTAGAATTTGAGATATCATTAAGGAAAAAAGTTGAGCATCAGAACTGCAAGTGAAGACCAATACATATATTGTTATAAAATAAAAAAAGGATGGAATATACAGATAAGTTAATACCATAAGTAACTAGTTAAATCCAGGGTTATTATGATTTAAATCAAATGATTTAAATCACATGATTTAAATCGATTTAAATCAGAGTAAAAAAATCATGATTTAAATCAAAATGATTTTTTTACTAATAACTGTTTTCTCTTTTTATTCTACATGATTGAAAAGTATATGCAATGCAGCAAGCTAATAACATTATTTGGATTTACATAATTATGTACTGTACTATAGTCTGTTCTCTCCAGTTTTGCGAAACTTTGATCATATTCACCCTTCCGAACAGTGGAGCACGAAGAGCTTATCAAGATGATTAAAATGCTAAGACCAGGATATGTTCCACCTAATAGACATCAATTTAGAGGGTCTCTTTTGGATCAAGCCTACGATTCAGTGATTAAGAATTATAAGCGTCATATATTTTGCTCAAGATATAAAAAATGTAGTACATTAGTGTACAATACTGTAGTACATTTTATAAAAAAAATTTCTTCTGTATTTTTGGGTAGATTTACATAAATTTCTTCATTTATTTTCATACATTTACATGCACACACCATACTAAAAGAAACGTAAAAGAAATACTGTAAATGACTTTAGTGCAAAGCTGGAGTGCACATGTACTAATTTGATTACGGTACTAAAATTGTTATGTCTTGTGCGAATTACAACATGTTTATATTCAAATAAATCAGTATTTTACAAGAATCCCAGCTATGTTGATTATATTCTCTTAGGTCATATCACTGGCATTTTAAAATGAGAGAAGCTTAGTAGTACTGTTAAATAAACATACAGAGACCTTCGCCTCAAACTTATCACCTCAACCCCCCCACACCCCCACCAACCCCTCGCTGGGTGGCATAGCTGGCTACGTCACCCCCCCCCGCCCCCCAGCCAGGCTATTAGGCTTACAGTTTATATCTTATATAATATCTCAGACTAAAGTTAGGAGATTATAATTTGCATTGCTGGAATCCTTGCAAGACAGCCAATAATTTGAATATAAACGTCATGTATTTTGTGCAAGAGATAAAAATTATTGTACATTTGTGTATAGTACTGTAGTACATTTTATAAAAAAGTTTTTCAATTGTATTTTTGGGTAGATTTACAGAGATTTCTTAGTGCAAAGCTGAAGTGCACATGTACTAATTTGATTAAGGTACTAAAATTGTTTTGTCTAGTGCAAATTATAGCATGTGTATATTCAAATTAATCAGTATGTTACAAGAATCCCAGCTATGTTAATTATATTCACCCAGGTCATTTCACTGGCTTTTTATAAGAGAGAAGCTCAGTCACCTAATAACTGATAAATATACACGCATTAGACCTGGGCCTGTGCCAACTGTCAAACGTACTACCTCCCCTCCCCCCACACCCCTGAGCTCGCTTCCACCCTCTCCCCCATCTGCTCGGCGTTGCTGGAATCCTTATAAAACAGTGAATAATTTTAATATAAACGTCATGTATTTTGCACAAGAGATAAAAATTAATCACCTGTATCACAGTACAGTAGTGATTTAACAGTAAAAGTGTATATGTACATATATAGTATTCCACATACACATAAGTATAAATAAAAAGTTTATGTGATGATCGGACAACGTCCATTTCGGTTAACGTCACGTTTCCAAGAACGTATCAAGGACGTTAACCGGCACATGACTGTGTGTGTGTGTATATATATATATATATATATATATATATATATATATATATATATATATATATAATATAAAATATATAAATATATATATATATACCGTATATACCCGTGTATAGCACGAGTTCTTAAGACCAAATTTTTTGGCAAAAAGTTGGGGGTCGACCTCTATACGGGTAATAGTTTCGTTAGGTTGAAAAATATTTACCAGTAACTACCAGTAAACAATGGAAACGACGCACCAACGCACCACCCGCTGTGAGTGTCGGTACAGTTGCCAGGGCAGATCTCTTGCGTCATCATAGCAAGCCCAAAGTAGCCAAATGCATGGTATGGTATGCACAGGAGGATGTAAAACATAAAGTATACACGTGGGCTAATCGTGATGACATAATATGATGTGAGTCAGATCATCTACACTCAGTTGCCAGTTTCAAAATTTTCCTTTTAAAATTTTAAGTTACCGAGTATTTCTTTTCCCAAATCGTTTTACAATACTGTAGGTAAAACAGTATACTATTGTGCAAACCCCACAGAAAAAAAATTAACAAATGGAGACACCAAAAATGTAAAAAAAAAAAAATGCTGTCTGACTTGCAACACTGTTGGTAGGGTCAGGTGGTTCTAACGGTACCTGCCAGGACCCGGTAATCAAATTTATAACAATATCTAACCTCAATTACTGTAGTTTATCTGATGTAGGCAATATGAAGTAAAAAATACCAGTTAAAGTGAGAAATTGGAAGAGAATAAACAAGAATGATGTTGGGCTATTTTTGGTTGGGCTGATGGAGAGAGTACCAGCTGTTTGGTCTTTTTTGGCGGGAGAGTCACGCAAATATCCGTACTGGTATTTGTTTGGTGTGTTCTATATTTTTAAAAATGAATACTTGTAAATTAAAAGTACCGTAACATTGTATTATATAAAAACTTGTCATATTTCTGGAAAATAAGAAGCAAGAAAATAAGAATACACCGGTAAACACAATTTCAACGTACGCTAAAATTAAAAGCTGCTTAAGAAGGGCCGATGCAAAAACAAAGCCTCCGCGACCAGGGCTCTGCCGTATCAGCTAGACGGTACACGTGTTTTTCGAATCGTTTTCAGTTAAAAAACTTTTACATCACAAGTGAATTAGGATAGAATATTATTGTAATATAACAGTTTTTAACTGAAAACCATTCGAAAAGCGATTACGGTAACATCTTTTGAACGAAAGAAAGCGAGTTTTTGTCACGATTTTATCCCACTTTCCACTATAATACGTACGTCATTTCAGCAAAGATATTACATTTCCATATTCTCAGAAATAAATAGTAGTTTTGCTGAAACGTGATGTATTTCAATGTAAATTAGGATAAAATACATGACGAAAACAAAAGACTTTACCTAACCTTCCGATGTTCAAGATATGTTACTCGTATTTTTAATAGTTTTCGGTTAAAATACTGTTATATTAGTGATATTCTATTCATACTGTGGTTGATATAATACCTTCACGGAAATGTAATATTTTTTGCTGAAATGACATACGTATTACAGTGGAAAGTGGGATAAAATTGTGATGAAAACAATGACTTTGGCTTTCTTTCGTTCAAAAGATGTTACCGTAATCACTTTTCGAATGGTTTAGTTAAAAAACTGTTGTATTATATTACAATAATATCCTAATAGACTTGAATAAATATTACGATACCATATTTCTGAATATTTTCATTAAAATCCATCAAAATCATTTTCTTTGTCATCGTCTGCAGCACCAAACAGCTTCTCCCAGTCCTCTCCTTGAACAGGGCTAGAGGGTACGTGTTTTTCGAATCGTTTTCAGTTAAAAAACTGTTACATCACACGTATATTTTACCTAAACTGCGCCTGAATGAATATATTCTCGGAAATAAATAGTAGTTTTGCTGAAACGTGATGTATTTCAATGTAAAATAGGATAAAATACATGACGAAAACAAAAGACTTTACCTAAGCTTCCGATGTTCAAGAGAAGTTACTCGTTTTTTTAATAGTTTTCGGTTAAAATTCTGTTATATTACAATGATATTCTATTCATACTGTGCTTGATATAATACATTCACGGGAATGTAATATTTTTGCTGAAATGACGTACGTATTAAAGTGGAAAGTGGGATCAAATCGTGAAGAAAACAATGACTTTCGCTTTTCTTTTATTCAAAAGATGTTACCGTAATCGCTTGTCGAATGGTTTAGTTAAAAAACTGTTGTATTACAATAATATTCCCTCCTAATTGACTTGAATAAATACTTGAATGGAAATATACAATATTTTTGTTGAAACTACCCGCGTTTCAGTGTAAAGTGTCGTGATAATAAATGGGAAACAAGTTTATAGGACGTAGTGTTTCTCTGAAGGTTTTGTTGTTCCTTTACCCTCAAAAACGTGGGTCGACCTATAAACGAGGAATATCATAAATTAACGATTTCTTGGTCATAAAATCGGGGTCGACCTATATACGAAGGGGGGTTATAGACGAGTATATACGGTATATATATATATATATATATATATATATATGTATATATATATATTTATATATACACATATATATACATATATACAGTAGTACCCCGATTTACGTGGTCAATTGAACCCACAGGGTACAGCGGAAAGTGAAAACCGTGTAAAGTGAACAGCAATGTAAAGTATATTCTGGCAGGGTAATTTGTATGAATTTTATGAGCTAAAACAAATATCTTCAGTAAATAAACAAAGAAATATTCTTCAAGGACACTATCTGTCAATCAAAATACCCCACCTCCGCCCTCCCTCCCTTCGTACCCCCCACCCTCCACCTTCCCTCCCTACCAGAGAAGCGATTGGGAGAAAATAATATGCAGTCGTCCCTCGTTAATTCGGACTAATAGGGGGGGGAAGGGTGTCCGTTTTAGTCGATTGTCCAAATTAACCGATTTAGGGGTTAATACACTGGTCCCTCTGTTAACGAGCACAATTCGTTCCAGCAGGTTGCTCGTTAACCGAAAAACTCGTTAACCGAAACCATTGTTTCAATGGGTTTTTGGGTAATTGGTTCCAGCTCACCAAAAATTGCCTAAATTCAACAAAAAAGGTAGAAAAGTACACTTACTTTGAGGTGTGTATGTAGAAGGCTCCTGGATGATGATGATGGGAATTAGAATGGGGGTGGAGGAGAAGGGGGAAGAGAAGGCATTGGGGTGGAAGAGAAGTCACCCCATGGTGCCATTTCACCCATAAAATTTTAGTTCTCTTGGTGTATTTCAAGATTATTTTCTTTAAATCAACACTGCACTGCACTGCATTATATATTGTCAATATGTAAAATATATTTCAAAATGACCAATAACTTGATTGGAAACACAGAAAAAAAGCGTGTAGTTGAAGAGAGTCTCAAGCTAGATGTTAACTCCACTGAAAAGAGAGAGAGACTAACGCCTGTCTGGTGTGTTAACAGGCTGGATGGCACGCCAAAAACTAGTTTCTTTACCTTCAATTATGTTCAATAATTGTTAAAATGACTAAAAAAGTTAATATTAAACTTTTAAAATTATTGAATAGTATAAGCTTCTTGATAATTACTAAAATATTAAGGAATTTAAGCCCTAAAACCGATTACTGTACTGGCGGACAAATACTACAGCTGGTGGACCGCCAAATGAAAGCGAAAACATGTTGAAGTCGGCTCGTAAAAAACTCGTTAATCGAGGGATTGTTCGTTAACCGAATTTAAGAATCTTATGGGAGGCAGCTCGTTAACCGAGGCGCTCGTTAACCGAGGGACCACTGTATTGCATTATATTTCAAAGTCATTGTTTTCGTCACGATTTTATCCCACTTTCCACTGTAATACGTACGTCATTTCAGCAAAAATATTACATTTCCGTGAATGTATTACAACAAGCACAGTATGAATAGAATATCATTGTAATATAACAGTATTTTAACCGAAGACTAGTAAAAAAACGAATAACATCTCAAAAACGTCGGAAGCTTAGGTAAAGTCTTTTGTTTTCGTCATGTATTTCATCCTATTTTACATTGAAATACATCAAGTTTCAGCAAAACTACTGTTTATTTCCGAGAATATATTCATTCAGGCACAGTTAAGGTAAAATATACATGTGATGTAACAGTTTTTTAACTGAAAACGATTCGAAAAACACGTACCCTCTAGCCCTGTTCAAGGAGAAGACTGGGAGGAGCTGTTTGGTGCTGAAGACGATGACATGGAAAATGATTTTGATGGATTTTAATGAAAATATTCAGAAATATAGTATAATAGTATTTATTCAAGTCATTTAGGATAGAATATTATTGTAATACAGTACAACAGTTTTTTAACTAAACCATTCGAAAAGCGATTACGGTAACATCTTTTGAACGAAAGAAAGAGAAAGTCATTGTTTTCGTCATGATTTTATCCCACTTTCCACTGTAATACGTACGTCATTTCAGCAAAAATATTACTTTTCCGTGAATGCATTATATCAAGCACAGTATGAATAGAATACCATTGCAATATAACAGTATTTTAACCAAAAACTATTAAAAAAAACGAGTAACTTCTCTTGAACATCGGAAGGTTAGGTAAAATCTTTTGTTTTCGTCATGTATTTTATCCTATTTTACATTAAAATACATCACGTTTCAGCAAAACTACTATTTATTTCTGAGAATAGAGTCATTCAGGCACAGTGAAGAAAAATATACATGTGATGTAACAGATTTTTAACTGAAAACGATTCGAAAAACAGGTGTGCCGTCTAGCTGATACTCAACAGCTGGTGGTGCATCATGCGTCGTTGTAAACAATAGGAGGTTGAAGTAGATTACCGGGTATTATATTAAATGTGAAATATCAAAAAGGTTTTTATTACCGGTATTTTTTGTAGATCAATGAGAACTGTTATACCGTATATGATATGATAAGTTAGCATGTGCTAAGAACTTCAACATAAGTAGACTACTGAAAACACATTGTAAGCTAATTTAGCCTATTGTAAGTTGGTGAGCTTCATTTGCTGAAGGAACTGCACAACTTTTCATTACTAATTGGTATATATTTTAAGTTTCTATTGTTTACTGGCAGTAAATGGTAAATATTTTTCATGTCTGAAGCTAAAAGTTGCGTCTCCCCCCCCCACACTGGTGGTGGAGATGTTACATTTAACCAAAAAGATGCTGGTGTTTTATCCCAGCAGTGGGTGGACCAGCATTTTAGCTTAAGGGCTGCATAGGTAATATTCCTACAAATCTAAAAAAAAAAAAAAAAAAAAAAAGTTCAGATTTTGTCCGAATTATCCGAAATCCGGATTAAAGGGGTCCGGAATTAACGAGGGTCGACTGTATTTACATTTTTAGTACTAAATAATAACCCAGACTAAAGTTAGGATAATATAATTAACATTTCTAGATTCCTTGCAGGTCAGGGAATATTTTGAATGTAAACTTCATATATTTTGCACAAAAGATAAAATATTTGCTTTGTGTAAACCAAATTATTACATTAGATCTAAAATTTGTATGTCTAATGCAAAATCCATGATGTTTATATTCAAAATGATCAACATATTGTAAGAATTCCAGCAATGTAAATTATATTCTGGCAGGGTAATTTGTATGAATTTTATGAGCTAAATAAAAAAAAATAAAAAATAAATTATACTTCACCGAATGTGTATATGAGTAGATGCACCACGGAAAATGAAAGTCCGGTTCTGGCAAGGTACCGAGTAAATGAGAAATCACGGAAAGTGAAAGGAAAGTGAAACCGTGTAAAGTTGGGTAATACTGTACAGTACAGTCAACCCTCACTTTACGCGGTCCCACATTCCACGTTTCCAGTTTACGCGGTGCCCTGCCAGAACCCAGGATGCTCACATTCCGCGGTGGGTGTACCCCTTTACACTGGTGAAGAAGTATAATTTTTTTATTTAGCTCATAAAATTCATACAAATTATCCGGAGAGAATATAATTTACATTGCTGGAATTCTTACAATTTGATGATCATTTTGAATATAAACATCATATATTTTGCATTAAACATAAAATTTTTAGATATAATGTTTACTCTGAGTAAATATGTTATCTTTTGTGCAAAATATATGACATTTATATTCAAAATATTCCTGGTTTTACAAGGAATCCAGCAATGTCAATTATATTATCCTAACTTTAATCTGAGGTATTATTTAATACTAAATGTTAAAATCTAGTTTTTTCACCCACTCTTTCTCTTGAAGGGAGGGTTGGTGGGAGGTGGGGGGGAGGGTTGGAACAGACTGCCCATCTGGCTGGTTGGAAGAGGGGGGAGGCAAGGTGGGGTACTTTGATTGACAGATAGAGTCGTGAAGAATATTTTTTTTTTTTATTAACTGAAGATATTTGTTTTAGCTCATAAAATTCATACAAATTACCCAGCCAGAATATAATTTACATTGCTGGAATTCTTACAATTTGATGATCATTTTGAATATAAACATCATAGATTTTGCATTAGACATACAAATTTTAGATATAATGTTTACTCTGAATAAATATGTTATCTTTTGTGAAAAATATATGACATTTATATTCAAAATATTCCTGGTCTTACAAGGAATCCAGCAATGTCAATTATATTATCCTAACTTTAGTTTGAGTTATTATTTATTACTGTACCTGGTTTTCCCCCGAAAATTTCTCAGAGGGAAGAGCCAGGGAGTGTACTGTGAGAAGAGGGGGAGGGATATGAGTCCATTATTTGAATGGACATTAACTTGACGACTGTATTTCTCTATTTCTCTTAAGTATTAATTGTGTGCATGTACCATCATAAAATTAAGATGTTATTTTTACTAGAACATAGGTATTGTGTCGGAAAAAGGGGAGTTTGAGGGTCAGCTGGTCTCTATTTCATTTAATCCCATATGTTATGTTATTCACTTTACGCGTTTCTCACTTTCCGCGGTACCCTGTGGGTTACATTAACCGCCTAAAGTGAGGGTTGACTGTATATATATATTGGGTCCATAAGGTCAGAGGTTACCATTCTAGAGCTTGGCTGGAAAATTATATATATACAGGAGGTGCTCCCGACTTACGACGGAGTTAGGGACCCAAATCCAGGTCGTAAGTCGGATTGGTCATAAGTCCGACATAGATTAAAAAAAAAAAAAAAAAAAAAAATCTACAATGAAATACAGTACAGTTAAAGTAATAAATAAAAAGGAATGGATACAGTACAGTAAAAGTAATTAATAATGAGGAATGGATACAGTGTGACTAAGAACTTACCTTTAATGTAGTCAGCTGAATGCACACAGAGCCCCCATAATTTTATAATTATACATGGAGACTACATTAACTGGAAGAAGCAAAGGAGGAGACAGGGCTGGGTGGGTCATCAATGTTGCTTTCTTCAGACAGGTTTATGGACTGTGGAAACTTGCTGGTTGAAGGTACTGGATCATCTTGAGGGAGTGAAGAGGCAGCACTGCTGGGGCGTGAGGAGACAGCACGGGGGGACTTCTTAAAATAGCTGTCCAATTTAGACTGCACAGTTTGTTTTTTCTTTTCATCATAAATTTCTCTGTAGCAAGCAAGTGCATCTTGGATCATTCTGTCAACTTTGGCATAACGCTCATAATTTTGATCCATGCCATCAAACATTTGCATCCCTTTATTAATTGTAGCAAATGTTTCTGCCATTTGCTTCACCGAAAACTTTTTGGGGGGTGCAGGTCCTTCTTCTATATTTAGACTAGCTTCTTCTTCTGCATCTTTGTGCGCTTCCCGTTCGATGAGATCTTCGTTACTGAGCTCTTCTGCTACACTTTCAACCAACTGGTCAAAATCTTCATTATCAATTTCTAACTCCAGCTGTTTACTTAACTCCACTATCTTGTTACTAATATCCGAAATAATTAAATTTTCATTAAATCCTCTAAAACTGTTCAAATATCTTTTCAGGACTTTCTTCCATATTCCATTCTTGCAATGTTTTGTAACCTGATCCCATGCTGCACTAATGTTCTTTATACATGACAAAACGTTGTACTCCTTCCAAAACTCTGAGCGTTTTCTCGCCTTCAGTAGCAGCAACAGCCTGAGCAAAGGTCATGCGTAAATAATACGCTTTAAAGGCAGCAATAGCACCTTGATCCATGGGTTGGATGACAGAGGTAGTGTTAGGTGGAATGTACACTACCTTAACATCAGGGTGCATGTCATCCAGGTGTGGTGGGTGTCCCGGGGCATTATCCAAAATCAGCAAAATCTTGAATGGAATCCGTTGTTGCAGACAATACTCTTTGGCTCGTGGAATGAAACAAGTCATGAACCAATCCTCAAACAGTGCTAAAGGTCATCCAGGCTTTCTCATTACTGCAATAAAACACTGGCAGTGTGTGCTTGCTGACATGTTTAAAAGCCCTGGGGTTCTCTGAAATATAGATCATGAAGGGCTTTAGCTTGAAACCAGCAACATTCTCCCCTAACAGAAGTGTAATTCTGTCCTTAAATGCCTTGAATCCTGGCATTGTTTTCGCCTCTTTGTGGATGTATGTCCGCTCAGGCATGCGCTTCCACAATAATCCAGTCTCATCCACATTGAATATTTGCTCAGGCAAATAATTCCCTTCCACAATCACATCATCTAACTCCTCCTTAAAAGCTTCGGCAGCACCAACATCAGCATTAGCTGCCTCTCCACTCACCTTAACATAGTGTAGACTGTAGCATTTTTTAAATCTATTAAACAACCCATGACTTGCTGTAAAGGTTTGCTCATATTCATCTCCTACCTGCTCCTTCAGGCTTTGGAACAGGCTTCTTGCTTTAGCCTGTAAGGTTAGAAGGCTTAAGGGTACACGCTTCTGTATCTGGTCTTCTATCCATATCACCAATAATTTTTCCATATCGTGAATAGGACCTTGCCTTTTCTTCGAAATTATAGTTCCCTTTATAGGTGTTGTTCCTTTCACTACATCACGAATACGTTCCTCGTCCATCAGAATAGGGGATATGGTCGAGTGCAAGAAACCTAGGTCACGTGAGATTGTTGCTACAGTTTTTCCATTCTCATGCTGCGTTATTATCTTCATTTTCATCTCAAAAGTAATTGCCTGTCTCCTCTTCTTTGGAGCACCACCAGCACTCTCACTTGTACGCTTTCCAGTCATTATAAAGTCAATTTCATATGATAATAACGTAAGTTCACAGCACGATCAGCATAGGATACGATAGCCAAACACCAATAAGCGCTGTACTGAGTGAGTGTACCCACGCGGTGACCCAAGCCAGCCATGCTCTCACTCAGGACGGAAACGTTTCGGTATAGAAAATGCGCGCGTCATTTGAAAAAATTTTTGGTCACGACTGCGGCGGTCGTATGTCCCGACGGTCGTAAGGCCAGAGCAGGTCGTAAGTGCGGATTGATGTAAGTTGAGTCAGTCGTAAGTCGGGGACTACCTGTATACTGTACAATAATAAATAAAAAACAATAAATTATTTTAACACTTAATTTGACGCTTGTATGTAGAATTCCCGGTGGCTTTGTTTACATAGACGCAGAAAAAACAGCTGACTGTAAACACAGTCGATGACGAGATGCCATATTCTTTACAGAGTGCATTGGTTCTGATGCCTTCTTCGTATTTCTTAATAATTTCTTGTTTCACTCGAATTGAAATCACCTTCTGAGATTTCTTGGGACCCATGCTTCATCATTTTACCAATAAAATTTTAAGTTCACAACAATTTATTTAACTAATACCAGATATTTCTTATTTAAACCAACACTGCACTGTATATTATCAATATGTTAACTAAATTTCAGAATGACCAACAATTTTAATGTAAAAATGCAAAAATATTCAAGACCACAACTTTTTCGATGTTTACTCCACTGGAAACAAAGGTAAACATAGAACTGATTATTGGCGGACGAATCGCTCAGCTGATGCGTGCACCAAAAAGAATTTCTCGTAAGGCTGTCGTTAATAGAATTTGCACTAGTTAATAGAACTGAAAGTCCTTACGGGAGGTAACTTGCTAACTGAAATCTCGTAAATTGAATTGCTCGTGAATGGAGGGTCTACTGTCTATATATAGTACTATAATGTATTGTATATGAAGGGTACAGGTATTAATAAGCACAGATTAATACAGTAGCATATCTGTACTAATTAATGAAAAAAAAATAGTACACAATATTGTATCATGAATGAGTCAGTACAGTAGACACAGTGAGGCGACCCTTTGGGGGCCTTGCGCGGTCCCTTTTACCTAGGGTTGCCATATCTGAACATTAAAAGGAGAGGACGCTCCCGAAGACACACACCCCCCCCCCCCCCCACCAAGCACACACAGGCTAATATACAACATATATGGTATAGAAATCTAAAAAAAAAAAAAAATACCTTTGCTTAAGGCTGGATATCTTCATTCCCTTAGCTGCAGTCTTCTTCCCCCACTGTGTGTGTGACTTGACGTGCCCATGCATACTTTTCTGTAGATCGGATCTTTTTCAGTATTGGGTGATTGCTCTTTAGAAAAGGTATAGAAAGTCACTGCAAGGTGTTTCTCGGAAGTTGTACTGTACAGTCAGAATGCCTTTCATTGTTTCAACACTCAATTTGTTCCTTTCCTTTGTCCATTGACTCTGCATCAGTGAAAACACTCTTTCTACATTCGCATTGTGAGATGATATAGCAAAGAAGAATTATGCAATTCTTAGCAATTCTGAGTGGCATTCAATGTTCTTTGATTTTTCAAAGTATCTGGTCCACTTTTTATGTGTTGGCAGATTACTAAATTCTTCATCACTTGTAATTTTCCACAAACTGCTTCAGGTTACTAACTTGGTCAAAACACTTCATCAACTTCTACCCCCTTATCAATCAAATATTTGACAGCTAAGTTGACAACACCGTACAGGCGTACAAGTGACTTACCAGCTGACGAAAACTGAAAGAGATCTCTACGGTTTCCACCTTCCCTTTCTCTTTCTCTCCTGTCATTACAGTTTCATGTTTTTTTCCGTGGAGAAAATGATGGAAGCTGAAATTCCGGACTTTTGAAGAATTTTAAAAATTCCTTCCGGATGAAGATTTCGAGACCTAAATGGAGGACATGTCCGGGAAAATACGGACGTATGGCAACCCTACTTTTACCCCCCAATGGAGCCTTCTCCCTCTGGCTACGAAGGGGGAAGGTGGGTTATCGACACCCAGGAGGGGAGTTTAACTTTACTCGAGTATTATGAAAGGCAGAGGGTTTAATTTTTTTGTTATTATAGTGACCCCTTGGTTAACGAACTCAATCCGTTCCAGAAGGTCGTTCGTTAACCGAAAAGTTCGTTAACCGAAACCATTGTTTCAATGGGTTTTTGGGTAATTGGTTCAAGCTCACCGAAAATTTCCTAAATTCAACAAAAATGGTAGAAAGGTTCACTTACTTTGAGGTGTGTATGTAGAAGGCTCCTGGATGATGATGATGATGATGGGATTTAGAATGGGGGTGGAGGAGAAGGAAGAAGAGAAGGCATTGGGGTGGAAGAGAAGTCACCCCATGGCGCCATTTCACCCATAAAATTTTAGCTCTCTTGGTGTAATTCAAGATTATTTTCTTTAAATCAATACTGCACTGCATTATATATTGTCAATATGTAAAATATATTTCAAAATGACCAATAATTTGCTTGGAAACACAGAAAAAAAGCGTTTAGTTGAAGAGAGTCTCAAGCAAGATGTTACCTCCAGTGAAAACAGAGAGAGACTAACGCCTGTTTGCTGCGTTAAGAGGCTGGATGCCACGCATTAAACTAGTCACTTTACCTTCAATTATGTTCAATAATTGTTAAAATGACTAAAAAATTGAATATTAAACTTTTAAAATTATTGAATAGTATAAACTTCTTGATATTTACTAAAATAGTAAGGAATTTAAGCCCTAGAACCGATTAATGTATTGGCGGACTGACACTAATGCTGGTTGCCTGTTCAGTGCAAGCGAAAACATGTTGAGGTCGGTTCGTAAGAAATTCGTTAACCGAATTTTTGTTCGTTAACCGAATTGAAGATCCTTATGGAAGGCAGTTCGTTAACCGAAATTTCGTTAACCGAGGTGTTCGTTAAACGAGGGGTCACTGTATATTAGGGTGTGTCATACGGAGGCGAATTTTTTTTTTTGAGTTTGAAAAATCGGCCCATGGTATTAATGATGTAGTTATATGTGCAGAATCATGTGATATCTTCAGATTTGAAAAGTTTTCATTTTTTGTTGGGTAAATTTTAACTTGAAATCTTATGAAAATTCAGTATTCCCACCCTTTTACCAACACCACTAAATAGCTTATTTAAAGTAAAGTAAATGTATCAGGTTAATTTATTAGGATGAAAATGATCCAGAATAGTAAAACGAATGATCTTGACACATTTATTAAATTTAATATTCCTTTAGAAAACAAAATCATCAAATACAAAAACCGGTTTTACTACTACGACCCGGTGTTGCTGCACACCATAGAGAACATGTCTTTCTTGCTTCTGTTTCTACTCATCACCTCCCTGCTGACCACCTGAGATTGGATGTAGCCTTCCCTCCTCACCTGGCTGTACACGTGACTGCTGGCCTCGCTCACTTGCTGTACACAACGCTCTATACTCTGGGTGTGCGAGGGCCAGGCAGGGACATGCATGGGGTTGTCCAGGAAAGCTCTGACTTGAACAATGGTGAGGCTGCAGGTAAGAGGGGGCTCACTGCCAGCCTGGATGTTATCCAGATCTATGAGATCAGTGAGGGTCTTGGCACCTAGATTGACTTCAGGAGTCTTCCTGACCCTGAAGGAATCGTCACCAACTGATTCGTCATGCCCAGATCCTCTCATAAGTCTCATATCCAAGATCTTTTTGACTGCCACTCTTCTCTCCTCCTCATCCTTACTGCAGAGCATTGTCTGCAGAACTGCCTCGGGATGAGCATACCAGGAAGATCTCCTCACAGTCTGCTCCACAATCTGAACAACCTTCCTTGGCTGACTCCTCAGGAGCTCAAGCTGGAAGAGAACATGCCTCGGACCTTCGGAGAACGATGACTTGACCTTGGTGTTGAACCAATTTGGCAAGTAGACACTCACGATGAATTGGACAATAAGTCTCAGGTTGTGAAGCTGGTTCCCTTTCAGTTTATGATGAGCGACCCAAATTCTGCAGAACCTGAGAGCCGTTGTGAGCCACCTAGAATGTGAGACTGGACCTATCTGCAGGTAAGCAAGTCTATCAGGCATGACCCCAGTTTTGATGGCACTGCAAATCATGTAACCATAGTACTGGTCAGTACTCAGGTCGTCAATGACAGTATGTGCAAGCTCAACGAGTGGAGGGCCAACTGTGATTTTTTCAAAGCTCGGATTTATTTCTAACTCAGTGGCAGAGTCGAGCATCTTGCCAAGAGGACAAGACCATCTGTTGTTTGAAAGAGTCTTGCCATCCAGCTCCTGGATCAGATGTCTGAGTGGCAACTCGTTGGTGTGGAGGTCACAAACAATCCAGACCAGCTTCCTCCCAATCTTTCGCTCTATCCACTGTATGACCCCCCCTTGCCACCCTGTGTTCGTGTTGGTGCTGTCTCCTCCAATGGCCTGCAGGGTCTGGTCTACGTTCCTCTCTCTGAGCCAGTTCACAATGTTATCTGCCACTATCTCAGCTGGTTTCCTGATGTCATCTTTCTCTGGAGTGAAATGCCACAAATACTTCCCTCCTGGTTCACTGCAGCAGGAGTAGTGTTCCTCCTTCACCATGGCAGAGAACAACTTGTCAGAATCTCCAACTTTCATGAACACTTTAGTGTCATCCCTTCTCCCATCAAAGAACAAACAATTGATTCCATTTTCTCTTATCCCCTTATCAAACTCCTCTTCTAGGTTACTGACAAGTTTCTCCTGAGCTCTCCTTACTTTGTTATGATCTATCACCAGGTGAACATCATCAGGTGTTATCAAACCACCGTCACCCCAGGCAGCTGTTGCTATCTCTGCAGTTTCTCTGAGACCAGTGTGGTGTCGCATGCTGGCCAGAGCTATGCTCGGGATATCTTTCTTATTTCGAATCTTATGCCTGGAAGGTTTGGGATCATTATTTTCTGGGTTAGGGACAAAGTCGCCATTCTCCTGGTAAGCACTTGGATCAGCCATGGGGAAGTCATTAAACTCTGAAAAAGCTTGACTCCAATCATCGGCCTTTTTTACCTCACCCTGGGCCTTCTCAAGCCTCTTTTCCTCGGCAACTCTTCTCCTCTTCTGTCTCTCTGTGGCAGCCTCCTGTCTCTTGGACTCCGGAATATCTTGGCTAGAAATCATGAGAGCCCCTATACTGCCAGTCTTCTCTCTCTGTGCTTTGACAAATGCCAGTTCGATCACAGGAATCTTCAGTTCACGCTTGCAAATACAGGAGATGTGGGCCTCGGATTTACAGTCACGATCGCATCCAAACTCAGGACAGAGAACAATTGGGCACTTGCAAGTAATTATGTCAAATAACTGGTCCAGTTGCTTGGCAAAGCTGTCCTTAACTGCAAGTTTTCCTCTCCCAAGAGAGATATCTCTTGCCTTTTCCCAACTGGCTAGCAGTCTCTCACTAATCTTCTTCTGACTTGTTATGACTGGAGGCTTGAACTGAGCGTTAGCCAGAGTATACTGTGCCAAGACAGCTTTGGTCATATCACTGGCAATGTCTTTGTTTGTGTAAGTTCTTTGGTTCTTTTCACTGATTTGCCTGATTAAAACACCGTATCTCAAAGCATCTCTCAATGTAGGCAACTCCGACTTCAGGAGCTCTCTCCCAGACCCAAGATAGTGACTGAGATGGCTGGATTTTTGGTTCCTCGTCCTGACACAAGCAGCCATTGCAAATATTATCAACTTATAAATGCATCAGAATCTGAAACAGGAAAAAATATTGTAAGTTGGGTTGTTAAAGAATGAAGTCAGAAAGCAATGTTCACTATTTAATTGTAATGCACTAATGCAGCTGTACGTTAGATTTTCGATAAATTTCACGCTAAAATTTACCTAGCAAAAGGTTGCAAAATATTGAAACTGAAATTATTTTCTGTTTATATACACTAAAATCTACCAAAAAAGTGATGGGCCATTAGTTTTAGCTGATCTTCCCTCCTATGACACACCCTACTGTATATATCACTGACTTGACTTAGGCAAATGTAACTTGCATTGCTGGAATTCTTGTAAGATAGTGATTAATTTGAATAAAAACATCCCTTAGTTTGCACCAGACATAATAATTTTAGTGCAGTGGTCCCTCGGTTAACGAACGGTTCAATTAAAAAAATTTCGGTTAACGAATTAGCTCCCATGAGGATTTTCAGTTCGATTAACGAAATCCTTCCGACAAACACGCTTTGTTGTGCACATCAGTTGATCAGCTGATCGGCTAGTCCGCCATTATAGTAATTGGTTCTATGTTTATATTTGTTTCAAGTGAAGTAAATATAAAGAAAGTTGGTCTCTTGAATATTTCTGCATTTTTTATATTAAAATTATTGGTTATTCTGAAATTTAGTTTACAGATTGGTAATATACAGTGCAGAAATTATTATGAAACATGAAGAAGGCATTAAAACCAATGCACTCTGTAAAGAATATGGCCTCTACAATCAGCTGCTTGATATGTAAACAAAGCTGCCGGTAATACGACATACACACCTCAAAGTAAGTTAAAATACAGTATTCTATTGTTTTTTTATTTATTATTGCACTGTACAGTATACTGCACAGTACAGTACTGTATTTAGTTTCTATTTAATGTTTTGTTAATTCTATTACTGGTATACAGTACTTTGTATGTACTTTTTCTGTGAGTTGGAACCAATTACCCAATATCCCATTGAAATAATAGATTCGGTTAATGAAATTTTCAGTTAACAAACGACTCTGTGTAACAAATTGTGTTCATTAACCGAGGGACCACTGTAATTAACTTAGTACATTTGAGTACAGGTTGTAATAATTTATGTGGTTGCTCAGAAGTTGTGGTTGCAGTTTCAAAGCTTTGTGACATCACTAGAGTATAATGAGTCTCCATATGCCCTGGTTTATTCATTGATCAGTTGTCTTAGTGCAAAAGTAGCCCTGTCGAACTTTCGTGAAGCAATTAATTTTAAAATAGAAATTTTTAAGTAAAATGTTATAAGACAATGGTTTAGTAGAGCTGTTAATGTGTGTGCTGTGTAAGTGTCTTGGCATGTCACCTCACCACCTGACTCCTGAACAAACTCAACATCAACTTCTTCAAATCCTACAATGTGCTTGACATGCTCAAAACACACACACGGGAATTAAGACAACAAGCATCCAGTGAGGGTCTTGTTGTGTGACTGCATGGAGGCAAATTAAAAGAACAGCTGTTGAGGAGCTTATCGCTTGGCAACACTGATGCATGTTACCACTGCTTTCCACTCCATCTCTCTAATCACCCACACCTTTCTGCTTTCTCACTCCATATTTTAAAATGCTATGGAATGTAATATTGAAAGGATACAACTTTTCTCATTTATACTTATATTTATCACAATCTCCCTAAAAAATACTTTAGGTTTCATGTTTATTCAAGACAGCTTCAGGTCATGAGACCCACTAATCCCCCACCCAAGAAAGGGTGACCTGACATACCATCAGAAGGACAATAATATGAGACCACTAATGTCCCACCCTACCTCTACCTGACATTGAGTAAGGTCAGGTCAGGTTAGGTCCCCCCCCCCCCCCCAAAATATACTTAAACTTTCATCTTTATTCAAGACATTTTCAGAAAATTCTCTCGATTTTCTGCCTTGGAAAATTTGTTCCTGAAGCAGGAAATTTTTGGAAAATACAGGCTTTGGGAAAAATTTTCCAAGCAAATTTCAATTCCGGCTTTCGGAGATTTCTGGGTTTGAGGTATTCCGGTTAACGGAGATATTACTAAGTGATATCTCCGTTAGCTGGAACAATTGGTGCAGAGCACTTCAGGGAATGAGAATTACCAGGTAACGAAATGACTCTCTCAAACCCAGAAAAAACCTCATCCCTTGAATTATCCAGGTAACAAAAAAATGTTCTCAGAAGTTCAAGAAATTACCCATTACATCATCTCTTGAACCTGGAAAAATATCCCCCATCCCTGGAATTTTTCCAGGTACTGTACTGGAAAAATCTTCTCGGAATTTCCGGAGAATGCACCCGATTTTCATCTCTCAAACCTGGAAAAAATCTCCCCCATCCCCGGAATTTTCCGTTTATTGGGAAAATTTTCTCAGAATTTTCTGGAAAATGTGCCCCTAGGAAAATTGTTTCCAAAGCAGGAATTAATAATTAAGAGAAGTATCAATAATATTAGTTTTTTTAACACTTACATCAGTAGAAAAGATGGCTGGGCACACAAGGATGGGGTGTTGGTTCCGAGGCAGAGGGCAGATTATTGGCCCTCACCTGTATCACTTGTATCAATTGTATCACTATCCACCACATAGGCTTGCAGGGCCTCTTTGTCAAACCCCTCAAAGTCCATATAAGTCCATATCCTCACTATCACAATCACTGACTTGGGCCGACTGTGGTGGGTGGCGGGTGAAGAACTCGGTAATGTTTTGATGACTGGGCGACCTTGTGCGCATCCTGCCCGTGTCGCTTCCCACGCATATGAGTAGATGCACCGCGTAAAGTGAAAGTCCGGTTCTGGCGAGGTACCGCGTAAATGCGAAATCGCGGAAAGTGAAACCGCGTAAAGCGGGGTATTACTGTATTAAATAATAGAACAAAACACAACATATAATCAGACTTGAAATGGCAAGCTAAATCAGTGTTGGTGGTGCGGTGGTACCAGAGCAGACCCAGATGCACTAATGTCTGACTAAGTCTACTGCAATAGCTCACTTAACTCAAAATCTTAAGTGAGGGGTAAGTGAAAACTTAAGTTCGCATGCTGAAACCTAACTTACAATTGTCATAGCCAAGAAATTTGTGGCTACAACTGTATTCTGCAATGTCAACTGATATTCATCCACCAATCAGAGTGCACGTTACAAATATTTTTCTGTCCCTTCAGCCAATCGCAGAGCGGATGCTATGTTGTAATAACACTACACTTGAAACGCGCATGGCATACCACATTCACCACAATGCTACAGCCACATAATATTAGCTAGGAATCAACAAAATCACAACTGAGGTTTATTTATTCCTTTATTTATATTTATTTATTTAATTTCTCTGCTTTACTCTGTACTTATATCTATAATTTAATTTCTACTTTCAATCAATCATATTCTGTTTTCTTTATTAACACTCTTGGGATCATTCACTCCTACGTGGCATTTTGATTTAAATTCAATGAAACTTTTGCCTCACAATCAGACATGCCACAGTGGTGTATAGTTCATTTTTTCTAAAGTTCCTGGTCAAATTACTTCAAATTATAACACCACTCTTGTGCATGGAAGTTTTAAGGCTAGGTGACACCTCCTCGAACTGAGGTGAACAGAGAGGTGTGTGTGTCCCGGGCACAATTTAAAAATACAGGGCCTCCTCGCTTAACGTCAAGATTATGTTCCTGAAAACGCTACATTATGCAAAACAAGGTTAAGCGGATCAATTTTCCCCATGAAATAGATAAATACGGGAGTTAAGTTCCCCAGCTTCCCTTTGCCCCATGAAAAAAGTTACATATACAGAAAATCAATGCCATATCTATAGAAAATAATATATAGAACTACAGTAATAAGTTTGTATTGGCACTCATCAATGGGCGGAGGTGGTAGAGTGAGTGTGTGGTGGGTAGTGGAGCGAAGGAGGAGGATGGTGGGAGCAGAGGAGGAGGGTGGGAGCGGAGGAGGGCGGGAGAGGAGGAGGGTGGTGAGTCACTGAGATTCTGCGGCTGCCTCCTCCTCCCCCTCCTCCTCCTCCTGCTCTGACTGGGGTTCCTCCGCCGCTGCTTGCTCCTCCTACGTTGATGTTTGCTCCTCCTCTGCTGCCGGCTGTTGTGAAGAAGCTACTGGGCTATGGTATGGCATAAATAATACGCCTTGAATGCGGTGATGATGCCTTGGTCCATAGGCTGCATCAGTGCTGTCATGTTGGGAGGCAGGAATACAACTTTTACACTGTCATGCAAGTCATCGAGATTGGGAGGATGAGCTGGAGCATTGTCAAGGATCAGAAGAATTTTGAAGTTAAGGTTCTCCTTGGCACAGTATTACTTCAGTGCAGGGATGGCGTACACATTCAACCACTGGCAAAATCTGGTGCCGGTTATCCATGCCTTCTTATTTGCCTTGTAGATCACAGGAAGGTGATCCTTAGAATAACCTTTCAGGGCCCGTGGGTTGGCAGCGTGAGAAATCAGCATAGGCTTCAGCTTGAAGTCACCGGCAGCATTCGCACCAAGCAGCAGCGTCAAGCAGTCTTTTGCCACTTTAAAACCTGGCGCTCTTTTCTCCTCCTTGGAGATACAGGTCCTCTCAGGCATCCTCTTCCAAAAGAGACCAGTCTCATCCACATTGAAGATTTGCTTCAGTGAGTAGCCTCCTTGCTGGTTAATCAGTTTGAATTCTGGCGGGAATGTCACGGCAGCAACCGTATCTGAACTGGCAGCTACACCAGTCATCTTTATGATGTGGAAGTTATAACGACGCTTAAATTGTTGAAACCATCCTCGGCTGGTCGTAAAGATCTCTTCCTTCGATCCTTCACCCTCTTCTGCCTTTAAGTCGTCAAACAAGGATATGGCCTTATGCTGGATAACCATAAGGCTCACAGGGACATTGGGTTGATTCTAGTCCTCCATCCACATTGCCAACAACTTTTCCACCTTCTCTATCACAGTGCTTCTAGTACGAGTTGTCTTAGTAGCACTCAGAGAAGAACCACTTCCAGCACTAACCTTAATCTTGTCAGCGTTGGTCCAGATTGAAGGTTCCAAGTGTTCCCTGAAGAAGGCAGTGATGGGTAGGGAAACACCGGGTAACACTGAAGTCCATTTATTAACGGATAGGAGAAATACAAGTAGTGACTAGCGTGTGCCTTGCACGACCCACAGAGTCGACTGAGACTGCCTTGCCATATGGCAGCCTCGGAGCAATGTTGCCACATAACACATGCAGTGTTGCCAAGTAATTACATATATAAATGCTACTCGGCACAGTAGCTTATTTACAAGGTTGCTACTCGGCACAGTAGCATAGATACATAACCTACATCTCCCTCCCCCCCTCACGCTCATAGTCTTTGTCTTGAGCGGACTACTTAGTCCTAAGTCGCTCCGAGCGTCGAGGTGCACTGTGGGGCGGATCCTCGTGAGGTGTAGGGGACTCGTCCTCGGTCAGGGGGGCAGCAGCAGGGGGTGGGACTGGCCGGAGGAAGCGGCGGTTCCTCCACCAGATGCGGCCGCTCGGCATCCTGACCTTGTAGTCCCGCGACCGGCCGACGCCCATCACTATGCCCACCTTGCCCCAACGTGTCGTCGTCGGGTCCTGGACATGGACAAGGGCACCAATCTCCAGCGGCTGAAGAGGGCGGGCACGGTCGTCATACCGAGCCTTGGCGTCCTGGGCATGTGTAGCAGCGCGGCGGTCGCAGCTCTCGGCTCTGGTCTGCCTCCCCTTCGCAAAGGCCTTGGTGTGTGCAGGAAAGCAAGAGCGGAGAGGGTGACCATACAGGATCTGGGAAGGGGAGCGTTCAGTGTGGGTGGGAGTGGACACGGGTTCTGGGCACCTCTGTGCGACAGCGCCAGGCACGTCGCTCGTTGATTCACACACCCTGCTGGCGGTGTACCGAGCAGCTGGGATCTGCTCGGGAAAGTCTCTGGGCACCACGCCTAAATCCTTGCAGTGCTCCCACGACAACAAGGGTGTAGCAAGAGTAGGCTGCACGACGATCCATCCGTGACACGACCTGTCGCCGTAAATGATCTCCAATTGAAAGGAGCCCACAGCGTCCGGCATCTGGGAACTGTCCGCATTGTAGTACTGCAGCTGCGGCGGTGGTCCCAGGCCGCGTTTGGTGAGGCCCAGTTTCTGGAGGTGCTTCAGGCCTATCACCATAGTATCAGCGCCGGTGTCCGGTATCACCTCGATGTGACCCGACACATCACCGTGTGTGACGGCGACGCAGATGGTAGGGGAAGGGGTAGCCCTGGGGCGTGTGGTCGATTCCACCCTCCTGATGTGACTCAGTTGCTGCTTGGGGCTGCGTGGGCCATCTGAAGGGGGCTGCGTGCGAACCAACCCGAGGGAAGTGCGCTGCTTTCCTCCTCGTCTCAGGCTTTTGGGCATGGGTTGGCGGCAGCACTTGTCGTAGTGTCCATAGCGACCGCAGGCCTGACACTTGTGGCCTCATGCAGGGCACCTGTCTGTGTTAGACAAGTGGCCCTTACGGTCACATCCACGACACAGTGCGTCAGTGGCCGGGCATGTCTTGGGGCCATGCTGCTTTCCACAGCTGCCACAGGAAGCACTAGGCGGGGGCGTGGAAGAACGTGCGGCAGCCTTCACGTTGTTGGCCGCCTTCTTACCCTTCTTGTATTGTGAGATAGCTCTCACAGCAGGTGGGGCCCGTAAGGCAGAGGTGGAGGACTTGGTGGCCTCGTATGACCGACATTCAGTCAATACCACCTGGAGTGTGGAGGAAGCGTCGAGGGGGATGAGTCGCTGCACCAACTCTTCTTGCCTGACACCTGTCAAAATTCCGTGCTTGATCCAGGCTTCCTCACATTCCCGGCTGTGCGCCTTGCAGACGTCGATCTCCTCCGACAAACTGTTCAAACGTATAAAAAGTCATCAAAGGATTCATTCTCTGCCTGCTTGCAGCTGGTGAAGGCGCGGCGATGCAAAGCCTCGTTATTCCGGCCTTTAACATGCTCCTGTAAAAGGTCGAGCACATCCGTCACTGAAGACGTAGAATCGGGAGGCACTTGCAACGTGTGCTCCAAAACTCTCTGGGTCTCCAGCGACAAACACATCCGCAGTTGGATGAACTGTTTGTTTGGAGGCATGCTGTCAAGGTCCACCATCGTGGAGTAATCTGTCCACCGCTGCCTCCACTCACGAAAAAGCTGAAACGTGACGTCTGGTGAGAGGGCGGGTGGGGGTTGAACAGATGCCTTGGGAGCTGTTGGAGTAGCAAGAGTGCCTGGAGGACGCTAGTGTGGTGGAGGACGGAAGGTATTGGCACCTTGGTGCGTGATACCTGCGAGTGAGGGAGGGTGGGTTAGCGCCAGGGTCGCCAATAATGCATCAAAGCGAGCCTTTTCCTCCTCTCTTCGTATCTCCTCCCTCTGAAGTTCCATTTCTCTGCGTCTCTCGTCCCTGTCGTCCATCCACCTCAGAATTGTGGCAATGTCCGTCGCTGGAGGTAGAGGATGAGTCTGCGCCCGGTGGAGGGGATGGTGGTGGGGAGTCGTGTCTTCCATCTTGATGTTGTCCCTTCTTACTGCCCATCTTAGTATGCTTGAACTGCGCTGTTTAGTATATAAAGTGGCGCCTCATGAGCTCGAACCACATATATATGACATAAACAGCGCAGAAATAACGCATAGAGTCCACTGCTCTGTCCGTGCATGCGTGCGTGCGTGTGTATGTGTGTGTCAGAGAGCAGATCGTGGTGGCCTTGGTGGCTGGAGCCGCTGCGGAGGTGAGAACGTTAGTGTCTCCCTGGATGTCACACGAGAAGGGTGTACGCCTGTGTGCTCCGTGGGTACCACAAAAAAGAGGCCAATGCTCAACTCTCAGCTCTAGACACACTAATATACTGACACTAACACTGCCACCGTCACTAAAACGCACTGTGACGGCGCAACACTGCACGTCGCGGCGAAACACCACACAACACAACACAACACACTAAGAGTCGATGCGCACATTGCCGGCAGTTAGTATTGTTTCTGCACTTGTAAGTCCGCAAATCCTACTCACTGCGCCATGAAGGTTCCAAGTGTTCCCTGAAGAAGGCAGTGATGGGTAGGAAAACACCGGGTAACACTGAAATCCATTTATTAACGGATAGGAGAAATACAAGTGGTGACCAGCGTGTGCATTGCACGACCCACAGAGTCAGTCTGAGACTGCCTTGCCATATGGCAGCCTCGGGGCAATGTTGCCACATAACACGTGCAGTGTTGCCACGTAATTACATATACTGTACTTTATCATTTATGGTATAAGTGCATCGCTGTACCCGGCACCATTGCCAAAATCTTTCCCAATACAAGTAATGACACATTTGTGACCCTGGATAAACAAACTGAACATTAGTGGTGCCTGATCACATAAGTCTTTTTTTTCTTTTTTTTTAGCAATGGATGATCCTAAGGTGATGTCACAGTGTAAATCGTCATATCTACTTTTGCACTTTTTTTTTTTTTTTTTTTTTTTTTTTTTTTTTTTTTTTTTTTTTTACGGGGAATAGCCCACCGCACAGATCAACGACCCACAATGGGGCCTGAGGTCCAAAAAGCAGGAGTAAAAAGAAATTAAAAATAGAAGAGAAAAAGACTACAGTAATGCCCGGGTTTATGCGGTTCTTGTTTACGCGTTTACGCATTTACGCGGTACCTCGCCAGAACCGGACTTTCACTTTACGCGGTGCATCTTCTCATATGCGCGGGAAGCGGCGTGGGCAGGATGTGCACAAGGTCGCCCAGTCATCAAAACATTACCGAGTTCTTCACCCGCCACCCACCACAGCCGGCCCAAGGCAGTGATTGTGATAGTGAGGATATGGACTTATATGGACTTTGAGGGGTTTGACATTGAGGCCCTGCAAGCCTCTGCGGTGGATAGTGATACAATTGATACAAGTGAGGGGCCAATAATCTGCCCTCTGCCTCGGAACCAACCCCCCATCCCCGTGTGCCCAGCCATCTTTTCTACTAATGTGGGGTAAGTGTTAAAAAACCTAACATTATTGATATTTCTCTTAATTATAAATTATGTGTGCATACCATCATAAAATTAAGATGTTATTTTTACTACAACGTAGGTATTATGTCTGAAAAAGTGGAGTTTGGGAGTCGGCCCAGTCTCTATTTCAATTAATCCCATATGTTCTGTTATTCCATTTACGCATTTCTCGTCTTACGCGGTACTCCGCGGGTTCAATTGACCTCGTAAATCGGGGTATTACTGTATTTGAATCTACACCATGAAGAAGCAGGAAGACCAGCTTTTTGAAGTGAGACATTTTATGAATATGGAAACACAGAAGAAGGCAGAGCATTCCACAGTTTGGCTGTGTGAGGAAAGAAGGATGTACTATAACGGATTATTCTAGTATGACCGACATCCACACAAAATAGGTGTGCAACTCGGGCAAGATGGGTGTTACGAGCCCAGGGTCTTGTCGGCAGTACACAGGATGCCAAATCCACTAAACATTGCCCATTAAAATACCTGTAAAAGAGAGAGAGAGTGAAGCAACATTATAGCAAAGAGAAAGGGAAGAAAGATTATCAACTCAAGGAGGAGAGTTCAATAAGACGAAATGCCTTTAAATTCACCTTATGTAAGTGTTGGACAGAAGAGCCATCCCAGATATGAGAGCAGTACTCCAAGTTAGGATGAATGAATCCCTTATAAGCCTGAAGCAACTGCTCAGGAGTGAAGTAGCTACGGCATCTGTACAGCATTCCCAGCTTTCAGGAGGCAGCTTTAGCAATATTGTGGATGTGTGGCCTAGCATATCTATTTTAGAATTTGGCAGAATGATTGCATCCTCAAAATGTGATTGGTGGGAGAACATCTAATTTTGAAAGTGTAATTGGAAAATACTGAGCTTTATTTCTAGTGAATTTAACCAAGTTTCTACCTCTCCATTTGGAGATGCTGCACAGATCCGTATTGATAGATGAAATGATATCAGCTATAGAAACAAATTTAGTTTTAAATTGGGGGGGAAGGGAAAAATGTGAAGCAGAGTGAAGAGTAGAATCATCAGCATAAGAATGGACAGAATTAGTCATAATGTGAAGTAAATCATTGATAAAAAGAAGGAAGAGAATAGGTGAAAGAACAAGAACAGAACCCTGTGGGACACCACTATTGGTAGAGAAAGAGTGAGAGATTGACCCCTTGACAACAACTGCCATGGATCGGTTCTCAAGGAAGCTAGAAATTAGAGAACAAAGTGGGGGAGAGAAACCATAAGAGGGAAGTTTAGAAAGCAAAGACTTATGCCATACCGTCAAATGCGTTGGAGATGTCGAGGGCCACGACGAAAATTTTCCTATAATCCCTAAGAGAGGATGACCAAAGATGGGTGAAGTAGGAGAGCAGATCACCAGTAGATCTCACCAGGCAAAATCCATACTGGTGATAAGACAAAAGAGAAAGGCGTTCAAGGTGACAGAGAAAATGAGAGTTTATGTCCGGCCTAAACATTCACATTTATTCCTGCTACAGAAGGAATATGTGAACTGACAATCATACAAATGAACAATAGCACAGTGCTGACACAACGTACTTATACACCTACAGCTACTCCTCGACTTAGGACATACTCGACCTACGACCACCACGACCGCCCCAGTCGTAAAAAAAAAAAAATTTAATTAAGCATTTTCGAGTCCCAACGTTAGTGATTGCGCTGAGTACTGACAAAATTTTCATTTGTAATTCCCTTTAAAATGGCTGGCAACGTATAAGTGAGAGTTCTCGAGAGTTCTAAAGAGACACCCAGAAATTTATGTAAATCTACCCTAAGATACAGTTGAAAAAGTTTTACATTATTAAAATGTACCAAGTACTAAAAATTTTATCTCTTGTGCAAAATATATGACATTTATATTCAAATTAATCACTATCTTATAAGAGTTCCGGCAATGTAAATTATATTCTCCCCGGTCACTTCTATGACATTTTATAAGCAAAAAACAAAAAAATACTTCACTAGACCTTCGGCGCCAACTGTCAAACATGTCACTGTCACCTCCCCTTCCTCCCTCCCTCCCCCCTCCCAGCCAGGGTTTGGTGGTTTTAGGCTTACAGTTTTTATCTTATATAATATCACAGACTAAAGTTAGGAGAATATAATTTGCATTGCTGGAATCCTTTGAAGACAGTGAATAATTTGAATATAAATGTCATATATTTTGCACAAGAGATAAAAATGAATCACCTGTAGTGACTTAAGAGTTCTAGTGTACAGTATATGTACATATATATATATACAGGTAGTTGCCGACTTACGACTGCTTGGACTTACGTCCATCAGTACTTATGACCTGCTCTGACCTTACGACCGTCAGGACATACGACCGCGGCAGTCGTGACCAAAAATATTTTCAAATGACGCTTGCAATTTCTATACCGAAACGTGTCTGTCCCGGGCGAGAGCGTGGCGGGCTCGGGTCCGCGTGGGTAAACTCACTCAGTGGAGCTCTTAGTTGGTGTTTGGCTATCGTATCCTATACTGATCGCGCTGTGAACTTTCGTTATTATCATATTTAATTGACTTTATAATGACTGGAAAGCATAAAAGTGAGAGTGCTGGTGGTGCTCCAAAGAAAAGGAGACAGGCAACTACTTTTAATATGAAAATGAAGATAATAATGCAGCATGAGAATGGAAAAACTGCAGCAACAATCTCACGCGACCTAGGTTTCTTGCACTCGACCATATCCACTATTCTGAAGGACAAGGAACGTATTCATGATGTAGTGAAAGGAACAACACCTATAAAGGGAACTATAATTTCAAAGAAAAGACAAGGTCCTATTCACGATATGGAAAAATTATTGGTGATATGGATAGAAGACCAGATACAGAAGCGTGTACCCTTAAGCTTTCTAACCATACAGGCTAAAGCAAGAAGCCTGTTCCAAAGCCTGAAGGAGCAGGCGGGAGATGAATGTGATCAAACCTTTACAGGAAGTCATGGGTGGTTTGATAGATTTAAAAAATGCTACAGTCTACACAATGTTAAGGTGAGTGGAGAGGCAGCTAGTGCCGATGTTGGTGCTGCCGAAGCTTTTAAGGAGGAGTTATATGAAGATGATTGTGGAAGGGAATTATTTGCCTGAGCAAATAATCAATGTGGATGAGACTGGATTATTGTGGAAGCGCATGCCTGAGCGGACATACAGTTTCAAAGGAGTTAATGAAAATGAAGTTATTTTGGATATTAGTAACAAGATAGTGGAGTTAGGTAAAAAGCTGGAGTGAGAAATTGATAATGAAGATGTTGAACAGTTGGTTGAAAGTGTAGCAGAAGAGCTCAGTAACGAGGATCTTATTGAACTAGATGCACAGAAAATTGCGGAGGAAGAAGAGAGACAAAATGTAGAAGAACCTGCACCTCCCAAAAAGTTTTCAGTGAAACAAATGGCAGAAGCATTTGCTACAATTAATGAAGGAATGCAAATGTTCGATGGCATGGATCAAAATTATGAGCATTATGCCAAAGTTGACAGAATGATCCAAGATGCACTTGCTTGCTACAGAGAAAGTTATAATGAAAAGAAAAACAAACTGTGCAATCTAAATTAGACATCTATTTTAAGAAGTCCCCCAGTGCTGTCTCCTCACGCCCCACCAGTGCTGCCTCTTCACCCCCTCAAGATGATCCAATACCTTCAACCAGCAAGTTTCCACAGTACATAAACCCGTCTGAAGAAAGCGACATTGATGACCCACCCAGCCCTGTCTCCTCCTCTACTTCATCCAATTAATATAGTCTCCATGTATCCTGTAAATAGAAAATTATGGGGCCCCGAGTGCATTCAGCTGACTACATTAAAGGTAAGTGCTCAGTCACACTGTATCCATTCCTCATTATTTATTACTTTTACTGTACTGTATTTCATTGTAGATTTTTTATTTATTTATTTTTTTTAAATTGAATTTTTTTTTTTTTTTTATCTGTCAGGCTTACGACCAGTCGGACTTACGACCTGGATTTGGGTCCCTAACCCCGTCGTAAGTCGGGGAGCACCTGTATAGTGATTTAAGGCCGATTTCTGGGATTTTTAGGAGTGTTTCTGACTTTATGCATTTTTTGGATTTACTTTGTATGCACTTCTCTGTGAGTTGGAACCAATTGTGTTTGTTAATCAAGGGACCACTGTATTATTTTCGCATTTTTGACTTACGACCAATTCGACGTACGACCTGGATTTGGGTCCCTAACCCCGTCGTAAGTCAAGGAGCAGCTGTATTTCCATGAAAACAGTGTTTCATGCACATCTTCATAACGTGTGATATAATTTTTTTCTTGATCAACCTAGTGTCATTTTACTATGCTCTAGACTATTGTGAATCTCACCAGCAGTGCCATCATAGCTTTGCCAGCCCATCATCATTTTTTGCCTTGAATTTGATTTTAACTTCAGATCTGATATCTTTATTTTCTTTAAATGTTATTAATGCTCATACCAAACTCAAATAAGTGTCTGACAATTTTACATTAATCGCTTATCTCAATGGAACACAAACCCTTTCATTTGAAGATATTTTGCAATTTTATTTTTCTTTGGGTTTTGTAATTCCCAGTTTTGTGGTACCAACTTTCATTCTCATTTCATCTATTTTATGTATGTTTTGATATTACAGACATATCTCTTTCTAATAGTACATTTTAAAATCCTCACACATAAGGCACTTAAGGGTAGGAATTCAGACACTCAACCCTCGGTTGTAGATTCCTCAGTTTAGCTGTAATGCATTTTATCTAACTCTACGGTAAGAAATTAAGAAACACATATTCATATAATAATCCTCCACACAAATAAATAATTCTGTGACAGTGGTATATAGCATTTATTGACTGAAAGCCTGCAACTCCCTGCTGAAATCTAGTGAATGTACTGAAAGCCTGGAACCTTCCACTGAATATACTGAGTTAGTGACTTTCTTCTTCTCCACTAACTTTTGTGGAGTGCTATTATATATTAAAAGGGTGGTCCCTTAGTTACAATAACAATACTCTATAAAATTTTTAATAAAATGTAAAAATGTGTGATAAATTGGCTAAGCACGAGATGGAAAGATATATGCTTATTATACTATTACACTTACACAAGTACGGTACTGGTAAATGAATAAATGGCATTATTCATTGTTGCATGACAGGTTCAAATGAATCATGTTGGTGGAAAGGCACAGAGTACTCTGTCAGCCTTTGTTGTGAAAATAAATAAGCAGTCACTCAAAGGAAAGAATTTAGCTGAAGCCTTACTGTATACAGCCGAAGAATATAACTGCATGAGTCTGATGAACAAGACAATGGGCAGGAGTCTACCTAGGATCTATCTACTTCAGAAGAAGCACCTCTTCAACAAGCCATTGACTGAATTCTGATAATGGCAAACTCTTTGGTCCTCTGAACTCCCCCCCAACATAATTTCTAAACAAGGCTTTGAACAGTATTTACATATGGATAAACAGCAACATTTATTTGGTAACGTTTTGACAAATCTCTTGTCACCATCAGACCTAAAACATAAAATTAAATACAAAAGTATTGAAAAGAAATCTAAATCAATATGACAATATAAAAAGATAATCAAATCACTAAGTAAACTGAGAGAGAAAAACACGCTGAACAAAAAATCATGGAGTTATAAATTATCAACCCTTGCTTCCATTTAACCAAACAAAGCAAAAACACTAAAATTAACAGGAGAATATACAAAGATAAACATAAATGCTACAGCAATCAAGAACAAGACATGCCCATTAAAAACAAAGTAACGAAACACAAATGCAATTTATCACCATGACCTGTGACTCTCACTAAGGCTAGGATTCTGATGGTAAAGTTGACTAATTGTCTGATTAGTGTCAGCCATTGATGCCAAGGACTAGCCTGATTTGCAACCCATAAGTCTTGATAGGTAACCATACATAAAGTCTCATTGTACCAGTGTGAGGCTATAGACAAAATAACACCTGGGAACAAAGTAAATTATGGGTGGAGAATGTGGATGAAATAAATTACATATTACAAAAAAAAAAAAAAAATTCAGGATACTGGAGTCAGGAAATTTATGCTGAATTAACTGCTTAAAAAAAATTATCTATTCATTATAAATTATTGGTACGGTATAAGCTTATGAAATTGTTAAAGCAGAAATTCTTACCTTGCCAGTATATATATAATTAATGACTTGTCTAAATATGTTGGGCTGGTACTGTGGGAGGCGAATGGTGGTATGAGGACTCCCAGGTGTCACTGTGCTCCCAGGAATCACACAAACCTCACCGCCAGATGCTTCCACAAAGCTCTTGCACCTGAAAAAGTGGTTTCCTTAATACAACATAACCCAGAGTAAGATATATACAGTGGTCCCTTGGTTAACGAGTACAGTTTGTTCCAGAAGGTTGCTCGTTAACCAAAAAATTCGTTAACCGAAACCATGGTTTCAATGGGTTTTTGGATAATTGGTTCCAGCTCACCGAAAATTGCCTAAAGTCAACAAAAAAGGTAATAAAGTACACTTTCTTTGAGGTGTGTATGTAGAAGGCTCCTGGATGATGATGATGGGAATTAGAATGGGGGTGGAGGAGAAGGGAGAAGAGAAGGCATTGGGGTGGAAGAGAAGTCACCCCATGGTGCCATTTCACCCATAAAATTTTAGTTCATTTGGTGTAATTCAAGATTATTTCCTATAAATCAACACTGCACTGCTTTATATATTGTCAGTATGTAAAATAAATTTCAAAATGACCAATAATTTGCTTGGAAACCCAGAAAAAAAGCGTTTATGTTGAAAAGACACAGAGACTGACGCCTGTATGGTGTGTTGACAGGCTGTTTCGCGAGCAAAAAACTAGCTTCCTATACTTCAATTATGTTCAATAATTATTAAAATGACTAAAAAATTTAATATAAAACTTTTAAAATTATTGAATAGTACAAACTTCTTGATATTTATTAAAATAGTAAGGAATTTAAGCCCTAGAACCGATTACTGTATTGGTGGACTAATACTACAGCTGGTGGACCGCCAAATGCAAGCGAAAACATGTGGAGGGGCGCTCGTAAGAAATTCGTTAATCGAGAGATTGCTCGTTAATCGAAGTTAAGAATCTTATGGAAGGTAATTCGTTAACCGAAAAAATCTACAGTACAGTAGAAGTAATAAATAATGAGGAATGGATACAGTGTGACTGAGCACTTACCTTTAATGTAGTCAGCTGAATGCACACGGGGCCCCCATAATTTTCTAGTTATACATGGAGACTACATTAACTGGAAACGTTTCGGTATAGAAAATGCACGCGTCATTTGAAAAGAAAAAAATTTATATTTTTGGTCACAACTGCGGCAGTTGTAAGTCCCGACGGTCGTAAGGTCAGAGCAGGTCGCAAGTACCGAAAGACAAAAGTTGAGGCATTCATAAGTCGGGGAAATATAAATACTGTACAGTAGTACCCTGATTTACGCGGTCAATTGAACCCACGGGTACCGCAGAAAGTGAAAACCGCTTAAAGTGAACAACAGAACATACGGGATTAATTACAATAGAGACTGGCCCGACCCCCAAACTCCACTTTTTCCGACACAATACCAATGTTGTAGTAAAAATAACATCTTAATTTTATGATGGTATGCTCACACAATTAATATTTAAGAGAAACACAGTCTCCAGGTTAATGTCCATTCAAATAATGGACTCAAATCCCCACCCCCCCCCTCTTCCCAGCTCATTAGCTCCTACCTCTCTGAGAAATGTTTGGGTGAAAACACTAGATTTTAAGGTTTAGTAATAAATAATACCTCAGACTAAAGTTAGGATAATATAATTGACATTTCTGGATTCCTTGCATGTCAGGGGATATTTTGAATGTAAACTACATATATTTTGCACAAAAGATAAAATATTTGCTTTGTGTAAACCAAATTATTACATTAGATCTAAAATTTGTATGTCTAATGCAAAATCCATGACGTTTATATTCAAAATGATCATCATATTGTAAGAATTCCAGCAATGTAAATTATATTCTGACCAGGTAATTTGTATGAATTTTATGAGCTAAAACAAATATCTTCAGTAAATAAACAAAGAAATATTCTCCAAGGACAATATCTGTCAATCAAAGTACCCCACCTTGCCTCCTCCCCCCCCTCCACACACTCACGCCAGCTAGGTCGGTCGGTCCCAACCCTCCCCCCCACCCCTCAACTTCCCTCCCTACCAGAGAAATGTTTGGGTGAAAACACTAGAAGACTAGATTTTAACGTTTAGTAATAAATAATACCTCAGACTAAAGTTAGGATAATATAATTGACATTTCTGGATTCCTTGCAGGTCAGGGAATATTTTGAATGTAAACTTCATATATTTTGCACAAACGATAAAATATTTGCTTTGTGTAAACCAAATTATTACATTAGATCTAAAATTTGTATGTCTAATGCAAAATCCATGATGTTTATATTCAAAATGGTCATCATATTATAAGAATTCCAGCAATGTAAATTATATTCTGGCCGGGTAATTTGTATGAATTTTATGAGCTAAATAAAAAAAATAAAAAAATATACTTCACCACGTATATGAGTAGATGCACCGCGGAAAGTGAAAGTCCAGTTCTGGCAGAAAGTGAAACCGTGTAAAGCGGGGTAATACTGTGTGTGCATATAAATATGTATATATATATATATATATATATATACATATTTATATATATATATATATATATATATATATATATATATATATATATATATATATATATATATATATATACAGTAGTACCCCGATTTACGCGGTCAATTGAACCCACAGGGTACCACGTTAAGTGAAATCCGCGTAAATGGAACAACAGAACATATGGGATTAATTCCAATAGAGACTGGCCTGACCCCCAAACTCTACTTTTTCGGACACAATACCTATGTTCTCGTAAAAATAACATCTTAATTTTATGATGGTACATGCACAAAATTAATACTTAAGAGAAATAGAGAAATACAGTCGCCAAGTTAAAGTCCATTCAAATAATGGACTCAACTCCCTCCCCCTCTTCTCACACTACACTGCTGGCTCTTCCCTCTCTGAGAAATTTTGGGGGAAAACCACTAGATTTTAATAAATAATACCTCAAACTAAAGTTAGGATAATATAATTGACATTGCTGGATTCCTTGTAAGACCAGGAATATTTTGAATATAAATGTCATATATTTTGCACAAAAGATAACATATTTACTCAGAGTAAACATTATACAGGTATCTAAAATTTGTATGTTTAATGCAAAATCTATGATGTTTATATTCAAAATGATCATCAAATTGTAAAAATTTCAGCAATGTAAATTATATTCTGGCCAGGTAATTTGTATGAATTTTATGAGCTAAATTAAAAAAAAAAAAATATTATACTTCACGGCATATATGAGTAGATGAACCGCGTTAAGTCATGCGCCGGTTAACGTCCTAGATACGTTCTTGGAAACGTGACGTTGACCGAAATGGACGTTGTCCGATCATCACATAAACTTTTTATTAACTGTATACTTACGTGTATGTGGAATACTATATATGTACATATACACTTTTACTCTTAAATTATTAATGTAATGGATAAAGGTGATTAATTTTTATCTCCTGTGCAAAATACACGACGTCTATATTAAAATTATTCATCGTTTTACAAGGATTCCAGCATCGCCAGCAGATGGGGGAGAGAGAGGGTGGGAGTGAGCAAGGGGATTGGGGGGAGGGGAGGTAGTACTTTTGACAGTTGGCACAGGCCCAAGTCTAACGCGTGTATATTTATCAGTTCTTAGGTGACTAAGCTTCTCTCTTATAAAAAGCCAGCGAAATGACCTGGGTGAATATAATTAATATAGCTGGGATTCTTGTAACATACTGATTAATTTGAATATAAATATGCTATAATTTGCACTAGACAAAACAATTTTAGTATCATTATCAAATTAGTACATGTGCACTCCAGCTTTGCACTAAGAAATCTATGTAAATCTACCCAAAAATACAGTTGAAAAGCTTTTTTTATAAAATGTACTCCAGTACTGTACACTAACGTAAAACAATTTTTATCTCTTGAGCAAAATATATGACGTTTATATTCAAATTATTGGCTGTCTTGCAAGGATTCCAGCAATGCAAATTATAATCTCCTAACTTTAGTCTGAGATATTATATAAGATAAAAACTGTAAGCCTAAAAGCCTGGCTGGGAGGGGGGGGGGGGGAACTGATGGCTCTGCCACCCAGCGAGGGGTTGGGGGGTGGTGGGGTGGGGGGTTAAGGTGATAAGTTTGAGGCGAAGGTCTCTGTGTGTTTATTTCACAGTCCTACTAAGCTTCTCTCATTTTAAAATGCCAGTGATATGACCTGGGTGAATAGAATTAACATAGCTGGGATTCTTATAACATACTGATTAATTTGAATATAAACATGCTGTAATTTGCACTAGACAAAACAATTTTAGTACCGTTATCAAATTAGTACATGTGCACTCCAGCTTTGCACTAAGATATCTATGTAAATCGACCCAAAAATACAGTTGAAAAACTTTTCATAAAATGTACTACAGTATGGTACACTAAGGTACTACATTTTTTATATCTTGAGCAAAATATATGACGTTTATATTCAAATTAATCTCTGTCTTGCAAGGATTTCAGCAATGCAAATTATATTATCCTAACTTTAGTCTGAGATATTATATAAAATAAACATAAAGAAATCATCAATCTTTTATCTTGAACACGAGGGTGGTGGGAAGAGGGGGGGGAGGGGGCGGGAGGTGAGGTGACAGAATGTCTGGCGTTTGTTTGTTTATTTATTTATTTGAGATAAGATTTGACAGTTGGCGCTGAAGTCTTGCCTGCGTGTTTATTTATCATTACTTAAGAGTGACTAAGCTCTTCTCATAATTTTCCACCCAAACGACCTGGGTGAATATAACTTACATTGGAGGGATTCTTGTAAGATAGTAAATTATTTGAATGGTTTTTTTTCAATTTAAATTTTAATTGTTTATTCCTTGATAGAGGAAGCGGGATCCTAGTGCTGTCACTTGGTACCCCTGTACCATAATACTGTAGTCCATAAAACATGTAGCTATGCTTTTTTATTTGGTCCCCCGTCATACGAGTCCGTTATCTCTCACATCAGGACGCCTGAGTCCTCCGTTTTCTCTCTTAATTGTAGAGTGCACCAGAAACTTTAATATTTTTAGCAATGCCACAGACTTTGAAATTGCAACCCCAATTGCAACTTGCAATTGTTGAGGCAACTAGATGTGTCTGATTACAGCAAATGTGTTATTGTCAATTTGTAGGTGAAAGATTTTATCCTCAATAGATGTAGGTTATCATTTCACCTGTAGGCAAATGCTTAAAAAAGACTAAGTAAGGAAGCATATTCCTTTAACACATAATATCTGACCAGTATGGGGAGGATCATCGTGTCTCCGTCAGGGGGTCATGGAGTGATGGTCCAGCAGGCGTCACGTGGTTTTTTTTTTTTGGGGGGGGGGGGGGGCGCCCCCCCACGGACGTATATGCGATCGGACGTTAACCGGCGCATGACTGTATATATATACAGACATGCGCCGGTTAACATCTAACCGAACAACGTCCGATCGCATATACATCCATGCCCCCCCCCCCCCCCACCAAAAAGCAACACTTCCGTGACGCCTGCTGGACCACCACTCCACGACCCCCTGATGGAGACACGATGATCCTCCCCATACTGGCCAGATATTATGTGTTAAAGGAATATCCGTCCTTCCTTAGGCATTTGCCTCCAGGTGTAATGTTAACCTACAGCTATTGAGGATAAAATCTTTCACCTACAAATTGACAATAACACATTTGCTGTAATCAGACATATCTAGTTGCCTCAACAATTGCAACCCCAGTTGCAATTGAAGCTGCAATTTCAAATTCTGTGTCACTACTAAGGAATAACAAAGTCTCTGGTGCACTCTAAGATTAAGAGAAAACGGAGGACTCAGGCGTCCTGAAGCAAGAGAAAATGGACTCCTTTGACGGGGGAGACAAATAAAGATAGATATAGCTACATGGACTACCCACTGTACAGTATTGAGCGTACCCTTTTCATCACTTTGTAATAAACAGAGTCATGCCTATATGTGATTCTGATAATTACCATAACATTATATCTTTAGTGGGTCTGAATGAAAGCGGTTGTACAAACACAAGCATTCACACTGACAGACTTGACAAGTTTTACCAACCATAAAGACAGTTGAAGCTTTAAACATCACTCACAATGTATCTTGAATATTCCTACTGTAATCAGACATATCTAAATTGCCTCAACAATTGCAACCCCAGTTGCAATATCAATTTCTGTGTCATTACTAAGGAATAACAAAGTCTCTGGTGCACTCTAAGATTAAGAGATAACGGAGGACTCAGGCGTCCTGAAGTGAGAGAAAACGGACTCGTATGATGGGGGACCAAATAAAAAAAGCATAGCTACATGTTTTGTGGACTACAGTATTGAGCGTACCCTTTTCATCACTTTGTAATAAACCTAGCCATGCCTATGTGTGTTTATGATATTTACCATATATATATATATACAGTATTACCCCGCCTAACGCGGTTTCACTTAGCGCGTTTTACCATATACGCGGTGCCTCGCCAGAGCTGAACATTCACTTAACACGGATTTTTTCCACATATACGCGGTGAGTGTCCGGCTCGAGACGCTATTTTTAGATTTGCCCCACCGCCACCCGCCACCCTGCCTGACTGCCTGTTTTAGCTCATAAAATTCATACAAATTACCCGGCCAGAATATAATTTACATTGCTGGAATTCTTATAATTTGGTGATCATTTTGAATATAAACATCATATATTTTGCATTAGACATGCAAATTTTAGATAAAATGTTTAATCTGAGTAAATATGTTATCTTTGGTGCAAAATATATGACATTTATATTCAAAATATTCCTGGTCTTACAAGGAATCCAGCAATGTCAATTATATTATCCTAACTTTAGTTTGAGATATTATTTATTACTAAAAAGTTAAATACGTATTCTGGTTATCCCACACATCTCCTTGGGACGGTTGGTGGGTGGTGGGGGGGGGGGGGGGGGGGGGGTGGGAGGGACTGACCGACCATCTGTTACCCTGTGAAGAATATTTTTTTTTTTATTAACTGAAGATATTTGTTTTAGCTCATAAAATTCATACAAATTACCCGGTCAGAATATAATTTACATTGCTGGAATTCTTATAATTTGGTGATCATTTTGAATATAAACATCATATATTTTGCATTAGACATACAAATTTTAGATAAAATGTTTAATCTGAGTAAATATGTTATCTTTCGTGCAAAATATATGACATTTATATTCAAAATATTCCTGGTCTTACAAGGAATCCAGCAATGTGAATTATATTATCCTAACTTTAATCTGAGGTATTATTTAATACAAAATGTTAAAATTTATTTTTTTCACCCACTCTTTCTCTTGAAGGGAGGAGGGGTGGGGGGGAGGGTTGGGACTGACCGCGCGGTTGGAAGAGGGGGGGGGAGGCAAGGTGGGGTACTTTGATTGACAGATAGTGTTGTGAAGAAAATTTTTTTTTTATTAACTGAAGATATTTGTTTTAGCTCATAAAATTCATACAAATTACCCGGTCAGAATATAATTTACATTGCTGGAAACCTTATAATTTGGTGATCATTTTGAATATAAACATCATATATTTTGCATTAGACATACAAATTTTAGATAAAATGTTAAATCTGAGTAAATATGTTATCTTTAGTGCAAAATATATAACATTTATATTTAAAATATTCCTGGTCTTACAAGGAATCCAGCAATGTCAATTGAATTATCCTAACTTTAGTTTGAGGTATTATTTATTAAAATGTAGTGGTATTCCCCCAAAAATTTCTCAGAGAGGGAAGAGCCAGCAGTGTAGTGTGAGAAGAGGGGGAGGGAGTTGAGTCCATTATTTGAATGGACATTAACTTGACGACTGTATTTCTCTATTTCTCTTTAGTATTAATTGTGTGCATGTACCATCATAAAATTAAGATGTTATTTTTACTACAACATGGTTATGTGTCTTCAAAAAGTGGAGTTTGGGGGTCGGGCCAGTTTCTATTGGAATTAATCCCATATGTTCTGTTGTTCACTTAACGAGGATTTCACTTAACGCGGGACCCTCTGGGTTCTATTGACCGCTTTAAGTGGGGTACAACTGTATATATATATATATATATATATATATATATATATATATATATATATATATATATATATATATATATATATATAGTAGGCCTATATATATTTATTTAGTGGGTCTAAATGGTCGTAAAATGGGAAACTTGGGGTTGGGTCTTGGATGCCTGGAACCAATTAGAATAAATCCCATAGGTTCTGTACTTTCGTTATCTCGTTTTTGTGATGATAGGACAACGTCCATTTCGGTTAACGTCACGTTTCCAAGAACGTATCTAAGATGTTAACCGGCGCATGACTGTATATGCAAGTAAATCACTTTAGGTCATTGGGTAACCATTGTCCTCATGTATTACTCAAACATAATTTCATCTTCACTAATGATACTTGAAGTACGTCCAGCAACTATCACGTGTGTTAATCTCAGCTTATTTCTCCTTTTCTTGTGATTGGTTGATGATTCTATTAACTGAGCAATGATTGGCCAAGAGAACTAAATTTACAGTGTAAACATTAGAGTTACAGACTGCTTACGGACCCATAATTAAATTTTGAGTATGATAAATTTACGGAAATATAAGGAGTCTGTAAGTTACGTTACCGTATCTCTGCTGCTGTACGTAACTGATGAGGCGTTTTGAGTATGCGGCCCCTGATGGTTAACTGACATATGGATGTAAACATGACAACAACAATGGCATCCCATCTCCTCTTCTGTGAACATATCATAATTGATTTATATTGTATAAGGTGCATTCATAAACATTATTTAAAGAATATACGTAGTTTGCATTTTTCCATTAATTTTATTGTTTGGGGGGAAAAGAGGGTAACAATCCACACAAAAGATATGAAAAGGTCAGACTTTGGAATGTATCTCATTATTATTGCTTTATTTTAATGGTAATTAATGATACGATGATTCACCTTACACTGCAATATTGGAGGACACATTACCGTCGTTATTCGAGACTTTACTGTACACCTATTTAACCCTTGTTGTACTTAACATTCTGGAACACAGGATGAAGCATAGTATTCTGATATACAGTGAACCATTGCTTTACGCTGTCAATTGAACCCACGGCGGCCCACGTAAAGCGAGAAACGCGTAAAGTGAAGAACATAACATATGGGATTAATTGAAATAAGAGACCGGGCCGACCGCCAAACTCCACCTTTTCCCCAACACAATCCGTACATTTTAGTAAAAATAACATCTTAACTTTATGATGGTATGCACACACACATAATATAGAAGGGAACAATCAATAAGAGAATAATATACTGTAGGTTAGGTAAGAAAAAACAAGGTTAGGTTTAACACTTACGCTAGTAGAAGAGATGGGTCGGCGTACGGGAATGAAGGCTGGTTCCGAGGCAGAGGGCAGGCTACTGGCCCTCAGGTGAGTCATCATCACTGTCATCCACACTTATTAGTGCCTCCCTGACAAATTCCTCAAAGTCACCATCAATGTCTCTGTCACTATCACTGGCTTGGGCTGGCTGTGGTGGGTTGCGGGCGAAGAACTCGGTAATGCTTTGCTGATGGCTGGTGTTGATGTTGTCGTGATACACCTTGATGTATGGCTCCATAGTCTGCAACAGCTGGGTAGTGAAGACTTTATACCGGTTATCGTCAGAGTCGTCGGAAAGGAGGAGCTTGTGTTTCTCAACACACTCGATGGCACCCCTTACATTACTATGCGATAACTTGCGTTCTTCTTGGGATGACGCACCACCTGCCTCTTCATTGACGTCATCATCATCTAACATCTCGTCGGCAGTCACATCAGGATCCCTTATCACCTCCAGGATGTCATCGTTGGTGGTCTCGGAGAAGCCTGCAGCTGTAACACTCTGCGCAGCTTCTCTGGCAAGGTCCACTGCTACTGCAACAGTCTGAACCTCACCAGTCACAGATTGACTCTGCCTCCCGCCTGGAATACCTTGCAACACATGTCTCCATGCGTGACGAACCGTTGCTACAGACAACTGATCCCATGCCTCCACCAAGAAGTGCACAGCTTTCGTGACATTGAATTTTCTCGAAAAATGTTTCACAAGTACTTCTTGCTCTGCCAACAATTGTTCCTCGTGGTCTTCGCTCTTGCTATCGGTGTCACCCAGGTTAAGCAACTCATCCTTGGTGTTGATGTAGTCATTCAGGAGCTTAAACGTCTTTGCAGAGAATGCAGCTTTCACATTACAGATCAATTCTTGGTCCATGGGCTGTATTAATGACGTAGTGTTGGGAGGAAGGAGGACTACTTTTACGTTGGGGTGACGATCCAACAGTAGGGGCGAGTGTGCTGGTGTGTTGTCAAGCAGCAACAAAATCTTGAATGGAAAATTCTGTTGCTCACAGAATTTCTTGACGTCGGAAATGAAACAGTCGTCAAACCAGGAGAGGGACAGAGTAGAGAACATCCACGCCTTACGTGCGGTCAGCCAATAGACATTTAGCTTGGTCATGTCCATGCTCTTGAAGGCGTGCGGCTTTCGTGCTGTGTGGATCACTGATAACTTGAGCTTACAGGTACCGGAGGCATTGGTGGTAAACAGGACGGTGATGCGCTCCTTCTGCAACTTCCGACACCGACACTTCCTGGCATTCTTCACAACGAAGGTCTTGGAAGGTAGCTTTTTCCAAAAAAGACCAGATTCGTCCATGTTAAACTCCTGGTCGTCGGCATACTGTCCTTCCTCCATAATCTCACGTAAAAACGGAGGAAAATCCCTAGCCACAACACGGCCAGCACTGGCTTCTTCACCACCACTGTTAATGTTGGTGATCTTGTTCCTCTTCTTAAACCTCTGCAACCACCCAGAGGAAGCATTGAAGGGTTTGGGCTCTGCACTTCCCATCATACGTGACACTGCAGCAAACAGTTCACTTGCGTACTCCTTAACTGAGCGAGTGTCCACCGCCATGTTCCATCTTGCCTGAAGAATCAAGTAGCTCACAAGTAATTTCTCCGTCTTGAGAAGCACCTGGTTGTGGCAATACTTGATCATAGAAGCACCTGCAGACTTTGTGATGTTCATGTGCTCCTTTATCTTGGCTGCATCCTTCTTGATCGTCCGGATCGTAGATTCGTTAACACCATGCTGGCACACGAGATCAACCTGTCTTGTTCCTTTCTCCAACTCTTGGATGATCTTGTATTTAATTTCGTAGCTTAGGGAACGTCGCATCTTCTTTGGCTTAGGGCGACTGGGTCCAGGTAATGCAAGGTTTCTTTGTGGTGGTGGTCCGGTGAAAGCCATTCTTATGGAACAATAGATACCGATATACACGGTGTAGCCTGAAGGGGTGTAACTGACGCGGGTAGGTCAAGGGGCTTGAACGCTCCCGCGGCGGGGCACGTCATAGTACATTAAACCAATCACAGCTAGCGGGGGAGGGAGGTAAGGATGCTTGGCCCAATCACAGTCCGATACGTCATATGACGTCACCGATAACGCAACAAAGACATACACTGCGCAACCTACTCGCGCCGCTTACCCAACATGGCGGGAGAGGGCGGGAGAGATGGCAGGAGGCTTGAATCCAAAAATGGCGCGGCGCGAGAGGACCGCCAGCCGTTCTCCACGTAAAAGAGTACACACACCGCGTAAAGTGAGCATGCCATGTTCGACAGGGTACCGCGTAAACGTGGAAACGAGTAAAAAAAAACGCTTAAAGTGGGGTAATACTGTACAGTATACCTATGTGTGTGATGAGGTGTTGGTATGCCTGTTATCCTTTCCAGATACAATACTACCTTATTTTCTTTTATTGCAGAGATCACAGTGAAAACAAATGTACATACAGTGATCCCTCGGTTAACGAAATTTCGGTTAACGAATTACCTTCCATAAGATTCTTAACTTCGGTTAACGAGCATTCCCTCGATTAGCGAATTCCTTACGAGCGCCCCTCAACATGTTTTCGCTTGCACACTAGTTGTCATATTAGTCCGCTAATACAGTAATCAGTTCTAGGGCTTAAATTCCTCACTATTTTAGTAAATATCAAGAAGTTTGTACTATTCAATAATTTCAAAAGTCCTATATTAAAATTTTTAGTCATTTTAACAATTATTTAACATAATTTAAGTACTGTACAGAAAAACTAGTTTTTAGCACGCCAAACAGCCTGTCAACACACCATACAGGCGTTAGTCTCTGTGTCTTTTCAGTGGAGGTAACATCTTGCTTCAGACTCTCTTCAACATAAATGCATTTTTCTGTTTCCAGTCAAATTATTGGTCATTTTGAAATTTATTTTACATATTGACAATATATAATGCAGTGCAGTGTTGATTTAAAGAAAATAATCTTGAATTACACCAAGTGAACTAAAATTTTATGGGTGAAATGGCACCATGGGATGACTTCTCTTCCACCCCAATGCCTTCTCTTCTCCCTGTTCCTCCACCCCCATTGTAATTCCCATCATCATCATCATAATCCAGGAGCCTTCTACATACACACCTCAAAGTAAGTGTACTTTACTACCTTTTTTGTTGACTTTAGGCAATTTTCGGTGAGCTGAAACCAAATTACCCAAAAAACCATTGAAACAATGGTTCCGGTTAACGAGCAACCTTCTAGAACGAATTGTGCTCGTTAACCGAGGGACCACTGTACTTCAATGAAGGAAGTATCTTAACCTGGGTGATGAATATGTGGAGCAGAAAAGAAGACACAGTACAATACAGTACTACAAAACCAAAATACAAAAATTATGATATAAAATACCTTGCTTTGAGGATGAGCTTATGTGCAGCAATGTGGGTCTCTTCTCGTCCTACAACAAAAATAATGTCAGCTGAATCTTTGTCTTCCAGTAAATGTTGAAGATCTTCCAAAAGTCTTGATACTCCAACTAAGGACTTGTCTGAGAAGTGCAGGCCACCTCCCACACGGGTCCCCATACTGAAACTGACGACCTCATCAGCCTTAAAGAAATTATTGCACTCTGAACTCAAAATTTTCAAATAACAAATCTACTTTTTTATCAAGTAAAGTTATCTCCTGATGTTAATGAATATGGTCCAAGAGAATGACAGGAAAAGCTTTATGACATTCCATACTATACCCTTGTTCATTAGACAAAAAAATGGGCTCTGGGTCACTTGAACTCCTGAAATATCTGAATTAACTTAGTTCATAATATTTTTACATTTTTGACAATTTCCAGTTTTTTGTGTTCGATTCGTCATTTGTTTTATGTTCAGTTTTTGCTCCTCGACTTGGCTGCCACATAAAATAATCTACAATTACTGTGCAAACAAAAATACTTTTAAAATGTAAATACAGTAATAATAAAGTAAATAATAAATGAATTGAATTGATTGTGATAATTACATCACTTGCAACGCAACAACTTAGGTCATATGCCGCCAAATTAAACTAAAGGCTTAAAAGACTAAATCAAATAATGCAAGGTAAAAAACATAAGTAAAAACTAACATATAACTTCCGCAAAAAACATTTAAACATTGTTAGATAAAACTCAATGCTTCTGTAGAAGGCAGGCTTCCTCCACAAAAGAGAGGAAGTCCCCTCCCACACTACCCACTCCCCTCTCCCAGCACCGAAGAGAAATGGTAAGACCCATCTCCCCCCTCAGAGCACCAAAGAGAAATGGTAAGACTCATCTCCCCTTCCCCTCCCCTCCCCCTTGGCACTGGGAGAGGTGCTTACTACGAAGACCTCTGAATGCTAGGGCACTCCACCAGGTATCGAACAGTCAATGAGAATGTTACAGTCATAAGTAAATGTAATACTGCAAGGTGAGCTGATGATGCGAAGGGTGAGAAGACGAGGTGACGAGGCAGGAGGTGAGGTGACATGACAAGGCATTTACACAGTAAATATGTTAACAGCACTACTAAACCATTGTCTTATTACATTTTAATTTCTATTTATAATTAATTAATACATGGTGGCTCGATTTGGCTACTTTTGCACTTAGACAATCAATCAGTGAAGAAACCAGAGCATATAGAGATGCGTTTATACACTAAAATAATCTTTATTAAGTTCTGATACATACGCTACAATATTATTTCCTAAATGCTCAAGACAGATTCTGTGGTAAGCACCAACCCTCTTGAACAGTGATAACAATGGTGGTTGAGAGATGGTGAGTGCTGGCAACATTAGGGAGAGCAGGATCACTATGAACTCTGTAAACAGGAGACTGAGGATATACTATGGTGCAATAACTCATTTGGGATCGAGCGTGGGTTTGCTGGGGAAAATTAACCCTTACGCCCCGGGTGACGTATTAAGATGCCCGACTAGCGCACCCTGGGTGATGTGTCAAGACATGCGCCTTTTCCCGCCATTATTTAAATGCCCAGCACGGGTTATCAGGTTCCACTGTGACTATTTGCCTGTCAAGCCACACGCTCGGCCACAGAGAAGCTTCCTGAACGTAATTACCCACTTTTGTTTATTTCATATTCATTGTTTGTCCATTTTATCATGTTGTACCAAAGTAATATTGCGAAAAGTAGTGCACAGTAGTTGCATTGTAGTGTAGTATTACTGAAAAATAATGTTATGATTATGTTATAAATGTATTTATTTGTGGAATTATTATTATTTTATTCAATATTTGCTCTACCAAACACAAAGTCAACCAAACAGCTTGGAAACAGACTGCGTGTGGATCACCGAGTACTTTTTATGAAAAATAATGCAAATCAAATATTCTAAATGAATTATTTATAGCAAATAAGTATTATGATCCGTAAACAAATGCATTACTGGCCATCTCGGATACAAAGGTAAGCTAAAGATAGCTGGTAAGTGCGTAGGTGGCCACGAGCTTCAGCTGTCAAAACAACACTGTCCCCTTATCTCCCTCCTTAGGCGCTGCCAGGGAAGTTTCTAGAGGGTCAATATATAGTTTTTCTTACTTATTTTTTATGGTTTTATCATTTAAAAAGGTTAAAAAAATGGAAACATTTTGATTTTTCTCAATTTACCCTGCGTAGAGGGTACTACCAGCGGCACCCTAACCCGGGGCTTAAGGGTTAATTATTTTTTACATTGTTTTATTAACCAGGGACCAAATGAGTCTAAATAATATGGGAATTATGATGAATTGCATACTGTCGTTATAAAGGGATAATGGGATGCCGAGGAGGTGGTGGTCAGTTGTCTTCCCTCCCTCCCTCCTCCGCCACTTTCTCTCCCCGGTTACACACCAAACATAGTTTTGTACAGTACCTGTATCTTAATATAATTCATATTTTATTCCTATAATTCATATATCTTAACCTATTTCTTAATAGATTCCTATAATAATAATCAAATTTTTGGAACTACTCAGTTATTTCAGATTCATTCCGAATTCAAATCATTTAATTAATAAAAAAAAAACCACATACGAATTAAGCCAAAATCAGAATTATAACGGTGCGAATTAATGAGGGTACAGCATATATTCAAGCATCCACATTAATAAAGTATAAATTAGTTGAACATAGTACCTTTACAGAGGCACACAATCCCAGTTTATGGCGGAGAGGACAAAATGTGCAATTAAGATTCATCACAACATGTCTTTGAGCAAAACTCTTGAATAAGTTTAGTTTGGTTGGTTCATGTTGTTATAAATGAGTACTGCCACACTTGAGTACAGTACAGTATTACTCATCAGTCCTTATGTTAAAATCAAACATAATCTGCCAGAGTGACATAGTTGCATAGGCTGTAACATGGAGAACAAGGTTACAGATAAAATAAAAATAATGAATAACCCACACTTCTAGTGCACAAATAATGGTATTAAATCAGTTACTAAGAAAGTGAATTTAAAATAAGCAATGATTATTTATAACATAAAACACTTACACTAACCCGTATATTTCGGCTTGGATGATGCTGCATCGTGGAAGATGCACCCTGATTTTGGATATGAAATTCTATTTATTTATTTATTTATTTTTATTTTTATTTTTTTACGGGTATTAGCCCACTTGGGCACAGGTCACTGACCCACATCGGGGCCTAGGGGGCGAAAATGTAATAATAATAATAATAATAATAATAATAATAATAATAATAATAATAATAATAATAATAAAGAACCATAAAGAAATACAAAAATGAAAAAAAATCGAGTGAGAAACAATATATTTACGTTGTGTTGTCAATGTAAGAGAAACAATTGAGACCCTTCAATTGTGTGTAAATGAGGCAGAAAGTCAGATCAGCAACCAGGGACTTGGTCACAATTTTCGTGATGCCATATAGCAGCAGGGTCTACCAATATCTTCCCAGGCGTGGCCGGACAGATGGCCGAAGGACATTTGGCCGACGGACATTTGACCGAACGGACAATAGACCGAACGGACAAATGGCCGAACGGCCATTTGGCCGAATGGACATATGGCCTTTTTAATTTAATTTTTATTTCTTCTTTGCAATGTATTTTTTGCACATTTAGTAAAGGATAAAAGATATTAATTGTAATGTAATTGCTATATAAAAATTGCTTCAGTCTTGTGCTTAATATCTGGTAGATGTCGGAAATAATCAGCATTATTCAGAAACAATCAGCATTATTTTCCCCCAATTTCAATTTAACTAGTGAATTACAAGGACTGAGAGAGGTTTATGTACACAGGGTGACCTTACAAAACATGAGGTCGTCAAAAACATGACATCCGCTAATCCACACACCAACACCACCACAAACACAAAAGAAAGGGCGACGTAACTAGTCATGTTAAGTCAGGTGAAGTTCTTAGCCAGGCCCCAAACCAAAAAAAAAAATTGTAAATCATGCAAATGTATCACATGAAAGTATGTTATCTTTTTATCCTTTGTTTTATAAAGCAAATACATTGCAAAGAAGCAATTACATTACAATAAATATCTTTTATCCTTCAGTAAATGTGCAAAAAATACATTGCAAAGAAGAAAGAAAAATAAAATAAAAAATTATAAAGGCAATACAGTAGTACCCCGATTTAAGCGGTCAATTGAACCCACAGGGTACCGCGTTAAGTGAAATCCGTGTAAAGTGAACAACAGAACATATGGGATTAATTCCAATGGAGACTGGCCCGACCCCCAAACTCTACTTTTTCCGACACAATACCAATGTTCTAGTAAAAATAACATCTTAATTTTATGATGGTACATGCACACAATTAATACTTAAGAGAAATACAGTCGCCAAGTTAATGTCCATTCAAATAATGGACTCGACTCCCTCCCCCTCTTCTCACACTACACTCGCTGGCTCTTCCCTCTCTGAGAAATTTTTGGGGGAAAACCACTAAATTTTAACATTTAGTAATAAATAATACCTCAGATTAAAATTAGGATAATATAATTGACATTGCTGAATTCCTTGTAAGACCAGGAATATTTTGAATATAAATGTCATATATTTTGCACAAAAGATAACATATTTACTCAGAGTAAACAAAATACTTACATTAATCTAAAATTTGTATGTCTAATGCAAAATCTATGATGTTTATATTCAAAATGATCATCAAATTGTAAGAATTCCAGCAATGTAAATTATATTCTGGCCGGGTAATTTGTATGAATTTTATGAGCTAAAACAAATATCTTCAGTTAATAAAAAAAAAAAATATTCTTCACACATGCCAGATGGTCGGTTGGTCCCTCCCTCCCCCCCACCCCCCATCCCTACCAGATGTGTGGAAAAACCAGAATATTTACCTTTTTAGTAATAAATAATACAGCCAATCCTCATATTACGCGGTCCCGCATTCCGCGTTTCACTGTTAACGCGGTGCCTTGCCAGAACCTAACATGCTCACATTCCGCGGTCGTGAACCCCATTACGCGGAGAGCGGCTGGGAAGCCGCGCCATTTTTGGATCCAAACCTCCCGCCATCCGCCATGTTGTGTAAGAGGCGCGAAAATGGTGCGCACAAGGTCGCCCAGTCATCAAAACATTACCAGTTCTTCACCCGGCACCCACTACAGCCGGCCCAAGTCAGTGATAGTGATAATTATAGTGAGGATATGGACTTATATGAACTTTGGGGTTTTGACAAAGAGGCCCTGCAAGCCTCTGTGGTGGATAGTGATACAATTGATACAAGTGATACAGGTGAGGGCCAATAATCTGCCCTCTGCCTCGGAACCAACCGCCCATCCCCGTGTGCCCAGCCATCTTTTCTACTTATGTAAGTGTTAAAAAACCTAATATTATTGATATTTCTCTTAATTATTAATTGTGTGTGCATGCCATCATAAAGTTAAGATAATATTTTTACTACAACATAGTTGTGTGTCGTCAAAAAGTGGAGTTTGGGGATCGGCCTGGACTCCATTTCAATTAATCCCATATGTTATGTTGTTCACTTTACGTGGTCCTCACTTTCCGCGGTACCCTCCAGGTTACATTAACCGCGTAATGTGAGACCCAACTGTACCTCAAACTAAAGTTAGGATAATATAATTGACATTGCTGGATTTCTTGTAAGACCAGGAATATTTTGAATATAAATGTCATATATTTTGCACAAAAGATAACATATTTACTCAGAGTAAACATTATATCTAAAATTTGTATGTCTAATGCAAAATCTATGATGTTTATATTCAAAATGATCATCATATTGTAAGAATTCCAGCAATGTAAATTATATTCTGGCTGGGTAATTTGTATGAATTTATGAGGTAAATAAAAAAATAAAAAATTATACTTCACTGCGTATATGGGTAGATGAACCGCGTTAAGTGAAAGTTCGGTTCTGGCGAGGCACCGCGTATATGAGAAATCGCGTTATGTGAAACCGCGTAAAGCGGGGTAATATTGTATGTCCATTCGGCCAAAAGTCCGTTCGGCCATTTGTCCATTCAGTTCTATTGTCCGTTCAGCCATTTGTTCGTTCGGCCAAATGTCCGTCGGCTCGATGTCCGTTCAGTCAAATGTCCGTCGGTGAAACGTCCGTCGGCCAAATGTCCTTCGGCCATCTGTCCGGGAGCCTTCCCAGGCAGTAGTACCTCCCTGTTTGGTAGCTGCCTTCTACCTACACCAGTGAAACCGTTGCTTCGTAATTATACAGCCCTTTTGGCACAAGTACACACACCTCTTTGAATATCATCACCTAGAACTGCTTATCAGTCATCATTTTCATCAATTTAAAAAACAAATCTGTATAAGAAGGTGAAATCTTTAATACAGCACTCATTTTATACACCTGGTCACCTCTGCATCTAGGGGGCTGTAGTGTTTACATTCTTTCTCTTGTTTTTGTCGGTATGACAAAGACGGGAAATATTTTCCAACAGCAGAAGGTAAGAAAATGTAAACATGTATATCAATGTCTAAATAAAACAAAAAATCTTTATTTAAAAACAAAAAAATAAAAGTAAAAAACAACTCGTTGTTTGCAAAACCAGTGACTGATTGGTCCTACATAATTATAAAACTGAAGAAAATAAGACCCCGGTTGTAGCTGGTAGTAAAATTAATGTAGAAAAATTAATATGGTTGTTTTTAGTACAGTAATGTTATCTAATGTTAATAAATGGAACAATAGAAGTAGCTAACCATTAATGGTAAAGAAAAAAGTGAGACTGCACGTATGTAAGTGCGCACATGTAAAAACATTTCGTCTTTACTCTACATAAGAATATGAAAGCAACACTTATTTACTGTTCATATATGTTTTAATTAATGTTTCTGAATTTATTTTTGATTGAATAATTATTGTTTATGTGTGCAAAATGAACAATACAATTCATTAATAATACGAAAAATATTAAAACACATGAGGAGACGAGACGGCATTGTTTTTGTTGTTTACAAAACCAGTGACTGATTGGTTCTACATATACAGTGGTCCCTCGGTTAACGAGCGCCTCGGTTAACGAGATTTCGGTTAACGAGTTACCTTCCATAAGATTCTTAACTTTGGTTAACGAGCAATCCCTCGATTAACGAGTTTCTTACGAGCCGACCTGAACATGTTTTCACTTGCATTTGGCGGTCCACCAGCTGTAGTATTAGTCCGCCAATACAGTAATCGGTTCTAGGGCTTAAATTCCTTACCATTTTAGCAAATATCAAGAAGTTTATACTATTTAATAATTTTAAAAGTTTAATATTAAATTTTTAGTAATTTTAACAATTATTGAACATAATTGAAGGTAATGAAACTAGTTTTATGCGTGCCATCCAGCCTTTCAACACACCATACAGGCGTCAGTCTTTGTGTCTTTTCAGTGGAGGTAACATCTTGCTTGAGACTCTCTTCAACTAAATGCTTTTTTCTGTGTTTGCAAGCAAATTATTGGTAATTTTGAAATTTATTTTACATATTGACAATATATAATGCAGTGCAGTGTTGATTTAAAGAAAATAATCTTTGATTACACCAAGAGAACTAAAATTTTATGGGTGAAATGGCGCCATGGGGTAACTTCTCTTCCACCCCAATGCCTTCTCTTCTCCCTTCTCCTCCACCCCCATTCAAATTCCCATCATCATCATCATTATCCAGGAGCCTCCTACATACACACCTCAAAGTAAGTGTACTTTTCTACCTTTTTTGTTGAATTTAGGCAATTTTTGGTGAGCTGGAACCAATTACCCAAAAACCCATTGAAACAATGGTTTCGGTTAATGACTTTTTCGGTTAATGAGCAACCTTCTAGAACGGATTGTGCTCGTTAACCGAGGGACCACTGTAAAACTTAAGAAAACAAGACCCCAGTTGTAGGTGAAGTAAAATTAATGTAAAAAAATTAATATGGTTGTTTTAAGTAGTGTGATGTTATTTAATGTTAATAAATGGAACAATAGAAGTAGCTAACCTCTAATGGTAAAGAAAAAAGTGAGATCGCATATGTAAGTGCGCACATGTGAAAACATATTTTCATTACTCGACATAAGAATATGAAAGCAACACTTATTTACTGTTCATATATATTTTATTTAATGTTTCTGAATTTGAAACAAAAATTCTACCCACCAGTGGTGCTAAAGTTGAAAACATAAGGACAGCCAATGTTGTTGTGTGTGTTTTTACTTGGATGACGAAGTTGTATTTAAATTTGGAAGATTTAAAGTTTGTGGGATTTTTACAGTCTAAATGGGTATCCAAATATGAGGGACTACTATAAATAGGTGTCCAAATATGAGAGCCTACGTATAAAGAAACAAACATTCCGGCGCTTTGAGACCAGCAGACAACCTTTAGCAATTCCTCAATAGATGGCGCTGCTGCACCATTCCTATTAGTAAACAAACCGCACAGCAGCAAGGGTTTATTTATTTATTTTTTTGCAATAAATCAACAATATTAGTTAAATCACTAGTTTTATAGTACTGTATAGAGAATACAGGCAGTTCTGCTACAACGCGATAATTGTGTTCTTGTAAAATATCGTGTTATAGAAAATCGTGTAATAGAAATAACAGGGCTTATAGAGAAAATAGGGTTAGGGGCAGATTACTCGAAATCGAAAAAATTTAGTAGTTAGCCTAACACAAAGGATAGCAGTCTAAATAAATGTTACATTCATATCTAATAATGAAATCATACAGTAAATGTAACACTTTACTTGATGGGGGAGAAGGGTGATTTTGAGGTTGATAAAATCGAGCTTCTCTTCAAGTGTTATATGCTTTCTTTTACGATCATCACCGGGAATTCTATCACCAGAATGCTTCTTGTTGATATTCTTCTTTACTATATTCACAGTTAATACAGTGGGGTATGCTATAACGAACGGATCCTACTACGAATATTCCTATAACGAACGGTTTTACCTATAAAATTGAGAATGCTATAACGAACGAAACTCCTACAACGAACATTATTTAAAAATTTTTTTTTTTTTTCTAATTTATTGTTTTTTTATTACAAATATTAATGATATTCTTTATTTCAGGGGTTTAGATGCATATTTATGCACTTTTTTACAATTTTTACAATTATATATTATATTTTTCAGTGTTAAGTGGTTGTACAGTACTCCCTCTTTATCGACGGATTTTTTATCGACGGTTTCGATTATCGACGGATTTTTATTTTGGCTTTATATGAACTCTGCGGGCCTTGTTTGTACTTTCGCCGCTAGGCGGCACTAGTGGCGTGACTAGCCCACACCCCTCAAGAAGATGCAGACCTTGACTCATCATACTCATCTGACTGGTCAGGCTTTTAATACGCCTCAATCATCACACTTGTATATACTGTACACTGTATTGTTTACTGTAAGGACCGATGTTCACTTCAATAAATGAAATCGTAAGTTTGCTAGTATTTTTGTCCACTTATTATATTATTATTTATACACTATTATTTAAGGTTATGTGTAAAGGAAACGCATTAATGCTTAAAGGTACATTTATTCAACATATGCTAATAATAGTTAGAAAAATTACGTAACCATCACGGTATCGACGGTTTCTTTATCGACGGCCGTCTACAGAACGTAACCCCCGTCGATAAAGAGGGAGTACTGTATTTGGGGGCCTGGAACGGATTAATCCTATAACGAACAAGGTTCTAGAACCAATTAGATTCGTTATAGCATACCCCACTGTACCACAAAATTGGAGAAATAGTAAGCAAAAATCGCGTTATAGCAAACAAGCGTTCGCGTTATACAAATATAGTTCCTAATTCATAAATCGCGTTAGAGCAAATTCGCGTTATCAAAACACGCGTTATAGCAGAACTCACTGTACTTGTAATTGTTAAGTACTGTAATGAGGTAACAGTCTTTGTAAGGAGCTGATTTCAGTTGACCCAAAGAAAACCTCTGCTACAACTGTATGTATGTTATGTATGCTGAATTATATATCATGTATGTATATTATGTATGTGCTCCATTTATGTAGCTAGCAGCGTGTGGCAATGTTATTACCATATCCCACATGCCTAATTAATGTGCCTGGCGACGTATGGAAGCTGCTAATGTATCACTTGCCATACGTCGCCTATAGCAGTTGACAAGGAGTCTAGCCGGGGAGAGTGCTGCTTCCCTCTGTGTACATACTCATATCCAGTAAACCGAACCTACAAAACTATACAGGTGTTTGTGTTCTCTCCTGTATATAGAACTTATTATTCAGAACCTAACATGGCGCAGTGATCCGATCTTACTGGATAATTACGAGTGATAGTGCAAAGTTTGTAGAAAGCCGGCTAGGGACTCTCGCTTGGGTCAACTCCCGCGCGTCAGCTCTCCTCGAAGAATCTCAGCAACTTTGAGCAGTGTCAGTGACAGTGATTTTCTGTGAAGTGTTTAGCGCATTGTGTGTTTCGTGCCATTCATGTGTGACCTTGTTCTAAAGGATTCCCAAGGTATACGGCACGTTCTGGGCATTTGTAAGGAGTAGAGTTCAGTGCACCCGTCTCTGACCGCGTCCTGAGGGTACTGGGCTGACTGGGAGTCGCCGCGCCTCTCCCTCACAGCGCCGCCTCCACCCCCCCCTCACAGCTGGGGCGAGACGCTCTACCCGCCCGGGACACCACACATACACATACTAACACTCGCTGACCGCGCGGCTTCTTATATATATTTTATATATATAACCTACTTATCTGTGTATTTAATTAATTTTTGTCTGAAATCTTGTTGATACGACGGGCTGACCGGTCAACACTGATTTAAGACATAGTACACAGAGGAAGTAGTTATGTCTCACGCCTTACGTAGCCGTGGACCCAGCGTCTGGATGAGCCAGGCGGGTGATAGCCCCGCAGAGATGGATGACCAGGCCGGCCACGACGCTCCAGCCCCCACATCGCGCAGTCCCTCACCTCAATATTCAGCGTTGTCTCCAGAGATAATTGCTTTACTGAAGTTTATGAGAGATGAGAAACACGAGGATGAAGCTCACAGACGTTTGGCGGATGAGCACAGAAGGCAAGCAGAGGCAGAACGAGACCACCAACGGAGATTGGAAGACAGTGAACGGTTTGAAGCCTTGATATCTCGCCTCACTGTTAACCAAGCCCCTGGCTCTAACACTGCCTCGGTACTGACTGGTTCAGATACCTCATCCATGCTTCCTTCACGCCCCCCAGCCCCACCTAAAGCAGCAGCTCAAACGCCACCCATCTTGAAGCCTGATGAGACTTTCCAGACTTTTCGTGAATGGCGGCGACGGTGGACTGATTATTCTACAATGGTGGATCTCCAGAGTTTGTCACAGCTTAAACAACTCATCCAGCTGCGTATGTGCCTGTCCTTGGAAATTCAGCGTGTCTTGGAACATACGTTGCAGGTACCCCCAACCTCTTTGCTGTCTGTAGAGGAGGTACTGGACGTTCTACAATGGCACATCAAAGGACAGCAGAATGAAGCTCTGCGCAGGAGGGAATTGTTTAGCTGCAGACAGATGGAGGGTGAGTCTTTTGATGCCTTTTACGTGCGTCTTAAGAGAGCCTCGGAAGAGGTAGATATATGTCCAGGCCACCACCAGCAGTGCAAGGAGACCCAGTTGAGGCAGGTGATCCTGATGGGTGTTAAGGACGAGGAACTTGTCCAACGCCTCACCTCCCTCGACTCTTCCTCTTCTCTTAAGGATGTGTTGACGATATGTCGCTCCTATGAGGCTGCCAGGTGTGCCACCTCTGCCATCCGTGCTCCCCCTACAGCTGTACGCGCTGTGTCCCAGGACAAGAAGTCTGTTCCTACGCCTTCGCCCACCACGTCCACGCCCGGTTTATTTTGCAACAACTGTGGTAAGCAGCACGGAACACAGGTGTGTCCAGCTGCTCAGTCTACCTGCAACAGTTGTGACCGTAAGGGCCACTGGTCACTCACAGTACGGTGCCCAGCCAAACGCGTCCAGTGCAATGTGTGTGGTCGTCTGGGCCACTATGACAAGTGTTGCCCTTCCAACATACTCAAGAGACCGCGTCGGCGGAAGCTTCAGCCCCCTTCCACCAGAGAGGGCCGCCCACAGCCTTCCAATCAGAGGCACGACGACTCCTGACAACGCTCGAGCCACATTAGGAATGTGTGCTCCCCCCCGCGTCCCAGGACCAAAGTCCCCCAGTACATCAGCGTCATCGTGACCTACGGCGGTGTGTCATCCCGTCTTCAGATGTTGCCCGACGCCGGCGCTGATGCTACAGTCATCGGTCCCCAGCATTTGCAATGCTTGGGGCTCTCTCCAAGTGATCTAGGACCGCCCCCCAAGGATCTCCGCTTTATGGCAGATGGTTCACAGATGACCCCGGCCCTAGGTTCACTCTATGCACACGTCACCTTTGGCAACAGGTCGTGTCAAGCCTGGATTGATGTGCATAATGGCGTCCCGACTCCTCTGCTGTCCTACAGACATTGCCAAGAGTTGGCCATCATCTCCCAGGACTTCCCAACACCGATTCTCGAGGTAAAACACGCTGTTACGAGTTGGGGATTTAGAATATAGTTATACGTCTACCCAGATCCCAACAGGTAACAACAAAAAAAAAACAAAGACAATCGGACTAAAAAAAGGGTAGACAAAGGATGCGAGTTTTCGTTGTATATAATAAAGTACCATAAATTCCTTAACAAAATATTCAGCTTATACACTACCCTTAACCAAACTTAACCTAAACACGAACAGTATATACATAGTAATAAAACATAAAACAATAGTGAAGCAATGTGGAGGGGGAAGAGGCAATACAAGATTACAAATACTTAAGTGAGGAGCTGAGATGGCTGACGAGCAAGGCTGAGTATGGTAGAAGACGGTAAATAGTCACTGTGCCGTAGGTTTCCAGGATAGGTGATCCTGTGGTCGCTTCCCAGAGTGAAGTGTGTCCTCTCCTCGAATTGGAGCTGACAAAGTAGACTGAGGCGGAAGTGACGCAACAACCAGGATATGGAGAAGGGAAACCCGGGAGTGGTAACTAAGACGAGCCATACTCGTGTTTCGTCCCTAGATGGCGTTGCTCGTGGTGCTGGGTAGGTAGATGAAGACAATCGGTGGAGGGGTTCGTAACAACGCCAACAGGGTGCACGAAGGGAGCAGCAACTACCCTGCTGCCGCCCTACCCCTACCTCTGGCCAGTGACACCTCTCCTTCGGTAGTTGTCCCTGCTGCTTCAAGTCTCCACGCCTTGGCTCGCCTCCACGACAGTCACTGTGGAGCCGAGGCCACCAAACGGCGTGCAAGACAGACTGTGTTCTGGCCCGGCATCAACTCCGACATCTCCAATGTTGTCCGTGCGTGTGAGCCCTGCCAAGTATTACAACCCAGCCAGCAGCAGGAACCCTTTATGAGTGACGACAACCCCACCCGCCCCTTTGAGTCTGTGTCGGCCGACTTTTTCTGTGTGTCAGGAAAGTCCTTCCTCGTTATCGTCGACCGTCTCTCTGGTTGGCCGGTTGTCATCAAGTGCGGTACTGACACGACGTCTGCCGCCACCATCAGCAAGTTCCGCCACTACTTCCGTGACATGGGCGTTCCTGCACGCCTGCGAACCGACGGAGGGCCTCAGTTTACAAGCCGGGACTTTGCTGTGTTCCTTGACCGATGGGGAGTCCGGCATGTGTTGTCATCGCCCCATTACCCGCAGTCCAACGGCCACGCTGAGGCTGCTGTCAAATCCCTGAAGCACCTCATCCTTAAGGTGGCCCCTTCTGGGAACATTGACTGCGAGGCCTTCGACAGGGGTCTTCTTGAACTCCGCCACACACCTAACTACACCGGACGCTCCCCTGCCCAGGTTTTGTATGGACGCCCCCTTCGTTCTTGTGTCCCTGCTCACCCTCAATCCTTCTCCAAGGAGTGGCAGGCCAAGACAGAGGATTGTGATCGCCGAGCCGCCGAACGTGTTCAGGACGTCGTCGCCCGCTACAATGACCACGCCCGTTCTCTCCCCAGGTTGAGTGTCGGCACCCAAGTCCGTGTTCAGGACCCGACCTCCCTACGTTGGGACAAAGTAGGCGTAGTTATGGGTCTCGGCAGGTCACGGGACTACCAGGTGCGGTTACCCAGTGGTCGTGTGTGGTGGAGGAACCGCCGTTTTCTCCGACCCGTAACAATGCCTTCTGCTGGCCCCGCCACCAGTGTTGAGTCCCATACCCTTCCCAGTGATGAAGTCCCTCGACGCTCAGAACGGATCCAAAAGAAAAGGTCCGCTCAAGACTTTGCTATGAGCGTATAGGGGGGAGGGAGGTGTATGTATATTATGTATGCTGGATTATATATCATGTATGTATATTATGTATGTGCTCCATTTATGTAGCTAGCAGCGTGTGGCAATGTTATTACCATATCCCACATGCCTAATTAATGTATCACTTGCCATACGTCGCCTATAGCAGTTGACAAGGAGTCTAGCCGGGGAGAGTGCTGCTTCCCTCTGTGTACATACTCTTATCCAGTAAACCGAACCTACAAAACTATACAGGTGTTTGTGTTCTCTCCTGTATATAGAACTTATTATTCAGAACCTAACAACAACTATCAACTCCCGTCCTGGAAGAAGCATGGTAATTTTCAAGGTACAGTGATCCCTCGGTTAACGAAATTTCGGTTAACGAATTAACTTCCATAAGATTCTTAACTTTGGTTAACAAGCATTCCCTCGATTAACGAATTCCTTACAAATTTTTCCCAACATGTTTTCGCCTGCATTTGGCTGCCCACCAGCTGTAGTATTAGCAACCTTCTAGAACGAATTGTGCTCGTTAACCGAGGGACCACTGTATATTTTTGTCATAAAAAGTGTGTCTTTTAAGCCGAAAAATACGGTAACCTATTCTGACTGTGTTGTGTTTGGTAGCTAGTTAACCCAGACCACTGTCCTTGACTATTTCTGTATTAAGTTGGTTATGCTGTTAAAAGTAATTTATGATCTCTGCCCACAGCTTAAGTTGTTGACACTTGTGCATTTCTTTGTATAGAACGTGGTACATTATCTTCATACTTTGACACCCATTTTGCCTTTGTCTTTCAAGTAATTTTCCATGTACAGTAGAAGTCCAAAAATCCGGACTGCTTGGGGATTGGGTCGGTCCGGATTTTCGGATTTTCCGGATTCTCAGGCAGTACTTTTAAAATTAAAATTTAAGGAGGAATAAAGAAGAGATGAACAGGTACATTTTGATAGTTTATTCATAAGCAAATAAAGCATGCTTCATTTATCAAAACGAGCAGTTTTAAAGAAATATTAAGTCAACACTTTACAAAAATGAAAACAAACTGTCTAATACCATGACGAGTCTTGAAATTCCTAAGCCATCCATCACTAAATGCTCACTCTGATTCAATGTTCATTTGCTCCTTAAAAGACTTTGCTTTGGCAATAAGTATCGGCCCAGAAATTGCCATACCTTCTGATCGTTTTAACAAAAACCATTCGTGCAACACTTTATCAAGATTTTCTAATTGGGGCCAATGTAAACTTTTTCTTTCAGCAATTTTAATGTAAAGCTCAGAAGAAGCTGTGAATTCTAGAATTTTATTCTTTGCCTTTTTTATATCATAAATTGTAGACTTTACAATGTTGTATGTTTCCATTAGAACAGCATTGCTCACATTACATTCTAGTTTCTTAATTATTTCAAGTTTGTCACTCAATTTCAATGTGTTCTTCTTTCTCTTCACACAACGAAGTTTATCTACTTTAGGGGCCATTATTATGGGCTTGTACCCTGTACATGGAAAGAGTAGGACTCAAAATTACATACGTTGTCACAGTTTGATTGCTTGTTTTAAAGTGGCGATCGTGTGGTCGTTTGTTGTCGCTGTGCAGCTGTGGCATTCACGCATGCACACATACAGTGGGGTATGCTATAACGAACGGATCCTACTACGAATATTCCTATAACGAACGGTTTTACCTATAAAATTGAGAATGCTATAACGAACGCAACTCCTACAACAAACGCGGATGAATACCGGACTACTTCGCCTGGCGCATGAATATTGTTGTACCGCGACCCACAACAAGAGCGTCAGGCGCCATCTTTGTCTCATTGTGTAGCCAGTGCACCACTGTTATTGTTGAAATTTCGTCTTTTGATGTGGAAATTCGCGTTATTTTTATAACTATTTTGTTATACAAGTACACAATTGTAACAATGAATCGTCCAAAGCGAGTGAGAAAGCTAATAACCCTTGAAACTAAGAAAGAAATTATAAAGAAACGTGAGAATGGAAGAAGCATTGCGAAACTTAGTGATGAATATGGGATGACTAAATCGACTATATGTACGATTTTGAAGAATAAAGAGGAGTTAAAAACTGTGCAAGTGGCTAAGGGAATCTTTAGACTTAACAAAGCAAGGTGTAATGTGATTGAAGAGATGGAAAATTTACTCTTAGTGTGGATAAAGGAGAAAGAAATGGCAGGTGGTAACATTAGTGAAGCTATAATTTGTGAGAAGGCTAAACAATTGTTTGAGGACCTTAAAGCCAAGACTCCCAGTGAAAGTGATAGTGATGTGCCAGTGTTTAGGGGTACCTGCATGCTGAATAACACTAAGGTAAGATAAAGTACCATATTTTTTACATTTTCCACAGAATTTTTTCAGTGTTAAGCGGTTGTATTTGGGGGCCTGGAACGGATTAATCCTATAACGAACGAATACTATAACGAACGAGGTTCTGGAACCAATTACGTTCGTTATAGCATACCCCACTGTACACACAAAAGATTTATAGTGCCTCAAATTTTACATTTCAGTTCAAGCTAATTACAAAACTAACAAAATTAGCTACCTATAATTTACAATTACTTTTATTATTAGAATTATGTAAATTAATTTTTTAAAGCAACTCCATTCATTCACATAACCCACAAAAGCCCCCGCTAAATTTAAAAAGTTTGAGTTTTCGAAAAGTCCGGATTCTCGGGTGGTCCGGATTCCTGGCATCCGGATTTTTGGACTTTTACTGTACCTATTATAAAAAATCTTTGTGTAAAATTTGGGATTAATTAAAAAAGTACAGGAATAAGACTCTTTACCTACAAGATATTAGATTGGTGTAATTGTAGTTTACAGTTGTAACCTTAATAAAGTACAGTACTGTACTGTATATATTTGGTTGTGGACATTCTTACAGAATTCTCCGACAATAACACTCAGGTGACATTCATCTGGCACTCTTCTGTGATTTGATGCTGACAAACACACACTTTCAGTGACAAAACACTTCCCAGAGACCTTTCCACATGAACAGTCAAAGCGATTTACCTATCTGACCAACAATAATACAGGTGCTCCCCGACTTACGATGGGGTTAGGGACCCAAATCCAGGTTGTAAGTCCGATTGGTCGTAAGTCCGACATAGATAAAAAAAAATAAAAAAAAAATAAAAATTTCTTTAAAAAAATAAAAAATCTACAATGAAATTCAGTACAGTAAAAGTAACAAAATTATGAGGAATGGATACAGTGTGACTGAGCACTTACCTTTAATGTAGTCAGCTGAATGCACACGGGGCCCCCATAATTTTCTATTTACAGGATACATGGAGACTATATTAATTGGATGAAGCAGAGGAGGAGACAGGGCTGGGTGGGTCATCAATGTTGCTTTCTTCAGACAGGTTTATGTACTGTGGAAATTTGCTGGTTGAAGGTATTGGATCATCTTGAGGGAGTGAAGAGGCAGCATTGATGGAGCATGAGGAGACAGCACTGGGGGACTTCTTAAAATAGATGTCCAATTTAGACTGCACAGTTTGTTTTTCTTTTCATTATAAATTTCTCTGTAGCAAGCAAGTGCATCTTGGATCATTCTGTCAACTTTGGCATAACGCTCATAATTTTGATCCATGCCATCAAACATTTCTATTCCTTTATTAACTTAAGCAAATGCCTCTGCCATTTGTTTCACTAAAAACTTTTTGGGAGGTGCAGGTTCTTCTACATTTTGTCTCTCTTCTTCCTCTGCAATTTACTGTGCATCTAGTTCAATAAGATCCTCGTTACTGAGCTCTTCTGCTACACTTTCAACCAACTGTTCAACATCTTCATTATCAATTTCTAATTCCAGCTGTTTACCTAACTCCACTATCATGTTACTAATATCCAAAATAACTTCATTTTCATTAAATCCTTTGAAACTGTTCACATATCTTTTCAGGATTTTCTTCCATATTCCATTCATGCAATGTTCTGTAACCTGATCCCATGCTGCACTAATGTTCTTTATACATGACAAAATGTTGTACTCCTTCCAAAACTCTCTCAGCGTTTTCTCACCTCTTTGTTTTCGCCTCTTTGTGGATGCATATCCACTCAGGCATGTGCTTCCACAATAATCCAGACTCATCCACATTGAATATTTGCTCAGGAAAATAATTCCCTTCCACAATCACTTCATCTAACTCCTCCTTAAAAGCTTCGGCAGCACCAACATCGGCACTAGCTGCCTCTCCACTCACCTTAACATTGTGTAGACTGTAGCGTTTTTTAAATCTATCAAACCACCCATGACTTCCTGTAAAGGTTTGATCACATTCACCTCCCGCCTGCTCCTTCATGCTTTGGAACAGGCTTCCTGCTTTAGCCTGTATGGTTAGAAGGCTTAAGGGTACACGCTTCTGTATCTGGTCTTCTATCCATATCACCAATAATTTTTCCATATCGTGAATAGGATCTTGTGTTTTCTTTGAAATTATAGTTCCCTTTATAGGTGTTGTTCCTTTCACTACATCACGAATACATTCCTTGTCCTTCAGAATAGTGGACATGGTCGAGTGTGAGAAACCTAGGTCGCGTGAGATTGTTGCTGCAGTTTTTCCATTCTCATGCTGCGTTATTATCTTCATTTTCATATTAAAAGTAGTTGCCTGTCTCCTTTTCTTTGGAGCACCACCAGCACTCTCACTTTTACGCTTTCCAGTCATTATAAAGTCAATTTAATATGATAATAACGAAAGCTCACAGCGCTATCAGTATAGGATATGATAGCCAAACACCAACTAAGCGCTCCACTGAGTGAGTTTACCCACGCGGCGACCCGAGCCGCGCCACGCTTTCGCCCGGGACAGAAACGTTTCGGTATAGAAAATGTGCGAGGCATTTGAAAATATTTTTGGTCATGACTGCCACGGTTGTATGCCCCGACGGTCATAAGGTCAGAGCAGGTCGTAAGTACCGATGGACGTAAGTCCAACCAGTCGTAGGTCGGGGACTACCTGTATACAGTATTTCCATTCTACAAAAAATCATATCAGTTATCATTGCAAGTGTTTATGTGTATGGAACAGTCGCCAGCAAGAATTTGTTTCTAAACACCAGAGCAACCACCAAAAGTGGAGTGAAATGAACATGTCAGTTTGAAGTCCATTATTTAACTGTAGGAAAAAATACAGAAAACCAAAAAATTTTAAACTAATTCCACCATCATTACATGAAATTTTCTTGAAGTAAGGAGTGCATTTTCTTATATACAGTACAATGCCTGTCATGAGGCGGTGGATATTTGCCCAGAAAGTTCATAATAAATGTCCAGTGACTATTTATTTTCATTTTCTTTATTAGGATCACTAGATAGTTTTAATGTACCAAAAGGATATTCCATGAGTTAGAAAAAAAATAATGTACATGTACTTTGAATATACAGTACTGAGGCCTCCAACCTCTGGTGCTTCAATGAAATGACATACGGTATCTATGGGTAATCTTGTATTCAACAGGCATAAAATCAGGAGCACTTTTGTCGACTTTCCAAGGTAGATATTACATTATATAATTTATCATTCATATAATTAACCAAACTAACCTACATTTGAGCTTCACCAAAACACTATTATAAGATTTAGGTTAGGTTATGAAGTCTATGCAATTTTATCTTTATGGCTGATACATTACCAGCACAGTATATAATGTAGCAGTAGTTTATTCTATAGAGAGTTCCCAGTCTTGGTGACTGTCAACAGAGGCACACAAGATTTTTTACCCATTTAAATTACTGAACTATGTCCAATATTAGCAGAAATGAACCACTGAACCACTGAATGCTATTAAGCTTGAGTACCTGTACAATGTACATATCATTGTGTTTTGTTCCAGCCAAAATCAGACATAGTATGCAAGGTCATTTTTTCCTTGGTTTCCAACTCGACATAGATCATATTCAGGTTAATATTTTATGGTGAACATTTACAGAACTTTACAATGATTCTTAGATATGGAGATAGAGGAAAAAATAAGAATACAGTACTTTAATATATAGCGTTTCAGATGGATATCTATACCTTTTGCATTATTTTCACTTTTTTAGCTCACTTATGAAAGTATACAAGTTTTTGGATACTGAATAATTTTTGGTTATTTCTAACTCAGAATCAGTGAAGTGTAGATATCATATGACACTCACGCACATGCACTTAATTCTTAATCTGCCAATAAGCGCAAGTCTCGATGTCACATGAATTTTAATTAGTGGGAAGATGGCTTCTGTCTGTGCGGGTTACACATCAGAAGACTGGCATATCATTCAATACAGTACATACATAAGTGGGAAGTGTTATTCATACAGAACATTGGCGGGCTTACAGTACCCTCGGCAAAATTGGTTATACCCATAGAACTGTAAACCATAGTGAAAACTTTTGGATCTAAATACAGTGATATCTCCCTAAGCTGGAATCTCTCAAAATCCAGAACCCTCTATAGCAGGAATTTAAATTTTCTGAGGGGCACATTTTCCGGAAAATTCCCCCAAAATTGTCCAGATACCCAGAAAATTCCGGGTATGGGGGAGTTTTTTCCGGGTTTGAGAGATGAAAATCAGGTGCGTTTTCGGTAAATTCCGAGAAAATTTTTCCATTACCCGGAAAATTCTGGGGATGAAGGATATTTTTCCAGGTTCGAGAGATGATGTACTGTAATGGGCAATTTCTGGAACTTTCCGGCTTTGAGAGAGTCGTCTTGTTACCCGGAAATCTCTCATTCCCGGAAGTGCTCTGCACCAATTTTTCCGGCTAACGGGGATATCACAGTCTGTACTGGCGTTCATACGCAAAATTACAATATCTGTGGAAAGATATCAAAAGTTGGGTGCTTTATGCCAGCAACAAGAAGAGCATTATACTGCCAAAATTTGGCTAGGTATATGTTCCAAGCTCATCATAAAATTCATAACACCATACTGAACCACTTCCTCTTTCAAGTGGGCTCATTTTATCCTCTTCTATCTTTTTTTTTTATTTTATTTTTTATGGGAATTAGCCCACCCGGGCACAGGTCACTGACCCACTTCAGGGCCTGGGGGGCGAAAATGTAATAATTATTCATAGTAAATAAAATTTATAATAAAAAGTAAAATAAAATAATAATGATAACAATAATAATAATAACACCATAATAATAATAATAATAACGAACTATAAAGAAAAAAAAGAAAAATACTGTAGTGAGAAACAATATATGTATGTTGTGTTGTCAATTAAGAGAAACAATTGAAACTCTGCAATTGTTTGTAAATGAGGCTGAAAGACAGATGAGCAACCTGGGATTTGGTCACAATTTTTGTGATGCCATATAGCAGCAGGGTCTACCATTAGACAACACATTATGTTTCCAATATCTTCCCAGGCGGTAGTATCTCCCTGTTTGATAGCTGCCTCCTACCTACTTCCTGTTCATTAAGATAAGTTTTGGTTAGGTAAAGTTAGGATAAAGTTTTAATTTTGGATAACATGGGAATCTTAGGATTTTATTTTTGCAATCAATACAGTTTAGACAATTCTAAGACACTTTTCTTCTATAACGTTTCCCTCACAAATGACCTAAAAATAACCTAACCGAGGGGCTCCCTCCCCCCTGGATCCGTGGCACATAAAATTCATTTGCAATGGAAACTTCACAACAAAGAAGAAAAGTGTCTTAGAATTATCTAATATATTAATTTCAAAAATGAAATTCCTAAGAATCCTGTGATGTTCATAAATAAAATACTGCAATATGAAAGTTATGACAGGATAGGTCAGGCTGAGTTAGGAGGTCCTTCTGATTTCTCTGATTGGGTTATGTTAGACATGTATATACTATACAGTATAATGATATTTAAGAGTTGTTTTTTATGCATTTTCCCCCCCACAATGTTGGTAAATGGAGAAGGGGGGGGTCATATCTCCAAATCCATCTACTCATTTCTGCTGGAAATGATGATCATATTCGTGTGAAACAGTGAAAAACACTATAAACACATATTTTTTGAAAGAAATTTCTGTGAATGATCACTACGGAATAATTACCATTATGTAAAGGTTTGTTTTAATTACACCATGGAAACTACTAAGAAAAATAGGTTGTCCTGAGTATTTTGTGTTGCCTAAGACGGATCTGACCTTAATTTTCATCACAAATGAGCCGTTATGGAGATGACCCACCAATTACCAACAATCAAAGTTGTTCAAAGTGGACAGGGCTTTGAAGTAGAGGGAAATTGTGGGGTAAAATACTAGAAAGTACTAAAAAGAATACCAAACAAACCTTTGAAACCCTACCTAGCCTATCCTTACTTGTAAAAAGGTTAAGAATGCATTTGAGTTTATGGGTCTTTCCTTATCTAAATAGTATTGAAAACAACGCCATCACACACTCAACTCCAAAAACATGAATAAGGAAATTTTTTTTTTTAATTTTAAGACTTTTATAGGTTAGAAAAGGTTAGGTAAGGTTTTCAAAGGTTTGTTTGGTGTTCTTTTTACTATTTTGGTAATCCTGGTGGAGATGGCTAACACCAGAAGGCATTCAGTTTTGTTCATTGGTCAATTGTTGTTTTGTACAGTCATGGATTTTTTACAGCTCCATATGTTTTTTGTTTTGATTCATTCCAATTTCACCTTCATTTCTACTGCAAATAACTCATTTCCAAGTTATAACCCCCCTCCCTCATGACAATTATGGGGGAGCTGTGGGAAATAGGGATTTTTGGGTGGAGGGGTAAGGTGGAAAAAGAGTATTTGCAATAGATATAAAGGCAAAATTGAAATGATTCAAAAAACATACCATAAAAATATATGGCACTATAAAAAATCAAGCACCAATCAAGCCTAACCCCCCAAAACCTAACTTAACCTAAATGAGTGAACCCAGTCACTTATTGGAAGCATGCCTCAGTTCAGTCCATCCCAAAGAAGGGTGACCATTCAAATCCATCTAATTATTGCCCCATTGCTCAAACTTCATCCCTCTCTAAGATTTTCGAAACTATCTTAAACTCTCATTTTCTCCGTCACCTTGAACGCTTTTCTCTTTTGTATCATCACCAGTATGGCTTTCTTCAGGCGAGATCTACTGGTGATCTACTCTCCTACTGCACACATCTTTGGTCATCCTCTCTTAGGCATTATGGGAAACTTTTGTCATGGCCTTTGACATCTCCAAAGCATTTGACAGGGTATGGAACACGTCTTTGCTTTCTAAACTTCCCTCTTCTAGTTTCTCTCCCCAGCTGTTCTCTAATTTCTAGCTTCCTTGAGAACTGATCCATGGCAGTTGTTGTCGAGGGACAACCAATAGTGGTGTCCCACAGGGTTCTGTTCTTTCACCTACTCTCTTCCTTCTTTTTATCAGTGATTTACTTCACTCTACAACTAATTCTATCCACTCTTATGCTGATGTTTCTACTCTTCACTTTTCTTCACATTTTTCCCTTCCCCCTAATTCTCAAACTACATCTGTTCCTAGAGCTGATATCATTTCATCTATCAATGCGGATCTGTGCAGCATCTCTGAATGGGGAGGTAGAAACTTGGTTAAATTCAATTGTAATAAAACTCAGTATTTATCAATTACACTTTTCAAATTATATCTCCCACCAATCACATTTCAGGATGCATTCATTCTGCCAAATTCTAAATAGATATGCTTGGCCTCACCATTTCTTCTTAATATGTCATGGAAGCCACACATCCACAACATAGATTAAGCTGCCTCCCAAAAGCCGGGAATGCTGTACAGATGCCGTAGCTACTTCACTCCTGAGCAGTTGCTTCAGGTTTATGAGGAATTCATTCGTCCTAACTTGAAGTACTGCTTTCATATCTGGGGTGGCTCTTCTTCTGCCCAACTGATAGATAGGGTGGAATCAAAGGCATTTCGTCTTACTAACTCTCCTCCTTTAGTTGATAATCTTTCTTCCCTTTCTCTTCGCCACCATGTTGCTTCACTCTCTCTCTTTTACAGGTACGTTAACGGGCAATGTTCGGTGGATTTGGCATCCTGTGTACCGCTGGCTAGGTCGTGGGCTCATAACACACATCTTGCCTGCGGTGCCCACCATTTCTCTGTGGATGTCATTCTCACAAGAATAGCCAGTTATAGTACATCCTTCTTTCCTCACACTGCCAACCTGTGGAAAGCTTTGCCTTCTTCTGTGTTTCCATACTCATACAATGTCTCACTTCAAAAAGCTGGTTTTCCAGCATCTTTGTGGTGCAGATTAATATAATATTTTTCTTTTCTATTTTCAATTTCTTTTTACTCTTATTTCCCCCCCCCCCCCCCCCCAAGCCCCTTTGTGGGTCGATGACCTGTGCCCAGGTGGGCTATTCCCATAGAAAATAAACCTATGTGCACCCAGTCGCTAACATACGTGCACCCAGTTGCTACCCTAACCTAATACAGTACGGTACCTTATCATTCACATGTGCAGGGCTGTGGTTCTGGTGCAGCTGTCCAAGAGAAATAATTAAAAAAAAAAAAAACTATTTCATTATTATTCATTTGTGACAATATTACATTGAAGAAAAAAGTTACAAATGGGTAATATATGTAGATTACCAAAAAATAAAAAATTACTGATTTCATGGTTGTACAAAGGCACAAATTAACCTGTTCATTTTTTCCCACATATGTTCTTATCATTATAATAAGTATTCTAAAAGAGGTGACATTTATTAGAACCTAATATAACCTCACCTAACCAACCAAAGAAAGCTACCTAACCTAACTTCCTAGCCAAGGGGATCCACCCCTGGACCCCTAACCCCCCCCCCCCCCCACTGCCATATTAAACAGGAAGTACTACTTATTTGATATCTGGTACCAATGAAAGCAACTTTATGTTTTTGTGGACGTGTGTACATTCAGATTGACTAGGTCAGTTGTAAACAAAGAGACAGCATGTGGTGACTGCAGATTTCTTGCAGGAGTATTTACGGTAAATAATTAATATCTTCACAAACAAATATTATAGACATTATTTTGGTGTCAATTGATCAGTTTTCACAGAGTTTTACCACACTATTTCCCTCGCCCTTCAGGCCGTGCCCACTACAGGTGATCTATGATCATAGAAAAAAAAATTTGCTTAAAATAAAAAATTGTCGCCTCTTTTAAAATGCGGTAAAATTATAGTAGTGCACTGTTCTTTCTTTGGGTATTAGAAATGTGTGTAAAAAACATAGAATATCACCAAAAACTAACCAAACCTAATTCAGGGGGTCCAGGGGACACAACCCCCCCCCTGATTAGGTTAGGTTAGATAGAACAGTGCACTAATATAAAAAGACCTAAAATACTTACTACACTGTATAATGATAAGACCATCAGTGGAAAAATGAACATTACTTTTTACTCTTTTTTTACAACTTCTGGTGTTAGCCATCTCCTCCAGTATTACCAATTGAGTATTTAACCCCCCAATTTCCTTTTACTTCAAAACCCTGTCCATTTTGAACAACCATGATTGTTGGTAATGGGGTCATATCCCCATAACGGCTCATTTGCGACGGAAGTGAAGGTCCGATTCGTTTGAAACAACACAAAGTACACTAGAAAACCCTATATTTGTTAGTAGTTTCCGTGGTGTAAGTAAAACGAATCTTTACCAAATTCATTTTTACCATTGAATTATTTTACAATAATTTAACTATCCAGTGATTGCACTTCTTAATAATTATCAACACTCGTAATTTAGCTTAATGATATAATGGGATGCAGGTTAATAATAGATAACCTTACATGAACTTCATTTTACGAAGCATAAGAAAGGCTTCCTAAAATCACGCCCCTTTTCGTTGAGGTATTCTACATAAATAAGTGAACTCAAGTACAGTTAATATCCTAACCGAGAAGGTAACATACCTTACCTGTAAAACTGTTGGGATATCAATAATAAACAATTACCCTGCCGTTCAAAGCAACACAAACAACACGTTATCTACAGACAAGTTGGGAACCCGCACGTTCGCAGACGCGTTACATGGACGTAAACAAACAGTGGTATAGATGACATGATGTGGACAATGGCAGACGTACTGCCCTAATAGTATCCAAAACTGTGTAAAACAAAATTAAATAGGTTTAAGGCAAAATTTCAGCTTGTTTTAAATTAAGACTCTTTACCTAATGAAAAATAAACTTACATTATTCTGAACACTGGTTTAAATGTACAACTAACGACGATCGGTTGTAAAGGCTGGCCTACATGGTATGAACGTATATATATATATATATATATATATATATATATATATATATATATATATATATATATATATATATATGCAAGTAAATCACTGTAGGTGCGCGTGATCTAGGAATATGCTGATAACCACAAGGAAAGAAGAAAACACGAAGTTCCCAAGCGCTTTCGTGTAATTCACATCTTCAGGGGTGAGTACAGACTAGAGAGAGTAATACAAATCAAGGTGTATATATACAGAGGAGGGTGAGACCAGGTCCACAATGGTCAGGTATTAGGTAATGACCCTACTAATACCTGACCAGTGTGACCTGGTCTCACCCTCCTCTGTATATATACACCTTGATTTGTATTACCTCTCTAGTCTGTACTCACCCCTGAAGATGTGAATTACACGAAAGCGCTTGGGAACTTCGTGTTTTCTTCTTTCCTTGTGGTTATCAGCATATATATATATATATATATATATATATATATATATATATATATATATATATATATATATATATATTATGTGAAATCCACAATGAAACGTGGATAAGATAAATCTTGATAAAATCACACGGGAAATGGAAACAACGGAGTACCTTAGCTTTCATCTTTATTCAAGACATCTTCAGAGGCAACTCTCTCTGTCCATGTAATCCAGTTGCCTCTGAAGATGTCTTGAATAAAGACGAAAGCTAAGGTACTCCGTTGTTTCCATTTTCCCGTGTGATTTTATCAAGATATATATATATATATATATATATATATATATAGTGAGACCTACTTATTTTTAAAATGGCTAAGAGCGCGTGCTTGAATGGATGTGATTACGCATGTTAGTATTTGTAACAATGTGTGAGTAAAATTTTGAGTTTGTGTATTTGCACATGCAAATGTAATCGTTATTGTTATATGCGAATTTGTGTCATGTGAACACGTATTTCCCTGTGCCAGTATTTTTCATTATATGTGCTTTTAGGTATGTTTAATTAAATTGCCCCAGTTCCTATAGTCCCTGACCCATAGTATTGTACTGGATTTCTCCCCTACAAACGCTGTTTGTCGCTGAGTAGCCGACCCCACGAATTCCCCAGTGTATGCCTCGGTCTAGTTCAACCAGCGCCGCCATACACCACGGAGCGGGGGTCAACTACTAAGCCACGACTACCCCCCGCTATTTAAGACCTGACCTCGTGGTGACCTGTCTCTTTCTACCTACACCAACCAGCCAGCAACACCTCCTCCTCCTCCGCCTACCTGGTGGTCCTCCCTCCCGCCGGCGAGCCTGGCGACCCACAAGCTGGTCCTCCTCTGAGCATCCTCACCAACCAGCTCTCTCTACATCACGCTTGTAGCCATGCTGCCTTCCCAACACCAAGCTGCATTGTACATCCAATACAACATGTATACATGAGAGCACATTGTGAGTTTCCTTTCTCCACCCCATCCTGAGTGTGAACCAAACATCTTGAACCCCACAAATGGTGACTCCCGGAGATTCGCACTCACATAGGATGGAGGAGAAACTGATCACGCTCCCAGTCTTCAAGCAACATGGAAGACTGGCTTATCCACACAGAAGCAGCTCTCATCGGCTCTACTATGAGGGCTGGTACTGCCACCATTTATGAGGGCCTCTGTGTGCCAGTAACAATTCCTTTTACTCTTATACTTATCATCATTGGTAGCGTGACGATAGGAGGCTCGTGGGTCGGTGTAATGATAGTATCGAGCAATAGGGAAGAAATAACGGTAAATACTGTAGGTAATTAATAGAAACAATTATACAAATACAAAGTTTATTTAACATGAATATGAAATTAAAAGTAAGGATTAATTTGTACTAACAGACGAAATCTAGTACTAGGCCCTCATGCTCAACATACTCACACCATTACTGGGTGGACATAATAACACTTCTGTAGGGGTATCGAGATATTAAAGTTGTCTAGCACTCAGGATGGAAGGAAACTCTAATGTGGTTTTCTTGTATAATATATAAGTTATATGATAGACAGTCTGGTGCTGGAGGTGCTGTGTGGTGAGGGGCTGCTTGGTAGAGACGTGCGGTGAGTAGCTTGTCTAAGGAGGTATGTGTGCAGGAGCTCCGTTAGAGAAGATGTTGCCTGTTGCTGGCCTCCTGGTTGAATGAAATGTTAACAGTGTGGAGCTTGCTGGAGGAGATGTTGCTTGTTCAAGAAGATTGGTCAGAATGCATCTCAATGGAGAGACAGAGCTTATATACACCGAGCAGCAGCCGCCAGTCCTCTATGAGTCATGTTGGGAAAACCCGAGAAGTAGCCGGTGACTAGTTCCGTTGCTAGGATACGGCGGGCAATGGAATGCGGATACGCTTGGTTGCTAGGGAAGGCGGTAACAGGTGGTGCGTGGCAGCTTGTAGGGGAGACGTCCACTACAATACTCCCCCTCCCCTCCCGGCGCGGCGGGAGGCTGGATGTTGTCCGGGTTGTGTCCCACACATAACACATACCGGGCAGGTGTATGTACGACTCGACCGCTACGTGTAACAACTCCGTCCAGTGACACAAAACCTGTGGGAGAATTAGGAGGAGAAAGAGGGTTTGGGATTAGAGGAGGTTGTACAAGCAATGGTTGTTGTGCTCCTGCTGCTGCAGGGGCTGCGTCAGGAGGAGGGTCCATGGCAGGAGCAGGTTCAGGTTCTATGACAGGAGGAGGGTCTATGACAGGAGCAGGTTCTATGATAGGAGGGAGGCTTACTACAGGTTCAGGTTCTATGACAGGAGCAGGTTGTACATGAGGGTGAAAAGAGGGTGCCCAGAAATGTCGTGGGCGTGGTGTTGCTGCCGGTGGTAACTGCGGGTGGACTGGTGCAGGCGTAGTTTGTTGATGGTGCTGCTGGGCTGGGGGCCCGACGGGTAAGGCGGCCGGTTTGACTCTGTCTATGCTGACGGTGTCATGTCTGCCATTCCGGATAATTGTCAGGAACTTTGCAGAACGGGTAACCACCTGGAAGGGTCCATCGTAGGGGCGTTGTAATGGGTTGCGGTGAGCATCATGCCTGACGAAAACATACTCGGCTGTGAGTAGTGCAGGAGGGATGTGTTCAGGGCGCCGAGTAGGCTGGCGTGGAGCAGTAGCTCTGAATGCAGAAACTGCTTGTCGTAGCTTTTGGAGTAAGTCGTGACGAACGGCTGGAGTGGCTTGATTGGGATCAGGAGGGAGTGAGAAATCCCCGGGTAGCCGAAGGGGCTCGCCTAGTGTCAGATCTGCTGGGCTACAGTCCATATCCTCCTTGTGTGACGCACGGATGCCGAGGAGCACTAAGGGAAGCGCATCAGTCCAGCTGTAAGGGTCGTGCTGTGCCTTGAGTGCGTCCTTCAGCTGCCGGTGAAAACGTTCTACCATGCCGTTGGCTTGAGGGTGGTATGCTGTAGTGCGTTGTCTAGACGTGCCGAGGAACTGTAGGAGGTGCTGCCAGAGTTGTGACTCAAACTGTACTCCTCGGTCAGTGATTACGGTAGCGGGGGGGCCAAAACGGGAAACCCAACCGGACATGAAGGCGCGGACAGTAGTCTCTGCTGTAGCGTTGGGCATGGGAATTGCTTCTGTCCACCTGGTGAAACGGTCGATGCAGGTGAAGATGTAGGTGCTACCGTAGGATGATGGAAGAGGTCCCACGATGTCGAGGTGTACTACTTGAAAACGTCCTTTGGGAATAGGAAAGGCTTGTAAGGGGGCCCGTATGTGACGATGTATTTTGGAGGACTGGCAGGCTAGGCACTGGGCAGCCCATTTCTTAGTATCAGACTTGATGCCGGGCCAGACGACACGTTGCGTGAGGAGGCGCTGGGAGGCCCGCACACCCGGGTGGCTGAGACCATGGATGCGGTCGAAAACAGCGCGGCGGTGGACGTGAGGCACGAACGGTCTAGGCTGTCCACAGGATACGTCGCACCACAATTTTATCTTTGTGCCAGGAACAGGGAGTTCTTGGAGTATGAGGCCTGAGGGGGATGTCTTGTAAGCTGCCAGGTCTTCGTCTTTCTCTTGAGCCGCGGCTAGCTGCCCATAATCAATGGGTGGAGATGAGGGAAGAATGGTGGATATACAACGAGAGAGGGCGTCGGCGATCTCGTTGTGGCTGCCTTTAATGTGTTGGACGTCGCTGGAGAACTCCGAGATGTAAGCCAAGTGGCGCAGGACACGAGGTGTATGTGACTGGGAAGCTGAAGCGAAAGCGTGGACGAGGGGCTTGTGATCAGTGAAGATGGTGAACTGACGGGCCTCGAGGAAGTGTTGGAAATGTCTGACAGCCAAGTATATGGCCAGGAGTTCTCGATCAAAAGCGCTGTACTTGAGGTGTGGTGGTTGAAGCCGTTGTGAGAAGAAAGCAACGGGCATGAAAGTTCCGTTGATCTCCTGCTGTAAGACGGCGCCCACTGCAGTAGAAGAAGCGTCTGTTGTGAGAGTGGTCCGGGCGTTAGGTGCGGGGTGGGCCAGGAGGGTGAGGCGTGTGATGTGCTGTTTGATAGTGGTGAATGCCGTAGTAGCCTCTTGAGTCCACATGAGAGACTTGTGAGACTTCTTTGGGCGTCCCTTGAGAAGGTCGTGTAGGGGGGCTAGGACGGTGGCAGCTTTGTCAATGAAGCGGTGGTAGTAGTTGACTAAACCCAGGAACTCCCGGAGTTTCTTCGCCGTTTCAGGTTTGGGGAACTCCCTAATCGCGGTTATCTTCTGTGGTAGGGGTTGTATGCCACTGGGCGAGACTCTGTGACCGAGGAAATCGATGGCCGAGGTTCCAAAGACGCACTTAGCAGGATGAACTTTCATGTTGTTGTTCTGCAGGCGTTGGAGAAGGAGTTGTAGGTGGTGGTGGTGCTCGGCAGGCGTCGAAGATGCGACGAGGATGTCGTCAATGTAGACGGTGACAAAATCGAGGTCGCGAAGCATATGGTCCATGAACCTCTGGAAAGTCTGTGCTGCATTGCGTAAGCCAAAACTCATGAAAGTGTACTCGAAGAGTCCGAACGGAGTGGTGATGGCTGTCTTCTGGGTATCTGCCGGTGCTACTGGGATCTGGTGGAAGGCACGCTCCAAGTCGATCTTCGAGAAGATAGTCTTGCCATGAAGTTTGTGGTGAAAGTCCTGGACATGCGGAATAGGGTACCTGTCAGGTTTGGTGACGAGATTCAGGGCTCTGTAGTCGCCACACACCCTCCACTCGCCGGGTGTTTGCTTAGGAACCATGTGAAGAGGCGATGCCCAGGGACTCCTTGAAGGGCGAATGATGCCGTCTTGCAGTAGTTTGTTGAATTCTGCTTTGGCTGTGTACAGGAGCTCAGGGCGCAGGCGGCGAGGGCGTGAAAAGACTGGTGGTCCTTTGGTTTCGATGTGGTGGAAAATTCCCGACGTAGGTGGTGGGGGTAGGGAGACTCGGGGTGAGAAAAGCTCCTTGAATTCGTCGAGCAGGGAGGAGAACTCGTTGGAAGGCGCAAGACAGGTGATAGCGTCCGTGTGTCTGGCACGAGAACCCTGGATCTTGCGTGCTGTAGGCTCATGAATGAGGCATAGATGACTTGGTTTGACGCCGAGCTTGTGGAAGGTGAGGAAGTCGAAACCAAGGATGGGTTGAGACACGTCTGCTATCACGAATAACCAACGCAGAGTCTTGGGCAGACCGAGGTCTAAGGCGAGGGTGCGTACGCCGTAGGAGGCGATGGAGGTACCGTTGGCAGCGAACAGGTCATACGAGGGTTGCTTTGACTTGTCTCGTAGTGAGGGAGGGATGAGGCTGACCGATGAACCGGTGTCGATGAGAAACTTCTTGCCGGAGGTGCGGTCGGTGACGCGCAGTAATGAGACGCCTGGAGGGACGGAGGCTGAGGCGTCTACCAGCCTCCGGTGTTGCCGTTTCCCGAATAGGTGCAATAGGGCTCACAGTTTCGAGCATAGCGGCCGAAAGTCTGGTGATACCAGCAGAGGGTAAATTTGTTGTGCTGGGGGTTGGCTGCTGTGTGTCGGAACTTGTAGGGCGTAGTGTGTGAGTCAGGAACCGGCGCAGCAGCGGGTATGGAGGAGCAGAACTGCTCAACAGTGTCCATCCTGCGGTTCAAAATTTGCAACAGGTCCTTGATGTCTTGTGAGGAATTGCTCGGCTGAGGGGTGTTGACCCGGCTTACAAGTTCGATGGTAGGTACTGGTGTGACCGTGGCGGCAAGGGGTGCAGCAGCGCATTCGTTAAAAATTCTATCTGCCGCGGTTGCATATAGTTCCGGTGTCGTAGAGTAATCTACTGCGGACAGGATGTTGCGTACTTCTGTGGGTAGCTTTTGTGCGTGAAGCTGGCGCAGGATAGAGTCGGGGAGTCTGTCTGTGTGACGGGAGTTCAGCCGACACATCTCCTCCCAGAGACGTCCCGGGGTTGAGTTCCCGAGGGAGGTAGAGGATAGATCTTGCAGGAGATTGGGGCTGGTCTGTTGATAACACGTCTTCAAGGCAGCCCGCAGGGTAGCGAATTTGTTGTGATCTGGAGGGTTGGAAATGGTTTGTGAGACCCGCGTGGCCACTTCCGTGGGTAAGGCACAAAGCAGGGCGCAATACTTTTGTTCGTCGGTCGCTCGTGAGCCGGCGAGGGCTGCTTCCACATGGTCAAGCCAGTCCTCGACGTTGTGGTTGAAAATCGGCAGAGAGATCCGTCCGTCCTCCATCCTGTGTGAGTGCTTATCTCCGGGAGTCACCATTGTAGGGGTATCGAGATATTAAAGTTGTCTAGCACTCAGGATGGAAGGAAACTCTAATGTGGTTTTCTTGTATAATATATAAGTTATATGATAGACAGTCTGGTGCTGGAGGTGCTGTGTGGTGAGGGGCTGCTTGGTAGAGACGTGCGGTGAGTAGCTTGTCTAAGGAGGTATGTGTGCAGGAGCTCCGTTAGAGAAGATGTTGCCTGTTGCTGGCCTCCTGGTTGAATGAAATGTTAACAGTGTGGAGCTTGCTGGAGGAGATGTTGCTTGTTCAAGAAGATTGGTCAGAATGCATCTCAATGGAGAGACAGAGCTTATATACACCGAGCAGCAGCCGCCAGTCCTCTATGAGTCATGTTGGGAAAACCCGAGAAGTAGCCGGTGACTAGTTCCGTTGCTAGGATACGGCGGGCAATGGAATGCGGATACGCTTGGTTGCTAGGGAAGGCGGTAACAGGTGGTGCGTGGCAGCTTGTAGGGGAGACGTCCACTACACTTCCAACCCTACTGGGTGGACATACTCAGTACACAACTAGTATAGTCACTTAGCACCATAAATACTAGGGCAACTGCCACTACAACACTCAGTCGTCAGGTGTGATACTCAAGCAACAGCCATGGGGTCCAGCCACCATGGAGTACTTTCCAGCGAACTCTGGAGATCCCAGTGGAATAATTCCACCACACAAATAGCCCTACTGAGTAAGACACTCATCCACCAATGATGGGGGCAGGAAGTGGTGGGTGGCTTGGTGATCCGGCGTCACCTCGTGGGCCGAGCGTTAGGGACAGACGAGCCAGCTATGGGGGCTATAGGTAGTCTGAAGTGTCTGACGGCCGGGTCTCACGAAGGTAAAAGATCCTACTGGACCTCGGACATCTCCCCAGACATTGTGGATACAACATCCACCCTACAGACACGGCCTAGGCTGCGTTAGGGACCTGTATGGATGAAGGGACGGGCACTTACTAACCGGTGACAACAACATCACGTTTCAAGGGACGTTAAAGACGTAAATATGACTTCACTCAGAGCATATCAACTACGTTACTGTAACGCTTGCACAAGCAACTATTAATTGGGTCAAATCACTTAAAGAAGGGCAAATTAAAACACAGCGTGGAATGGCATACCTGTATGGATGAAGGGACGGGCACTTACTAACCGTTGAAATGCCCGCGGCGCCCTCACTCAAAACAGGCCAGGGAGTCCACCTACTCCTATTCCGATGAATTAATTTACGGTACACTCTGACGTTGAAACTGAGACCATGGACTCATTTTCATTCTCTATTATTATCTTCACTAACAATGCTCTGACTCAGCTATCGAAAGCAAAATTAAATTGATTACAAAGTGTTGGATGGCAACAGGTCCCAGCATACAGCGTCTGCTCCCATAGACAAAGGCTGCTCATCGATGACGTCAACAAGGAACCGAGAAAACGGAGGACGTTTCCACTGGGGGACTCGGAAGGTTTTGTGGACGTTTGAGCGTAATATGAATCCTTAAGGTTTTCAGGTTAGCTCTTATCATGACCATTACACTACAACTACTGTCTCTACACCGCAGGTTAGACACCCTAGAGCAGCACTGCTTCTCTAAGCAGACACCAGCTCCTCTTCCTGCCCCAAGCACCACGTCCTACCGACCCCAGCACACCCGTCCTGCCTCAGACGTCGCCCCCGGCTCAGCAGTAACCCCTGCCGCCCCTGATGCGGCCCCTGCTCCTGATGCGGACCAACACAACCGTCCTGCCTCAGACGCCGACCCCGGCCCAACAGTACCCCCTGCCGCTTCTCCTGACGCGGCCCCTGTTCCTGAGTGCAGACCCACACACCCCTCTTTTCTCCCTCAGGTACTCCCTGCTAATGTCCTGCACCCTGCTGCTGTCGTGGACCCAGCTGCTGTAACGAGCCCTCATCCGCTTCTGCTGACGCAGCCCCTGCTCCTGACCCAGGCCCACACACCCCAGCAGGTGCATCTGACGACTCTGTACCTGTCGCTAGGAAAACACAACATTCATCGCCTCCACACACCCTTTTTCTCCCTCTCTTCTCCCACAGATCTTGTGTGTCTAGACAGTTGTCTCCACTAGCGGCCGGCTCATCCACGCCATCGCCGTTATGGCTCACATGTGGCATGCACCGCCCGTTCTGCCTCACATGTGCCATGCACTCCTGCAGACAACAAGTCTTCTACACCGCCTGGAGGGAAGGGGGAGTATTGTAGTGGATTTCTCCCCTACAAACGCTGTTTGTCGCTGAGTAGCCGACCCCACGAATTCCCCAGTGTATGCCTCGTGGTCTAGGTCAACCAGCGCCGCCTTACATGGCGGAGGTCAACTACTAAGCCACGCCTACCTCCGCTATTTAAGACCTGACCTCGTGGTGACCACGCTCTTTCTACCTACACCAACCAGCCAGCAACACCTCCTCCTCCGCCTGCCTGGCGGTCCTCGCTCCCGCCGGTAAGCATGGCGACCCACAAGCTGTCCTCCTCTGAGCACCCTCACCAACCAGCTCTCTCTACATCAAACTTGTAACCATGCTGCCTTCCCAGCACCAAGCTGCATTGTACATCCAATACAACATGTATACATGAGAGCACATTGTGAGTTTCCTTTTTCCACCCCATCCTGAGTGTGAACCAAACATCTTGAACCCCACAAATGGTGACTCCCGGAGATTCGCACTCACATAGGATGGAGGAGAAACTGATCACGCTCCCAGTCTTCAAGCAACATGGAAGACTGGCTTATCCACATAGAAGCAGCTCTCATCGGCTCTACAACTACTGTCTCTACACCGCAGGTTAGACACCCTAGAGCAGCACTGCTTCTCTAAGTAGACACCAGCTCCTCTTCCTGCCCCAAGCACCACGTCCTACCGACCCCAGCACACCCGTCCTGCCTCAGACGCCGCCCCCGGCTCAGCAGTAACCCCTGCCGCCCCTGATGCGGCCCCTGCTCCTGATGCGGACCAACACAACCGTCCTGCCTCAGACGCCGACCCCGGCCCAGCAGTACCCCCTGCCGCTTCTCCTGACGCGGCCCCTTTCCCTGAGTGCGGACCCACACACCCCTCTTTTCTCCCTCAGGTACTCCCTGCTAATGTCCTGCACCCTTCTGCTGTCGTGGACCCAGCTGCTGCAACGAGCCCTCATCCGCTTCTGCTGACGCAGCCCCTGCTCCTGACCCAGGCCCACACACCCCAGCAGGCGCATCTGACGACTCTGTACCTCCCGTGAGGGAAGCACAACATTCATCGCCTCCACACACCCTTTTTCTCCCTCTCTCCTCCCACAGATATTGTGTATCTAGACAGTTGTCTCCAGCGACCGGCTCATCCACGCCATCGCCGTTGTCTCACATGAGGTATGCACCGCCCGTTCTGCCTCACATGTGCTATGCAACCCTGGAGACAACAAGTCTCCTACACCGCCTGGAGGGAAGGGGGAGTATTGTAGTGGATTTCTCCCCTACAAACGCTGTTTGTCGCTGAGTAGCCGACCCCACCAATTCCCCAGTGTGTGCCTCGTGGTCTAGGTCAACCAGCGCCGCCATACATCACGGAGCGGGGGTCAACTAATAAGCCACGCCTAGCCCCCGCTATTTAAGACCTGACCTCGTGGTGACCTGTTTCTTTTCTACCTACACCAACCAGCCAGCAACACCTCCTCCTCCTCCGCCTGCCTGGCGGTCCTCGCTCCCGCCGGCGAGCATGGCGACCCACAAGCTGTCCTCCTCTGAGCACCCTCACCAACCAGCTCTCTCTATATCACGCTTGTAACCATGCTGCCTTCCCAGCACCAAGCTGCATTATATATCCAATATACCATGTATACATGAGAGCACATTGTGAGTTTCCTTTCTCCACCCCATCCTGAGTGTGAACCAAGCATCTTGAACCCCACAGTATAATAGGAACAGAAAGCTCAACTGGTTCCATTTTGTACATAGAGAAAAGGTGTGCACTGCCACGTGCTGTATGAAAGTTGAGTGCATGACTTACTTAATTAAACACTATGTGTGTTTTTTTATTTCATAACTCTGGTTCAACTGATATATTCTCTCGTAAGGGGGCCAAATAACTAGGAGATTCCAGTCCAAAGTATATTAAATAACATAATAATAAATGCATTGTAGGGTATGGGATGTTTGGTTCGCACTCAGGATGGGACAGAGAAAGGAAACTCACAATGTGCTCTCTGTATACATGTTGTATTGGATGTACAATGCAGCTTGGTGCTGGGAAGGCAGCATGGTTACAAGCGTGATGTAGAGAGAGCTGGTTGGTGAGGGTGCTCAGAGGAGGACAGCTTGTGGGTCGCCATGCTTACCGGCGGGAGCGAGGACCGCCAGGCAGGCGGAGGAGGAGGTGTTGCTGGCTGGTTGGTGTAGGTAGAAAGAGCGTGGTCACCACGAGGTCAGGTCTTAAATAGCGGGGGTAGGCGTGGCTTAGTAGTTGACCTCCGCCATGTAAGGCGGCGCTGGTTGACCTAGACCACGAGGCATACACTGGGGAATTCGTGGGGTCGGCTACTCAGCGACAAACAGCGTTTGTAGGGGAGAAATCCACTACAACATCACAATTAAGTTCCATTCACACAAACTCACCTTATGTACATAAGCCTCTCTCAGTCCTTATAATTGAGTTGTCTCTGAAGATGTCTCCAATAAAGACAAAAGCAAAGGTGCTCCACTGTTTCCATTTACTTGTGTGATTTTATCAAGATTTATTTTATCCACGTTTTATTGTATATATATATATATATATATATATATATATATATATATATATATATATATATATATATATATATATATATATATATATATATATATCTTGATAAAATCACACGGGAGAATGGAAACAACGGAGTACCTTAGCTTTCGTCTTTATCCTGTCACAGGTGGGGTACCGCAGGGCAGTGTATTGGGCCCACTGTTGTTTGTTTGTTTCATAAATGACATGCCTGACGTTGTACACTCTTCTATACAAATGTTTGCCGATGACGCTAAGTTATTTCGGGAAATTAAGAACCAAGCTAACTGTGAAGAGCTGCAGAAGGACCTCTGTGGGCTCCAGGAATGGTCGAAGGAATGGCTGCTGAGATTCAATGTCATGAAGTGTAAGAAGATGCACCTGGGGCGTACCAACGGTAAGGAAGCGTATCATATGTCCCAACGGGATGGAGAAACTGCACTAGTTGAGACTGAATGTGAGAAGGACCTAGGTGTGTATGTTGACAATGAGCTGAAGTTCTCGGGCCATTGCGAGAAGAAGGTAAACCAGGCAAACAAATTATTGGGTCTTATAAGAAGGTCGTTCAGATAATAATCTAGACGGTCCTTCCCTCGTAACGATCTTCAAGAGTGAAGTGCTTCCCTATCTGAAGTACTGTTGTCATGGTCACGTTGACTGCTAGTCTATTTAACTAATGATTCTTATTAAACTCCACGACCGCAAAACACGAGTGGGTTGGCGACCCCTGAGAAGAAGAGGTGTTTTTCCCCATTGACGCTACACTTGTGTTTCCCTCCCAGAGTCCCGCCTTTGTGAAGACATTTATCAATGCATGTTATTCCACTTTCTCCTGTGAAGCTCACTCTTGAATTAGTCTGTGTATATCAACTCAAGTAATTCGCCAGACCTTTGTCAACTGAGGGTCATCTTTGAATAAGTAACAGTTAGTTTGTTTGTGATTATTGTCAGTGAGTGAGTAGCGATCACTGGTAACTAAGGGATATATACACCCCCGCATCAGGCAGGACGAGCGTCCACTGACGCCGCCCCAACGTTTGTTCCAGATCCCATTGTGATTCTTGCATCGCTCAACAACTGCCCCGGATGTAGTAGATACCCAGCAGGGATCATATATGAAACAATGGCACCGATGCGGCCTCATTAATGTGCTCCACTGCCTCGTTGGGCCAGACCCCAGACTCGCCATGTGTCTGGCTACCACATACAATAACAATGGTCGTGAATCTCAGTGTTCTACCCTGGGACGCACCCTGGAAGTATATGTCCACAGAGAGTGTTGTAACATGTATGTTAGGAATAATTAGTTGGAAATAATTATCCCATGTTGGGTAGTGGACCCAGGTATCTGCTGATTTCTTTATTAACGTGTATGTTGAGTAAGGTCTTGTAACTGTACTGAGAAATACCACTTGGATGTTGAGTAAAGTAATCTACCAATGAATGACCATGCTACCAAAAGAATGACCATGCTACCAAAAGAATGTCCATGCTACCAAAAGAATGTCCATGCTACCAAAAGAATATGTGACAGAATTGAGTAAGAGTAAGAACTAAGACAAGAGAAGTAAGTAAGATGAGGGTGGTGTAGAGGTGTTGGAAGAAACACGCGCCCTCACACTGTCACCCCGTCTGGTCCCCGAGATATGCTAGGGACTGTCAGTTGGTTGAAAATATTCAAAGGAGGGCCACCAGACTGCTGCCTGCACTTCGGCACCTCAGCTACCCTGAGAGATTGGAGCGCCTGAATTTGCCTAGCTTATATTACAGACGGGCATGGGGTGAACTAGTTGAGGTGTATAAGCTTTGACAGTTTATTTCTAATATACCTCTTCTGTGAACACAATGTGGGTCAGTGCTGTGAAGAAATATCTGTCCTCAAACCCAGAAGTTCAATCGCATCCTCTCTTGTGAACACCGAGGAAAAGAAGCTGTTCATTGCCTCAGCTTTATCCTGGTCAGAATCTGCGTAACTACCATCTTCAATCCTCAGGTCTGATATTCCTACTCGCGTTTTTAATTTCGACTTTGTATAGCGGTTAAACGCCTTTGGGTTTGACTTGACCTCACTTGCAACTAGCCTCTGGAACTCCTTTTCAGCCCTTCTACATTCTATCTTTGCTTGGTTTCTGGCTCTTGCATACATCCTCCAGTCCTGCTCAATTAATTGACCCTACCCACGTCTTGAATTTCTGGGTTTTCTTCTTAACTTTGTCGATCGCCCCATGGTTCATGTATATGGATCCCCTCTTATTCCTATAGGCACTGGGTTTGGTCTTGGCCATATATTTATCGATCAAATGGGTCACTTTACTAGTTATGATATTCGGTTCGTTAGCCACTTGGGCGATCAGTTACGTTTCTGGGGTTAACGTGATGTTGGATTGCACTACGATGGAGGTGAGAAAGGAAACTCAGCTATGGCGTTTTCTATATAATATACTATATGTACAATGCAGTGCCAGGGAGTTGCTATGTGGTGAGGAGCTTGTTGAGAGGGTCTTGTTGGTCTGAGTGCACTCAGTAGACCCCCCTTCACGGCGAGGCTGTGAGCTTATATACACGTCCACAGGAAGTAAGCGTCGCCGTTGGCCAACCCCCCCCCCCCCTTCACAACGACTTATCGACGACCTCAACCCACGCCAGAAATAGACTATGGCCTCCCTGACTTAGGCAAAAGTCAGTGTAACCGTATCCCCTACGTGGCCAGTCAGTCCCCCTGGGATCACAGTTCCAACCACACCGTAAATCACCGTGTGTAATGACCACGGATGTACACGTCAGTTATCGTAAAATCAGACGATTCATATTATACTGCCAGACTGGGGTCACTAATTCTAAGGGGATAACTTAACTCTATTCTTAATTTCTAGAGGTTGCTGCCACCGGACCCCCTCTGGGCAGTATGTAGCTCGTTAGGTAGCGTGCAGAGTGGACTAGGCATTGGGTTAGGTTTTTCATTGACCAGATCGGTAAGGGGAAAGAAGGGTGAAACCATAACATGTCTTGGTTCTTTCAATTGTTCTTTCTACTTACTTCACTTCATTTTTGGTAATACGTAACCTCAGTTCTTTTTGGTAGCATTTCGAGGGTCTAGGCACATGGGTATTGCAATTCTGATATCAGGTCCCTTGGACGGAAATAAAAGTGTTCTTGCGGGAAATGAATACTCCTGATATACTCAAGACAATGTTTATTAAAATGGACTAAAGGTGGGGAAAAATATAGTATTAACATATAACGCCAAGGCAACTCCTAGGCTTTACTCAACTGCAAATTACATTTCATTACAGACATTACAACTTCCATATGATACTTCACTAACTGCTGGGAGTGCATATGAGATGCACTCACAACACACAACATGTTATTACTGAAACCAACTCATACATGGGTCCACTACCCAACATGGGATACTTATTCCAGAAATACCCCTAACACACACAACAACACTGCGGACATAGAACTTCCAGGAAGCGTCCCAGGGTAGCAGTGGCGGCTCGTGCATAGGGCTGCAGAGCTGCAGTCCCCCCAGACACTCACTGCCAGGCGTATGATTCCTTTAGAGAGACAGCTGAATAATACACTACCAACAAATATATCATTTTATATGTTATTTAATTATTTTCAATACGTTGCTAAGTGAATTTTCATTAAAATCAGACCAAAATTTAAGTTACTTTCATAGTTGCTGTCAATGCTGTACGATTCATGTCTGTTATTAATTGGTGCAGCCGCCTCACCACTTCTGGAGACAATGAGCTGCACTTGAAGCAGCTCAGTCTCGTACAACGTGTTTACATTGCGTGTGGACTGTGTGGTTAAATTGTGATTTGTGTAAATCAGAAAGTCTCATAGACTTGTTGGAGATGATGAATGACAATAATCTACAGTCAACATTTTCAGACACTGTCAAGTTGCTGAAAATTTTAATAACAACTCCAATGACAACGGCAGAAGCAGAAAGGTGCTTTTCAACTTTGAAGAGAATTAAAACTTTTTTGCGCAGTACCACGGTGAATGACAGACTGTCTGCTTTAGCAGTGATATCCATTGAAAATAAAATGATAACAGAAATAAAGGATTTTAATGAAATAGTAATAAACAATTTTGCTACATCAAAGAGCAGACGCGCGGACTTTATTTTCAAGTAATGCATGGTGAATGACATAAGAACATAAGAACATAAGAAAGTGGGATACTGCAGGAGGCCGACTGGCCCATACAGGGCAGATCCCTTTCACACCCATCCCAGCACTTCCATGTGCCTATCCAACTTCGTCTTGAAGCTCCCTAGTGTCCCCGATCCTACTATAGCACTCGGTAGCCTATTCCACATATCCACAACTCTATTACCAAACCAGTGCTTGCCTATATCCTTTCTGAATCGGAATTTATCTAATTTAAAGCCATTTGTTCTAGTTATTTCGTTATTACTGAGCTTCAGAACATCTTCCATTTTACCCTTGTTAATCCCACTTACCCACTTGTACACCTCTATCATATCTCCCCTAACTCTACGCCTCTCTAATGAATGTAAGCCTAAGCTTTTCAGTCTTTCTTCATATGGAAGGTTTCTAATATTATGGATCATTTTTGTCATTCTTCTTTGTACTCTCTCCAAAGAATCTATGTCCATTCTATAATAAGGACACCAGAACTGAACCGCATAATCCATGTGTGGCCTCACTAATGCTAGGTAAAGTTTCAAGATAACGTCAGCAGTTCTGTTACTCACAGACCTAGATATGAACCCAAGAATCCTGTTTGCCTTGTTGCGAACGCTAATACATTGTTTTCTAGGTTTCAAGTCGTTGCTAACAAATACACCTAGATCTTTTTCACAAACTGAGTTTTCTATTTCCGTGTTACCTAGTTTATACTTAACGTTTGTATTCGTCTTCCCTATCTGTAGTACCTTGCATTTATCAGTATTAAAATTCATTTGCCAGTCTACTGACCACTCATGTAAGGTATCTAGATCTCTTTGAAGGTGTTCAAAGTCACTGTCTGAATTTATCACTCTCCCCATTTTGGTATCATCTGCAAATTTACTAATCCTACTAGTTATACCTAAATCAAGATCATTAATGAATATAACAAACAGCAGAGGGCCTAATACAGATCCCTGGGGAACTCCGCTTTTGACCGCACCCCAGTCTGACTTTAATCCATTTATGCTGACTCTTTGTTTCCTACCAGTTAACCATGACCTAATCCATTTTAATAATGATCCACCTATTCCATGTGCTTCTACCTTCCTTATCAATCTCTCATGAGGGACTCTATCGAATGCTTTACTGAAATCTAAATAAATTATATCATATGACTTATCATTATCTACCGCTTCATATACTTCTGAGAAAAAGCTAAGCAAATTTGTGAGACAAGAACGTCCCTGGGTGAACCCGTGCTGAGAAGAATGAATTAAGTTGAATGTTTCAAGGTGGCTTCTGATTTTTGTAGCAATAATTGACTCTAGCAACTTGCCTATGATTGACGTGAGACTAATGGGACGGTAATTTGATGCAATTGATTTATCACCCTTTTTGAAAATCGGAACTACATTTGCAAGTTTCCAAGCTTCTGGCACTAGGCCCGATTCTAATGACTTATTAAATAAAACTGCTAATGGATTACTCAACTCATCTCTACATTCTTTTAATATTCTAGCATATACCTCGTCTGGACCAGGCGATTTATGAGGCTTCAGTTTGTTAATTACTTTAAGCACATCGTTACTAGTAATATTGATATTCATCAACATATTTTCTATACTGTCGTTATATACCTTATGAACTTCTGGAAACTGTGCTAGGTTTTCATTTGTGAATACGGAGCGAAAATGACTATTTAACGTACTACACATTTCTAACTCATCATCAGTCATTTCTCCTGTCGTAGTTTTAAGGGGACCTATTGTATCTCTAACCTTTGATTTATACAGTTGATAAAAAGCTTTGGGGTTATTTTTCGATTCGTTTGCTACCTTGATTTCATAATTTCTCTTTGCTTTCCTAATTTCTGTTTTTACCTGTCTTGTTAGGTTCTGATAGTAACCAAGTAAGTGATTTTCGCCTTTCTTAACTTTTCTATATACTCCTTTCTTTTTCCCTAGAAGATCTAAGAGTCTATTATTCATCCATTTTGGTTGGTTCCGTATCGATCTGAATTTTCTTTTAGGGATGTGTTTATTTTGAGCATTATGGATTGTCGCAATAAATTGTTCATAAGTAGCTGCTAAATTAAATTCTGGGTTATCCCGTCCTAAGTTGACAGTTCCCGGAGGTGTGGGGGGGATTAATCTTTTGACCATAGGGTCATCCCTTAGGTCTCTCCTTAAGCTACCGTAATTAGCCTTCCTAAAATCCGGGATCAAGGCCGAATTTTCCTTCTTCCTGCCATTCCATATTATGTTAAAATATATGGCTTTATGATCACTGTTTCCTAGTTCGTCTCCAATCCCAACATCTTTTACTAGATTTTCATTATTACTGAGAACTAAATCGAGGATATTATTTCCTCTAGTGGGCGAGTTTATGAATTGATATAAAAAACTATCTTGTACTACTTCTAGAAAATCTTCAGATTCATTATCGCTAAGTTGATTTTTCCAATCTAAGCCTGAAAAGTTGAAATCGCCTAGAATACATACATTGTTTCTATCAGATGCCTTCTTTATTTCCTCCCATAGCAATTTACCATCGTTCCTACTCAAATTAGGTGGTCTATATATAACACCAATGACTACGGACTCATTGCCCTCACCAATCTCTACCCAAATACTTTCATTGTCGCTATTTGTTTTAATGTTTGATTTATTGCAGCTTTTTAATGACACCCTGATATACACTGCTACACCGCCCCCTCTCCTTCCTACTCTGTCAAATTTAAATAGGTTATATCCTGGAATATGAAATTCTGCTAAAAAATGTTTGCTGTTTGAATTTATCCATGTTTCCGTTATTGCAATTATATCTATGTTCTCTTTACTAACAATGGCCCTGAGCTGGTCCATTTTGTTACACAGGCTTCTACTATTAGTATAATAAACACTCAATATATTTCTTCCGTTTCTATCTGTTTTACATTTATTACTTTGATGTTTGTTATTATGACTAACTATATTTTCAGCATTATCTACTTCTGTTTCACTGCTGTTATTTTCACATGGTATTTTCCTCTCTTTACCATTGATGGGATTTGGACATATTAAAACCCCACCTTTACTACCCTGTCAACTATCTTCGCTAGCACCGCCACCCCCTTCCTACTTAAATGCACCCCATCCCTTGCATACATACTATCATCACCATAGTACAGGCTCCAACTATCAATGAATGGCGTCGACAGCTCTTTACACTGTTCTTCCAACCAGCAATTGAAACCAATTGCACGGGACATCCATTCACGACTGGCACCACGTCTAGGTAGGATAGAGCAAGCAATAGGAGTTCCACCCTTCACCCTAATCTTATCTAGAGCTTCCCTATACAGTTTACGCAGTTCGACACTGGTAAGCTTACCTACGTCATTGCCTCCTGCACTGAGTAAGACTATGGGGTTGTCTCCACAGTCATCAATGACGTTCTCCACTCTCTCCAGTACTCTACCTATCCCTGCCCCGGGGAGACACTCGAGCTTCCTAACTTTAGTGCAGAGATTGTTACCTAAAGACTTCACCATCGAGTCTCCCATGACAGAAACACAATTGACCTTACCTGAGTGTGGTGATTTCTTACCTGCGCTACTCCCTCTCTCCACACTAACAGAGGGAGTAGCACTCGGTGTTACTAGCACCTTCCTCACACTCGTCACTTAAGGTGCTGAACCTGTTGTTTAGGTCTACAGCTGAGTGCCTTTTGTAGCACTAGCAGCAACTACCTTCCATGAATCCACTTCAACTTCACCGTCCTTCACGACACTGGCAAAGGTTTTCTTCTCCTCTAAAACTAGCTTCAAGGCTAAGTTTTCGCCCTTGAGACTCTGGACCTCCTTCTCAACCTTCTCCAGTCGGTCTTGCAAGGCAAGACAAAGCTGGAGAACGTGAGAGGTGGTCGAGTACTCGTCAGCAGCTGCCATGTCACTATGTCACTGACGATACCAGCTGTTACTTATAGACGATACCAGCTGTTACTTATGGACGTTACCAGCTGTTACGTATAGACAATCCCAACTGTTACTTGTAAAAGATACCAGCTGTTACTTATATATGATACCAGCTGTTTCTTATTGGCAATCCCAGCTGTTACCTATATACGATACCAGCTGTTATTACGATACCAGCTGTTACTTATAGACGATACCAGCTGTTACTTATATATGATACCAGCTGTTACTTATAGGCAATCCCAGCTGTTACTTATATACGATACCAGCTGTTACTGCGATACCAGCTGTTACTTATAAACGATACCAGCTGTTACTTATATACGATACCAGCTGTTACTTATATATGAAACCAGCTGTTACTTATAGACAATCCCAGCTGTTACTTATATACGATACCAGCTGTTGCTACGATGCCAGCTGTTACTTATAGACGATACCAGCTGCTACTTATAGACGATACCAGCTGTTACTTATAGACAATCCCAGCTGTTACTTATATACGATACCAGCTGTTACTTATATACGATACCAGCTGTTACATATATGCAATACCAGCTGTTACTTATATACGATACCAGCTGTTACTTATATACGATACCAGCTGTTACTAATAGACGATACCAGCTGTTACTTATAGGCGATACCAGCTGTTACTTATATGCAATACCAGCTTGTACTTATAGACAATCCCAGCTGTTACTTATATGCAATACCAGCTGGTACTATTGCCTTGTGGCCTTAACTTAAAAAAACAAACAATTATCTTCCCCCCCCCCCCCCCAACCCTGCCACTACGAGTTTCCTCACCAACCTAACCTAACCTAACCTAACCAAACCTCACCTAACCTAACCTAACCTAACCTAACCTAGCATGTCCACCTGGTCCCAGTAACCCCCTCACACTGAAATACCTGCAGCCACAACACCACTGACAGGAGGGAGCCTCTGTTTTATCGGGAACAACAGGTGTGTGTGTGTGTATGTGTGTATGTGTGTGTGTGTGTGTGTGTGTGTGTTCTGTTTGCCACTCCAACCCCTGCCCCACCTCCTGCTCCCCCTGCCACTCCAAACACCTCCCCACCTCCTACTCCCTCTGCCACTCCAGCCCCCTCCCCGCTCCCTACTCTCCCCCCCCCACCCTGCCACTCCAGCCCCCTCCCCGCCCCCTACTCCCCCCCCCCCCTGCCACTCCAGTTAACCATCACAACAACCAGCACTTGATTCGCTTGTCACTCTACACACTCAACCTGTCTCATCCTCCTCCTCCTTGTTGTTGTTCCTTGGCTCATCCCCAAAACTCTGTGCCTCATCTCACTGCACCGTCACTCTCCTCCTCCTCCTTGTTGTTGTTCCTTGGCTCATCCCCAAAACTCTGTGCCTCATCTCACTGCACCGTCACTCTCCTTCTCCTCCTCCTCCTCCTCCTCCAGTATCACTTTCTCCTTCTGCCTCTCTCTCTCTCTCTCTCTCTCTCTCTCTCTCTCTCTCTCTCTCTCTCTCTCTCTCTCTCATTCTTATCTGTTATATTTTCCTCCTCCTCCCCAGTCTATTAACGCCTCAGCCCACAAAGTTCACTACCCTTGAAAAAATTCCCCCTCTTTCACCTTCCAAAACACCTTCCCTACCTACCAACCTAACCTTACTTGACTCAGTACCTTTCGTATAATCAATATTTTTTAGAATTTTCACACACGTTCCATCTCTTGTGGTGTTGATCTGAGGCTTAACGAGAGGCTTTAACTGTAGTCTCTTGTTTGAATGGTTTCCTAGAGGTTTTCAGGTGAGAAATGAAGAGTAACCTTGGATATGGTATATATTTCTAGAGTATATGATGATTTGCCACAATACTGTCTCATTACCTGTTAAATTTTGCGACTTACCTGTAGAATTATATTACATATTTGCCAATGTATAACCACACACCTGCCAAAGTTTACCACACACCTGCCAAAGTCTTCCATATACCTGCCAAATTCTACAACATACTTACGAAATTATATCACACATCTGTCAATTTCTATCACACACCTGCCGAATCCTATCACACACCTGTCGAATCCTACCACACACCTGTCGAATCCTATCATACGAGTACTAAATACTACCGAATACCATTAAGTGCTCTTCTTTACCTGGACAAAGTTAACGGCCAGGTAGATATGAATCAACTCGTAACCCAACCTAATCTTACTTAGCTTAACCTCACCTCACTTAACCTCACCTCACTTAACCTCACCTCACCTAAACTTTATCTCACCTAACCTAAACCTAACAAAACAACTAAAGCACAAAGACAACAACAACACCAACAAAACAAAATCACTACCATCACCACCACCACAACAATCCTACATAACAAGAACAAAAACACTGCTACAACAACAACAGCACAACATTATAACAACAACAGCACAACATTATAACAGCAACAACAACAACAACAACAACACAAGACGAAAATACAACTACAACAACAACACAACAGTACCAGGTGTCTCTCGCGTCAGCTGTGAGTTATTGTCAACCAGTCTTCGCCTGCTGGAACCAGGAGTAACTTGGTGATCACAGCACTTTAAGGAGATCATAGCACTTTAAGGTGACCACAGCACTTTAAGGAGATCACAGCACTTTAACGAGATCACAGCACTTTAAGGAGATCACAGCACTTTAAGGAGATCACAGCACTTTAAGGTGATCACAGCACTTTAAGGAGATCACAGCACTTTAAGGAGATCACAGCACTTTAAGGAGATCACAGCACTTTAACGAGATCACAGCACTTTAAGGAGATCACAGCACTTTAAGGAGATCACAGCACTTTAAGGTGATCACAGCACTTTAAGGAGATCACAGCACTTTAAGGTGACCACAGCACTTTAAGAAGATCACAGCACTTTAACGAGATCACAGCACTTTAAGGAGATCACAGCACTTTAAGGAGATCACAGCACTTTAAGGTGATCACAGCACTTTAAGGAGATCACAGCACTTTAAGGTGACCACAACACTTTAAGAAGATCACAGCACTTTAACGAGATCACAGCACTTTAAGGAGATCACAGCACTTTAAGGAGATCACAGCACTTTAAGGTGATCACAGCACTTTAAGGAGATCACAGCACTTTAAGGTGACCACAGCACTTTAAGAAGATCACAGCACTTTAACGAGATCACAGCACTTTAAGGAGATCACAGCACTTTAAGGAGATCACAGCACTTTAAGGTGATCACAGCACTTTAAGGAGATCACAGCACTTTAAGGTGACCACAGCACTTTAAGAAGATCACAGCACTTTAACGAGATCACAGCACTTTAAGGAGATCACAGCACTTTAAGGAGATCACAGCACTTTAAGGTGATCACAGCACTTTAAGGAGATCACAGCACTTTAAGGTGACCACAGCACTTTAAGGAGATAACAGCATTTTAAGGAGATCACAGCACTTTAAGGTGAACACAGCACTTTAAGGTGATCACAGCACTTTAAGGTGATCACAGCACTTTAACGAGATCACAGCACTTTAAGGAGATCACAGCACTTTAAGGAGATCACAGCACTTTAAGGTGATCACAGCACTTTAAGGTGATCACAGCACTTTAACGAGATCACAGAACTTTAAGAGATCACAGCACTTTAAGGTGATCACAGCACTTTAAGGTGATCACAGCACTTTAAGGTGATCACAGCACTTTAAGGAAATCACAGCACTTTAAGGTGATCACAGCACTTTAAGGTGATCACAGCACTTTAAGGAGATAACAGCATTTTAAGATCACAGCATTTTAAGGTGATCACAGCACTTTAAGGTGATCACAGCACTTGGAAGTCTAAGTTACACCGAACATGAATACAATAAATGACAGAGTTAAATACTGATATTTTAGATATTAATACCGGAAAGGAATGTCAACACAAACATCAAGGGACTTTATAAACACCCTATACGTATACCTAACTTCCCCAAAGAACTCAATAAACACAAACATCAAGGGACTTTATAAACACCCTATACGTATACCTAACTTCCTCAAAGAACTCAATAAACACAAACATCAAGGGACTTTATAAACACCCTATACGTATACCTAACTTCCTCAAAGAACTCAATAAACACAAACATCAAGGGACTTTATAAACACCCTATACGTATACCTAACTTCCTCAAAGAACTCAATAAACACAAACATCAAGGGACTTTATAAACACCCTATACGTATACCTAACTTCCTCAAAGGACTCAATAAACACAAACATCAAGGGACTTTATAAACACCTAATCAGATGCTTGGAACTAAACAAAAAATAAAACAAAAACAGACAAACACAGTAGTTCCGGGTCCTGCAGCTAGTGAAAGGTAGAGCTTTATCAGTAGCAAGAATCAATTAATCCAAGAGAAGAACACAGGTAAAGTAGGTGTACAGCTGTCGGCTCGCTAGTGAGGAGAAAATAGCAGGTAACTAGATTATTATTGAATGCGATCTATTAATCCCAAACTAAAAATGATATTATGGTTGTTTACTAAAGTTAAATCTCACGAAGTTTATTCTGTTATATCTGGGTTTTTTTAAGATGATTTAATTAATATTCTAATACAACGGAAAAAAAAAAACATATAGTCCCAATTTGATGAAACTTAGTAGGAAATTTATTGTTTGAGTTATAAAGACATTTGTAAATATTTAGGAAAGTTAAAGCATAGGTTAGGTTAGGTGAGGTGAGGTTAGGTTTGGTTAGGTTAGGTGAGGTGAGGTTAGGTTAGGTTCCAGGTGATCATGTTAGCTTCATATACCGTAACACCATTTGACATTAACAGTAGCAACACGAGACATTCACAGCAGCAACGCGAGACATTCACAGCAGCAATGAGACATTCACAGCAGCAACACTAGACTTTCACAGCTGCAACGAGACATTCACAGCAGCACCGAGACATTCACAGCAGCACCGAGACAGTCACAGCAGCAATGAGACATTCACAGCAGCAATGAGACATTCACGGCAGCAACGAAACATTCACAGCAGCACCTCTAACACAAACACACCACCACTAACACACACACAGCACCACTAACACACACACACAGCACCACTAACACACACACAGCACCACTAACACACACACATCACCACTAACACACACACATCACCACTAACACACACACATCACCACTAACACACACACAGCACCACTAACACACACACATCACCATTAACACACATACATCACCAATAACACACACACATCACCACTAACAAACACACATCACCACTAACACACACACACACACATCACCAATAACACACACACATCACCACTAACACACACACATCACCACTAACACACACACATCACCACTAACATACATACAGCACCACTAACTCACACACAACACCACTAACACACATACAGCACCACTAACACACACACATCACCACTAACACACACACAGCACCACTAACACACACACATCACCACTAACACACACACACATCACCACTAACACACACACATCACCACTAACACACACACATCACCACTAACACACATACAGCACCACTAACACACACACAGCACCACTAACACACACACATCACCACTAACACACACACATCACCACTAACACACACACATCACCACTAACACACACATATCACCACTAACACACACACACACACATCACCACTAACACACACACATCACCACTAACACACACACATCACCACTAACACACACACAGCACCACTAACACACACACAGCACCACTAACACACACACATCACCACTAACACACACACATCACCACTAACACACACACATCACCACTAACACACACACATCACCAATAACACACACACAGCACCACTAACACACACACATCACCATTAACACACACACATCACCACTAACACACACACATCACCACTAACACACACACAGCACCATTAACACACACACAGCACCACTAACACACACACAGCACCACTAACACACACACATCACCACTAACACACACACATCACCACTAACACACACACAGCACCACTAACACACACACATCACCACTAACACACACACATCACCACTAACACACACACATCACCATTAACACACACACATCACCACTAACACACACACAGCACCACTAACACACACACATCACCACTAACACACATATATCACCACTAACACACACACAGCACCACTAACACACACACACATCACCACTAACACACACACATCACCACTAACACACACACATCACCACTAACACACATATAGCACAACTAACACACATACATCACCACTAACACACACACACACAGCACCACTAACACACACACATCACCACTAACACACACACACAGCACCACTAACACACACACAGCACCACTAACACACACACAGCACCACTAACAAACTAAATTGGAAACCACACGTCAGTGAAGTTGTCAAATCCTCCAGTTTCCGTCTCCACCTCCTCCGCCGACTCAAGTCCCTCGGAGTTCCTGCACCCGAGCTCCTCAGTGTTTACACAACATTCATACTTCCCAAGCTCACCTATGCCTCCCCCACCTGGTCTTCCTCCCTAAATGCCACACAATGTAAACACCTAGAAAAAGTGCAAAAGAGGGCATGCAAGATTATTCTCTCCCCTTCTTACTCCACATATCATGAAGCGCTCAACACACTGACCCTTTCGACTCTCACTGACCATCACCACGACATCATCTGCAAAATTGGTAAGAAGCTTCTACACCATCCTCGAAACCGGCTCCTACTACCACCTAATATCCCTAGCCCGAGAATTGCTGTTCGACACCACAACCGCATCCTGCCTATACGCGCACGAACTGATCGCTTTAAGAACAGCCCAGTCCCAACCATTGTAAAAATTATCAATAACTTGTAATAAACCAGTGTATTCACTCCCAGTAAATACTACTTCTTGCACTGTCACTATGCTGAAATGCACTGTAGTTTGAGCTTTTCCCCATCTAGTTTTTATATATATTATTTGTATCACTTATGTTACTTGTACATTATTTGTAATTCGAAACCCATTCCCCAAATATGTAACTGTATATTTTCAGCCTTTTGGCTGCCAAGCTCTTTCAATAAACCGTCAATTATTATTATTATTATTATTATTACTAACACATTAGGGTGTGTCATACGGAGGCGAATTTTTTTGTTTGAGTTTGAAAAATCGGCCCATGGTATTAATGATGTAGTTCTATGTGCAGAATCATGTGATATCTTCAGATTTGAAAAGTTTTCATTTTTTGCTAGGTAAATTTTAACTTGAAATCTTATGAAAATTCAGTATTCCCACCCTTTTACCAACACCACTAAATAGCTTATTTAAAGTAAAGTAAATGTATCAGGTTAATTTATTAGGATGAAAGTGATCCAGAATAGTGAAACGAATGATCTTGACACATTTATTAAATTTAATATTCCTTTAGAAAACAAAATCATCAAATACAAAAACCGGTTTTACTACTACGACCCGGTGTTGCTGCACACCATAGAGAACATGTCTTTCTTGCTTCTGTTTCTACTCATCACCTCCCTGCTGACCACCTGAGCTCGGATGTAGCCTTCCCTCCTCTCCTGGCTGTACACGTGACTGCTGGCCTCGCTCACTTGCTGTACACAATGCTCTATACTCTGGGTGTGCGAGGGCCAGGCAGGGACATGCATGGGGTTGTCCAGGAAAGCTCTGACTTGAACATTGGTGAGGCTGCAGGTAAGAGGGGGCTCACTGCCAGCCTGGATGTTATCCAGATCTATGAGATCAGTGAGGGTCTTGGCACCTAGATTGACTTCAGGAGTCTTCCTGACCCTGAAGGAATCGTCACCAACTGATTCGTCATGCCCAGATCCTCTCATAAGTCTCATATCCAAGATCTTTTTGACTGCCACTCTTCTCTCCTCCTCATCCTTACTGCAGAGCATTGTCTGCAGAACTGCCTCGGGATGAGCATACCAGGAAGATCTCCTCACAGTATGCTCCACAATCTGAACAACCTTCCTTGGCTGACTCCTCAGGAGCTCAAGCTGGAAGAGAACATGCCTCGGACCTTCGGAGAACGATGACTTGACCTTGGTGTTGAACCAATTTGGCAAGTAGACACTCACGATGAATTGGACAATAAGTCTCAGGTTGTGAAGCTGGTTCCCTTTCAGTTTATGATGAGCGACCCAAATTCTGCAGAACCTGAGAGCCGTTGTGAGCCACCTAGAATGTGAGACTGGACCTATCTGCAGGTAAGCAAGTCTATCAGGCATGACCCCATTTTGATGGCACTGCAAATCATGTAACCATAGTACTGGTCAGTACTCAGGTCGTCAATGACAGTATGTGCAAGCTCAACGAGTGGAGGGCCAACTGTGATTTTTTCAAAGCTCGGATTTATTTCTAACTCAGTGGCAGAGTCCAGCATCTTGCCAAGAGGACCAGACCATCTGTTGTTTGAAAGAGTCTTGCCATCCAGCTCCTGGATCAGATGTCTGAGTGGCAACTCGTTGGTGTGGAGGTCACAAACAATCCAGACCAGCTTCCTCCCAATCTTCCGCTCTATCCACTGTATGACCCCCCCCCCCCCCCTTGCCACCCTGTGTTCGTGTTGGTGCTGTCCCCTCCAATGGCCTGCAGGGTCTGGTCTACGTTCCTCTCTCTGAGCCAGTTCACAATGTTATCTGCCACTATCTCAGCTGGTTTCCTGATGTCATCTTTCTCTGGAGTGAAATGCCACAAATACTTCCCTCCTGGTTCACTGCAGCAGGAGTAGTGTTCCTCCTTCACCATGGCAGGGAACAACTTGTCAGAATCTCCAACTTTCATGAACACTTTAGTGTCATCCCTTCTCCCATCAAAGAACAAACAATTGATTCCATTTTCTCTTATCCCCTTATCAAACTCCTCTTCTAGGTTACTGACAAGTTTCTCCTGAGCTCTCCTTACTTTGTTATGATCTATCACCAGGTGAACATCATCAGGTGTTATCAAACCACCGTCAATCCAGGCAGCTGTTGCTATCTCTGCAGTTTCTCTGAGACCAGTGTGGTGTCGCATGCTGGCCAGAGCTATGCTCGGGATATCTTTCCTATTTCGAATCTTATGCCTGGAAGGTTTGGGATCATTATTTTCTGGGTTAGGGACAAAGTCACCATTCTCCTGGTCAGCACTCGGATCAGCCATGGGGAAGTCATTAAACTCTGAATCAGCTTGACTCCAATCATGGGCCTTTTTTACCTCACCCTGGGCCTTCTCAAGTCTCTTTTCCTCGGCAACTCTTCTCCTCTTCTGTCTCTCTAGAAATCATGAGAGCCCCTATACTGCCAGTCTTCTCTCTCTCTGTGCTTTGACAAATGCCAGTTCGATCACAGGAATCTTCAGTTACGCTTGCAAATATAGGAGATGTGGGCCTCGGATTTACAGTCACGATCGCATCCAAACTCAGGACAGAGAACAATGGGGCACTTGCAAGTGATTATGTCAAATAACTGGTCCAGTTGCTTGGCAAAGCTGTCCTTAACTGCAAGTTTTCTCTCACTAATCTTCTTCTGACTTGTTATGACTGGAGGCTTGAACTGAGCGTTAGCCAGAGTGTACTGTGCCAAGACAGCTTTGGTCATATCACTGGCAATGTCTTTGTTTGTGTAAATTCTTTGGTTCTTTTCACTGATTTGCCTGATTAAAACACCGTATCTCAAAGCATCTCTCAATGTAGGCAACTCCGACTTCAGGAGCTCTCTCCCAGACCCAAGATAGTGACTGAGATGGCTGGATTTTTGGTTCCTCGTCCTGACACAAGCAGCCATCGCAAATATTATCAACTTATAAATGCATCAGAATCTGAAACAGAAAAAAATATTGTTAGTTGGGTTGTTAAAGAATGAAGTCAGAAAGCAATGTTCACTATTTAATTGTAATGCACTAATGCAGCTGTACGTTAGATTTTCGATAAATTTCACGCTAAAATTTACCTAGCAAAAGGTTGCAAAATATTGAAACTGAAATTATTTTCTGTTTATATACACTAAAATCTACCAAAAAAGTGATGGGCCATTAGTTTTAGCTGATCTTCCCTCCTAAGACACACCCTACTGCTATATTTTTCAATGTTTGTTATGTGGTACATCCGCCCTTTATGTGACTATGTGAGCAATAATACAGTTTTAGAGATATGTTCAAGTGTGTCAATACTCCAATGAATCATGATTAGTGAAATAAGAGCGTTTCCATTATACCGCCATATGCTGATTATTTTAGACTGGCGTCATGAGAGACGTCACTTCACATTTGTCAATCAAATTGGTGTAATAATGCCAAAAACTGCATCTTGCAAGTTGTACACAGGTTTGGTCTTGCTCACCCAACATTTACCCTGGCCCCAAAGTGGCCCCCACCCCCCCCCCCCCCCCACTTTCCGAAGGCTAGAAACGCCACTGCTGAGACGGTACGAAGTGGCTGTGAAGTCCTCCATATTAGCCAAAGTATTTAATATAACGTTAAGAACAGCGGTGTAAAAAATTTATGAAAGGGTACAAAACTCCTCACACATTACTCCATCATCCAATTTCCATAGAATCTTTGTGGAAAAAATGAAGAGATTCTATAAACTCCTTCTAGTGATAATTGTTACTATTTCTGTGAGTTTCTCTGTAGTTACTCCCATGTAAATAACGTCTGGAAGTTTTGGTCTAATTCTATTGGTTCCTTCGAATGATAACAGTTTCCTCCACCTTTTATACCTACACTATTATTACATGAAATAATTAACTCACCAACAACTTCCTCTACTGTCCAGGAGACAGAAAACTCAACCTTTTAGTGAGAAAATTGACAAAAATACACAAGACGAATGTTGATGTTCCCGCCTGTTACCCTAGACCTCATGCGATTCTCTCTTCGCGATTCATGTAAATAAAATTTTCCTTGTGGTTAATTTTATATGAATCCATGTCATTAATCAATTTTATAAAATATACGAGGCACGGGCAGTTTCCCAATGAGGTTCACGGCGCCATCAGCTCGATGAACAGGCTTTGTGTGAAATATAACAGAGTCTAGAACTGCTTTTAGTGTCCTTGTGGCCTAGCCGGTAAGCGTTCCCTAGTCACACCCAGTAGGTCGAGGGTTCGATTCCTTGCTGGTGAGGTCGTTGATTGTATGTTCAAAGTCCGCGTGTTAAATGGACTAAAAATGAAGTATATATATGTACCTCGCGTTTCATACCAGCTGGATTCGGTAAAATGCTACTGACACCACATACGAGGCACGGGCAGTTTCCCAATGAGGTTCACGGCGCCATCAGCTCGATGAACAGGCTTTGTGTGAAATATAACAGAGTCTAGAACTGCTTTTAGTGTCCTTGTGGTCTAGCCGGTAAGCGTTCCCTAGTCACACCCAGTAGGTCGAGGGTTCGATTCCTTGCTGGTGAGGTCGTTGATTGTATGTTCAAAGTCCGCGTGTTAAATGGACTAAAAATGAAATATATATATATATATATATATATATTATACATATGTATATACATACACATATACAGTCATGCGCCGGTTTACATCCGACCGAACAACGTCCGATCGCATATACGTCCGTGCCAGCCCCCCCCGCCCCCGCAAAATCACATTATGTAATGTAAATTATTTGAACCAGTCATATGAGGAAGTTAACGTAGCGGAGGATCTAATTTTCACACACACACACACACACACACACGTAAAGTAACATATTTTTGCCAACCCTCGAAAAAATATATTCACAGTTTCCCAATTCATTCCGATCGACACATTTGTCCCCCCCAAACACTCACTGACAGACTCTTTCATTCTGAAGTTGACAAACACACGCCCTGACATTTGAGCTGACCACAGGCTACAATGCTTTTCCACTTGATTCCCGCCGACGCGTTACTATTATCGACAAATATACACTGACAGGTTATCTCAGGTTGGAACTGACACACACACACACACACACACACACGAAATAAATCTCAATTGACAGTAACTTTCCCCACCTGACAATAATCTTTACTTGTACCAACACACATACACACGAGCTCTCTCTCTCTCTCTCTCTCTCTCTCTCTCTCTCTCTCAGCCAGCCAACCCTCACACACACACACACAATCCCTCCCTTCTCATCATCCCCTCTCCCACATCACCCCTCCTACACCCGCCCCCCACCACTTCCCTCCTCTCCCTCTCCCCCACCAAACATTCCCTGCCATCACTCTTCCTCGCCAATCGAGCGCTGCAGGACCAAATAAAGTTGGTTTTATTGGACTGCTACAACCCTTTGCGGAAGCTGTGAAGTTATTTACTAAAGAGCAAACAGTACCTGTAAAATCTAATTTTCTTCCATATTATGCTTCACCTGTTTTTAGTTTGTTTACTGCATTAATTGTGTGGTTAGTAATTCCTTATGAAGTTGGAATAATAAATTTAAATATAGGAGTACTTTTTTTCTTGTGCTGTTTAAGATTAGGTGTTTATTCAACTATAAGAGCTGGTTGAGCTTCTAACTGTAAATACTCTTTGTTAGGAAGGCTCCGTGCCGTTGCTCAGACTATTTCTTATGAAGTTAGTCTTGCTTTAATTTTGCTTTCTTTTATTTTTTTAGTTGGTGGTTTTAGTTTAGAACTTTTTAATTTATACCAAGAAAGTGTATGATTTTTGTGGGTTACATTGCCGTTAGCTTTAATTTGATTTGCTTCTTGTTTAGCTGAGACAAACCGAACTCCCTTTGATTTTGCGGAAGGCGAATCAGAGTTAGTGTCTGGATTTAATACTGAGTACAGAAGAGGTGGTTTTGCTTTAATTTTTATAGCTGAGTATGCCAGAATTTTGTTCATAAGAGCACTATTCGCATTATTATTTTTAGGTGGGGGTCCTTCTAGTCCTGTTTTTTATGCAAAGTTGGTAGGGGTAAGATTTGCGTTTATTTGAGTTCGAGGAACTCTTCCTCGTCTTCGTTACGATAAATTAATAGGATTAGCTTGAAAAAGATTTTTACCAGTTTCTCTTAATTATTTAATTTTTTTCATGGGGATAAAAATACTATGTTATTGTTTTATAATTTAGTTTATAACTAATTTAGTATATTGAAAACGGAATGACAGTTAAGACGTTTTAGTGTCCTAATTGATGTTTTCAAAACATCTGTTTTAAATAAACTAAACTATCAATCGAGCAGTTTATCTCACAATAAGAGTGAAAGAGGATTGACAATGTAATAAAGGAAATACACTACTGTCAGGATTTGCCCTGTAATAACAAAAGGGTCTTCGACAGGTCGAGCTCCAATTCAGGTTAGTAGAATAACGATTGCAATTAAAGACCAAAATAAAATTTGATTTAAGGGATAAAAAGTTAGTCTTCGGAATTTAGAATTATGGGTAAAAGGCAAAATTATTAAAATTGCAATTGATATAGCTAGGGCGATTACTCCTCCTAATTTGTTTGGAATTGACCGCAAGATAGCGTATGCAAATAAGAAATATCATTCAGGTTGAATGTGTGCTGGCGTAACTAATGGGTTAGCTGGCACAAAGTTGTCAGGATCTCCAAGGTGGTAGGGATTTAGAAGAGTTAATAAAATTAATACGGTCAATATAACTATAAACCCAACAACATCTTTAAAAGTAAAATAAGGATGAAATGGAACTTTATCAATATGTCTTGCAATTCCAAGTGGGTTGTTAGCTCCAGTTTGATGAATAAACAAGATATGGATAAGAGTTGCTGCCGCTACTAAGAATGGCAATAAAAAATGAATTGTAAAAAATCGAGTCAGCGTTGCATTATCAACTGTAAATCCACCCCAAATTCATTGTACAAGTTCAGTTCCAATATAAGGGATAGCAGAAAAAAGGTTAGTAATAACTGTTGCACCCCAGAAAGATATTTGACCCCAAGGCAAAACATAACCTAGAAAAGCTGTTGCTATAACTATGAATTAATTAACAACTCCTACTATTCAAGCATGAAAAAATAAGTAGGATCCATAATATATACCACGTCCAATATGTAAGTAAAGGCAAATAAAGAAAAAAGAAGCCCCATTAGCATGAAGTGTACGAAGAAGTCATCCGTAATTCACATCTCGACAAATATGGGCAACACTAGAGAAAGCTAAATCAATATGAGCCGTATAGTGTATCGCAAGAAAAAGACCAGTAACAATTTGGACAACTAAGCACAAGCCTAATAAAGATCCAAAGTTTCAGAATGTTGAGATATTTCTTGGAATAGGTATATCTACTAAAGCTCCGTTAGCAATTTTAAAAAGGGGATGGCTTTTGCGAATAGGTGTCGTCATTAATAGGATAATCGAAGTGGTCTTGAATAAAGATTAACAATTTTTACAATAACAATAAGAGTTAATAAAAGATAAAGGACTATAAATAAAGTAAAAGATATTGTTGGTGGCCTATAAATAGTTCTTACTAGGGTAGAAGTAGTATCAAGTGAAAACATATCTGAAGAAATCGCTGATCTAATAATAGAAATATCAGGGGTGATATAAAGAGGTTCTTTTAGTATTATAAAAACTGTCAAAAATAAAGAAAATCTTGAAATAACTATTAAAGCTGTAGCTGAGAATTTGAATGGCTCATTAGAAGCAAGTGAGGCAACATAAATAAATAACACTAATATAGCCCCCAAAAAATAAGAAAGAGAATGTATGAGAATCAAAAAGAGTTGTTGTTTAACCCTGCAGCAAGTGAAATCATAACAGTTTGTATCAATAATGTGAGGCCTCTAGATAAAGGATGAATAAGACGTGTGAAGAGTAATGAAGTTGCAAAAATAAGAGGAAGAATAAAAAATAAGATTTCAGAGAGTAGTTTAATAAAATATTAGTTTTGGGAATTAAAGATAAAAGTTTACTTTTTTCTCTGAAGTTTTAAGAAAATAAATTTCATTTTTGGTTTACAAGAACCAAAGTTTTGGTTTAAACTATTAAAACTAATGTCAATTCTTAGATTAATATTTATTTTCGTTCCTCTTGTCGTTGTTTGCTGTGGGTTATGAAATTTTGTTTCTAACCGAAAACATTTACTTAGAGTTCTTCTTAGTTTAGAATTTATTATATTAGGTATTTTTTGAGTCATGGTAATTTGTTTAGCTAAAGTAGGAATCGAAGCCTATTTTACTTTATTTTTTTTTACTATGGCAGCTTGTGAGGGTGCTTTGGGTCTTTCTTTATTGATTTCTATTGTGCGGACTCACGGAAACGATTGCTTTAGAAGTTTTAGAACACTACAATGTTAAAGTTCACTTTTATAAATATTTTAGTGATTGCGTTTGTTAAAGAGTGGTGGTTCTGTAGGGGTATCGAGATATTAAAGTTGTCTAGCACTCAGGATGGAAGGAAACTCTAATGTGGTTTTCTTGTATAATATATAAGTTATATGATAGACAGTCTGGTGCTGGAGGTGCTGTGTGGTGAGGGGCTGCTTGGTAGAGACGTGCGGTGAGTAGCTTGTCGAAGGAGGTATGTGTGCAGGAGCTCCGTTAGAGAAGATGTTGCCTGTTGCTGGCCTCCTGGTTGAATGAAATGTTAACAGTGTGGAGCTTGCTGGAGGAGATGTTGCTTGTTCAAGAAGATTGGTCAGAATGCATCTCAATGGAGAGACAGAGCTTATATACACCCAGCAGCGGCTATGAGTCATGGTGGAAAAACCCGAGAAGTAGCCGGTGACTAGTTCCGTTGCTAGGATACGGCGGGCAATGGAATGCGGATACGCTTGGTTGCTAGGGAAGGCGGTAACAGGTGGTGCGTGGCAGCTTGTAGGGGAGACGTCCACTACAGTTCATTCAAATTTCTTTATTTTTGATGTGTTTTATTTTTAGGTGTTTTTCGGGGCATGACTTTTCTGTTTCAGGGTTTGGATTAAGATTAGGTTCTGACCATCTAGGTTTTATTTTAATTATGCTAAGAATATGAATTATGGCTTTAGTTGTTTGTGCAAGCCAAAGAATAAAAAAACAAATAACTCTCCTAGGGGGTTTTTAGTTGTAAATTTACTATTGCTGTTAGCATTGCTTTTAACGTTTTCAGCAACAGATTACACAGGACAACAAATTTTTTATAATTCCCAGTTGCATGAGATTTCTTTACTGTTTCTTACCATTTTTGATCTGCTGATTTCATATTTGAAACCAGTTTTGTTCTGCATGCTCCAGTTTTCATGTAATTTGAGGTTTTACATTCTAGCCGTTTGCGGTCAAATTAATTAATTACACGATTATGGTATCAATAGGGAGATATAATTTTGTCTGTTTTTTCTTTCAGATTTGGTCATGGCTACAAAGAGAAATCAATGTGTGAACAAACCTGATGCCTTCTGTTATATTTGTGGATACTTCACGCTTATTCGTCAGAGGCGCAATATAACATCGATTGTGAGGCGCGGCTATAAAGCGTACTTCGGACTTACTCTTGGCGACCAAGACAAAAAACGGGCTCCACATGCTGTGTGTCATAACTGCGAAGAAATGCTGCGTGACTGGACAAAAGGAAAACGTAAGGGCTTACCGTTCGGAATTCCCATGACCTGGCGAGAACCGAAGGACCACACAACTGACTGCTATTTTTGTCTGATCAATACGAAGGGTGTTGGCAAGAAAAACAGACATAAAATATCGTATCCTAGTATCCCTTCAGCAATTCGACCTACTTTGCACTCTGATGAGCTACCAGTTCCAGTTTTTAATGGGTTGTCTCCAGCTGAAGAGGAGGGAAGCGACAAAGACCAAGAGAGTGAACATGAAACTCAAGAAATACTTGCAGATTCCGACGATTCTTCTGATGGTACACCAGAGACATCAACCCCTCAGAAGTTTAGTCAGCCAGAGCTGAATGACCTTGTGCGTGATTTGGGTCTCTCCAAAAATGCAGCAGAAGTTCTAGCTTCTAGGTTGCAAGAAAAGGCTCTACTGAACCAGACCACAAAAGTTTCAGACTTCAGAAAGCGGGAACAGGATTTTGTGCCATTCTTTACAGAGGAGAATAAGTTTGTTTACTGTCATAATATCCCGGGTCTTCTCCAGGAATTAGGGATTCCATTGTATAGTCCAAATGACTGGCGATTATTTCTAGATAGTTGTAAGCGTAGCCTGAAGTGTGTGCTACTACATAATGGTAATGTCTATGCAGCTGTTCCAGTGGGTCATTCTGTGTGCTTACGAGAGGAGTATAATGACATTAAAACTGTGATTCACCTGCTAAAATACCATGAGCACAACTGGACAATTTGTGTTGACCTCAAAATGGTGAACTTCCTTCTTGGCCAACAAAGAGGATTTACAAAGTATCCCTGCTTTCTTTGCATGTGGAACAGCCGAGCTAGAGACAGGCATTGGAACCTGAAGGAGTGGCCCTTACGTGAGACTCTGGAAGCTGGTATGCCAAACATTGTCAATGATCCAATCGTCAGTCGAGAAAAGATCATATTTCCTCCTCTCCATATCAAGCTGGGCCTGATGAAACAGTTTGTCAGAGCATTAAATACTGATGGTGAATGCTTCCAACACATAGTCTCTGCTCACCCTGCTTTGTCATTTGAGAAGATAAAGGCAGGTGTGTTTGATGGACCACAAATTCGTGCACTTGTACGTGATCAAGACTTTGTCAGAAAGATGGACGACAAGGAAAGGGGTGCATGGCTTTCATTTGTGGCGGTAATGGAAAACTTTCTTGGTAATAAAAAGGCTGACAACTATGAAACCCTTGTAGCAACCATGTTGTCAGCCTTTCATGACCTTGGATGCAATATGAGTGTCAAACTCCATTTCCTATATAGTCATCTTGATAGATTCCCTGAGAACCTAGGGGCAGTAAGTGACGAGCAAGGCGAGCGGTTTCATCAGGATCTCAAGACCATGGAAGACCGCTACCAAGGGAGATGGGACAAACATATGATGGCAGACTACTGCTGGAGCATTAAACGAGAGTGCCCTGAGACATTTCACAAACGCAAGAGCTTCAAGCGCAAATTCCTACCTGGCTAAAATGTGATTGGGCTTTGTCTCCTCATAGTAACAAATTTCTTACCTAACAATGAGTTTTATACAAATTTCAACCTTTGTTTTAGATGGAACATGTTTCAAATTGTGTTGTTGAATAAATTTAGAATATGTAATATTTTATTGTTTATTACCCAGCTAATTTAATGACAGTTTAATGACATATTTTTCAAGATAGACGACGAGGTCAATAAGACGAAGACGAAATTTTGAAATTTCAAAATACCTTAATTGCAAAAAAACTAGAGCTTACAGAAAGAAACTAACTTCAGATATGAGATCAGCACACCCAAATTAGGTAGAATCAAGTGTTTATAGCAATGCAACAAAAACTTTGTTGACCAGTGTTATCTTTTGTTTTATATTAGGTTTGAAAGATCTTTAATTCCTACTTTAATTTTAATTTTAGGCTGGGGCTACCAACCCGAGCGAATTCAGGCTGGTCTATATGTTATTTTATATATTGTTTGCTTCTTTACCTTTGCTTGTTTCTTTATTAAGATTTTACAACTTGGGTGGTAGATTAACGATAGGTTTAGTTCCATGCGCTGAAAGATCTAATTTTATTACTTTTATGTGGTATTTTTGTACAATTTTTGCTTTTGTAGTAAAACTTCCTATATATCTAGTTCATTTATGACTTCCCAAGGCTCATGTTGAAGCTCCTGTAGCAGGGTCTATAATTTTGGCTGGTGTTTTATTAAAATTAGGTGGTTATGGTTTGATTCGAGTTCTCTTTTTATTTCCTGAAGTAAACAAAATATTTTCTTGATTTTGAGTTCGTGTTAGAATTTTAGGTGGGGTAATTGTAAGATTTATATGTCTACGTCAAGTAGACATTAAGTCATTGATTGCTTATTCTTCAGTAGCCCATATAGGCTTAGTGTTGAGAGGATTAGTGGTTTTTGGTTGATGAGGTCAAATTGGAGCTGTAGTAATTATGGTAGGGCATGGGTTATGTTCTTCTGGGCTTTTTTGTCTTGCTAACATAATCTACGAGCGTTTAGGAAGTCGAAGATTATTGGTGAATAAAGGTTTATTAAATTTTACTCCTAGGCTGGGATTGTGGTGATTTTTATTAAGAATTGGTAGCATAACAGCTCCTCCTACAATTAATTTATTAGGAGAAATTAGGCTGATTTTAAGTGTAGTAAGGTGAAGAAAACTTAGCATGTTCGGGATTGGTTTACTGTCTTTTTTTAGAGCTGCATATACTTTATACATATATTCAATAAGACAGCATGGGTTGTTTTTTAATTCATTGTTTTCTTGTTGTTCGGGAAAAGCTTCTGAATACTTAGTTTTAATATTGCATTGATTGCCTTTAAATGTTCTTATTGTAAAAACGGCTATAATTTTACCAAGATTTGAGTTTAAATAGTTTAATAAAAACGTTGGTTTGTGGTGCCGAAATTATAAGTTATTTATTTTAAACCGTGATTTGATATATTACTATACATTTAACTAGGTTGGTGTTTTTATGCAGAAGAGCTTTTAGTTGCATTTTGTTGTCTCTCATAAGTTTGTATTATAATAGTGTGACAATAATTGAATGGGAATTATAACTTTAAATTCTTCTTCAGTCGTAATGACTTTAATTTTTGATTGAATTTCTTTTATATTTTTAGGATTTGTACTTTTTATTTCCTCAATAGTGTTATTCTACAGAGGTGATTATATAGAAGGAGATACAAGATTTAATCGCTTCATATATTTAGTTCTTGCTTTTGTGCTGTCTATAGGTGCTTTAATTGTAAGGCCAAATATAATTAGAATCTTGTTAGGTTGGGACGGGCTTGGTTTAGTATCATATGCATTAGTTATTTTTTACCAAAATGAAAAGTCTGCAAATGCGGGAATACTAACAGTTTTGTCTAATGGGGTTGGTGATGTTGCTATTCTCCTTAGAATTTCTTTGATACTTATAGCAGGGGGTTGAAATTTTATTTTGTACAGAAGATATGTAAGGGATTCTAACTTATTATTAATAAAGTGTTTAGTTGTCTTAGCAGCTATAACAAAAAGGGCACAAATTCCTTTTTCTGCTTGACTTCCAGCTGCCATGGCAGCTCCTACTCCAGTATCCGCTTTAGTTCATTCTTCCACTCTAGTTACGGCGGGTGTCTACTTATTAATTCGGTTTAGCCCAGCTTTAATAGGATCAGAAGCCCAGTCTGTTTTATTAATTATTTCTTGTCTAACAATATTTATAGCAGGGTTATGGGCTAATTTTGAGTATGATTTAAAAAGATCATTGCTTTATCAACATTAAGTCAACTTGGTGTTATATTAAGGATTTTAGCTCTTGGTTTTGCTGATTTAGCTTTTTTCCATTTGTTAGCTCATGCTTTGTTCAAGGCACTCTTATTTATATGTGCTGGAGTAGTTATTCATGCTGTAAAAGAATATCAAGATATTCGTTGTATGGGGAGATTAGTTTTCAGAATACCTTTAACTAGAACTTGTATAAATTTGGCTAATTTAGCTTTATGTGGAATACCATTTTTGGCAGGATTTTATTCTAAAGATTTAATTTTAGAGGTGACTTTTATAAGAAATATTAATTTATTGGCTTTCATTTTATATGCTTTGTCAGTTCACCAATATTAAACTCTAAATTACTCTCTTTATCTTAGGTATTGTCGGGGCCCGAGCGATACATGGCTCTTCCTCTCCCTCCTCTTCTTCCCCATCCCTCCTTCCTCTTCCCTTCCCCCAACCATTCCTATCCTCTCTACCCTTCCCCCTTCCCCCCATTTCCTCTGGCGCACTGGGAGTGATGATGCACTTGTTGCAATATGCTATTATGGGGTTCACATTGTTCACGATACAGCTGATGTTTAAGTTTCAAGAAGACAACAGAGAAGATGATGTCCAAATGCTTTACCCAAGATAATAAGAATCCTGAATTACCACACAATATTTTTTCACGGAATTAAGTTGACAAAAAGCGTCCTATATATACCTGGTTCATGATAACACACCTGGGGAGGGAAGTACAGGTGAGATGTTGTTGTTGTTTTGGTTATTAAAGTGTGTGTTTTTTTTACCTCGTCTACCCTTATGCTTCTCTCTCTCTTTCACCTTCTCCCACATGCAGTCCCTCTCCTCTCACTCCCCTCTCCTCCATACCCCCCTCCCCATGCCAAAACCATCACTCTCTCCCTCCCATCCATCCTTCTCCCATCCTTACCCACACCACAAGTCCTATTTGATGATCATTCATGTACACACACACACACAAACACGCAAACACAGCTAGGATGATCACTGTTACAACCTCACCCCACGCTCATACAGTAATTATTCCCTTGACATTTACCTGAGGTCCAATGATCACATAACAATTACTGTGATCAAGAGGCGTAATGTCCTGTCACCTTCTGTGGCTGTCTGGCGGTGTTTACTATCTGGCCTCGACGTTCTGGGCCAGTGTGTATTGTAGCCTGGGTTATACATTGGTGCTATGGGTTATACATTGGTGCTAGAGGAGAGTAATACATTGGTGCTACGGGTTATACATTGGTGCTAGATGAGAGTAATACATTGGTGCTACGGGTTATACATTGGTGCTAGAGGAGAGTAATACATTGGTACTACGGGTTATACATTGGTGCTAGAGGAGAGTAATACATTGGTGCTACGGTATTCATTGGTGCTAGAGGAGAGTAATACATTGGTGCCACGGGTTATACATTGGTGCTAGAGGAGGGTAATACATTGGTACTAAGGGTTATACATTGGTGCTAGAGGAGAGTAATACATTGGTACTAAGGGTTATACATTGGTGTTACGGTTATACGTTGGTGCTACGGGTTATACATTGGTGCTTAGGGTTATACATTGGTGCTAAGGGTTATACATTGGTGCTAAAGGAAAGTAATACATTGGTGCTACGGGTTATACATTTGTGCTAAGGGTTATACATTGGTGCTAAGGGTTATACATTGGTGCTAAAGGTTATACATTGGTGCTAAGGGTTATACATTGCTTGGAGTTATACATTGTTTCTACGGGGTTTATACACTGGACTATAAAGTTATCAATGATTTAGGAATTAATTAATTAATTTAACTGTTTGGATGAGAATGAACGAGTTATATTTATTGGTTTATGAGTAATTATTATTTTCATTTTCGGAAAGAATGACCAAGAATCATTATACATTACAGGTAGAAGTTATTTCCCATACTGTTTAGAGTTTTTCTCTCTCTCTCATTAACGTATCAAATAATAATAATGAAGTGTAATTTGGAGACGTTCCATGACCTTTACAGCCAGGTAATTAGGTTGAAAATGTTAGGCTCCAGTTGTTCGACTCTCATTAAAGTTGGTGTCTCGTCAACTCCCTTTAAATGCCTCTAAAATCGACATTAAATGGTCTTTTTCTGAGGTCATATCGAGTTTAAGTAGTTCCGGAATGAGGACAATCTCCAGATATTTTTTAACAAGCATAGTAGCAATTGCGTTTGGTTATTGGTTCCAAAAACTGGCGCTTGAGCTGAGGTTGGGGGAAACACAATGCAATAGTCTGGGGACGTATTTATTGTCGGCCTCATTCGTTCCAAATCACAATTTACCATTAACACACGGATGGCTGGCGGCGGCTGCTTCACATGGGTTCCAATAAGCAATAACTTAAGTTTCTTTGTGGGTGAGGCCGTCCATTACCGCCCAACGAGACTGCAAGTGACTCTAAGATCAAGTATATTGTCGGTGATGTAATTTAGACAGTGTTATGACGTGTCTGGTGTGGGCCCCGACCTGAGGAACGAGGCTAGTTAAAAGCTGTTTATACTAATGCTTGGGTAATGGGAATTAGTCTAATGTGTTGTTACTCTTACCTGTAATTAAGATAAAACGAACATTTGTATTAGTGTTTCGTATCTTTTTCTCTTTCTCACGTGGAGCAATACGCACACACTCACTCACACACACACACACACACACACACACACACACATCACTCCAACACACCATTCTACTAGTTCGTTAAGTCCTTCCCACATATTTAAACAATCAACAAAAAATAAACAAACAAACAATCCCAATACTCTGTCAACATTGAGTATTTGATGGGTTCACAAAGGGAATTACGCCTCGCTAACTCTTATTAAATCGTCAGGAGTTGGTTTATAATCGGTTCTGGTGTAAGGGGGTTTTGAGCCGAGGTAAAAGGTATCATAAATCAATAGTGCAATACAACAAAATTACCGTTGTTCTTCCAGGATTGATTGATAGGTTGGTCCAGAATTGTTTGGACCACTTTGTAAATCTAGCTTGAACATGTTATTAGGTTGCCAGACCACCGGCTCCCAAGACAAACATTATATGGCAAGCTCTCACATGGAAACCGCTCGGAAGGAGGACAGAAAAAGAGATATAAGGACCACTCTAAAACTCTTCTCAAGTGCTGTAATATAAAACCAAATTCACTGGAGTAACTAGCCTCAGACCGTTCCTTATGGCGCTCAACATGCCATAGAGGAGCGGAAACACTTGAGACCTCACTGAACCAAAAGAGAGCTACTAAACGAGCCCAGCGACATCAGAGGTCTCAGGGAATAATTCCTCTCAATAGACAATATCCGCGTCACGTATGCAACAAAATCTGCGCCTCCAGAATTGGACTCCATAGTCATCTACGGAGGAATCAGAGGAATAGCACATAATTTATCAATCATTTCATCTAGAGCAACGTCGTCGTCGACTTTGAAGGACTGCTATAAGTAAGTGGTGTAGTGGTGATGGTGTGGTGATGGTTCCTGCTCCTGCTTGGAGTAGTGGTGATGGTGATGTGTGGTGATGGTTCCTGCTTCGTGTAGTGGTGATAGTGATGTGTGGTGATGGTTCCTGCTACTGCTTGGTGTAGTGGTGATGGTGATGGTGTGGCGATGGTTCCTGCTACTGCTTGGTGTAGTGGTGATGGTATGGTGATGGTTCCTGCTACTGCTTGGTGTAGTGGTGATGGTGATGGTGTGGCGATGGTTCCTGCTACTGCTTGGTGTAGTGGTGATGGTATGGTGATGGTTCCTGCTCCTGCTTGGTGTAGTGGTGATGGTGATAGTTTGGTGATGGTTCCTACTCCTGCCTGGTGTAGTGGTGATGGTGATGTTTGGAGATGGTTCTGCAGACCTTACCTAACCTAACCAGTCTGTCTGTGTGTCCATCTGTCTGTCCAACTACCTGTCTAACTGTTAGTCCATCTATCTGTCTGTCTCATAGTAACAACTTCCCCGAATTAATTAAAACTTTACTGTTGAAAGTTACGTTAGCGGGAGGTCCGTTAAATAATGTTCAATTACCTTTAAGATAAATTGGTGTGTCTTATTGTTTTTATATACACATGAGTGTTTATGTACAACCATTCATGTAGGTATGTAAGTATATGAGTTGAGCGTTTATTCTAGTGTGTGTGTTTGACTTGCCAGGTTACACACTACACTACTTCAAAGGCTCCACCTGACAGTTCATTTAAGTTTGTTAGTATTTGACAGAAGGCGCAGCATAACTCTTTCCGGGGAGTGACTCTCTCTCTCTCTCTCTCTCTCTCTCTCTCTCTCTCTCTCTCTCTACACAGTTCATAGCATCACCATACATCATCACTATAGTTCACATTATAACTACACAGTTCATAGTATCACTACACATCATTACTACACAGTTCATAGCATCACTATACATCATCACTATAGTTTATATCATAACTACACAGTTCATAGCATCACCATACATCATCACTATAGTTTACATCATAACTACACAGTTCATAGCATCACTATACATCATCACTATAGTTTATATCATAACTACACAGTTCATAGCATCACCATACATCATCACTATAGTTTACATCATAACTACACAGTTCATAGCATCACTATACATCATCACTATAGTTTATATCATAACTACACAGTTCATAGCATCACCATACATCATCACTATAGTTTACATCATAACTACACAGTTCATAGTATCACTACACATCATCACTACACAGTTCATAGCATCACTACACGTCATCACTACACAGTTCATAGCATCACTACACATCATGATTACACAGTTCATAGCATCACTATACATCATCACTATAGATCATATCATAACTACACAGTTCATAGTATCACTACACATCATGATTACACAGTTCATAGCATCACCATACATCATCACTATAGTTCACATTATAACTACACAGTTCATAGTATCACTACACATCATTACTACACAGTTCATAGCATCACTATACATCATCACTATAGATCATATCATAACTACACAGTTCATAGTATCACTACACATCATCACTACACAGTTCATAGTTTCACTACACATCATCACTACACAGTTCATAGCATCACTACACGTCATCACTGTAGTTTACATCATCACTCAGCTCTGTAGTAGCAGGTAACCTCTTACTACATTCTTTCACAAGTGCCTGAGGAGCCTTGGGCTCCTGGGGTGCCTTTATTATATATACAGTATATATAAAACATTTTCTTTTCAATAAAATCAAATACTGTATTAGAAGGTAAAAAACTTAGTAATTTTCTTTTCAAAATGTGTGATCAGTACAAAAGATTTTTACAAGAAACTACGAGTAATCTCCGAGGCATAGACGCCGAGTTAGCCGAGGCTTACACCACTTTAAGTGGTGTAAGGGTTGTGGGCTACAGCGTCTCCCTTGAAATTCCCCCAAACACAAACGTAAACTTTGTGTTGGATAAAATTGCAGATCTGGAAGACCTCCGTTCCAACAACACGACCGTCCTACAAGGATGCTCGTACCTACGGGAAGAGGTAAAAAAACTGGAGAAGATTCCATATAAGGGGATAATGTTTTATTATTCCGCCTTGACCGGAAAACAAACTAAGAACGGGTATGTCAAATTTGAATACGTGGTGAATCCACGATTGGCGCTGCAGGAATTCAAAATTTGTTTCAAAAAGGAAAGTTTCGATAGAGAAACTATTTGCTTAATGCATTACTTTATTACCGACTCAGTGAAGCTGCTCACCTCTCACCCGTCCCCCTGCACCACAACAAGTGAGAGTCCCCAGGTGACCACCGAAGGGGACACTCCCGAGGAGGTGGTCACCGACAGTGACACTCCCCTGGAGGTGGTCACCGACAGTGACACTTCCCAGGAGGTGGTCACCGACAGTGACACTCCCCAGGAAGAGGTCAAAATGGGAAAATACAACAAAGGTTTTTTCCTGGCAGCTGCTAGCAAACTCCGTAGCGTGGTCGACGAGTTAGCCGAGGCTTACACAAAGTTAAATGATGTAAGGGTTGTGGGCTACAGCGTCTCCCTTGAAATTCCCCCCTACACAAACGTAAACTTTGTGTTGGATAAAATTGCAGATCTGGAAGACCTCCGTTACCACAACATGACCGTAGTACAAGGATGCTCGTACCTACGGTACTAGGTAAAAAACCTGAGAATCTTACCAGACAAGGGGATAATGTTCTATTATTCCGCCAAGTGCGGAAGACAAACTAAGGAGGGGTACTACAGATATGGATATGTGGTGTATCCTCCAGTGGTGTTGAAGAAATTCAAATTAGACTTTCAAAAAGAATGCTTCAACACAGAAACTATTTGCGTGATGCTAGATAATGCTATTAAATCATAGCAGCTGATCAACGAAGGCCTTGCCTCCTTCACCACAACAAGTGACAGTCCCCAAGTGGTCACCGACAGTGACGCTCCCCAGGAGGTAGTCACCGACAGTGACGCTATCCAGGAGGTGGTCACAGACAGGGGCACCCCCATGGAGGTGGTCAGCGACAGTGACACTCCCGAGGAGGTGGTCACCGACGGTGACATTCCAGAGGAGGTGGTCACCGACAGTGACACTTCCCAGGAGGTGGTCACCGACAGTGACACTCCCCTGGAGGTGGTCACCGAGGAGGACACTCCCTTGGAGGTGGTCACCGACAGTGAAAACCTCCAGAATGTGGTCACCGACAGTGACACTCCCCAGGAAGAGGTCAAAATGGGAAAATACAACAAAGGTTTTTTCCTGGCAGCTGCTAGCAAACTCCGTAGCGTGGTCGACGAGTTAGCCGAGGCTTACACAAAGTTAAATGATGTAAGGGTTGTGGGCTACAGCGTCTCCCTTGAAATTCCCCCCTACACAAACGTAAACTTTGTGTTGGATAAAATTGCAGATCTGGAAGACCTCCGTTACCACAACATGACCGTAGTACAAGGATGCTCGTACCTACGGTACTAGGTAAAAAACCTGAGAATCTTACCAGACAAGGGGATAATGTTCTATTATTCCGCCAAGTGCGGAAGACAAACTAAGGAGGGGTACTACAGATATGGATATGTGGTGTATCCTCCAGTGGTGTTGAAGAAATTCAAATTAGACTTTCAAAAAGAATGCTTCAACACAGAAACTATTTGCGTGATGCTAGATAATGCTATTAAATCATAGCAGCTGATCAACGAAGGCCTTGCCTCCTTCACCACAACAAGTGACAGTCCCCAAGTGGTCACCGACAGTGACGCTCCCCAGGAGGTAGTCACCGACAGTGACGCTATCCAGGAGGTGGTCACAGACAGGGGCACCCCCATGGAGGTGGTCACCGACAGTGACACTCCCCAGGAGGTGGTCACCGACGGTGACATTCCAGAGGAGGTGGTCACCGACAGTGATACTCCCCAGGAGGTGGTCACCGACAGTGACACTCCCCAGGAAGTGGTCAAAATGAGAAAATACGACAAAAGTTTTTTCCTGGCATCTGCTAGCAAACTCCGTAGCGCGGTCGACGAGTTAGCTGAGGCTTACACAAATTTAAGTGGTGTAAGGGTTGTGGGCTACAGCGTCTCCCTTGAAATTCCCGCCAACACAAACCGAAACTTTGTGTTGGATAAAATTGCAGATCTGGAAGACCTCCGTTACCACAACATGACCGTAGTACAAGGATGCGCGTACCTACGGGAAGAGGTAAAAAAACTGAGAAATATCCCAGACAATGGGATATTTTTCTATTATTCCGCCAAGTGTGGAAGACAAACTAAGGAGGGGTACGCCAGATTTAAATATGTGGTGCATCCTCCAGTGTTGTTGAGGAGATTCAAAATAGCCTATCAAAAAGAATGCTTCAATACAGAAACTATTTGCATAATGCAAGATAATGCAAAGATAGTTTGGGGGGTCATCAACCAATGTGTTGATTCCTTCTCCTCAACAAGTGACAGTCCCCAAATGGTTACCGAAGCCGGCGGTCCCCAGGTGGCCACCGAAGAGGAGAGTCCCAAGGTGGCCACAGAACAGGAGAGTCTCCAGGTCGTCACCGAAGGGGAGAAAACCCAAATGGTCACCGAAGCCAGCGGTCCCCAGGTGGCCACCGAAGAGGAGAGTCCTCAGGTGGCCACCGAAGGGGACACTCCCCAAGTTGCCCGTAGTGCTGCTGCCCAAAAGCCCAAGGCCAATAGGCCTCCTCACCAGGCCAAGAATACCTTGGTCCCAGGGGCCACAGGTAATCTCAAATCAAAGGCTGAGCACCCAACCAACAGGGTCGCTGAAGCCCGTAAAGCTGCTGCCCAACAGGCCCGGGCCATGGCCAAGGAGCGCCGCCTGAAAACTGCTATGAAACAAAAGTGATTAATAATCCACGTTGTTTTCTTTTTGTTTATGTTTTTGTGAAAACTAAAAATAAAGTATAAATTAATATTATTTGTATTATTACTCCACAAATAACTTATAAAGCATCTCCTGCATACACTTCTTACTGCACTTACTTATATCACATATATACAGAACTGATAATACCTGGGTATAAATAACACTTTAAAATAGCCCAACTCTCATACACAAACATATCACTCACCGGGGTATTCTGTCTTGCTGTCCAAGCATTTTCCTAGTTTATGGCCAACAATACCAGGGATAAGACTTTGTTGCATTTGTGTTTGTGTGTGTGGAGGGGGGGGGGGGTGTACTGCACGGTCACTTGTTATCAATACTTTTAAAGATCACGAGATATACACTACAGTTAGTGTAAAATGAATATGATAAAATACAACGAAATATATATAATAAGAATATTTAATAATAAAATAATTAATTATTATTATTATTATTATATTTATTATTATTATTATTATTATTATATATCACATCTGAGCATTTACGAACGCTAAAATTCTAAATATATTATGCAACAACTCGTACATTATTAATATATTAAGCTTTCAGTCCACATTGACAATAAATTAACAACATTCATTTAAATATGAAAAGACTTTGAAACAAATAATTAAAAAAAAATAAGGGGTAAAATAGTGTGGGGTTCGAGATGTTTGGTTCACACTCAGGATGGGGTGGAGAAAGGAAACTCACATGTGCTCTCTATATACATGTTGTATTGAATGTACAATGCAGCTTGGTGCTGGGAAGGCAGCATGGTTACAAGCGTGATGTAGAGAGAGCTGGTTGGTGAGGATGCTCACAGGAGGACAGCTTGTGGGTCGCCATGCTCGCCAGCGGGAGAGAGGACCGCCAGGCAGACGGAGGAGCGAGGCCCGCCGGGCAGCGGCGTAGGAGATGTTGCTGGTTGTGGCTGTAGGTAGAGAGTGAGCGAGAGAGAGAGGCAGATCACCACGAGGTCAGGTCTTAAATAGCGGGGGTAGGCGTGGCTTAGTAGTTGACCCCCGCTCCGTGGTGTATGGCGGCGCTGGTTGACCTAGGTCACGAGGCATACACTGGGGAATAGGTGGGGTCGGCCAGGCAGCGACAAACAGCGTTTGCAGGGGAGAATTCCACTACAATAGCATTTAAATCAAGGAGATTTAAAGGTCCTTTGATTAAATATTTGAATAAAATTATTAATATAATTATTTTACTAATAAGAAATTATTCAATATAAAATTTTGACGGAAAAGTAATGTGCCAAAGCTTATTAAGTTTATTTGTTGTAATATTGTTTGAGGACTCACCGATCACTGGTTGATGACGTCATGGCTTCACGTCGCAAACACGCACACTCGCCACCACTTATCTGTGTTATTTTACCACTAAATCATTTTAATGTATCACTTTTTCTCACTTTGAACAATTAAAGGTATATATAGTATCACTCTATATTACAAGTACTAAAATTAAATAGGTAACTTCTTATAGAACGTTGCCAGCAATCACTGGAACAAATAAATGGACAACGGCATTGTTTTCGTTTCCTATTACATTCCTTTGCTTCATAATCCACTGAATATCATTTCAAAAATTCCTCTGAAGGTTGTTTCTGTAAATTACTATTCGGGGAAAGTCACACAAGCATAGATTACCGGTAATTCAAGAGCAAATTATTGTCACTATTGGACACTGGTCGACAGACGATAATATAATGGCAGACTGAGCGGCGGTACACCTCTTAGTGCCCGTGAGTTGTGACCGAGTATTAAAACTCCTTGGTTGTGACGTGGAATTTAATTTATATAATTTTAACTATCCGGTCTTTACATAATATCATATATATATATATATATATATATATATATATATATATATATATATATATCTTGATAAAATCACACGGGAAAATGGAAACAACGTGTGATTTTATCAAGATTTATCTTATCCACGTTTTCATTGTGGATTTACATGAAATATATATATATATATATATATATATATATATATATATATATATATATATATATATATATATATTATATGTATATATATATATATTATATATTATTAATTTCTGTAATATTGATTATCGTATAAAATAGAAAAAAAAATTATGATATTGTAGGGGTATCGAGATATTAATGTTGTCTAGCACTCAGGATGGAAGGAAACTCTGATGTGGTTTTCTTGTATAATATAAGTTATATGATAGACAGTCTGGTGCTGGAGATGCCATGTGGTGGGGAGCTGCTCAGTAGAAGACGTTCGGTGAGTTGCGTGTTGAAGGAGGTAGATGTGCAGGAGCTTCGTTAGAGAAGATGTTGCCTGTTGCTGGCCTCCTGGTTGAATGAAATGTTAACAGCGTGGAGCTTGCTGGAGATGTTGCTTGTTCAGGAAAATGGGCAGAATGAGAGTTGGTTGGTGAGGAAGCTCAGGGAAGGACAGCTGGTGGGTCGCCATGCTCGCTGGCGGGAGCGAGGACGGCCAGGCAGGAGAGGAGAAGCGAAGGGAGCCAGGCAGGCGGAGGAGGAGGTGTTGCTTGTTCAAGAAGAATGGTCAGAATGAATTTCAATGGAGAGACAGAGCTTATATACCCAGCAGCAGCCGCCATGAGTCATGTTGGGAAAACCCGAGAAGTCGCCGGTGAATAGTTTCGTTGCTAAGATACGGTAACATCTGGTTGGTTGCTAGGGAAGGCGGCACATTGGAATGAGATACGCAGTTTGTAGGGGAGACGTCCACTACATTACTCCCCCTTCCCTCCAGGCGGTGTAGGAGACTTGTTGTTTGTAGAGTTGCTTAGCACATGTGAGGCAGACCGGGCAGTGCTTACCTCATGTGAGACAACGGCGATGGTGTGATGAGCCGATCGCTGGAATACAACTGTCTAGATACACACTATCTGTGGGAGAAGGGAGAAAAAGGGTGTGTGGAGGCGATGGATGTTGTGTGCTTCCCTCACGACAGGTACAGGGTCGTCAGATGCGCCTGCTGGGGTGTGTGTGGGCCTGGGTCAGGAGCAAGGGCTGCGTCAGCAGAAGCGGATTAGGGCTCGTGACAGCAGCTGGGTCCACGACAGCAGCAGGGTGCAGGACATTAGCAGGGAGTACCTGAGGGAGAAAAGAGGGTGTGTGTGGGTCTGGGTCAGGAACAGAGGCCGCGTCAGGGGTTATTGCTGGGCCGGGGTCGGCGTCTGAGGCAGGACGGGTGTGCTGGGGTCGTCAGAATGTGGTGCGTGGGGCAGGAAGAGGAGCCGGTGTCTGCTTGAAGACTGGGAGCGTGATCAGTGTCTCCTCCATCCTGTGTGAGTGCTTATCTCCGGGAGTCACCATTGTAGGGGTATCGAGATATTAATGTTGTCTAGCACTCAGGATGGAAGGAAACTTTAAGGTGGTTTTCTTGTATAATATAAGTTATATGATAGACAGTCTGGTGCTGGAGGTGCCGTGTGGTGAGGAGCTGGTCAATAGAGACGTTCCGTGAGTAGCTTGTTGAAGGAGGTAGATGTGCAGGAGCTTCGTTAGAGAAGATGTTGCCTGTTGCTGGCCTCCTGGTTGAATGAATGCTGGACAGCTAGGAGCTTGCTGGAGGAGGTGTTGCGTGTTCAGGAAGATGGGCCAGAATGAGAGTTGGTTGGTGAGGAAGCTCAGGGAAGGACAGCTGGTGGGTCGCCATGCTCGCTGGCTGGAGCGAGGACCGCCAGGCAGGCGGAGGAGACGCAAGGGCTGCCAGGCAGCGGCGGAGGAGGAGGTGTTGCTGGTTCAAGATGAATGGTCAGAATGAATCTCGTACGAGTACGATGTCTTTAGTTAAGAGGTGAAAGAAGATTATTAGGGGTTGAGGAAAAAGTGGTGAAACTTAAATACAGCAGGAGTAGAAAGAATCTGGGCTCAACCAGATCGCTTCATCTTTCTTATTGGTGTTTTATCTTTGTTCTGCTCCCTTGGGTCGTCAGACCTTTGTATTAATATTGGTTTATTTATATAATGCTGCTTATTATTATTATTATTTTTATTATTGTTGGAGTTAGTGAGCTCGCCCAGGTCCTTGTGTAACGGGGAGGGTAGTCACATTTTTTTTTTTTTTTTTTTTGAGGTGTTAGTTAAGTGTTAGTTGTGTTAGTCTAAAGGTACACTGTATGGAGAGGCCTGCCAGGTTCTTAGTGGAGCTGGTAGGTCACTCTCATCTTTGTTCCTCTATTAATGTTTTATGTGTAAATGTGTATATTGGGGCAGGAGGTGGTTCAATTACTTCTTCCTGGCTAATGTAGCTGGGAGGGTAATCACATTATTATTATTATTATTATTATTATTATTATTATTTTTTTTTTACTAAGATGTTAGTTCAATGTTAAATGTTAATTATTAAATATTAGTTATGTTAGTCTAAAGGTACACTGTATGGAGAGGCCTGCCAGGTTCTTAATAGAACTGGTAGGTCACTCTCATCTTTTATTCTCTCTATTAAGGTTTTATGTGTATATTGGGGCAGGAGATGGTTCAATTACTTTCTTCCTGGCTGATTTAAACCAACTGTGTTCTTGGAATTCTTCGTTGTCTATATTATTTATCCAGTTTTGATATGTTTCTGTGTTAAGTTCAGTCACTTTTTTCCAAATATTTACAGCTTTGTTGTGTATATCTACATTGATTGCTAAGAGATTTGCTCTCTTATGTAGCTGTTCATTACTGACGTGGTCTGTATATTTTATGCTATATATAAATCTAAGGGCTATATTTTGTACTGTTTGTAACCTTTTAATTCTCGTTTTACTAAGGGTGTTCAATGGGATGGGTGGGTAGTCCATAATTGATTTGACAAGGGCAATATATATCTTTCTCTTGTTATTAATGCTAAGGTTCTTAAAGCGTTTTATTTTTGATAATCTTATTCTTGCCTGTCGTTCTTTATCTTTTAAGTATGTTATATATCCTCTTTTTGTTAGTTTTAGTCCAAGCATCCTGCCTTCAGTGTCGTATGGGTATAGTTCCTGGTCGACTATTACTGGACTTGTTTTATTCTTGGCTATTGGTATTATCTTGAATTTGTTCTTATATGTCCTGATTTTCCATTTTTTCTCAAAATCATTTATGTTTTTTATCGCTCTTACCGTGTAAAGTGCCATAAATTGGGTTGATTTTCCTGGGTATGATACTATTTGAGTAATATCATCAGCAAACATTACATATTCGCTAAAGGGGGTAGGTTGAGGTGTGTCTGAAGTATAAATTGTATATAATGTTGGAGAAAGGCATCCTCCTTGAGGTACTCCACTCTCAAGATTAAACATAGTTCCCAAAAAGTTTCCAATTTGAATTTGTGCTCTCCTACCATCTAAATAGTTACACAATATTCTTAGCAAGTATTCATTAAGTCCCAGTTTTAATATTTTATATTTTAAGCTTAAATGCCAAACCTTATCAAAGGCCTTAGAAACATCCCTTAAAATTATATTGATCTGGTTACCCTTGCTATTTTCTATTGCAATTATTTCCGTTATTATAGCTATTGCAGTTAGGGTATTTCTATTGGGCATAAATCCATGTTGTCTGTTGTTAGTTTTCCCATGTTGTGTTAAAAAGGCTATAAGTCTTGTATTTAAAATTTTTTCCAATAGTTTCCCAGTAACTTCTAATAAAGATATTGGCCTGTAGTTTAATATTTCCTTATTGTCCTTACCCTCCTTCGGAATAAATATCATTTTAGCATATTTAAGTTTGTCTGGAAAGTAACCAGTTATTAAGCATGAGTTATAAATGTTTAATAGTGTATTTAAAATGTTTTCAGGTAGATTCATGATCATGTTTCGTGTAATACCTGTGAGCCCAGGGGCTTTTTCCTTAAACTTCCTCAGACAGTGCATCATTTCTCCCATGGTAATTATTTGATTATTAGGTAATAAGTTATAGTCTATATATTGCCTTGGGGTGATTCTATGTATATGTCTTCCCATTTCTTCTTCTATCCTTTCTTCGTGTTCACTATCAAAATCTTCATTTTCCTCATCTGATATTTTAAAAATTTTTACCCATTCCCTTTTGAATGCTGACTCTTGTTCATTTTCCTTGTGCAATTTTATTCCGTTTTGGATCTTTAATGTATGGTGTTTTTTGCTTGTTGTGCCCCATCATCTTGTTTATGGAAGTCCAAAATGTTTTTGTGTCTTTAGTCATGTCAGCCGCCATTATAATATCATTCCATTTTGTATTGTTTGCTTCCTTACATGCGTCTCTTAATTTTATCTGTAGTGCTATCTGTGTCGTATATAGCCATCTGTTACTGCCGTGTCTTTCCATGTACCTGTTTATTTCATTGTAATAGGTCTGGATTAATTTAACTTCTTCTGGTAGTCTGTTGTTGGGTAATGTTCTAAAGTGTGAAGTAGGAGTGTGTTTGGTTATAGATGTTTTTATTGCTGAGTGCAGTCTGTCCATTTCTGAGTCTATATCTTCTGTTGTTTTCCCTTGTAGGTTAATCGAGTGGTGACTACTTAAGTCGTCTTTGAAGCTGTCCCAGTCTGTTTTACTCATTTTCAGTCTCTTTTTTTATTGGTATCTGTATGGGGCTTGTTGACAGTGTTAGTATAATTGGCAGATGGTCACTGCCTGTAAGAGGTCCCTGTATTATATGGTAATTGAAAAAGGCTTTGTTGTTGGTAAAAATTTTGTCTGGTGTCGATTGTGTATTGTGATTTCTCCAGGTTGGAAAGTTAGGACCCAGATGATTGATTTTCCCTAAATTTATTAATTGATTAAGGGCGTTTCCCACGACGTTATTATTTGTATTGTCAAAAATCCTATGTCTGGCGTTAAAGTCTCCTAAGATGTACATCGGATGACTACTGTTAGCCAATTTTAATAGGTCTTCTATAGGTAAGTAGGGTCGTCTCGGTGGCAGATAAGTAGTAGCAATTATTACGTCTCCTTGAGTTGTATTTATTTTTATTGCCAGAAATTCATCCTGGAAGTCATCAATTAGTTTAAATTTTAAGTTTCTTTTAACCGCTATAGCTACTCCGTCATTTTTCTCGCCCGATTTGTTTCTTTGGTTTACATAATAGTTAAAGAGTTTTATGTTGTTGTTTTCTGTCTCACCGTGACTGTTTATTAGTATAATGTCAGGGTCAATTTCTTGATATATATTACTTAGGTTAATTCTCTCGGTGTTCCAGTTTCTTACGTTGTGTTGTATTATTCTTAAAGTTCTTACTGTTTGTCTATTGTCCATTATTTCTTATACTTGGATTGTAACTGTTGAAGTGGAGACCTATCATCCTGTTTCCCGCTTCTGACTCTTCTAAACTCTGACGGGTCTACTATTTTAAAGTCATTGGTCGTAATCTTTAGTTTGTCCGTAGTAATTAGTGACCAGACGTAATCTTCACTTAGGGATTTTTCTTGATATGTCCACTTGTATATCCCTCCTTCACAGTTTTTTACTATTGTCCCTCCTGTTGGTCTCGATGTTGGGATTCCATGTTTTGTTGTAGTGATAACTTTTAATCCAATATCTTCAGCAGATTCAGGTTGTATATTGTGTTCAGTTTCCATCTTATCTTCTCTCCTCCTACTCCTTTGTCTTGTAGTCTGTCCTTTTGTTATTTCTATTTTCTCTTTGTCACTTCTAGTCATTTGTCTGGGATCTCTATCAGTCGCTTGTGTTCCTTGTGTATCAGCTGTTGCTCCTTGCTCAAACCTTTGTTTGTCTAGCTGTAGTCTTTCGCTCAGTTCGCTTGCGTATGTTGCCTGAAATAGTTTTTCGGATTGTGGATTCTCTGGAAATATCATCTCTGGTAGGCTATTCAATTTAAACATTTTCCTTAATTCCTCATTGTATGATCCGGGTGCAATGATATTGTGCAAATGTGCATGGATCATACTAATCATTACCTTATCATGTATTGGCTCACTTAGGTTTAATATGGTGGATTCTGGTCTGTGAGCCTCTTGGACCGCTCTCTTGGCTATTTCGACGTATGTCGTATCCTTCTTGTCTTGTTCCTTTTTCCTTGTTTCTTGTTCCTTATACTTTATCATGTGTTTTTTTATTGGGCATGCCATTGCTAACGTCCTATGTCCTATGTATGCATTCCCGTTTCTCTTACAGTTGAGACAGCCAACATATGTACTCTTACATTCAGTGTAGGTATGGTCGTCGCCTGCACAATCTGAGCAGTACTTTTTTTCTTTTTCCGGACAGTCTCTCGTTGTATGTTCTTCATATTTGTAGCAGGAGAAACAAGTTTGCAGACTGATGAATGTCTCCTTCTTTATTTGATGTGGTGTGACTGACATGTTGAATATTAGAAAGCCCTGTTGTAAAACTTTCTCAGCCATTGACACTTCTTCAAAAGTAATCTTAAAAACATGAGTATAGTCTTTTATCTTAATGACTTCTTCAATCTTCATCCACCTGTTTTGTCGTTCCAGTTCATCTTTCAGGTCTTCAGATGTCTTCCTCCCGATCTCTTGGTCGACTTGACGAACGAAAACTGATCTTTTTGCTTTTTGTTCTGGTGGCATGACAACAACAAGGCCTTCATTGTAAAATATATCTCTGGCTTCTTTTGAAAGGATTTTATCTGAATCAAAGTCATCTTTACAGATTACTTTAAAACCTTCATTGGTGCTGAATATTCTTGTAAGTGGGACTTGCAATTTGTTGTAAGTGGTTTCTGCCACTTTTCCCCTCCCAATAGAGTGTCCCTTATCTCTATGTTTTATTCTAATGCTTGTTGTCATCTTCTTGATTACATCTAATCCTACCTATAACACAGGGCTCCTGCCTGGGAGCAGTGACCCCGCCCCCCCCTCTTGGACGGGCGTCGGGCTCGTAGGGTTCTGCACCCAGGTTACCTGTGACTATAGTTATATCTAAGAAAGTTGCCACCTACCGGTGACCCCCGGACAAGGGGTGCCCTGCACTATCACAGGTTCCCTTGCCGGATCGACCGTATCACTAAGTCCCGCCTCCCGTTCAAAGAACGGAGTGCATGAGGGGGATGAAAAAAGGAAAGAAGAGGACTTAGAGAGTAGAAACAGCCTACCTACCACGCCACGTTCGGTTAGCCAATCAGAGCACCGCAGTAAACGTGCATGTATCACGCCACCGTGGGGCACCACTGATTGGCCAATCCAGGACGTAGACGCACGGGTAGTAGTCAAAATTTGGGGAGCCCAAATATTTGTTTTCCAGAAGTTGGAATTTTCCGTACAATCTGTGATGGTAATTACACCGTCACTATGTTGAGTAAGTACAATCACTAGGATTGAGTGTCCTATCACAACAAAGTTGCAGACTGCTCAAACACGCAGCAAAAGAGGCAGGTCATCGCAGCTCTAGGTCCAGCAGTCAATACAGGTCACCACGAGGTCAGGTCTTAAATAGCGGGGGGTAGGCGTGGCTTAGTAGTTGACCCCCTCTCCGTGATGTATGGCGGCGCTGGTTGACCTAGACCACGAGGCACACACTGTGGAATTCGTGAGGTCGGCTACGCAACGACAAACAGCGTTTGTAGGGGAGAAATCCACTAAAAGGGTACAGGGAGAGGATGTTTTTGAAGAGTCCAAGTGGTGCAAAATTAAATTAAAGGAAGGGGACTTATTTATCGTCGGATGTTTCTACAGATCCCCAAACTATGGCCCACTAAATCAAAGGAACTTAAGAACCTTAATAAACAACGCGGAGATGCTCAACCCTAGCCACCTCCTCATCATGGGGGACTTTAACTATGGCGACATCGACTGGAGAAACGAGTCCACCTCAAATGACTTGAATAACCCTGCTACTCTTTTTGTAGAAACTCTGAGAGATAATTTTCTGTTCTAACATGTTAGAGTGTCATGGTCACTTTGACTGCTGATCTATTTAACTAATGATTCTTATTAAACTCCACGCCAGCAAAACATGAGTGAGTTAGCGACCCCTGAGAAGACGTGTTTTTTCCCCATACACGCTACACTTGTGCTCCCTCCCAGAGTCCCGCCTTTGTGAAGACAGTTGTCAATGCGTTGTTATTCCACTTTCTCCTGGGAAGCTTAATCTTGAATTAGTCTGTGTAAATCAACTCAAGTAATTCGCCAGACCTTTGTCAACTGAGGGTCATCTTTGAATGAGTAACAGTTAGTTTGTTTGTAATTATTGTCATTGCGTGAGTAGCGATCACTGGCAACTCAGGGGTATATAAACTCAAGATGGGCAGGGAAAACGTTCCCTGACGCTGCTCCCATGTTTCTCCAGGTATGTTTTGTGTAGCCATTCAGTTAATTCAGTCAATTGTAGTGAATATCAGTGTTCACCAGTGTTCATGATTTAACAGTTGAATTGTCATTCACCCAGTGTAGAAGTAATATAACGTAAATACGTCTGTCGTCTAGACAAGAGAGTTTGCTTGTGTTGTCATCTTTCCCCGTTCTCTGACGCTGCACCCATATTTCTCAAGATCCCATTGTGATTCTTGCAACCATTCAACAACGGCCCCGGATGTAGTAAATAACCAGCAGGGATCATATATGAAACGATTGCACCGATGCGGCCTGATTAATGTTCCCCACGGCTTCGTTGGGCCAGACCCCAGACTCGCCATGTGTCTGGCTACCCCACAATAACAAAGGTGGTGAGCCCCAGTGCTCTACCCTGGGTTACTCCTTGGAAATGTATGTCCACAGAGAGGGTTGTGACATGTATGTGAGGGATAATTAGATGGAAATAATTATCCCATGTTGGGTAGTGGACCCCTTTATATGCTAGTGTCAGTATTAACGGATATGTTGAGTAAAATACTGTAATCTACAATGAATGCCATGTAATATAACTCCAGTAATGTTGTGAGTAAGAGTAAAGAAGAAGGGATTGAGTTTGCACTAAGCCCAGGAGTTGAGCCTGGCAGTTATATGTTTAATACAATATCTTTCCCCATTGATTGCACATTAATAAATTTGGTCTTAGAGTACTTTAGGTGTATTCCTTTCTCCCACAGTATTTTACCTTTATTTCCATCCAAGTGACCTGATACCAGAATTACCATACTCAAGTGCTTGGACCCTCGACCATGCTACCAACAGAAGGTCCATGCTACCAAAAGAATAGGTGATGGAACTGAGTAAGAGTAAGACTAAGAGAAGTAAGCAAAGAGGAGGGTGGTGTAGATACACAGAGAGGGGACCTGCGTCCTCACAAGAGGGTGTAGCAAACACCCAAGCCACTTGACCTCACCATAACAAACGAGGAGGGTATGGTGGCCAAACTGGAACACCTTGCCCCAGTTGGCACCAGTCACCATATAGTGTTGTCATTCAGATTTAACTGTAACCTAGTTCAGGATAAGGCCAAGCTAAGTATACTGCCAGCCTGGGGTCACTAATTCTAAGGGGGAATCCTTAGCTCTAATCTTAATTTCTAAGGGTCGCTGCCACCAGACCCCCCTCTGGACAGTATTTAACTTGTTAGGTAGCGGGCAGAGTGGACAAGGCATTGGGTTAGGTTTTTCATTGACCAGATCGATAAGGGTAAAGAAGGGTGAAACCATAACATGTCTTAATTAATTTATTCCTTATATACTATATGGTAACAAAAAAAATACAATTGAGCTGGCCTTCCTCAGAAGGACAACGATGAGTTTGGCTACCCTGCTTACAATATCCTTTAACACTTCGGACTGCTCCACCTGTATGGAATATCGCACCTTAGGGCATCATACATAGTAACACCATCTCACCTCCGTGTAGCACCAGCTCACCACACCTGTTATACTCCACACCTGCAAGTATGGGACTCCTTGTGATTTCTAGGTATACATAGCAGGCACCTCGTTTGCACACCGCCCTCGGTGGGTAGAGACGAGGCTACACCAAGAGACATACCAGTACTATTTCTACGCCTGGTATTATAGGTCGCTCCAAGTGACGACCGCGGAGTTTCTCGAGCATTTCCTTATTTATTCCTACTCATTTGGGGTGGCCTGCTGGGGATCCACAGGTTCACAGTGGAATAGTATAGCTGGAAGTCACCTCACATGGTGGGACGCTCACAGGGAGAATGGCCGACACCCAGCAAGGTGCTCCGACCGCGTGTGACCTGAGGTGACGGTAGAACTGAGGGTACTGAGAAATAATGCCTGACTGGCGGTTATCACACGCCCTAACACATTACTATTACACTTATACATCAGGCAAAGCTTTAAACTGTAATAACTTCTATATAAGCCTTAATTACAGGGTGGAATATAGCCCGATAGGACATTGACCTGAGGTGACGGTAGAACGGAGGGTACTGAGGGCAGTGCTCTGCCACTCGTCACGGCGTAGGCCTACAGTTTCCAATCTTTAATTTTTACTTTTATTTCTTACGGGTCTCACCTGAACACTTTTCGGTATATTGTCACTCATGCCGTATAAACACATATTTTAATCCTAAATTACACACTAAGGTAAGGTCTTGGTTTGCTAGTTCGTGGGTAAATTCATTGGGTTAAAATATCAACGTGGCACTCTCGAGGCGGGTACAGGACGCTCCCCAAAACAAAGGCCGAATGTTCATGGAGTGGGTGTATCCACTTCACTTAAAACTTTAATGAGGGATCCTCCTCTCACACATTGCACTATTTGAACACAGACATAAGATTCTCTGATCACTGAACATGTCGTGGGTATATGTCACGTGAGGATACGAGGTGTATTAAGTTCACACTGACGCATACAAGATATTTCCTTTAAAGTATAGTTTCCGGGTCACTTCCAACACCTCACATAGTTCTGATACATTTATCCTTTTTCCAAATCATTGTTCTCACGTATTTTCATATGATATCTGTGGAAGTTATGTTTGCTACACGTTAACAGGCGTAAATAGTGTGACCTTCAAACCATGATCCACACTTAGTCCTACAGTACACTAGTCCGGCTCAACTGGACTTTCCCAATCATCTTATGGATACCCTGAGTTCTCCTTAATGCTATGAATAAAATACAATTAATATTATATAACTGTACCTGGGTACAATACAACACATGGTCTAGTAACATTGAGTAGGTGAGTTATCCTTTATCAATGTTTCCCGTTTTCTGAGGTTCTACAAGCGCGGTGGATTTGAATGTTATATAGCGTAATATGAATTAAATGGGGTTTTTAGGAATGCCAATGATGTGAGCAGTACATAAGGTGCAAATATTACAAGGGGAATCACAATGGGATGAGGGAAGAGAGGAGTGGTATCAACTGGCTTGACTCATTAAGGTACAAGAACGCGGACACTACGCTGAGTATCATAACTAGTAAAGTGACCCATTTGATCGATAAATATATACCCAAGACCAAACCCAGTGCTTCTAGGAATATGAGGGGATCCCTTCACATGAACCATGCGGCGGGCGACAAAATTAAGAAGAAAACCCAGAAATTCAAGACTTGGGTTGGGTCAAACGATGAGCAAGACAGGAGGATGTATGCAAGAGCCAGAAATCAAGCAACGACAGAGTGTAGAAGGGCTGAAAAGGAGTTCCAGAGGCTGGTTGCAAGCGAGGTCAAGTCAAACCCAAAGGCGTTTTACCGCTATGCAAAGTCGAAATTGAAAACGCGAGTATGAGTATCAGACCTGAGGCTTGTGGATGGTAGTTACGCAGATTCTGACCAGGATAAAGCCGAGGCATTGAACAGCTTCTTTTCCCCGGTGTTCACAAGAGAGGATGCAACTAACCTTCCTGCGTTTGAGGACAGACGGTTCGACACAGCACTGACCCACATTGTGTTTAGAGAAGAGGGTATTAGAAATAAACTGTCTAGGCTAAAGGTCCATTAGAGTTCCGGCCCTGACACGGTGCATCCTAGAGTGCTAAGAAAGTTGTGCAACGAGCTTGCAGAGTAGGGTGTGTCAATTTTGTCAACATGTTAAAAATCAAATTTGGTAGTCAAAATATTGTGCCTCTTTATGTCTAAACTTGAGATGAGCAAACAAAAATGAATTGAAATAACCCTCACCTACATCAATTATACCTTAAAGTTTCAAATATCAGTATTTCAACAAATTAATGAGACTTGATTAGAATTATTCACTTGATATTAACTAATCTCATGTAAGCATATGGATTATGGAGTATTTTATGGTTCTATAGCTTGTGTACAATATGCATGTCAGAACATGAACATGAACAGGCTCTCCGTGTGGGACAGTTTAATTCTTGTTTTGACTTGTACCAAGCGTGAGGATAAGGCGCCCGGCTCACTCTCCTTCTAGATATCATAGACGGTGGTTTGCTCTCATTGCACTTGCACCTACTCTACCAGACGAATTCTACATTTTAATTATTGTAAGTAGGGCATATTGATTGTCGCAGTTACTTATATCATTGTATAAAACATTATGTTCTAAGAAATTATTATGTTATTTCTGTTACAGCATTTTTGATAAACAAATTGATATTTTTTGAAACAACAATTGAATCATGAAACATTGAAATATTTTTCTATTTGTCAGATAGTGTGAAGATGTCAAAATTGAAGACAAGAAGTCAGTTGTCAACCCACTTGAGCCTGCTAGTTGGTAAAGGGAAGGAGCTTCCTGTATCAGAACTTCCAACAGTGAGAGACATGCTAAGATTAGGGTTACTCCTTCGAGAAAAAAATGCAAAGGACAGAAGGAACTATACAGATAAAGAACTCATAAATGACATGATAGTCCCTCTTCTGCATCAATGGACAAAAGCTAATGCACTATTCAAACCACCTGTGATTAATCAGTGTCGAACTATTGAGCTAAAACTAACGAAATTATGGCACAAAGCAGTTGAAACATCACTTGGTAAAGGAAACTTGGCCAGGAAAAATGAATTTCTGCACACACTTGATACTCTGTTTGACATTTTGACCTGCAAGTGCTCCATACAATTATGTTCTGAATCCAACTGTTCTCACTCAGGTAAGAGAGAAAATAATTCCCACATTGATTGTGGTTGTCCTCGTGAAAAGAAGATCCCTGTTTTAGAGCTTGAATTTATAAAGGCACAGAGGACAAAGGCAGAAGGCCAAGGAAGTATGCAAATGGGTTCAATAGATTATTCAGAAACAAAGAAGCAGATTGCTAATGCCAAGAAGAGAGAACAAATCCGAGAGAGGGAACAAAAGAAGAAAATGAAGAGTGAAGAAGCCATCCAAAGAGAGGAAGAGCTGTGTCAAGATGTTTATCACTTCTTTGATAGTTCTTCTGATGAACAGGAAGCAACATCAGATGATAGTTCCAAAGAGCCATCTGAACCTTTACCAAAGAAAATGAAATACAACACAAGAAATATTTCAAACATTGCTTTAGCTAGTATTCGCCACCATGCTGGACTTCGTGAGGCTGCAGAAATTGCAACTGCCGCTTGGATAGATGCAGGCCTCATCAGCCGAGAGGATGTATCTTTGGTGATAGATCATAATAAAATTAGAAGAGCACAAGAAAAATAATGAAGGAAATATCTGATAAGCATGAAAAAGATTTAAGCGAGGGAGGGCTCTCCTGTCTTTTGTTTGATGGAAGAATAGATGACACAAAAGTTTTGCTAGAAGTAGAGGGAGTGAACAGAAAGTTTCCAGGTCTCATCAAAGAAGAACACTACTCTGTCTGTTCTGAGCCTGGTGGTCGGTTTTTGTTTCACTTTGCTCCCGAAACTGAAGTAGAAGGGAAGAAACATGCAGAGGTCATTGCTGATCATATTTTATGTTGGGTTCAGGAGAGAGGACTTGGCAGTTCACTGCAGGCTGTTGGTGGAGATTCAACTGCAGTGAACACCGGATGGCAGGGGGGTGTAATGACGCATTTAGAGAAAAAACTAGGAAGAAGACTTGTTTGGATTGTATGTGATTTACATACAGGCGAGCTACCTCTTCGTCATCTCATCCAGGAACTTGATGGTCCTACAAAGAGCAACAACAAGTGGTCAGGTCCCCTTGGCATCATGCTGGATGAAGCAACACAACTAGAAATAAATACAACCTTTCCAAAGGTCGAAGTTGGCCCTCCCCTTCCGGCGTTGTCTGAAGGAGTCATCAAAGATCTCAGCACAGATCAATCCTATGCTTATCGTATTGCCCAAGCAATAAGATCAGGAGAAGTGCCTCAGTCATTGGCTCTCTTGGAGATTGGACCTGTCAGTCACAGCCGTTGGTTAACTACAGCTCTTCGTTACTGCAGGATTTGGATTTCCAAACACGAATTGAAGGGCAAAGTGCTGAAGAATTTGAGGTTAATTGTTGAATTTATTATTGGAGTTTATCTTCCCCAGTGGTTTAGTGTGAAACTTAATCCTATGTGGGTGGATGGGCCCAATCACCTTTTGTTTCAATTGCAGCTAGTAAGAACACAGAGGAAGGTAGTGAGGGACATCGTGTTACCTGTGGCAAGAAGGTCCGCTTGGTATGCTCGATCAGAAGCAGTTTTGCAAGCAATGCTTTGCAGTCAATGTACCAATCTCCGAACCGAGGCTGTAGAAGTCATTCTAAAGATTAGAGGAACGCTAATAGATGACGACCAGTTGGGAGACTGTTCGTTTCATTCAAGAAAAGTTCCCCCAATAAACGTCAATGCCACCAAATTGTCAGAATTGGTTGACTTGAGTTTGGAAGTCTTAGAGCCACCATTGACAACAAGTCTAACTAGCCAAGAATTGAGAAACCTTAAAGAGACTCCAATGCAGGTGCCGAAGTGGCCTTCCCACACTCAAAGTGTGGAGAGATGTGTGAAAATGGTCACAGAAGCAGCGGGCCATGTTTACAGCCACGAGAGGCGAGAAGGTTACATCAAAGCACAAATAGCAAGCAGACTACTGATGACAAGAAACCAAAGTAAAGAGAGTATGAAGGCATTGGTTACTTTCAAATAGACTACGGATAATAAAATATAATAATTTGAAACTTGAAACAGTAACATGTGTGCAAACGCTGGTTATGTTATAAATTCACAAATATGTACATTTAAAAATCCATTTGATGTAGGTAGGACTTATTATAAAAAAAATTTATGCCAGAATATTGTTTTGCATGCTTAAAGACTACAATAAATTGCTACCAAATTACTCGATTTTCAATTTAGCCAGTTCACCCCCTAAATTGACACACCCTATTGCATAAGGCCTATTAATAGCGTGAAAACCTGTTTGAAGATACTGTAATGTTCCATAACTTGCATTAAACAACATCATACGTTCACGAGTTCCAACTCAGCGTCTAGCTCCCCCCCCCCCCCCACCTCTACCCACCCAACTATTAAACCTCATAATTTGAGCATCGTGGGTTACCACACCTGAACACTAATCGACCACTTATTCTCTCCCCACACTCCCCCTCCACCATCCCCCCACTCCACTCCTCCCTCCCCCACCTCTTCCCTTCATCCCTCCCCCAAGACTAACGTCAATCGAACATTCCATCCCATCACATTACCTTCCCCTGCATTCCCCAACCCCCCTCCCCCTCTTCTACCCATGGCGACGAATTGGACTACTGTAATGAACACTCACAGAGCCGACAACATGGCTCCTCCCCCTTGTATTTAGAGTTACCGGTAGTGTTGTGATAGCACCGAGTATGAACTTATTTAAGACCAGACTTGGATACATTCTGGAACCAGTGAATATTCTTTGAAAAAAAAAATAAATGAATTATTTATAAGAGATAAGTATATCACAGCTGAAAATTGTCAAAGAATTACGTAAATCAGTGGAAAACCATATATTTTGATTATCGGCGAGGCTAACTACCTATAAACAATTAATATTTGACGATTGGCAAAAGTTCTGGGAAAATGTACCAACAAGTCATAAGCTAAAATTGATCAAATCATCAGTTTATCCTTGGTCACCATCAAAACAATCCTCTCGATATCACGAAACTATTCTGAATCGTCTAAGAATTCGGCATACGCGATTGACGCATGGCCAACTCATGTCTTCCCCTAATGGAGCCCCACCTATATGCTCCAACTGCCGAACACAAATAACAGTCCAACATATTCTCATTAAATGCCCTATTTATAATCGGTATCGAACAATGTGCTTCACTAACCCTACAATGTAAGATATTTTAGCAGAGACCCCAAAATTTTCCCTAAGTTCAGTTTTGACTTTTTTGAAATACTGTAATCTCCTCCAAACAATATAACACCAAATTATAGAAACACAAATATATGTTAACTAATCCCTCTGGCCAGCCCTAGGAGAGACTCAAATGGGTGTCAGTGGTCTGGTTAAACTAAATCTTGATGATGATGATGATTATCGGCGAATGTTCACTCTACAGTCGCAGGGGTGGTGGTGGAGGTTTGGACGGGGGGAGGATCCACTTGCAGTTCACTATGAATACAAGAAATAGGAAGGGTTTCTTGGGCAGTTGATCCAAAAAGATTTACCAAAACGTTATGTCAGAGTAATAATACTTAACCTAGGTGTTATTAATACCATTAATTTACTCTAGTATATAAAAGCCTGCATCAGTTACCACAACATAATATTACTCTGCCATTTCAGATATGCCTGCAGGACGAGCAAATTCGTCGGCAGTGATTGCTGAGCGAGGCCAAATCATCGGGATGTGGAGAGCCGGGGCAACTGTGCCTAACATTGCTCTTGAAGTGGGGAGGAGCACCAAGACGATTAGGAGGTGGATCCGCCGGTGGGAGGAAGAGGGCTCAGTGGGGATGAAACCTCGAAGCGGGAGGCCACGAGTAACGTCGGCAAGGATGGACGCCATGATCGTGGCAGCTGCAACGGCATATCCAATGCGAACATCAGTGGAGCATACAAGAAATCTGGGCCTCAACTGCCATCACATGACGACGAGACGCCGACTTCATGAAGCTGGAATCCACTGCCATATTCCAGCTCACAAAGGGTGGCTAACACCTACTCACAAGGAGTGTCGACTCGGCTTTGCATTGGAACACCTTCCACATAGGGAAGAATACTGGAGAACCATTATATTTACCGATGAAACGGTGTTCAGGTCAGAGGGGGCCGAAGCAAGACAGTGCTGGCGGCCCCCCAACACACACTAAAACACATTCAACATCGCGCAGTGAGTGGTAGGGCGTCAGTGTCATTCTGGGGGTGGATGTGGGCACATGGGCCAGGTGAACTGGTCAAGATCAATGGCCGTTTCACTGGTGAGCAGTATGTAGACATCCTGGAGCAAGTGCTAATTCCTACAGTCCGGGCTATGGCAGTTCCAGCCCCCCACGCTATCAGGCTGGTTCATGACAACAGTCCCATTCATACCAGCAACATAGTGAAGGACTACCTCCAGGATCACCCTGAAATTGAGGTCATCGACTGGCAAAACACAAGGATGTGATATTAATCCGATTGAACATATTTGGGCCATGATGAAACATGATTGGGATATTAGGGAGCAGCGAATCAGTACAGGAATAGAGGCCAAAGCTTACGACTTGTGGGAGAGTATACGTTGACGACCAGGGGTGTGCCTGAAGCTGGTCGACTCCATCCCTAATCGCCTTGATGAAGTCCTGAATGTAATGGGTGGCTGGACCAAATACTAAGATGTGTGTATTGGTGTATTGTTTGGATTTTAGTATTGTTTGTAAATCCAATTAATATATATTAACTCACCTACAGTGTTATCTTACATCCATGTCCTTAATGATGTCTTAAACTATATCGCATGAAAATTCATAACAAAGTAACTTAACAGCCACAAATTATGTATTGTGTGGTATATAATGATCTGTGTGACACGTCGTGGAATGTGTTGTCTTATTATACTGCCAGATCTGGGGTCACTAAATCTAAGGGGATAACTTAGCTCTAATCTTAGTTTCTAAGGGTCGCTGCCACCAGACCCCCTCTGGACAGCACGTAGCTCGTTAGGTAGCGGGCAGAGTGGACTAGGCATTGGGTTAGGTTTTCCATTGACCAGATCGATGAGGGTAAAGAAGGGCAAAACCATAGCATGTTTTAATTGATTTATTCCTTATAAAACATACTGGAAAAAAAAACATATACATGAATTGGTCTTCCTCAGAAGAACAACAGAATTTTGGTTACCCAGCTGGGCCCCAGACTCTTACATTACTGGCGGGTCATCCACCTACTTATTGCATAACAATCGGGGAACGTCGTATCTCGGTCGTTCCTTCTTACACTATCCCTTAACACACAGACTGCTCCACTTGGGTGGATTGTAGCACCGTCGGTTATCATACATACTGTAGTAGCACCATCTCAACACACCTGTTACACTCCATACCTGCAAGTATGTGACTCCTCGGGACTTTTAGGTATACACAACGGGCACCTCGTTCGCACACCGCCCTCGGTGGGTAGAGACGAGGCTTCACCTAGAGACATACCAGCACTATTTCTACGCCTGGTATCATAGGTCGCCCCAAGTGACGACCGCAGTTTCTCACGGTCTCCTTAGTTGTGACTATTCATGTGGAGTGGTGCGCTGGGAATCCACAGGTTCACAGGAGACTGGTATAGCGGGGGAGTAATTCCCACCCGGGGTGACGCTCACGTGGACAATGGCGGCCGGGCGGCAAGATACTCCAGCCACATGGCACCTGTGGTGACGGCAGAACGGGAAAGACTAAGCAATAATGCCTGACGGGCGGTTATCCCACCCCTTAACACTTCCCTATCACACTTATATGTCCAGCAAAGCTTTAAACTGTAGTAACTTCTATTTATCAACCTTAATTGTAGGGCGGGATATAGCCCGCTAGGGCACTGACCTGTGGTGACGGCAGAACGGGAAAGACTAAGGCCGGCTTCCCGCCGCTTCTCGTCACATAGGCCTACAGTTTCCAATCCTCAATTTACACCTTTGTTTCTTATGGTTCTCACCTGAACACTTTACGGTATATTGTCACTCATTTCTTATAAACACATATATTAATCGTAAATTACACACTAAGGTCAGGTCTTGGTTTGCTAGTGCTTGGTTAAATGCCTGGGATTTTAATCTCAACGGGGCATCTGAGGCGGGTACATGACGCGCCTTGAAACAAAAGCCGAATGATCAGGGCGGGGGTGTATCAACTTCACTTAAAAACTGTAATGAGGGATCCTCCTCTCACACATTGCACTATTTGAACACAGACATAAGATTCTCTGATCACTGTACCTGTCGTGGGTATATGTCACGTGAGGCTACGAGGTGTATTAGGTTCATACCGACGCATACACGATATTTCCTTTCCAGTATAGTTTCTAGATCACTGTCAACACCTCACATAGTTCTGATACATTTATCCTTTTTCCAGATCATTGTTCTCATGTATTTTCATATGATATCTGTTGGAGTTATGTTCGCTACACGCTCACAGACGTAAATAGTAGGACCTTCAAACCCAGCTCCACACTTAGTCTTACAGTACACTAGTCCGGCTCAACTGGACTTTAACCTTCATCTTATGCCTACCCTGAGTGACCCTTAATGCTATGAATACATACACTTGAGATGATATAACTATACCTGGGTATAATACAACACATGGTCTAGGAACCTTGAGTAGGTGAGTTGTCCTTTCTCAATGTTTCCCGTTTTCTGAGGTTCTACAAGCGCGGTGCATTTGAATGTTATGTAGCGTAATATGAATTAGATGGGATTTTTAGGGATGACAATGATGTGCGCAGTACATAGCCTTCCCCTCCCAAAGATTCATTATTATGCGAAATAATATGCAAAGCACTAACGCTGTAGTGTACATACATTTTACACATCCTAACAGGTCATGATTAGAGTACCTTAATCCATCACACAAAACATAAGGAGACTTAAACGTTTCCTACGAGCGTCTCCGCTACCATATACATCAGACAACCGTTTACAATTCTGCTAGTACGGTATACCATATATCAGTAAAAAGAAAATTATAAGGAGACAAACCTTTCATACTCGAGTCTCCGTTACCTATACATACCACAACTTATCAATTCTTATTTCAGCACAATATAGTATAGGGAACATTCCCTTAACAGTTCATCAGCGTAACACCTCAACCTACTTTTGGCCCCAGCACATAAACAGTGACTCTTTGACATTACATCTACAACAGAAGTTCTCTGCATGAAATTACATATCCTAAGGAATTTAAATTCCAGTCTATGAATGGGGAATTAGTTACATCAGACACTTCCTCAGATCACTACTTCCTTTCAATAATAATTCACCTTTTCAACACAAAACCATGGTTCTAGACATACACATTGGGGTTCATAACACAAAACCCGTATTTTTTATCTCACAGTTCAAAAGAACTGGTATTTGAAAGTCGGGGTGACTCCCTCACCCGTAGCGAGTCAACAACCCAAACAAAACTTCCGACACACATAAACTGAGATTTTTCTTTTCGACAACATAGGCAGCAACTGGACCTCCGGACTTCAGTTCCTAAGAACTGGGATTTATAATGTTGGGGTGACTTCAGTACGACTGACGAAGTCAACAACCCACAAACTTTTGACACACATAAACTGAGATTTTTTCTTTCGACAACATAGGCAGCAACTGGATTTCCAGACTTCAGTTCATAAGAACTGGGATTTCTAATGTTGGGGTGACTTCAGTACGACTGACGAAGTCAACAACTCAAAAAAAATCTGACAATATAGAGACCACTACTAATAGTTGATCTTCAAAAAGCATCCCGACAAACCATCTGAGCAACTGTCTCCCCCACCCAAAACTTTATAATTCAACAAATCAACCTAACAACTGGAAAGCCAATAATATTCAATTGAAGCAACATTCTGGAACTAGATTTCCTACAAATCCATTCTAACTACTGGTCTCCTCTGCCTCACAGGGAATCTACCTGCAGGTTGATCTACCACATTTCCGTCATCACTTTCCTCATCTGTCTCGTCTGACCCCGAGTCCGAGGAAGACTCACATGGTGGAAGTAAGGGCTCATTCAGCTGAACAAACATGTCTCTACTTACATACCTCTTTACTTTCTCAGCCGCTCTCTTTATCACCTCACTTTCATCCAAGGGGTTAGTCAACTCATATGCGGCACCATCTCGTATAATTTCTGTTATAGTGTACGGACCCTTCCACTTGGTATTCAACTTCCTACTGGTCCCAGGGTTGGGCCATTCATTCCTCACCCATACTGTTTCTCCTAACTGCATAGTTTGGTTCGTTCTTGATCTATTTGCTCTCTCTCTGGTCTCTCGTGACATCCTGGCAGACATCTCTTTTATCAACCTATGGGCTTCTTTCAACTCTTGACTGCTCTCACTCTCTATTATAGGTAAGTCAATTCCTACTTGTCTTTGTACATGCCTTGAAAAGAAAGCAAAATGAGGTTGTACTCCAGTTGTGGCATGGACAGACGTGTTCAGAGCCGACTGCACGGGACTGAGAAATTTTGGCCACTGAAGTGGATTATCTTCACACATGATTGCAAGTGTTGTTTTAAGGGTCCTGTGCATTCTCTCTGTGACACTATTGCCTCTAGGGTGGTAAGGCAACGTAAAATAGTTCTTAATGCCAGTTACGTTACATAGTTCTCTAAATTGTGTGGCTGTAAATTCCCCTCCATTATCTGCAATGACTACTCCAGGGCTACCAAAGACATGAATGAATTTACTAAATTCCCTGGTCACTTCCTGAGTGGATTTGGTCCTCAACGGGTAGAAATTGACAAACCTAGAATAGTGATCTATGACGGTCAACACATAGCGATACCCCTTCACACTATTATGTAAGTCTGTCAAGTCCACAGATACTCTCTCTAAAGGTTTAGTTACTTCTGACATCCCCTGCCATTGCTGTTCTAACCCTTTCGTCCCTTTGAACCTTTGACACACTTCACATGATTCTACAAATTTCACACAGTCTCTGCGATAATTTGGCCAATAGAAAAGGCCTTCTACTCTGGCTATAGTCTTCCACTGTCCTAAGTGACCTGAGGCCTCTCGGTTATGTGCCCACTCTAGTGCTGCTTTACGCAAATGATCAGGTATTACAAGGCAGTACAGCAATGCTTTGTCAATTTGTTCCTTTACTAAATACAATACCCCTTCCGCTACTTCAAATTTGTCAATAGTCGTCTTTGGATATTTATGTTTGGGTACCTGTCCTCCTTCTAAATAACTAGCCAATGTTTCCCACCTCTCGTCTTTTCTTTGTTCTATTCCTAATTGCCGAGGTGTTAACCCATCTAGCTGAGGGAGCTGACCTACCGTCCTACTCCTGGCTACTTTCCTTAGGGCCCCTACCGGCCTACTCAATGCGTCCGCGACTAGATTTGCCTTTCCAGGTTTGTACTCTATCTTATATATGTAATCCCTCATTTCCAACATCCATCTATTCATTCTTTGACTTTTAGTTTTCTTGTTAAAAACAGACGTTAACGGCTGGTGGTCAGTCTTGATGGTGACTTGGGAACCCCACAGAAAATGATGGAAAAATCTACAGGCTAACACTATCCCTAATGCTTCTTGGTCGGTGGTGGAATACCGTGTTTCCGCGGGCTTTAGCTTCCGAGAGAAATACCCAACAGGACGCAAAGAACCGTCATCCTGTAATTGATTCAGTGAGGCTCCTACACAGAAATTACTAGCGTCACTGTGTAGCTCAAATGGTTTATCCATGTCCACTTTTACTAGTACTGGAAAGGAAGCTAATGTCCGCTTTAACGTTTCAAAAGCTGTCTGGCATTCATCCGTCCAGGCAAAGGCAGTTTGTTTCCTAGTGAGTTCTGTGATAGGATATGCGATCTTAGCAAAATTTGAAACATGCTTACGATAAAACCCGCACATCCCTAAAAATTGTCGGACTTGTTTGACATTAGTGGGTGGCTTGCAGTCTGTTACTGCTTTTACATTCTCTGGATCCGGCTCAATGCCTTTCTCTGAAACAATATGTCCCAAGAATTTTACTTGTCTCTGACCAAATTGACATTTAGGTAGGTTTAATTTGATTCCCATATTTACAAACCTGTCAAATACTTTAGCCACTCTGCCCATGAGGGTATTGAAATCAGGAGCCCACACTATGACATCATCTAGATAGTTCCTGACCCAATCTTCTTCTGCTAAAGGAGCTAAGACCCTGTTTACTTCCCTCGTAAAGACGGCTGGGCTGGCTGACAAACCAAAAGGGAGGCGTTTGAACCGCCATAAATTATACCCATCACTGAAGGTGGTTATATCTCTACTGTGGGGGTCAAGAATTACCTGATAGTATGCATCTTTTAAATCTAAGGTGGCATAATATTTATTTCCGGCAGCCTTCTCAACTAATTCATCCAACCTTGGCAAAGGTTGTATATCTATTTTCAAGTGTTTGTTGACTGCTCGGAAATCAAGGCACATACGTTTCGACCCATTAGGTTTAGTTACTAACACGATAGGTGATAGCCAGACAGCGGTTGATGGTTCAATGATGTCCCTATCTCTCATGTCTCTCATCATTTCTTTAATAGTACCCTTGGCTTTCTCGGGATACCTATACTGAGGTCCTCTTACAGGTTGTTCATTAACCAATGGGATGTTAGCTGGCAAACCCTTAATGGTGCCTATTTCATTGGGACCTAAGACAAACAACGCATCATGATTCATTACCACCTGTTGCAAGTGTGTCCGCATGTCCCTATATAAGTGTGGCCATTGCTGGGTCCTAATTAACTCTTTCAATTTGTCCTGTCTAGTTTCCCCACGTTTCACCTCATCACAGTCTGGTACTATAGAATTTAGTACTTCTTGAGCTCGTCTAATTTTGTGGACTGGGGAATTTTCCATACCCCTACAAAGTAAGCATTTAGTTGGGAATTTCACATCATGAGTCAGTCTTAAGGGGATTTTGTTAGACCTCTTATCATCTTCTCTCTGTATGGCCAGGTGATGTGGTGAGCACAGGGGTATGTCTACAGACCGGCCTACCTCACCTAACTCTTCATAAATGTGTGAGATGGTTCCGAGATTATTCCCTTCATCATCAAAGTAACAAAATTCCTCATCATTAACTACTTCATATTCACCTAAAACTGCACCAGGACTCAAACAAACTGGCTGCTCTGAAACATTACTCATAGGAACATAAACACAGGAATCATCTTGGACTATCACACACATATCCGGTTGTTGTTTCAGCCCCTTATGTGTAAATCTAATACTTATGGTCTGACCTACCCCTACCTTCACTTTAACTGGCCTAATCTGAGAACTGTGCCCACTTATTGTAGTCTTCCTATCAATGTGTAAGTTAGTTAGCTCCTTGGGGGAAGATAAGATCGAAGCCTTCGTGAACTGTTTGACTTTGACAACCGTTCGCAACTTTCCTCCATGACTTGGTGTCCAATAAACTTGTTTATGACCCCCCCAACTGAACTGATTTTTTTCGTGATGCCACCAAACTCCAAATCTGCCTAAAATGTCTGCTCCCAATAATACATCAGTATCTAACATGTTATCTTCCACTATTACGGCTTGGTGGCGGATTCTTTTCCTACGGGACAACTGTACACTGATGACAACAGTGCCTAGGGTCTTAAACTCTTCCCCGTTAATAGCTACATATCTTTGGGTACAAGGCCTAATGGGCCCCACCTCCAAGGCACTAACCAAGCTATCTTTAATGATAGTAGCTTCACTACCTGTATCAACCAATGCTATACAAGTATGTCCACATATAGGTAACTTAATACATGGAGAACTGCGTGGGAATGGATGTCGTGGTCATCGGCCCGAAGGGGGATTCCTAGCTTGGCGTCCTGGGCAAGTGGCGAAATAACTCTTACAGTTCATCTTCAGGCACGCGTAACATGAACCTGGTCTGGGTCTGGAGGGGCAATTAGGCGGACTATGGGTATCCTTTTTACAATATCCGCACCATTCATTTCCTGTCCAACCGTGAGTGTTATTTTCCTTCCCCCTCGTGTTCCGATCCGGTCTTCTGTCAGTCTCTTTCCTACGATAGTCCCCCTGGACGCTATAATCCTCTGGTACTGGTCCCTGGCGGGTCTGCCTAACATGTTGCTGTCCCCTGCCCTGTGATCTCAAGTATCATTCCCTACACTTTGTCAACTCATTCAAAAAGGGCTCTAAGGATATGCCTAACTGGTGGTATCTTCTTAACTCTCTCTGCATTTGCCCTGGCAATCCCACATACAATACATCTTTTATCAGCTGATCCTTCCCTTGTATCACTTCAAACTTACTCTCTATGGCTGCCAGCTTATACTTCATTCGTTCCACACATATTCCCGGCTCGTCCTCTACATGATATTCTTCTCTCATAAAATCTTCCCATGCCCTACTCAGAGTATTCTGGCCTGTGTCGAACTTTGTCAAAGCTTGCTTAAGGGTGTTCCAATCCCACATCTTCTTGCTATCCAATTCCTGTAGAACCCTCTGTTCTACGGAATTCTCCATTCTGCTTAGAGCCGCTTCTACCCTATGGCCATCCTGCTTCAGTAGCCACTCTACCTGTCTACAAAAAGTTCTAATATGGCTCTCAGAATCCGGCCCTGTTAGTGTTTCCAATGATAACGTTCTAACATAACTAAGGTTGAACACGGCTGTTTCCCTATCATCCCTCTTGGCCATGTCCGTTAGTTTGGAAAGAACCCCTGGATCAACTCTAAGGCTACCTGGGTGTGTGGTATCGTTCCCTGATTGTGGTACAGGGTGGGCACTTTCTGCCGGTGGGTCAGTTGGGGTTGTGTCCCTACCTACACCATACTCTAGCTCAGTGTATTGGTTCTTTGCATGCTGGAGTTCTTGTTTTAGTTCCTGGAGTTCTTGTTTTAGTTCCCTAATCTGTGTCTGTGATTCTTCTAACGCCTGGAATTGTTGCGCATTGAGCCGCAACGCCCGTTCCAATCTGTCTGCCATTATGTCTGCACCTCCGCTACTTCCCTCTTCTACTGACTCATCCATTTTGACCTAAAAGTGCTACCTCTCGACCCAAGACAAATACGAACCGTTTAACACAACTACTCTCCTGTGCTACTACAACCTTAATTGATCAATGGTATAATACAACACTATGCAACCTCTTAACATGGCACCAAAAATTATAACTCACATCAACTGGAGACCGAAAATCCTATGGTATTCCATAGGTGAACCACTTGAGACACTTCTCAGACACAGTGTGGACTCCCTTACTTCAACGTCACACAAGTTAATCCACAACCTCTGCAAGTATTAATACATATTAACACTGGGTAAAACACAAACACAGAACACGTCAATGACACACATGACTTCAGTACTGCATAAATTTTTAAAAATTCTTCTTACATTTCTGTACTCAATCAATGCTATTCACATGTAAGTATCCCTCAAAAATCAGATAATCCATCATTAAAATACTTGTCTATTTCTGCAACTTAAATTCCAGCTTCAATTCCCTCGGATTTGATCAATGAATAAAAACCATCCCACCGCTATAGCCACCAATTTATACTGCCAGATCTGGGGTCACTAAATCTAAGGGGATAACTTAACTCTAATCTTAGTTTCTAAGGGTCGCTGCCACCAGACCCCCTCTGGACAGCACGTAGCTCGTTAGGTAGCGGGCAGAGTGGACTAGGCATTGGGTTAGGTTTTCCATTGACCAGATCGATGAGGGTAAAGAAGGGGAAAACCATAACATGTTTTAATTGATTTATTCCTTATAAAACATACTGGAAAAAAAAACATATACATGAATTGGTCTTCCTCAGAAGAACAACAGAATTTTGGTTACCCAGCTGGGCCCCAGACTCTTACATTACTGGCGGGTCATCCACCTACTTATTGCATAACAATCGGGGAACGTCGTATCTCGGTCGTTCCTTCTTACACTATCCCTTAACACACAGACTGCTCCACTTGGGTGGATTGTAGCACCGTCGGTTATCATACATACTGTAGTAGCACCATCTCAACACACCTGTTACACTCCATACCTGCAAGTATGTGACTCCTCGGGACTTTTAGGTATACACAACGGGCACCTCGTTCGCACACCGCCCTCGGTGGGTAGAGACGAGGGCTTCACCTAGAGACATACCAGCACTATTTCTACGCCTGGTATCATAGGTCGCCCCAAGTGACGACCGCAGTTTCTCACGGTCTCCTTAGTTGTGACTATTCATGTGGAGTGGTGCGCTGGGAATCCACCGGTTCACAGGAGACTGGTATAGCGGGGGAGTAATTCCCACCCGGGGTGACGCTCACGTGGACAATGGCGGCCGGGCGGCAAGATACTCCAGCCACATGGCACCTGTGGTGACGGCAGAACGGGAAAGACTAAGCAATAATGCCTGACGGGCGGTTATCCCACCCCTTAACACTTCCCTATCACACTTATATGTCCAGCAAAGCTTTAAACTGTAGTAACTTCTATTTATCAACCTTAATTGTAGGGCGGGATATAGCCCGCTAGGGCACTGACCTGTGGTGACGGCAGAACGGGAAAGACTAAGGCCGGCTTCCCGCAGCTTCTCGTCACATAGGCCTACAGTTTCCAATCCTCAATTTACACCTTTGTTTCTTATGGTTCTCACCTGAACACTTTACGGTATATTGTCACTCATTTCTTATAAACACATATATTAATCGTAAATTACACACTAAGGTCAGGTCTTGGTTTGCTAGTGCTTGGTTAAATGCCTGGGATTTTAATCTCAACGGGGCATCTGAGGCGGGTACATGACGCGCCTTGAAACAAAAGCCGAATGATCAGGGCGGGGGTGTATCAACTTCACTTAAAAACTGTAATGAGGGATCCTCCTCTCACACATTGCACTATTTGAACACAGACATAAGATTCTCTGATCACTGTACCTGTCGTGGGTATATGTCACGTGAGGCTACGAGGTGTATTAGGTTCATACCGACGCATACACGATATTTCCTTTCCAGTATAGTTTCTAGATCACTGTCAACACCTCACATAGTTCTGATACATTTATCCTTTTTCCAGATCATTGTTCTCATGTATTTTCATATGATATCTGTTGGAGTTATGTTCGCTACACGCTCACAGACGTAAATAGTAGGACCTTCAAACCCAGCTCCACACTTAGTCTTACAGTACACTAGTCCGGCTCAACTGGACTTTAACCTTCATCTTATGCCTACCCTGAGTGACCCTTAATGCTATGAATACATACACTTGATATGATATAACTATACCTGGGTACAATACAACACATGGTCTAGGAACCTTGAGTAGGTGAGTTGTCCTTTCTCAATGTTTCCCGTTTTCTGAGGTTCTACAAGCGCGGTGCATTTGAATGTTATGTAGCGTAATATGAATTAGATGGGATTTTTAGGGATGACAATGATGTGCGCAGTACATTATAACATAATATAATTATATAGTTACAATTGCTACCATCATTGAAATGCTCATGATGTTCAGCACACAATATTAACGGAACTGAGCACACTCCAAAATATATGAAGCTTGCATATTGTGGTGGGGTGTTTAAACACTGGAACTTGGAAGAATTGGAACAGTCACCTAGATTAAGTCTGAATACTATTTTACAATACTGATAACTTTTTCACTCCACTCTTTTTAACATAAGTATATAATTATATAATATTGCACATTATCACAAATATTTATTAAGCAAAGGATGGGTGGAATATAAATAAATATTACCATAATCTCTTTGTCGGAATAACAACAAAATTGTGACGTGGTCGCTGAGTAAAACTAGCTGACCAAGGCCCTTCACCCTGATCCTTGCATATTTCACTTTTATCTTTAATATATTCCATTCTTTAAAGTATCATTGTGACCTGAGCGGCAATAAGCACCCAGGGCACTGCACCTGTTCCATGAATTCGTAACCATAAAGAAACAACTGTGAGACAAAACGTAGTTAAAAAGGCAGCTTTAAATTATGGTGGTATAAATAATAAATAAACCTGCCTCTCGTCCAGCCCCCACCTCCTTTGGCCCCCCCCCCCCCCTACACACACACATACACTACAGTAGGCGACATCTGTTGGCCGACCATAGCATTTCCCCCAGCTGTTTCGAAACTTCAGACTCAAGGCTATTCGAAACCTCATTGTGGCTGGGTAGTGGACAAGACTTTTGTGCATGATAGTACATAGAGGAGATCTCGTACTCATGATGGAAGTGAGAAAGGAAACTCACAATAACGTTCTCTTTACATATTGTATATTGTATGTACAGTGCAGTAAAATACAGGGGAGTTGCAGAGAAGCTTGTTGAGAGGAGGTCTTGCTGGTTTGAGAGCTCTAAGTAGAATATTTCCTTCAAGGTTGTTGTTGTTGAGATTGTCCGACATGGGCCTTTGCCTGTAGGCAAAGGTGGTTCTGGCTGGAGCTCTTGAAACAGCCAGACAAGATTAGGGATTTGAGGATAAAAGGTGTCCTTCCTGCAGATATGAAAGGATACTGCAGGTTTGCAAGTGTGAACGGACCCTGACGTGGTCAGTTTCAGAGTGGCGCGCGCCCGGAACTGGGGTCTGCATTTTCTGGGGGAGGATAATTCCTAAGCTATCTGGGTGGTGAGTATCGTGTGATAATCCGGAGAAGGTGGTGAATGTGGTTTGTTTGGACCTTTCGGGTTAGAGTGGCTGCTAGTGTTGTTTGTTCTTCTTGGAAGTTTCGAATTCTGCTTTGGAGACTGTGTGACACCTCGACCAACTGTTTTTGTTATTGCTGTTATTGTTGTTATTGCTGATATTGTTGTTATTATTGTTGGTATTGTTGTTATTGTTGCTGTTGTTGTTATTGTTGTTGTTGTTGTTGTTGTTGTTATAAGAACATAAGAACATAAGAATGGAGGAGACTGCAGCAGGCCTATTGGCCCATACTGGGCAGTCCCATTTACACCCAACCCCTATTGCTCATATATCCATCCAACCTGTGTTTGAAGCTATCCAGCGTATTTGAGTTAATGATGATATTTGGTAACTTGTTCCACTCGTCCACTACTCTATTTCCAAACTAAAGTTTGCCTATTTCGCGCCTAAATCTAAATTTGTTTAATTTAAAACCGTATTTACGAGTTTGCTCCTGGTTGGATAGTTTGAGTACCTTTGTAATGTCCCCTTTGTTTAGCCCTGACTTGCATTTATACACCTCTATCATATCGCTCCTCACTCTACGTCTCTCGATGGAGTGTAAATTAAGATGCTTTAACCTGTCTCTGTACTCAAGGTTCCTAATGCCCGGGGTTAGCCTTGTCATTCTCCCCTGAATTCTTTCCAAGGATTCTATATCCATTCTGTATACAGTGACCAGAATTGAACTGCGTAATCCAAGTGAGGTCTCACAAGTGCAAGATATAGTTTTAGGATGACCCTTGCTAGTGTTGTAACTAACACTCCTTTTTATGAACCTAAGTACTTTATTAGCCTTGTTTCGAGCAAATACACATTGTTTACTAGGCTTAAGATTCCGACTTATCATTATTCCTGAATCTTTCTAGCAGTCGGATTTCTCAATAACAACGTTGTTCATCTGGTATCTGGTTTCCCTGTTTACATCTCCTGTATTGAGTGCTTTGCATTTGTCCACAATGAATTTAATCTGCCATTTTTCAGACCATTCAAAAATTTTGTTTAGATCTTCCTGTAGTTTTGCACAGTCCTCGTCAGATTTAATCACACGCCCTATTTTAGTGTCATAAGCAAATTTATATATATAATAAATAATAATGGTCCAAGTACTGAGCCTTGGGGAACCCCACTAGTGACATTGCTCTAATCGGATTTAGTGCCGTTAATGCTCAATCGTTGTTTCCTGTCCTCTAATGACGCCCTAATCCATTTTAGAATATCTCCTTTAATGCCATGAGCCTCCAATTTTCTTATTAGTCTTTCGTGGGGGACTGTCGAAGGCTTTGCTAAAGTCGAGATATGCCACATCATAAATGTGCCCCTCGTCCACTGATTCGAAAACAATTATTGTGGTTTAATCTAAGTTTTCTCTATGGTATGTTCTGCCTTTGTGCATTAAGTAACTCATTATTTAAATTGTTGTGGAACTCGTCAACCTCAGATCTCGTTATCAGGTCATCCTCAACCGTCAGGTCTCCAGGTAAGGTGAGGTCGCCCTCCTTGGGTACATTGTGTGAGGTCACCTTATGTGAAGTCATGTAATTCACTCCCAAACGTGATACCCCTTCTCTCAGATGCCTCTTCAAAGTATCGAAGTTTGCCCTTCTGAAATCTGGGACTTTAGTGGAATTTTCCTTGCAGCTGCCCTGAAATTCTAACTGGAATCTTATTTCTTTGTGATCACTGCTGGCAAGAGCGTTCCCTACCTCGACATTACTAATGAGGTTTTCTCTGTTTGACAGAACTAAATCGAGTTTATTATTACCCTGGGTGGAATCGGTATATGTTGGCTTAGGAAACAGCCCTGGAATGTTTCAAGAAAATCCTCTGATTCTGGGTTACTTGTAAGGTCAATCCAATCTATTTGGCTAAAATTAAAGTTGCCTACTAAACAGACTTTGCTATGTATGGAAGACCTGCGCATTTCATCCCAAATAAGTTGCTTATTAACTCTATCAAGATTAGGAGGTCTATATATTACTCCTGTGATTAATTTTTCCCTACCATCGATTAATTCTATCCAAATTGTTTCTGTATTCCGCTCAGTTTTTATTTCCTTATTCATTTCACACTTCAGATTATCCCTGACATAGATTGCTACTCCGCCTCCTTCCTTGTTATTATTGTTAACTTTAAGTTAGTCTTAAATAAGGATTCTGTTTATAAAATGACCTAAAATTATGAATTTTTTTCTAGCTAAGATGGTCAAGAAAGCAGACGTCAGCCCCTCATCCTGAGCCATAGAGACGTCAGCAGGTGCCATAAACACGTCAACAGTTGCCATAGATAGCGCCATCAGGTGCCATAGATATCATCAGTTGACCATAAAAACGTCTTCAGTTGCCTTAAGGACGTCATCAGTTGCTATAAAAACAGACGTCATCAGTTGCGATAAAGACACATCATCAGTTACTATAAATAGAAAAATATTTAGTTCTTTTCTTGAATTCTTAAGCCCAAGATAATAATTAAGTACTTATAAAAATGTTAAATTTATTCACTTGCTGCCAGTAAACTAAATCAAAGTTACATTAATTCATGTTTTTTGACGTTATCAACTAATTTGTTTCTGTGGATTTCTTGATTTGAGAGTCGTGTGCACTGACAAGTTCACTTCATTATCATATAAAGGAGAATTTAAAAATTACATATATAATTAAAACTAATAATAATATATATTAAACATTTCTGTTGATTAATAAGGAAAAAGCGTAATTAATGATAGAGAAAATATTCAATCGAAATCAAATACTGGATGACGAAAGGTTTGACGCCACAGCGACGGTCTGAGCGACCAGACCCAACCACCTGACAGAGCTTGTCAAAAGAGAGAACAGGAGAGCCTGTGGCGGTCATATTTCATTAGCTCTGTTTTGGTAAGTTAATTATTGTTTTAAGAGAGTTTCAACCTTGTTTATTGTTGTGTACAGGAGTATCATTAACTTGTGGTTTTGGTAATTTTGCATAGATATTATTTCGGTGATGGCAAATGATATATACGGTGATAACCAACTGTGACAACGGTGACAACCACTGGTGACGTTACACGTGGACGCCATCTTGGATTTATATAATTATCAGTCAATATTACACTTGTTAAAGGTCATCCATGGATTATTTCTTCACTATATTGAGAGGACATAACTGAAGGTCATATTATAGTATCTTGTTTTGGTTAATATTAAGTGAAAAACTTTTTTTTTGTCTTGGCGTCAGTGGTTTGGATAATATTAAGATCGTTATTGACGGTTGATCCGCCGGTGATTTACCACAGTAAACAATTATAAAAATGCCGCAATTGTACTATTATTGAGGGAGAGACTCTTAGTTTATAGAATGTTTGTTAACTTGGCATTATGAACCTTGAGTTGTATGAACGAGGTTTCTGCTGCAGTATTATGTTAAAGTTTAACAAGTGTACAAAACTTCCCTCATAATTACCGAGTCTTTAGCCATTGTTATAAGTGACACCTGTAGTGAACATACATACTGTACACATACAAACAGTTCTGGTGCCCTTATTATAGAATGAATATCAATTCACTGGAGTCGGTGCAGCGAAGAATGACGAAAATGATGGTAAATTTGCATTGTCACACTATTCTCTGTTAGAAAGTCAAAAATATATTTTTCTAGTGTATTTGTGTGTGTTTAGACCGAGTATGACCTTCATTTCTGGCGGAAATTAACCGGGTTGTTATCGAATTTTTTTCGTTGGACGCTTTCCGAAAAGAGAAAAATCATGGCAAAATACACCCAAAAACACTAGAAAACCAAAAACCAAACCTAATCTAACCTAACTGGCTCTCACCATATGATGGAATCACCTATTTCTTACCTTATTGGCCTGGTTCTTGTTCGTCGTTGGATACACACCACACATACATACACACACACACACACACATATACTTACATACGTACAAACACACCTCTCTGGACGGGTGATAACGAGAATGACGCAGCAATGACCAGGATTCGGGTGCGCTCCCTACGGGGAGAAGTATTCGAAAAAAGAAAACAGGAGTTAGGCACAATTCTATGCCCACGCCTAGGAACAAATTCGCCGCTCTAATAGAAGCAAAGGACTCTTTCATAGTGCTTTGCATAGAAGAAAAGGACGTCGATCTCATGTTATCGACTGAATCGATAGACTCACTAAAAAGAGATAACTTCGAAATAGCTATCCCACCACAGCTTAGAGCTAAGAAGTCAATTGTTATCAAGAGATTGGATAAGACCATTACCAACAATTCACCAATTGCTATAGCACAAGAATTAGAAAAGAAAACACATGGGTTAAAGTCGAAGAGGTGGTACTGCTCCCCAGGGCTCCAACGATCGTGAAAGTAAGATTCAAAGAAATCGCCATGGCCCAGAAGGCACTAGAAAATGGAATTTGCATCTCCCACTACCGCCTTTCAAAAGACCAAATAGAAAAAGAAAATTTCTATCCCATAAGACCTTGCTGGATATGTTATCAATATAACCATGTATCAGCCAAGTGCTCTGATAAAGACAAAAAGTACTGCTCGGAATGTGGAGCTGAAGGGCACACATTCAGGGAGTGTAACGACAAAGAAAATTCAAAATGTCTGAACTGCAAAGGACCTCACCGCACTTTGGCAGCACCATGCCCAGTAAGGAAGGATATCATCAAAGACGTGAAGGAAAACCTATGCTGCAATAACAAAGTTGCAAGACACTACTTATAAAGTGTTAGAAAAAACCAAAGACAAAACCAAAGCAGAAAACACTTACTTGAAGCTAAGTGAAGGTCTACCCTTCACCATACTAGCCACACTGATACATGCCCACATAAATAACGTGGCTAACCCGGGAACATTCGGAAAAATTATCAGAGAAATGTTTGCAGCGAACAACCTACCACAGGTAAACTTCCCCGAAAATGCCCCATCAGCAGACATTTTCAAAATACTAACCTAAAACAGTCTAGGAATCACCAGCAAAGAAAGGGAAGATAAAATAACACAACAAGAAAAATGCACAGGAGCAGAGACTGCATTGGTTACAACCCACTTCCAACTAACCACAACACACTACGAGACCCTAGAGAACACAACCGACCAATCAGCGAAGTCAACACCAGCAAGACCACGTAGAGAGAACCCCACTGGTCAATGGCCAGCCGACGTCGGAGACAGCATAGGAATCAGGTTTTACTCGGTCAACTCCCAGCCAACAATAACAAATGAGACTGTTAAAAGATATTCAAGAAGGAACAACCAAATACACATACAAAGACAACAGGGTAGAAGAGGGACTCATAGAAACACTAATACGTGGAGGAAAAATAAGCAGCAAATATAACAAAATCGAGAGCGTAGACCTATCAAAATTCAAGAAAATAAGAACAGGACTGAAGGAGGAGAGACAGAGACTCTCCCCCGGAGAGACCAGAGCAACCAAACAACACGCACCAAATTCCCGCAAAACAGAACACTGAAAATAATACAACACAACGTCCTGGCCTGGACACATACAAGAAAAGCAGAACTAACTAACATATACAACAACATAGACCCAGACATAATTCTCATAACTCACACGGACGGAAAAACAATGACAAAATAAAACTCTTCAACTATTACACACATCAACTGAACACACTCGCGGAATTTAGCGACGGAGCAGCAATAGCCATCGAATGAAACACCAAATACAAACTCAGACAACTTCCAAACCGACTTCTTAGCAGTCGAAATCAACACAACTAAAGGCCCAATAATAATTGGAACAACATATTTACCTTGCCGACGACAAACATTCCCGACTGGTGACTTACTAAAACTAATGAGACGTAACACACCAGCATATTTTATAAGAGACTTAAACGCGAGACACACCATACTCGGACACAGAACCAGAAACCAGAGGGGAGAGATAATACACGACCTATTAGAAAACGGCAACATTACACACCTGGGCCCAGATTTCGAAACCTACATAGCTGCAAGAAACACCGGGAAGCCGGATATAGTTCTGACCAATAGACACCCACCATTTGAATACACACATAAAACCTGGACCAACCACTACTAGCGATCACCTGCCCATAATGATCACTCTATCAATATCACCAATACAAATCCCCTCAATCCCTAGATTCGCTTTCAACAGAACAAACTGGGAGGGTTTTAAGGCAGAACTCAACTCAAACGAACAAATACATCTACATAACAAAAACACAGCAGACATTGACATAGCCCTGGAAACATGGTACACTAATGTCACCACAGTCATGGAAAATAACACCCCCAAAACAACATACCGCACACTACCCCACGCACAATTAACACTTGAACAGAAGATAATCCAGACAAGACTGAATAATATACTAGAACATACAAATACACACGGCTGGAACCAAAAAACAATAACTCTCTTCAGAAACCAAAAGGAAGAACTGAAAGAACTATGCAAACAATCACACAACGACAAATGGAACCAGCTAATCACAAACACAGAGGCCGATTATCGCAACCCAAAATTTTTCTGGCGTAAAATAAAAAACCTAATGGGCACTAACTCCATAGATAACAGCCATCTTATAGACGAAAACGGGATAAAAGCTACAGAATCTGTAGACAAAGAACTGATCTTCAGAAATTTCTGGAACAACATATATAAAATCACAGAAGAAAACAGAAACTTATGTAGAGTAACAGAACAGATGGTAACAACACAACTTACACTAAACACAGAGATATGGCAACCACCAAGAACAATAGACCTCAACATACTAAAAGTGCAGACACATTAACCACGCCAATCACCACAAAAGACATAAACATAATAACCAGTTTTAAAAATAAAGCACCTGGACTAAGTCAGATAAACAAAACGGTCCTTCAAAACATACCCACAATACTGATAGAACAACTTACAAAGATCTTTAACGATTTACTAGCAACAGGACACTTCCCAAGATTTTCAAAACAGCCAAAATCAGACTCATACCCAAATCCGGGAAAAACCCAACAAGGCCAAAAAATTACAGACCTATATCCTTATTAGAAACGGCAGGGAAAATACTAGAAAAAATATTCAACAACAAACTCAGAAACTATCTAGAACAGGAAAACAAATATAACCCCAGACAACATGGATTCCGAAAGAACCGTGGCACAAACACGGCTATTGCATTAATTTATGAATCAATAGCTAACGCCGTCAGCAACAAAAACCAATGTAATATTGTTCTCAGAGACGTATTAAAAGCTTTTGATAAAGTGTGGCACGAAGGCCTCAAATATAAAATAATTCAGCTTGACATGCCAAAAAACATGACAAACCCTTCTCTGCAACTTCTTAGACAACAGACAAGCCAAACTTATTATAGACAACTACACCTGACAAACCTTCAACATACACAGTGGAGTCCCACAGGGCAGCAACATTTCACCCACACTGTACAAAATATACACAGCAGACATACCAGACCCAAGACAGTCGGACTACATAGCATACTGTACACAGACGATATCACACAAATAATACAATATCCAGGGAAATCTAAGCAAATGATGGCTATAAGAACAGGAAGAGAAGTTGAAGCAATTAGCAACTATGAGAGAAAATGGAAAATCCAAATCAACATCCAAAAACTAAATATCTTATACATTGCTAAAATAAATCCATACCCAATCATAATCAATAATCAACAGCTACCATATGCAGAAAGTAGGAAAACACTGGGACTCAAAATCACAGAAACGGTATACACCAACACATTACAAAAAGATTGACGAAAGCAAAATTGCAACTAACCAAACTCCGTCGCTTTAGAAAACTAAACACCAAAACACAGCTACATCTATACAAATCACTCGTCAGACCACACCTTGAATACCCACCAATTCCACTTAACACAATTACCAAAACAAACAAACTCAAGCTGCAAGCAGTCCAAAATACAGCACTAAGAGGAGCAGCAAAACATAGGCCGCCATACAGTAAAAAAATACGAGACATACACATTGAACATAATGTATGTATATTATGTATGATGTATGTATACCATGTATGTACTCTATATATACACATTATTTCTCTAGTCAGTAGTGTGTGGCAATGCCCCTATTTCATGTCACCACACGCTTAGATAAATGTGCTTGGCGACATCTGGAAGCTGCTAGTATACCACTTACCACATGTCGCCTGAGAGGTCAGAGTGAGGTCAGTTGACCCTATAGGAGTGTAAGGACTACCTGCGCTTGTAAGCGCACCCCTGTATATTTCCGTTTATAAGAGCCTACAGAACTCTAGAGGTGTTTATGTTCGCTCCTGTAGTTATAACCAAGTACCCGGAACATCTCCATGGCGCAGTGAGTATCAAGTGATCGATTAAGTGGAAATAAGTGCGTTCGTGTAAAATCAAGGCCGGTAGAACCTCCTCTGTCAACTCCATCATCCGTCTCCATTGTCTCCCACAAAAATTTGTTTGAATTGCCAACGAATTTTGAGCAGTGTGCAGTGACCGCAATTTCCTGTGAAATGTCTTTAAGTGCCCCTCGTGTGTGTGTATTGTTAAAGTGTGTGTCCTTGTTTTAAAGGATTCCCTAAGGTGGAAGGCTGATATAGGGCATTCGTGAAGAGTCAGCGCGACCGTCTCGGGCTGCCTGGAGGGTAACTACCCCCACTGCTCACCCCCCACCCCCTCGCCTTGCCTCCCTCCGCGCTCCACCGCGCCTACACACACCAACCCACACACTAACACACTGACCGCGGTCATTTCTTCATATGTATTTTATATATATATATATATATATATATATATATATATATATATATATATATATATATATATATAAGTTACTTGTCTGTGTATTCAATTAATTTTGTTGTCTCAGATGGGGTTGATACGACGGGCTGACCGGTCAACACTGATTTGACATACAATATACAGATAAAGTAATTATGCCCCGGGCCTCACGCAGCGGTGTCCCAAGCGCCCGGATGAGTCAGACAGATGACAGCTCTACAGAGATGGATGACCAGTCAGTGGGCGACGCCCCACCCTCTTGCAGCCACACACCCCGACCCTCAGCCTCTTCCTCAGAGATAGTTGCTCTGATGAAGCTTATGAGGGAGGAAATGCGTCAGGACGAAGCGAAAAGACATGCTGAGGACCACCAACGGAGATTGGAAGATAGCTAACGATTTGCAGCTTTGATATCTAGCCTCATTGCTAATCAAGCCCTTGGCTTTTCCACTACTCCGGTACCGACTGGCTCAGATACCTCGTCAATGCCCTCTACCAAAGTGGTTGTCCAACCCCCACCCACCTTGAAGCCTGATGAGACTTTCCAGACTTTTCGTGAGTGACGGCGACGGTGGACTCATTATGCTACAATGGTGGATCTCCAGAGCTTGCCACAGCCTAAACAGCTCATTCAGCTACTTATGTGTCTATCTTTGGGAACGCAACATGTGTTGGAACACACGTTGCAAGTGCCCCGACGTCTTTGTTGTCTGTAGAGGAGGTACTGGATGTTCTAGAACGGCACATCAAAGGTCAGCGGAATGAAGCTCTCCGCAGGAGGGAAGTGTTTAGCTGTAGACAGATGGAGGGCGAGACTTTTGACGATTTCCATGTACGACTCAAGAGAGCCTCGGAAGAGATAGACATATGTCCCGGTAATCACCAGCAGTGCGAGGAGACCCAGTTGAAGCAGGTGATCCTGATGGGTGTTAAGGACGAGGAGCTTGTCCAACGCCTCACCTCCCTCGACTCTTCTTCTTCTCTTAAGGATGTGTTGACAATATGTCGTGCCTACGAGGCTGCCAGGTGTGCCACCTCTGCCATCTGAGCTCCCCCTACAGCTGTACGTGCTGTGTCCCGTGCTGTGTCACGGTACAAGAAGAACAAGAAGTCTGCCCCAACGCCTACGCCCACCACGCCCACGCCCGGCTCCCTTTGCAACAGCTGTGGTAGGCAGCACGGAACACAGGTATGTCCAGCTGCTGAGTTTACCTGCGACAGTTGTGACAGCAAGGGCCACTGGTCACTTACAGTACGGTGCCCAGCCAAACGCGTCCAGTACAACGTGTGTGGTCGTCTGGGCAACTACGACAAGTGTTGTCCGACCAACAACCCTAAGGGACAGCGTCAGCGGAAGCAGCAGCGCCCTTCCACCAGTGAGGGCCGCCCACAGTCGCCAAATCAGAGGCACGACGACCCTGGACAACGCCCGACCCATATTAGGAAGGTGCACTCCCCCTCGCGTCCCAGGACCAAAGTTCCCCAGCACGTCAGCGTCATCGTGACCTACGGCAGTATGTCATCCTGTCTCGAGATGCTGCCCGACACTGGCGCTGATGCTACAGTCATCGGCCCCCAGCATTTGCAATGTATGGGGCTCTCTCCAAGCGATCTAGGACCGCCTCCCAAGGACCTCTGCGTCACGGCAGATGGTTCACAGATGGCCCCAGCCCTAGGTTCACTCTATGCACAGGTCACCTTTGGCAACAGGTCGTGTCAAGCCTGGATTGAGGTGCATAATGGTGTCCCGACTCCTTTGCTGTCCTACAGACATTGCCAAGAGTTGGCCATCATCTCCCAGGACTTCCCAACACCGATTCTCGAGGTAAAATACGCCAACAGGGTGCACGAAGGGAGCAGCAACTACCCTGCTGCCGCCCTACCCCTACCTCTGGCCAGTGACACCTCTCCTTCAGTAGCTGTCCCTGCTGCTTCACGTCTCCACACCCTGGCTCGCCTACACGACAGTCACTGTGGAGCCGAGGCCACCAAACGGCGTGCAAGACAGACTGTGTTCCGGCCTGGCATCGACCCCGACATCTCCAATGCTGTCCAGGCGTGTAAGCCCCGCCAAGTACTACAACCCAGCCAGCAGCAGGAACCCTTCATGAGTGACGACAACCCCACCCGCCCCTTTGAGTCTGTGTCGGCCAACTTTTTCTGTGTGTTAGGAGAGTCCTTCCTGGTTATCGTCGACCTTCTCTCTGGTTGGCCGGTTGTCATCAAGTGCGGTATTGATACGACATCTGCCGCCACCATCAGTAAGTTCCGCCACTACTTCCGTTACGTGGGCGTTCCTGCGCGCCTTCGAACCAACGGAGGGCCCCAGTTCACAAGCCGGGACTTTGCTGCGTTCCTCGACCGATGGGGAGTCCGACATGTGTTGTCACCGCCTCATTACCCGCAGTCCAACGGCCATGCTGAGGCTGCTGTCAAATCCCTGAAGCACCTCATCCTCAAAGTGGCCCCTTCTGGGAATATTGACTGCAAGGCCTTCTACCAGGGTCTCCTTGAGCTCCGCAACACACCCAATTACACCGGACGCTCCCCTGCCCAGGTCTTGTATGGACGCCCCCTCCGTTCTTGTGTCCCTACTAACCCTCAATCCTTCTCCAAGGAGTGGCAGGCCAAGACAGAGGACTGTGATCGCCGAGCCGCCGAACGTGTTCAAGACATCGTCGCCCGCCACAACGACCACGCCCGTCCTCTCCCCAGGTTGAGAGCCGGCACCCAAGTCCGTGTTCAGGACCCGACCTCCCTACGTTGGGACAAAGTGGGCGTAGTCATGGGTCTCGGCAGGTCACGGGACTACCAGGTGCGGTTACCCAGTGGTCGTGTGTGGTGGAGGAACCGCCGTTTTCTCCGCCCCGTAACACCTTCCGCTGACCCCATTACCAGTGCTGAGTCCCATACCCCCCCCCCCCCCCCCCCAGTGATCAAGCCCCTCGACGCTCAGAAAGGATCCACAGGAAAAGGTCCGCTCAAGACTTGGCTATGAACGTGTAAGGGGGGGGGAGGTGTATGTATATTATGTATGTTGTATGTATACCATGTATGTACTCTATATATACACATTATTTCTCAAGTCAGTTGTGTGTGGCAATGCCCCTATTTCATGTCACCACACGCTTAGATAAATGTGCCTGGCGACGTCTGGAAGCTGCTAGTATACCACTTACCACATGTCGCCCGAGAGGTCAGAGTGAGGTCAGTTGACCCTATAGGAGTGTAAGGACTACCTGCGCTTGTAAGCGCACCCCTGTACATTTCCGTTAATAAGAACCTACAGAACTCTACAGGTGTTTATGTTCGCTCCTGTAGTTAGAACCAAGTACCCGGAACATCTCCACATAACATAGACACAATTAACAAGCAAAAGCGGTATGGGACACACTACACAGAACACAAGACCCTATTTTACACGAACTATTACAGGCAAGCAACAATATATCACACACCTGGTGGCTAAGAAGTATCAACATTAACACAATCAGCCCGGAACCATTATATGCAAGAGAGTAACACCCGTATCATATGTCCCAACGGGATGAAGAAACTGCACTAGTTGAGACTGTATGTGAGAAGGACCTAGGTGTGTATGTTGACAATGAGCTGAAGTTCTCGGGCCATTGCGAGAAGAAGGTAAACCAGGCAAATAAATTATTGGGTCTTATAAGAAGGTCGTTCAGATATCTAGACTGTCCGTCCCTCGTAACGATCTTCAGGAGTGAAGTGCTTCCCCATCTGGAGTACTGTCACCCCATCTGGTCCCCGAGATATGCTAGGGACTGTCAGTTGGTTGAAAATGTTCAAAGGAGGGCCACTAGACTGGTGCCTGCACTTCGGCACCTCAGCTACCCTGAGAGATTGGAGAGCCTGAACTTGCCTAGCTTATACTCCAGACAGGCAAGGGGGGACCTAGTTGATGTGTGTAAGCATCTCAGAGGGCACTACTCAGTTGAGTGTCCCTACTTGGAGCTGGCGGACGCTGGCCCCACAAGGGGTCACTGCTCAAGATTGAAGAAGCCGCAAGTCCAGAAAACTGTGAGGGCAAACTTTTTCGGAGTGAGGGTTGTAAACTCTTGGAACAATCTACCAGAGAGTGTTGTGACGGCACCGAGTGTGAGCTCTTTCAAGACAAGACTTGACCAACACTCGAGTGGGTTTTGGTACATTCAGGAGCCGCTGCATGCCCAGTATTTGGCAACAGTGCGTGACAGAGACGTGACCGATCGCCCGGGCGGCTAGCGAGCCGATCTTTTGGTGAAGAAGATAAATAAAAAGAGACGTGACCGATCGCCCAAGCGGCTAACAAGCCGATTAGTGGCGAAGAGGATAAAAGTAAATAAAAAGAAAATAACCGAAAGATGGGGACTATCCTGCCAGTTCACACAAGGACCTGGTGGGACCCCCAAACACAAAAGATGAGGACCATCCCTTCAGTTACACAAGAACCTGAAGGGACCCTCCAAGATAAAACAAACAAGAAAGAACAACACTATATGTATAACCTTAAAGGTGAGGAATATCCTGCCAGTTACACAAGGACCTGGCGGGACCCCCACCAGCACAATCACAAAAGATGAGGAACATCCCTTCAGCAACACAAGGGCCTGAAGGGACCCTCCAACAAACATCACCTAACTTAGAATGGCACTTTAAACTAGCTTAGCTTAGCTTATTTAAACTCCCTTGCCCCTGAAGGACTGAGGGACGTCTGTCACTGGTTTAACCATAAAGCAGCCTCCGCAAGGTGGAAAGCCCACCTGCTTTCATTCTCCTTCTGTACCTCCCACTTCAAAACTATACCTTGCCTTAAATATCCTTGATCACCTCAGAGCCACGGCTGCCTTGCTCAATTAGTTTGTGCAGTACTACTCCAGCAGGGTTTCTGTTGTGATGTCCAAGGGTTGGGTGTCGAGAGTTCAGATCGCCTAGAAAGTATGCCGGGCTGTTTCGCCTGGTTAGTTTTAGGAGGTCGCCTGTCGGGAATATTGGTCTTCTGAATGGAAGGTATGATGTTCCTATTATTGTTGGTTCTTTGGTGGTGTTTATTTCTACTGCCAGGAAGTTACCTTGGAAGTTGTCAATTATTTTGTGTTGAATCGTTCGTTTAATTGTTATTGCTATCCCGTCATGTAACTCTATTTCGTAGATATTTCTTTGGTAGACGTGATAATTAAATATTTTTATTTTTCGTTGTCTTTTCGCCCGTGTGCTTTGATAAGGATGATGTCTGGGTCTATTGTGCTGTATATGTTAATGAGTTCTGTTTTCCTCGCCAGAGACCAGGCAAGGACGTTGTGTTGAATAATCTGTAATGATTTGTTTTGTATAGTCGTGGATCCCGAGAACTTGGTGCAGGGTGTTTGCTGGCTCGTGCATCTCCTGGCGAGTGTCTATTCACTTCTTCCTTTAATCCCGTTCTGGTTTTCTTAAACTTAGTTATGTCTACCCTTTCAATTTTGTTATATTTGGTGTTTAATAGTCCTGCATTTATCAACGTGTCTATGTTGGATTCTTCTACACTGATATCTTCGTAGGTGAATTTGATTGTGCCTTCCTTGATTTCCTGCAGATGTCTATCATTTGATATTGTAGGTAGTATGTAACTGAGTAGAAACGGATACCGATCTCATCTCCTAGGTCTGCTGCCTGCACATTGGTTGGTGAAGATGGGGGGGGGGGGCACGATGGCCAGAATGGGATTCTTTTCTTGTTTTCACTTTGGTTGGGTCAACTTTTGCAGGTTGTGGTTTCTCTGTTTGCTGAGTTGTTGAATCTGATGATTTGTGGTGTGGTGTGACTGGTTGGCTGATTGGGTCTATTTCCATCACGTTTTCTTCTACGACTGGTTTGGTTGTGTGCTCCTGTGGTTTGGTTATTCCCAGGCTATTCTCGGTGACAATTTTAAATATTTCTGTTGAAGGGGCGTCGTTTGGGAATTTCACCTCAAGCAAATTGTTTGCAGCAAACATTTCCCTGGTTGTTTTTCCAAAGGATCCTGGCTTTGCGATGTTGTTGATGTGTGCATGAATAATACTAGTTAGAATTGTGAATGATAATCCTTCGCTCAAATTAAGGTACATAGGTTGCATGAGGGGGTTTTCTTTGGTTTTCTTCAGGACTTTGGAGGTGGTATCTTGCAGCTTTGCAATTGCTGCATATGTCTTGTTAGGGTCTACTTCTATCTTTTTATTTGCCTTTTCTTTTCTCTCAGATTCCAAATTATTTCTTTTCTTATGGGACAGCGTGCTGCTAGTGTTCTGTGGTCCCCATTGCAATTCAGGCATTTGGGGTTATCCTTGTTGCTACATTCTCTGAGTGTGTGGCCCTCTGTTGCCCATTCGGAGCAGAACTTGTATTTGTAGCAGTTCCAACACAGTGTTATTGAGTAAAATTCCTCCTGCTCAAGTTGTTATTTTGATAGGTGGTAGTGGGAGATGCAGAGGCCATTCTCTAGGGCTTTTTGTGCCATGGAGTTCTCTCCAAACCTGACTTACACCATGGTAGGAGCACCAGGCATTAGCACCACCTCCTCAATTCTAGCCCATGAGTTCCTCTCTTCTATATTGTTAGCAATGTAGCTTGGTGTTTCTTTCAGTTTGCTTCTAGCTACCCTTTTAATAACTACGGATTTTTTTGCACGTAGTTGTGGTGGTATTACTGTTTCAAAATCCCGTTCTTTTAATTTCTTTGTTGAGTAGGCAGAGAGCATGTTGTCTACGTCCTTTTCTTCCAGGCAAAGGACTATGAATGAGTCCTTTGCTTCAATCAAGGTGGCGAATTTTATATTTAACTGGGCACATAATAGTATGCCCAGTTCCTCCTTGCGTTTTTCGGCTACGCCCCCCTGGAGGTAGCGTACCCGTATCCTGTTTCCAATTGTCCTAGTCATTTGCTTTGGTCGTTCTCCGTGGCATCAGTCTTGTTGTGATTTGACGAAAGTTTCGGGCACCCTACCTATTCCAGGCGAGCAACCTAACACAGGAATTACAGCACTCCCAACCGCCACTTGCTGGTCGAGTGGTCGTGGAGTGGTTCCTGTGTCACTCACCCAGAAGCCCTGTTAGGGGAACCTACTTCCCTATTGTTGATAAGTGCTCACTTATAGGCGTGAGCTTTAAAGTGTACCTATTCCGGGGGGGGGGGGGGGTTGGAGGATTAAGGAATGCGACCTCCTTCCTAGGTGGACCCGCACGATCACGGTTACCCAGGAAGGCTCGACGGAGGGATGGGTTCTGCTCCTACCCCCTTTCGTGTTCACAATCTCCCTGGTTGTTGTTGTTGTTGAGATTGTCGGACCGTAGTCCGACACGGGCCTTTGCATGTAGGCGGCCCGTTTGGTGCTTCCGGCTGCAGCTCCTGGAGCAGCCAGACTGGATTTGGGATTTGGAGGTTGTCCTACCTGCAGATATGAGAGGATACTGCAGGTTGCAAGTGTGAGCAGACCCTCGGTCAGTGAGCGCTTACCACCAACCCCCGAACTGGGGTCCGCACTTGCTGGGGGAGGATACTTCCAAAGCTATCTGGGTGATGGGTATCGTGTGATGACCCGGAGTAGGTGTTGAATGTGGTTTGTTTGGGTCTTTCGGGTTAGACTGGCCACTGGTATTGTGTGTTCTTTTTGGAAGTCTTGAATTCTGTTTCGGAGACTTTGTGTGACTTAGCAGTCGAGGAGACAGTGTTCCAGTGGGTTGGCCGCTGGCTCCTGACAGTAGGTGCATTCCCTGACGACATTTCCGATCGTCTGCCAGGAGCACTTGTACCCTAGTCGTAGTCGATGAAGTCTAACTTGGGTTTGTCATGGTGTTTTCTTGTCCGCGCAAGGTGGTTCCCCTTTGTAGCCGCCAGGTACCATTTGGCTGATTGGGAACCAGCGTTGAATGAGTGAAGGAAGCTTTTTTGGATTTGGAGCTTGGTAGTCTTTCTGAGGTGATTCTTGATCTGTTGCACGCTTGCTGGAACTTGAATGTGTACGCTTTTAGAACGTGTGGCTGCCTTGGCTGCTTCATCTGCCACGTCGTTTCCCCGGATCCCTACATGACTGGGAATCCAGTGTAAGACGACTGGGCGATTTTGTCTTTGGAAGCCCTGTAGCTGTGCGAGGATCGAGGTTATGATGTGGACGTTGTCTCTTGGTTGACTGTGTTGGAGCGGCTGCATGGCCGTTTTCGAGTCCGTGTGAATTATGATGGACTTGTTGTGTTGTGTTGCAGAGTGTTGGAGGGCCTTTGAGATTGCTACCAACTCTATTTGTAGGGTGGAGCAGTCATTAGAAAGTCTCCATTGGAGGGTCTGACCTTGGGTGTAGAAGGCCGCTCCGGATCTACGATGTTTTGGGTCCACCGAGCCGTCTGTGAAGTATGATGCTGCATCAGCCGGTGTCTCGGTGGCTATGGCTTCCAGAGTTATTCTTTTGAGGTCCTCCTTCTGGAGGTTGGCTTTGCTATCACCTAGTTCGGAAATTTTGAATGTGGCTGGTGGAGGGCTCCATGGTGGAGGAACTACGTAATCATTGTCTCGTGTGTCTTGGTTGTTCTTGACAAGTGTTTCTGCTTGCAGGTGTCGAATGACCTCGCTTGCCTCGTGCGACCAGGTGGCCCCTCGCACTCTGTGGTCGAGGTGGAAGGAGGCACTGCTTCGCGTTTTGGCAGCTGTGGGCTTATCTGATCTACAGATTTTGGCGAGGAGACCGGCTGTCACCTGCTTGACTCGTACTGCCAGGGGTGGTAGTTCAGTTTCCATTTGCAAGTTGCAAATTCTGGTCCACATGGGCGCTCCGAGCATGGTCCTGAGAGCATTATTTTGGATAACTTCTAGCTTAGCTATCTGGTCTTCTCTCAGTCGAATGAGTGATCGGGCACTGTAATCTACCAGCGATCTAATGGCGGCCGTGTAGTAGGCTTTGAGCACGTGTATGTTCGCTCCTGCGGTTGTTCAGGAGGCTGATCTCGGGTGTGTCTTGAAAGATGGTGTATACTGTAGGTGTAGGCCGTCTTCATTTGTGGGGCTTACCGAGCTTAGGAAGGGATGATGTGCATTGAAATCCCCTCCTATGAGTGTGGCATGGTCAGTGGCTAAAGCGAATAATTGAGTCACCTCCAGTGAGCCCCTTCGGTTCTTGTAGATGTTGTGGACAGTTAATTCCCGTTCTTGGAGGGTTACTTTGACGGTCTGTGTCTCAATGTCTTCTCCACATGGCAATTGCTGCATGACCTCGGAGAAGGTATGCTTGACTTGACCAAGATTATACATCCTCTTGTTGACGCCTGCTTGAAATGCCTCCTGTATGTCTTGTAACCACTGAATTTGAAACAGTGACGTTTTTGTAGAAGTGTTTCTTGTAGTAGTATAATGTCAAGTTTGTCCTTGGCTGCTGCTTCTTGTAGGAGGTGTTTCTTGTTTTTGATGCCCTGATGATGATGATAATGAAGTAAAGTGGCAAATGACTTTGCACTGGGAAAGGAGAGGAGAGAGAGAGAGAAGTAAAGCATGGAAACGGGAAGAAAAGTGGGAGGGGTAGATAGCAGGAGGGCTGTCCACCTAGCGGAGACGAGTTGAAATGATGGGGTGGTGGCCGCACGCAGCACTCGCCCGCCCGCTCAAAGGAGGGAGGTGGAGGGGGGGGGGGGGGAGGGAAGGTAAGCTAGCTAGGTGTTCATTATTGTAACGGGTGTTAATTTTTGTTTGTCCGATGGTGGCGTTATTTGTTCACATATATGTGTAAAGTGGGTCTTGTTCTGCTATGTCAGCATGGAGGCTCTTGGGCCACCAGCTGTGTGTTTTAGTTGTTCCTTCTTCTTTTAACTTGGAGAATAATGGGTCCTCCATCTCTTCAAGTTTGATCCATATTCTCTGTGCTTGGCTGTGTGTACGTATGTTCAGTGGTTCGATATTGTATAATTCGTGAAGTTCTTGTATTTTGGTGGTGTATGGCGGGAGTTGCTTTGATGCTCTACGGATAGCTTTGTTTTGTACTGCTTGAAGTTTAAGTTGGCTGGATTTGCTGATCGTGTTGAGTGGTATTGGTGGATATTCTAGGTGAGGGCGGACAAGTGCTTTGTATAGATGTAGTTGAATTTTGGTGTCCATTTTGCTGAATCGTCGTAATTTCGTGAGTTGTGATTGGGCCGTCTGTTTGCGTTGTTTTACGTGTTTTGCTATGCCTGTTCTTGTTATTGTGAGTCCCAAGATTTTGCCTTCGTTGGAGTATTGTATAGGTACGTTGTTGACTGTCATTGGTGCAGGGTTTATTTTGGCAATGTTTATTATCATTAGTTTCTGTGTTTGGTTCGAATTTTCCACTTTTTTTCATATTCGTTGATTTGCTCGATGGCGTGGGCTGTTTTCCGTGCCATCATCTGTTTGCCCTTGCCTGGATGTCGGATGATTTGGGTGACGTCATTAGCATAAGCTACGCATTCTCCGTGTGTAGGAGGTGGCCTGTCCGCCGTATATATTGTGTAGAGTGTGGGCGAGAGGTTACTTCCCTATGGTACTCCGGTGTATAACTTGATGCTTGGGCCTATGTGGTTACCTATGATAATTTTGGCCTCTCTATTGTCGAGGAAGTTACAAAGAAAGGAAGTACAGTAAAGATGTTGGGAAGTTCTTGGGTGGTAATTTTGTATTTGAGTCCTAGGTGCCAGACCTTGTCGAATGCTTTCGCTACGTCCCTTAATACTACGTTACATTGCTCCTTGTTGTGCATCGCGTTTGCTATGTTTTCGTAAATTAGGGCTAAGGCTGTATGGGTTCCTCTATGTTTTCTAAATCCGTGCTGTCTGGGGTTGTACTTCTCTTCAAATTCGAGGTGTGTTCTCAGTCGGTGGTTAATTATTTTTTCTTGGACTTTTCCCGGTGTTTCTAGAAGAGAGATTGGTCTGTAATTTGATACTTGGATTGGGGATTTACCTTGTTTTGGTATAAGTCTGATGCTTGCTGTTTTAAATTTCCTTGGGAAGTAGCCAGAGGCGAGTGATGCTGTAACGGGCCGAGTTTTCTCTTTTCAATAATTTACCATCCAGCTATTCTTTTCTGTTAGTATTCTATTTACTCATATACTTATTTGTCCTGTGTAGCATTCTTCCAATGAGTACCCTGTTTTATATACTTATTCTTCTTCCATTCTTTACTTATATATATTTATTCTTATATATTCTTACTTATATTCTTATATGTTCTTTACCTCTATATACCTTATATTCTTATATAAGTAACTCTTATGCTTCTCTACTTATGTTTTCCAAGTCAAGGTTCTTTCTTTTCATTTCCTTTCATATAGATTGTATTCTCAGTTTCAATGTTCTTACCTTTCTGAAGTATACTTTGCTTTATGTCTATTCTTATACATGGGTTAGTCTGGGGAACCATGTTATTCTTAGTACAACACTTTTTATACTTACAAAGGGTAGCTGCCACCACCCAGACTTTTCATTATATAACATAACTCATGGAAAGTTGTTGGGTAGTGTGGTAGATGTCTAGGCACGTGAGTAAGTAATATTTTCTGGGAACCAATGTTTAGAAGGAGTAGAGCGGTGATACTCAGATTACTAATTCAATAATTATTAATACAGTGAGTGGAGAAGATGCATCTTAGATTCACTCAGACAAAACAACTGCAATTTGTTTCTTAAGTCATCAAACACTTCAAGAACTTATTACCTCATTAAACACCTCCAAATACTCATTACTTTATTGGACATTGTTGTAGTATTTCTGTGACAAGTAAGATTTAGAAATGCTTACACACTGTCAATAACCCTGGACCCGCAGGTCTTACTTTAACAAGGAACAAATTACCTTCTCAATTCGTGGTTAGAACCTCATACTCTCAGGTTATTCTTTCATGGGTACTACAGATGAATACATAACACACTGGGCAATTCCACAATTAGTAACATACCATATTTCTTATCATTTCACAAGGAACCCCCTGGTACCTTGAACTCTCATTCAGGGGTTCAATACTTAACCTGGGATGACTATATTTCTGCTAGTCATCCCTAAGCATGGATATTAATACGGCTCCCTACATATAACCAAGAACAGTAGGTAGACCATGATCATATGGCGGAGTCAGTGGGCCAGAGTTGTTTACAGGCTCGTTCGCTAGCTCGGAGCGCCTGGCCCGGGTAACTGTGAGGAGTGCCTCAGGGTATATATCCCAAGTGTCTCCATAACAAATGAAGATCGCTGTCAGGGGGTCGGTTGTAGACCGACACACGCCAAGGGAGCTGCCGCCTAAGTTGCAGGAAAAGGATTTCCCAGTTTAATCCTGTCGAATTAACGGCATCGTCCAACTCGGCTACCGACCCACGGTAGCCGATGAGTATTCAGCTCAACACACTGGCCTGGAGATACGTTGAGGGAGAGTCACGAATGCGTCAATAATTAACTTCAACTATACAAAACATACGTCTGGCAACGGTCCAGCCGATATCTAAATCTCTACGTTACTCGACTTAATTGGCACAGAAGTCACTATGTTAAAACATGAACACTGATATTCACAAAATTGACTAAGTTAAACTGAATTACTAGGCGGCGGGGAACACACATAGCCATACCTGGAGATACGTTGAGGGAGAGTCACGAATGCGTGATTCTCCCTCGTGTAGAGGTATATACGTGCACCTGCTGGGCAGCTTGGGCCTCCATATTCATGCCAGAAAGGTCAATCTTACCAACAACATATCTTCTCTACCATGTTGGATCACCGTATACTTAATTATGAACTCCAGTATTCCTGATCAGGGTAATTTCCTATGTCTATTCATACAATCTAATCAGAGGTTGAGCTTGCCAGGAAAAGGTGGAATATACACGTTGATAACATCAACTCTGCAAGCTCAGACCTGCGGCGAACAAGGAGCTATTCACAGGGAGACGTTAGACCTTGGAGATTATACCAGTTGACAGAATAGTTCAGGAAATTAATGACTTTCTTAAATAGATAACTGACACTAATTAAACTACAAACATCAGATTCTCTGATGTCAGGGCGACAAAATGATCTAACTTCAGGCGCGATCAGAAACTCATGGATATTCTTAGGAAACGAAACCGATGGGTATCGTTTGTCCTGGCAGACTCAACACTCACTTACTTGACACATCTTACCAACAATAAGGACAGTTGAAGCGTTCAACACCACTCACAATGGATCTTGAATGTTTCAACTGTAAACAGATATATCTAAGCTGACTCTAAACTAGGGTGTTCTCTCTCACATTCAAATTCATTATATAGAGAGGTTGGTTTCAGTAAGTCAGAGAAAATGGGATAACGGAGGACTGAGGCGTCTTGAAGTGTCGAGAAAACGGACTCCTCAGATGGAGGACTCAAAAATAAAGCAGAGGTACATGCTTTGTGGGCTATTGAGCGTAATATGAATCATTTGATTTTGGCGTTAACTGACGTGTACGACCGTGGTCGTTACAAAGCTTTCCCCTCCCAAAGATTCAATATTATGCGGTATAGTCAACAAAACATTCACAGTAAATACATACTTTCAAAACACAATATCTTGCACTACTGGGGTAATGGTCATCAATACAGGCAACACACGTTACAGAATTTTCACATACATAAAATTTTGCAACTCAGCTGAATAATCACACAAACTCCCAGCCAGGGGCAGATAAAATGAACATAGCACCACTTGTTATGGCACACAGAAGAACATAAATGGTGGCAGTACCAGCCCTCATAAATGGTGGCAGCGGTGGGATTATTTTCATCTGAGAACCAATTTGAAGGAATGAGGTGTGGTACTTGGTGAATTTGTTTTCTCAGAATACAGTATACAGTAATGTATAAGTTTGTCATCAGTAAGGAGTACAAATAATTGTGTAATTTAAAGTACAAACTTTTGTGTCAAGTACAATACTGTAGTTGTAACTGCAAAGTTTTTAAGAGTTAGGTAAGAACTAACAATTGATTTAGTTTCACCACTTCTTTTGTGAAAGAAAGTTATAATTTTTTCTGTGTTACAGAGTTAGGTAATGCACCAAATTTTTTTTTGAAATAAGCTACCTAACTCATCTTTGTGAGTTTTTATTGTGTGAAATTTCAGGAAAGTGGTAATTGCACATTAGTGTAATTTTTTTATTTTTTGACCAGTGTATTAATCTTTGGATATTTACAGACATTGAGTGGGCAGTATACTTTACATCTGCCATGTTGAGAGTGTGATGAACTGGGTTCATCTCTTGAGTGTCACCTGAAATGTCATATGTACAAAGGTTACGTAATCCAATGTTTTATTTTTAGCTGTGACATTTATTGGAAGTATTGTGATTTCAATTGAAAGTGTTCAGATTCTCACTTGAAGTATTTTTCTAACTTTTGAATTTTTTTGTATAACTCAAGTGAGTGTTATATAATTTTTTTCTTTTGCTAGTGAACTGAATTGTGAAATAACTGGAAAGAGTTTTGGTTCTCAGTTGGAGTCAATTTGTTACCATTGAATTTATTGAGATAACACAAGTTTGGTGTTAAATTTTTCAGTGTTGTATTTTTCAACTTGTTTTTTTTTACGGAGAATTTTATTACATACTGCCTTAACATTTCTTACAGTGTAGACTGATATGCATTGTTGGTAAAGAGGTTATATGTATTTGAGAACTAATTCCGGTGTATTTTCAGCCATAGTATTGAGTGGGTTGAGGACTCTGTGGTGAAATGGACATCTAAGACATACAATCTCTGAAAATGGACTGCTGGAAACACCCTCTGTACATGTAAGGACCACCAATTGTGAGTAAAGCACAGAGTAAATTGTGTAGTGTTAACACAGTGTCAAGGTAATTGGAAAAGACCGTGAATTCTGTGAGTACAGAAAATCCGCTTTGTGTTTATCATTCGTGAAATCTACAGAGTTATATTTTCTTGAGACATTCTCATCAAGTATCATCAAGTATGTTATTTTGAGCATTGCTATGAGTACTGTGTGAATTGAAACTTTGTATTGTCCTCTTTAGAGATACTTAATTTTCTGAGTGAGTCACCGATACTACTGCCGATTATTTATTCCGGTGAGTATCCTTTTAAGAAGTATCCGAGGCATTTATGTGTTAACGTTTACCCCCTTTGCTCTGGAAGGGTGTTAATTGAATTTATCTTTGGTGGGGTTGTTTTGTAGAAGATTTGTTGTGACATCAGCGCACGATGATCACAGTAGTTGTGAATAAGTTACAACTTATGTGTGAGTTCCGAGAACTTGCCAAAGCCATGGAGGCCAACATTCATCGGTGGGGAACGCCGAAGGCTCGGAGGGGTAGTGAGAAAATCAAGTTTAGAGATTTTCCATCGGGATCAGAACCTGATGAAAGGAAAACTGCCGGCGAGGCTGAGGAAGCTAGTTGTTATCATGGGTACTAGACTTCGGGTGAGAAAGGGGGAAGTCAATGATTTGATTAGATCTTTTGTTAAGTATGCTTAGACTTACCCAACTTAGATGAACTAGTAGAGGGACGCATATGATTAAAGTAATACTTAACGACAGAAGTCGAGACCTAACCACATTTAGTGATGGAATATAATTAATGAAGGTTTACACGCTTATCTTTTGGGTTTTTTCAACCAGTCCCGTTATTCTTTTTATTTTTACCAGAGAAGTAAACCAAGTAGTAGCCCCTTTTGCAGCGAAGAACCGAGTTGAATGTAACTACCCCGATAATGTCATAGTGTGGACTAATGATTTTTCAACCTTGCCAGACAGGTTAGCTAGAGTATTGAGAAAGGTTGGCCAGTCCCGGGAACCCAGGGGTAGCTCCTGCGGCTAGGTTCCCACAGAGACGGAGGAAACCCCGGATCCATATGGATCTCTAGAAACAGAACCAGTTGGTCGGTCACGTCTCTCAATTGCCGTAAAGGGCCCTTACTTAGTACTTGAGATTCGTTGATCGTAAACATCAACTGTTTGCTTCGCCAGTCAAGTGGCCAGAGTGACCCTGTTGGGGGAGGGATTGTCAGTATGTACCATGGGCAAGAGGAATGAGTAGATGTGTCTTACTGCAGTGAGAACATTGTTTGGTGTGAGTGATCAAGTTGCTTGGAGGTCCTATCTGCAGTAGGCCTGGGTTAATGTAGGAGGTAGTTGGGCTGGACTTTAGTCACGGCTAGGCGTGTACAGTCGTGTACAGGAGTACAGTTTAAGACGCTTGCATTGCAGAGTTACGGCTAGGCGTGTACAGGAGTACATGGACCTAGTGCAGTTTAAGACTCTTGCATTTCAAAGTACAGAAGGGAACCGAGGTTTGGGGGTTTCATGTGGACCGGGTCGCTGGAATTATAGTCTATTTGAGTCCATGCTCTGACCACTTAGATCTTGCCTCGTCTCGTGAGTGAACAACGATTCTTCCGTGGTAAGGTCAACCCTAATACTTCGGTGACTGGATGGGGTCCGCCTAACTACTCCTAGCTTGAGATCTCAATTGTTGAATTTGGTGCTTGGATCCAGTGTTATACATATCTGATCAATCGCCTCGAGGGAAGCTACCTGTCATCCTAGTGGATGTTGTAGTTGAAAGTGTCCTACAAAGCTACCTGTCATCCTAGTGGATGTTGTAGTTGAAAGTGTCCTACAAAGCTACCTGTAATCCAAGTGGATGTTGTAGTTGAAAGTGTCCTACAAAGCTACCTGTCATCCTAGTGGATGTTGTAGTTGAAAGTGTCCTACCAAGCTACCTGTCATCCTAGTGGATGTTGTAGTTGAAAGTGTCCTACAAAGCTACCTGTAATCCTGGTGGATGTTGTAGTTGAAAGTGTCCTACAAAACTGTAATTCAGGCCGGCCTGTTATTTTTATTATTATGTTCTGTAATATTGAAGTATTATTATGTTCTTCTGTGTGCCATAACAAGTGGTGCTATGTTCATTTTATCTGCCCCTGGCTGGGAGTTTGTGTGATTATTCAACCGAGTTGCAAAATTTTATGTATGTGAGAATTCTGTAACGTGTGTTGCCTGTATTGATGACCATTACCCCAGTAGTGCAAGATATTGTGTTTTGAAATTATGTATTTACTGTGAATGTTTTGTTGACTATACCGCATAATATTGAATCTTTGGGAGGGGAAAGCTTTGTAACGACCACGGTCGTACACGTCAGTTAACGCCAAAATCAAATGATTCATATTACGCTCAATAGCCCACAAAACATGTACCTCTGCTTTATTTTTGAGTCCTCCATCTGTGGAGTCCGTTTTCTCGTCACTTCAGGACGCCTCAGTCCTCCGTTATCCCATTTTCTCTGACTTACTGAAACCAACCTCTCTATATAATGAATTTGAATGTGAGAGAGAACACCCTAGTTTAGAGTCAGCTTAGATATATCTGTTTACAGTTGAAACATTCAAGATCCATTGTGAGTGGTGTTGAACGCTTCAACTGTCCTTATTGTTGGTAAGACGTGTCAAGTAAGTGAGTGTTGAGTCTGCCAGGACAAACGATACCCATCGGTTTCGTTTCCTAAGAATATCCATGAGTTTCTGATCGCGCCTGAAGTTAGATCATTTTGTGGCCCCGACATCAGAGAATCTGATGTTTATAGTTTAATTAGTGTCAGTTATCTATTTAAGAAAGTCATTAATTTCCTGAACTATTCTGTCAACTGGTATAATCTCCAAGATCTAACGTCTCCCTGTGAATAGCTCGTTGTCTGCCTCCAGGCCTGAGCTTGCAGAATTGATGTTATCAACGTGTATATTCCACCTTTTCCTGGCAAGCTCAACCTCTGATTAGATTGTATGAATAGACATAGGAAATTACCCTGATCAGGAATACCGGAGTTCATAATTAAGTATACGGTGATCCAAAATGGTAGAGAAGATTTGTTGTTGGTAAGATTGACCTTTCTGGCATGAATATGGAGGCCCAAGCTGCCCAGCGGGGGCACGTATATACCTCTACACGAGGGAGAATCACGCATTCGTGACTCTTCTTCCACGTCTACAGGCCAGTGTGTTGAGCTGAATACTCATCGGCTACCGTGGGTTGGTAGCCGAGTTGGACGATGCCGTTAATTCGACAGGATTAAACTGGGAAATCCTTTTCCTGCAACTTAGGCGGCAGCTCCCTTGGCGTGTGTCGGTCTACAACCGACCCCCTGACAGCGATCTTCATTTGTTATGGAGACACTTACGGACTCCACAGATGGAGGACTCAAAAATAAAGCAGAGGTACATGTTTTGTGGGCTATTGAGCGTAATATAAATCATTTGATTTTGGCGTTAACTGACGTGTACGACCGTGGTCGTTACAATGCATTAAAAATGTTTCTGAGTTGGAGTATCATGTTGATTGGTAGATGCTGGAGTATGGGTTTGTTTATTTTACTGATGCCCGGGGCCTTGTTCTTGAAATTGATTATTGTTTTGTGAATATCCTCTGCGGTGATTGGTTTGATCAGTGTGGAAAGATCGTCGAGAGCGTTTATGTCTATGCTGGGACTTGGTTGCCAGATGTGGGTTGTGTGTGTCATGTGATTGGTTACTTGTTGCTCGGTGTTCATACAGAAGTTCAGGTTGTCTTCCTGGCTTATTTGAAAAATTTTGCTCCAGTATTTCCTGAATTCAGGTTCTTGTTCTTTGGGTTCAGTTAATTTGATTTGGTTGCTATTTAGAATGTAGTTTGATTCGTTGCTGGAGATTCCCAATAGGTTTTTAATTTTTCGCCAAAATTCTTTCGGGTTGTGGTAAATTGCTTCTGTGTCTGCTATTAATTTTTCCCAGTTATTCACGTATGCTTCTTTGGACATATTTCTTAGTTGTTCGTGTATGGTGTAATATTGTATTCTGTATTCTGGCGTCCATCCTTGTTCTAGGATTAATTTGAATAAATTACTGAACTGTGTCTGTAGAATTCTTGATTGATGTGAGTATTGGGGGTGTGGTAATGTACGGTGAGTGGTCGTGGGTATGTGGTGTTCCATTGCTTGGCTCACGTTTCCGTACCATATCTCCAGTGTGCTGTCTATTTGGGAGGTGTGTTTGTTGTTTAGTTGGGTTATTTGGTGGTTGCTTAACTCCTTTTGGAATTCCTCCCAGTTGGACCGGCTGTAACTGTATCTCATCCTGGCAGGGATCTGTATTGGCGACGTGGAGAGTGTAGCTACGATAGGGAGATGGTCACTGGTGGTTATTGGGCCGGGTTCCATTTGCAGGTTAAGATGGTGATGCTGGTTTGTTAGTACTATGTTTGGATGTCCGATGTGACCTGCTCTGATGTATGTGGGGAATTCCGGGCCAAGGTGTATTGCGTTGCCGTGACTCAGTAATGTATTTAAAATCTTGCCCACGGCGTTGTTGTCCTGGTGCCCCAAGACGCGATGTCGTGCATTTAAATCACCCAAGAAATATGCTGGTATGTTTCTCCTCAGGAGTTTGAGCATGTCTGCTCGTGGGAATATGGGTCTTCTCGGAGGGAGGTAACAGGTGCCGATTATAATAGGTCCTGCTGGGCAGTTAATTTCGATCGCCAGAAAGTTTTCTTGAAATGAGTCGTGTATCTTGTGTTGTATGTTTCGTTTGATGGCTATGGCTATTCCATCATGTAGTGTGTCTTGGTTGTTTTTTTTTTGGTAGACTGTGTAGTTAAATAGTTTTATTTTTTCTGAGTTTTTCTTACCATGCGAATTGATGAGAATAATATCTGGGTCTATGTTACGGTATGTGTTATATAATTCGCTTGCGCTCTGTGGGATCCATGCTAAGACATTATGTTGGATTATTTTAAGCTTATTTATTATGAAGGCTGGTGCCTAGAGCTGGTTTGCGCCATTTTTGCTAACCGGTGCTCCCCTGACAGCCTCCTGTCCAGGCCCAGGCGGATCTTTTTATATGTTGACTGATCAACTCTCTCTATTCTGTTGTATTTTGTGAGTATTCTTCCCTTCTTGATTAGTGTTTCAATATGTGTGTCATCTAGGTTTTTGTCTGAGTATGTGTATTTAATCTTGCCTTGCCTTATTTCTGCCAATAGTCTTTCTGTTGAGACTATGGGGGGAGCTGTAGTGGAGTAAAATCGAATACCAGTTTCATGCCCTAGGTCTTTGTTCTCCATGGCAGGTGGTGCCATAGTTCCTGCTTGATTCTTTTTTTGGGTGTTGACTCTGGCGGCTTGCTGGCTCGGGTTGTGTGCCTGAGGTAGTCTGTTCTTGAGTTGATGGTTCGTGAGTTGTTGGTATATGAGTTGCAGTGCTCTCTGATTTGTAAATTAAGTTGAAAATTTCAGAAGAAGGCATATCGTTTGGGAATTCCATGTCTGGCAGGTTGTTGGCGGCGAACATGTCCCTTGCTGCCTTGGCAAAAGTTCCAGGACTGGCTATATTCATGATGTGGGCGTGGATTATGGAGGTCATTATTTTTACGGAAAGATTATTTCCAAGCTGAAGCAAAATAGGTTGGTTTGCGGGGGGTGGTGTGGCGACTTTTTCGAGGATCTTTGTCGTTTCTCTGGTTAGTTTTGTCACAGCTGAATATGTCTTGTTTTGCTGTTCCTGTGTCTTCTCCCTCTCCTTCTCCTTCTTTTGGTTGATTATTGCTTTTCGTATGGGGCAGCGAGTAGCCAGTGTTCTATGATCTCCTTCGCAGTTTAGGCATTTGGGATTATCTTTGTTTTTGCACTCTCTGAAGGTGTGCCCCTTATTCCCGCATTCTGAGCAGTGCTTGGTGTCCTTGTTAGGGCAGTCTGTAGCCATGTGTGAATATTGGTAACAATTCCAGCATGGAATGATGGGGAAGAATTTCCTCCTGCTCCACCTGGCTGCTGCTGACATGGTAGTAGGAGAGACAAAGTCCCTCCTCGATTGCTTTTTGGGCCATGGCTATTTCCGTGAATCGTACTTTGAGCATGGATGGCAGTCTGGGCAGCTTGACCACTTCCTCCACCTTGGCCCATTCGTTTTTGTCTTCTATATCAGATACCAATTGCTGTTCACTTGGTTCTTCGGTGATTGCTTTATCTAGTCGTTTGACCACAATTGATTTCCTCGCTCGGAGTTGAGGAGGGACTGCAACTTCAAATTTCGCGGACTTGAGTTTCCTTGTGCTGTCGTTCGATAAGAGTAAGTCGACATCATTCTCAGTCAGGCACAGGGCGATGAAGGAGCCCTTGGTCGTGATGAGGTTGGATATTTTGATGAGTAGTGTTGCAGTAAGGAGTCTTGACAATTCGGTTTTTCTCCCGTCAGTCACGCCCCCTTCATGGGAGCGTATCCGTACCCGGTGTGCCCTCATTCCAGAGAGTATGTGGTGGACATGCCACTAGGGTGTGTCATAGGAGGGAAGATCAGCTAAAACTAATGGCCCATCACTTTTTTGGTAGATTTTAGTGTATATAAACAGAAAATAATTTCAGTTTCAATATTTTGTAACCTTTTGCTAGGTAAATTTTAGCGTGAAATTTATCGAAAATCTAACGTACAGCTGCATTAGTGCATTACAATTAAATAGTGAACATTGCTTTCTGACTTCATTCTTTAACAACACAACTAACAATATTTTTTTCTGTTTCAGATTCTGATGCATTTATAAGTTGATAATATTTGCGATGGCTGCTTGTGTCAGGACGAGGAACCAAAAATCCAGCCATCTCAGTCACTATCTTGGGTCTGGGAGAGAGCTCCTGAAGTCAGAGTTGCCTACATTGAGAGATGCTTTGAGATACGGTGTTTTAATCAGGCAAATCAGTGAAAAGAACCAAAGAACTTACACAAACAAAGACATTGCCAGTGATATGACCAAAGCTGTCTTGGCACAGTACACTCTGGCTAACGCTCAGTTCAAGCCTCCAGTCATAACAAGTCAGAAGAAGATTAGTGAGAGACTGCTACCCAGTTGGGAAAAGGCAAGAGATATCTCTCTTGGGAGAGGAAAACTTGCAGTTAAGGACAGCTTTGCCAAGCAACTGGACCAGTTCTTTGACATAATTACTTGCAAGTGCCCAATTGATCTCTGTCCTGAGTTTAGATGCGATCGTGACTGTAAATCCGAGGCCCACATCTCCTGTATTTACAATCGTGAACTGAAGATTCCTGTGATCGAACTGGCATTTGTCAAAGCACAGAGAGAGAAGACTGGCAGTATAGGGGCTCTCATGATTTCTAGCCAAGATATTCCGGAGTCCAAGAGACAGGAGGCTGCCACAGAGAGACAGAAGAGGAGAAGAGTTGCCGAGGAAAAGAGACTTGAGAAGGCCCAGGGTGAGGTAAAAAAGGCCGATGATTGGAGTCAAGCTGATTCAGAGTTTAATGACTTCCCCATGGTTGATCCGAGTGCTGTCCAGGAGAATGGTGACTTTGTCCCTAACCCAGAAAATAATGATCCCAAACCTTCCAGGCATAAGATTCGAAATAGGAAAGATATCTCGAGCATAGCTCTGGCCAGCATGCGACACCACACTGGTCTCAGAGAAACTGCAGAGATAGCAACAGCTGCCTGGATTGACGGTGGTTTGATAACACCTGATGATGTTCACCTGGTGATAGATCATAACAAAGTAAGGAGAGCTCAGGAGAAACGTGTCAGTCACCTAGAAGAGGAGTTTGATAAGGGGATAAGAGAAAATGGAATCAATTGTTTGTTCTTTGATGGGAGAAGGGATGACACTAAAGTGTTCATGAAAGTTGGAGATTCTGACAAGTTGTTCCCTGCCATGGTGAAGGAGGAACACTACTCCTGCTGCAGTGAACCAGGAGGGAAGTATTTGTGGCATTTCACTCCAGAGAAAGATGACATCAGGAAACCAGCTGAGATAGTGGCAGATAACATTGTGAACTGGCTCAGAGAGAGGAACGTAGACCAGACCCTCCAGGCCATTGGAGGGGACAGCACCAACACGATCAAAGGGTGGCAAGGGGGGGAGGGGGTCATACAGTGGATAGAGCGGAAGATTGGGAGGAAGCTGGTCTGGATTGTTTGTGACCTCCACACCAACGAGTTACCACTCAGACATCTGATCCAGGAGCTGGATGGCAAGACTCTTTCAACAACAGATGGTCTGGTCCTCTTGGCAAGATGCTGGACTCTGCCACTGAGTTAGAAATAAATCCGAGCTTTGAAAAAAATCACAGTTGGCACTCCACTCGTTGAGCTTGCACATACTGTCATTGACGACCTGAGTACTGACCAGTACTATGGTTACATGATTTGCAGTGCCATCAAAACTGGGGTCATGCCTGATAGACTTGCTTACCTGCAGATAGGTCCAGTCTCACATTCTAGGTGGCTCACAACGGCTCTCAGGTTCTGCAGAATTTGGGTCCAATTCATCGTGAGTGTCTACTTGCCAAATTGGTTCAACACCAAGGTCAAGTCATCGTTCTCCGAAGGTCCGAGGCATGTTCTCTTCCAGCTTGAGCTCCTGAGGAGTCAGCCAAGGAAGGTTGTTAGATTGTGGAGCAGACTGTGAGGAGATCTTCCTGGTATGCTCATCCCGAGGCAGTTCTGCAGACAATGCTCTGCAGTAAGGATGAGGAGGAGAGAAGAGTGGCAGTCAAAAAGATCTTGGATATGAGACTTATGAGAGGATCTGGGCATGACGAATCAGTTGGTGACGATTCCTTCAGGGTCAGGAACACTCCTGAAGTCAATCTAGGTGCCAAGACCCTCACTGATCTCATAGATCTGGATAACATCCAGGCTGGCAGTGAGCCCCCTCTTACCTGCAGCCTCACCAATGGTCAAGTCAGACCTTTCCTGGACAACCCCATGCATGTCCCTGCCTGGCCCTCGCACACCCAGACTATAGAGCGTTGTGTACAGCAAGTGAGCGAGGCCAGCAGTCACGTGTACAGCCAGGAGAGGAGGGAAGACTACATCCGAGCTCAGGTGGTCAGCAGGGAGGTGATGAGTAGAAACAGAAGCAAGAAAGACATGTTCTCTATGGTGTGCAGCAACACCGGGTCGTAGTAGTAAAACCGGTTTTTGTATTTGATGATTTTGTTTTCTAAAGGAATATTAAATTTAATAAATGTGTCAAGATCATTCGTTTCACTATTCTGGATCATTTTCATCCTAATAAATTAACCTGATACATTTACTTTACTTTAAATAAGCTATTTAGTGGTGTTGGTAAAACGGTGGGAATACTGAACTTTCATAAGATTTCAAGTTAAAATTTACCTTGCAAAAAATGAAAACTTTTCAAATCTGAAGATATCACATGATTTTGCACATAGAACTACATCATTAATACCATGGGCCGATTTTTCAAACTCAAAAAAAAAAATTCGCCTCCGTATGACACACCCTATTGCGCTAATGTATTGGCCTTGACATCATATCACGAGTTACAACCTACCCCTGACAGACCGTACCACTACACTGAAGTTCCACGGATATGGTATGATCTCCCGTCTCTACTGCTATCCAACGTCACTTCCCTAGCTAACAAGTTTGACGAGCTGGCAACTACAGTCAGGTCAGCCGCCGCAAGCGTCGTTGCCATATGTGAGGCTTGGCAAATTGTGCCTGAAACGTGCCATATTGAGGGATATCAACTCTTTCATCACCTTCGTTCACATAGACGCGGAGGGGGCGTTGCCCTCTTCTGTCAAGATGACCTACGCCCGTCACGCCTGGATGTTCAAGTCCCAGCAGATGTGGAAGCATTATGGGTACGTGTTGTGCCACAGGCCCACCAGCGCCACACTGCTTCCATCATAATCTGTGTGGCATACCATCCGCCACGCTCACCCACCAGAGACACTCTTATCAATCATCTCATTACCACCTCAGACCACCTCAGAGGTACCCATGTGCCAAGTTAGTATTATGTGGGGATTATAATGAAATTGACACCACTGATATCCAGGACCAGCTATCACTATCACAAGTTGTGACCTTCCCCACACACGGTCAAAATACCCTTGACCTTATCTTAACTGACTTAGCGGAACAGTACCAACCACTTCAACCAATGCCTCCTATCGGGTGTAGCACGCACTTATCAGTGCTCTGGTCCCCAGCTGCCACTCCCACTCAAGTACAGAGACCCTACATCAAGACCTACAGGCCGATTACTGACTCTGCAGTGCGCCTCTTCGGGCAGTGGATAGTTCACCATCCTTGGACTGAAGTACTTAGCGTGGATGACGTGGAAACCAAATGGATAAATTATACCAGCACCACCACTGAAGCTCACCACCACTTCTTCCCCGAGAAGTCCGTCAGATCTCACCCAGCTGACTTGCCCTGGATCACACCTCGGATCAAAAGACTTATGCAACAGAGAGACAGAGCCTTTCATCTCAATGACCACATCCGCTACAGGTCCCTTCGCAACCAAGTCATCCGCGAAATACGCACTGCAAAGAAGTCCCACTACCCAACCAAATTACAACACCTGAAGCAGACCAACATCAGTCAATGGTATGGTAAGCTTAAAGAACTCTGTGGACTAAACAATAAGACATTCCCCCTCCCCTTCCTTAGCCATCTCACTAATGTTGACGCAGCTGAGCAAACAAATAACCATTTCGCTACTATATGCCAGACGCTCCCCCGGCTTGACACAACCACTCTCCCTGCTTACCTACCAGCACCCCCTTCCCACTGACTTAGTAGAAGAATTTGAAGTAGCAAAACGCCTGGACAAACTAAAATTAAAACGCTCTACCACCCCCATTGACTTACCAATGAAACTCTTCAAGGAGTTCTCCCCAGAGCTTGCTAAACCCCTATGCTCCATCATCAATGCTTCTCTCAGTCAAGATGCCCAGCTGACTGGAAGACCTCTTATGTATCACCAGTGCCCAAGTCAACCAGCCCACAATCCTTAAATCAGCTACGACCTATTGCAATCACCCCAATACCCAGCCTAATTTGTGAAAGTTTTGTGTTCGACTGGGCTTATGCTAATATTGCAGGAGTCGTAGACCCTCAGCAATTTGGCAACATGAAAACTTCCTCCACCACTCACTGTCTTGTCAGCTTTTCGATTACATATACCGCCATCTCGAGAAACGAAAAACGTCTGTAGCTGTCGCCTTCATTGATTTCACTAAAGCATTCGACCTAGTCGACCACAATATAATCATCAACAAAGCTATTGACCTCGGGCTTCGGAGGAGTCTCATACCATGGCTTACAGACTTCCTCAGTGACCGACGCCAAGCTGTATGCTTCCAAGGAGCTGTCTCCACCTTTCAGTCGATCACCTGTGGCGTCCCCCAAGGCACCAGGATGGGACCACTCTGCTTCCTTATGCTCATCAATGATGCCCTAAGAGAAACCCCCGCTCGCTGGAAATATGTCGACGACTCCACCATTGGGATCAGCGTCAACAATTCTGCTCCCAACTATACCGCCCTTCAGGATTTATTGAACAGTCTCCAAAACTGGGCCACCAACAACCATGTCACCATCAACCATACCAAGACCATGGTTATGCACATCAATCTCTCCTCCGACATTGTCCCATCTCCTTCCATTACTTTAGGTCCGAACACACTCCAGGTTGTAGATTCCACGAAGCTCCTCGGCGTCACCATAGACAACAAACTAAATTGGAAACCACACGTCAGTGAAGTTGTCAAATCCTCCAGTTTCCGTCTCCAACTCCTCCGCCGACTCAAGTCCCTCGGAGTTCCTGCACCCGAGCTCCTCAGTGTTTACACAACATTCATACTTCCCAAGCTCACCTATGCCTCCCCCACCTGGTCTTCCTCCCTAAGTGCCACACAACGTAAACACCTAGAAAAAGTGCAAAAGAGGGCATGCAAGATTATTCTCTCCCCTTCCTACTCCACATATCAAGAAGCGCTCAACACACTGACCCTTTCGACTCTCACTGACCATCACCACGACCTCATCTGCAAATTTGGTAAGAAGCTTCTACACCATCCTCGACACCGGCTCCTACTACCACCTGAGATACCCAGCCCGAGAATTGCTGTTCGACACCACAACCGCATCCAGCCCATACGTGCACGAACTGACCGCTATAAGAACAGCCCAGTCCCAACCATTGTAAAAATTATCAATAACTTGTAATAAACCAGTGTATTCACTTCCAGTGAATACTACTTCTTGCAATGTCACTATGTTGAAATGCACTGTAGTTTGAGCTTTTCCCCTTCTAGTTATTATATATCTTATTTGTATCACTTATGTTACTTGTATATTATTTGTAATTAGAAACCCATTCCCCAAATATGTAACTGTATATTTTCAGCCTTCTGGCTGCCAAGCTCTTTCAATAAACCGTTAATTATTATTATTATTATTATTAACGTAAATTCCCTCACCGCAAATTCAAATGGAGGCCGAGTAACGCTGAGCTCGAAGGAGTTTCAGGTACTCAGCTGAGCATGAAAGGAATGGTGACGTTACCACTCAGATTCTCAAGACGTGGTTCTCCCTTCTACGCAGACTTCTAAATAGTCCAGCAGTTTAATTTGCCAGCCGACGGGTTACTTGGTCTACCAACTCTTCGAAAGAACATGATAGATGTTCATCCACGTAATAATAGTGTTACGTTTAAAGGTGTTTCCTACACAGCAATGAGTCATTCTGAACCTATGCTCACCGCTAGGACGAAAGTGTTGTCTACCAATCCTATTAAGAGGAAGGCGGATCATGGGTCAGAGATACCTCGTGACCTCAACCACAAACTTTCCCAGCGTGATTACAGCAGCAAGAGTTGGACGATCGTACCAGCAGTGTTGAAGAGTACTCTCCATTACCAAAATGAGGAAATCACCAAAGCAACTGTCGAACTACCCAACGTGTACACGGGCACAGATGTTGTGTGTCTCCCGGAAACATGCAAGGTAAAAGGGCTGTCATGTGAATCTACCCTGAGCACTATACGCCCTGGTGGTTTGACCGACGTACTGATTCTAAATCGAACAGGCGTTCGACGAATCTTAAAGAAAGGATGTTATTTGTGTGATTTTCTAGTATATCACAACAATGTCGAAGTGCAACCTACAAAATTCCCAATTCGAGGTATTGTTGCGAAATGCCAACAGACTCGATTGGCCAGGATAGATCAAATAGCGCCACATGTTAAGGTGACCGATCATCCTCAGGGCAAGACACGCCTTTTAGAGCTGCTTGCCGACTATAGATATATAGTAGCCTTGCCAGGGGAAACGCTAGGTCAGACAGATTTAACATCCCATCATATAGCGTTAAAGGAGGGAACCAACCCTATTTACGTACCAGCTTATAGACTATCTCATAGCCAGCGCGCTGTAGTGCAAGATATGGTGCAGGGTATGTTAGATGAGAATGTTATTAGACACTCAAAATCCCCCTTTAATAGCCCATTATTCCTCGTCCCGAAAAAGAATGGTGGATGGCGCCCTGTCACAGATTTCAGGGGCGTAAATGATCAAACAATCCCTGATAGGTACCCAATGCCTATCTTGAGCGACATATTGCAATCCTTAGGCAAGTATAATGCTGTATTTAGCAACTTAGATTTGCTTAGTGGGTATTGGCAAATACCACTCGATGAGAAATCACGAGAAATCACGGCATTTAGCACGCCTCTAGGCCACTTTGAGTTTCTACGAATGCCATTTGGTCTCAGAAATGCCCCACTAACATCTCAAAGAATGATCAACACCCTGTTTGCCGGACTAATTGGTAACACAGTCTGCGCTTATTTGGATGATCTCATAGTGGTCAGTAAGGTAGTCGATTCCCATCTGATTAAACTGCGTGAAGTTTTGGCCAAACTTTCCACAGCAGGACTCAAAATAAAACTCTCGAAGTGCGAGTTTTTAAAATCCAGAATCCATTTCCTTGGTCATGTATTTGACGGTGAGGGCATACATACAGTTAATGATAAAGTCAAAGCTGCATCTCAGTTCCCGCGTCCTACCTCAAATGATCATGTGCGTAGCTTTCTCGGTTTATCTGGTTATTATCGTTCCTTTATCAAGAACTATGCAACAAAAGCATCGCCCCTAACGAGGTTGCTCAAAAAAGATGCAATGTTTATATGGGATGCTGAACACGAAGAAAGTTTTACGGCATTGAAGACAGCGCTAACCAATGCCCCGTTCTAGCATTCCCAGACTACACTCAACCTTTCACTCTCTGTACTGACGCTTCCGGAATTGGAGTCGGAGCGGTGCTCATGTAAGAGGATACGCGTAGGAAGTTTAGAGTGATAGCATTTGCAAGTCGCAAACTAATCGATGCTGAAACACGTTATTCGGTGACGCATTTAGAAACGTTAGCCGTTGTGTGGGCACTTAAGAAGTTCAAAGACATTATCTTAGGCTACAAGATAACTGTTTTTACTGATCATGCGGCAATCACCGAACTGTTCCATGGCAGAAACTTATCAGGCAGATTAGCACACTGGTATCTGACAATTCAAGAGTTTGACCCCGAATTTAGGTATTTACCTGGGAGGGCAAATGTTGTCGCCGACTCTCTGTCAAGAAATATATCACCAGTCATGCCTGTATCAACATTCACTCTTTCGCAACTGGAAGATGAGCAACGACGCGACCCATATTGGTCAGCTGTTATTTTTGCTCTCGAATCGGGTGAGGATGTTAAACTCCCCAAGTTATTTCTTCCCTTAAGTCAGTTTGAATTACGACATAACATACTCAATAGGACGAGAAAATCTCCTGAGGGTAATGTGTCTCAAACAGTCGTACCTGACACGTTGCGCAAAGCAGTAATGACATTGTTCCACGATGTCCCACAGGCAGGTCACCAAGGTCGTGATAAATGCGTAGCGGATTTACGAAAGAAGTATTTCTGGAACACTATGAAGAAAGACATAGAATTAAACATAGCTAATTGTTTGGCGTGTGCTCAACATAAAGGTTCAACAGGATCACCTGCCCCGATTCTACAATATCCCACACCAGACCGTCCGTTTGACACAGTCGCTATTGACTTGTTACAACTCCCAATGAGTCATCAGGGATCAGGATACGTCTTAGTGTGTGTGGATCATTTTTCAAGGTTCGTGGTCTTGGTCCCACTAAAAAGCAAAACGGCCGAAGCAGTAGCCTATGCATTAGTGATGAATCTTATATGTCCATATACTACGCCTAAAGTTCTGCTCTCTGACAATGGAACAGAGTTCAAGAATCAGCTAGTAGAGCATATATGTGCTCAATATGGCATTAAACAAACTTTTGTGACAGCTTATCATCCACAGGCTAATGGCCTTGTTGAAAGAACCAATCGTAAAATCCTAGAAATACTGCGTCCGATTGTCAGTGGTTTTCAATACGCATGGGAGGATTGGTTTCCTCAGGTTGCAGCGTCTATTAATGGGTCAGTTAATAGCTCCACGGGCAAAACACCCTACTAGATTGTCTATGGTACAGATAAACGTCTGCCTTACGACATGCTTACAGATGCGCCATACCCGGTATATAATACGGATGATTTCGCGGCAAAACAAATTCATGTCTTTACAGATATTCATAACCAAGTACGATCACATCTAGAGGCGTCACGCGCCGAAATGATCATCAAACAACATAAACAAGCTAAACCTGTCGCATTAAACGTTGGGGACGCTGTTATGTTAAGAAAACCTGAAAGGAACTCCAAGCTTTCGGCAAAATTTTCTGGTCCATTCCGCACAATCTCAAAAGAAGCAGGTAACAAATTAAAAATATGGAAGCCTAATGCACAGATCGCAGATGTCGTGCATGCGGATCGTCTGAAGAAGACCCAGATAAATGTACCTCCAGTTGATGATGACGTGATTGATATATCCTTACAGACTGTCCAGAAGCAAAATGTCCCAAATGACTATTGTATGAAACTACGTTCTGTGAGTAGACGTTAACTCGTTTGTAATTCCTTACAGAATGGCTTGGATCGTCAGTGTCTTGTTTCTACTCTGTTGTGGCACCGTTGTGTTGACGAAAATGTCCACATCAGTCCTCAAACCAGGTGCACTTGTGGCACCTCTCGGACGCGTTCTCTTAGTTGAGGACGTGGTGAACATCAAGTATGAACTACAGCTACTACTCCAACTTCCGCGTCAGATGGAAAACGTCGACGGCCAACTACAATCAGCATTGGACATCCTTCATAGTCTCAGCACAGCTTCGAAGAATTCGACAATAGTTTCACAAACTATGGACCTTCTACACTTTCGTCTCCAGAACCTTCGCGAGTTTCTCGTCGATGTTGGGAAAAATCTACCTGCATCTCAAGCGGATCTTGCTCAAGAAGTGCATTCTCAGGCACAACGAAAAAGGGGTCTCTTTAATTTTGTGGGTCTCATCCAAAGCGCTTTGTTTGGCACGGCAACGGCCGATGCTGTAGCTAAATTGGGGGACCGAATGAACGTTGTCATTCAGGCTGTATCTCAACAGAATCGTGTTATTTCTCAAACCTTTCACGCGATTACTGCTCTAGAATCAAAGGTTAAGGCAATCATAATGGAGTCTAACCAAGTTTCGAGGATTGTTACTAGGTTACAGAAAGCAATCCCGACGTTAGAATGGCTCCTTTACTTCACAGAATATTTGCATGCTGCTGAAATTTCAGTTCATAAAATTGTAACCTCTAAAAATGAACTAATAGACAGCATTGTAGATGCCGGGATAGGACGTGTGGACGCGAAGCTTGTGCCTGTGCAGACGCTTCTTGAAGCTTTAAAAATAGCCAAGTTGCAGTATCATTTAATTCCTATTTTCAATGACAATGAGGTTCAATATTATTACCCGCTGTTAGAGTCAACCCTCACGCACAATGCAATTCTGATCCACATTCCTATGCGAGGGCAACATGAGTTTAATGCATGGCATTTAGAACCCTTCCCCTGGTTTGTGAACGACACACTGTATACCCTAGATAGGCCTAAAGAACTTTTCTTAGTAGATGAAGAATATTCGTTGCTATCAATAGAGGATTCTGAGGTACTGTCACGGTGTAAGTCGTCGTATTTACACCTACACGTATGTCCAGCCTACATGTTTGCATTTATTCCTGCTGCAGAGGAAATATGTAAATTGGCAGTTATACAACCAAATGTACGCACAGCGTTAGCGCAATGCAGTTATAGGCCAGTTAGTCTAAAGACTGTGTTCCACGCTCACCTTCACAATGTGCAGTATTTGTTCTTTCCAAATCTCACTACTGTAATTTTAAAATGCCAAAATGGTGTTAAGCAGCTAGTCGTGAAAGGGCATTACAAGGCTCCGGATTACTGTGAAATCACTTGTAGAACATTACCGACCTTGCCTACTCATCAGCTTTAATTCAACTTCCGGTAATGAATTTCACTATCAAGGATATTCAAATAGCATCAGAGAAATTAAAAGTTTTAGCCTTCTTGAACGAGACACATTTTGCTGATTTGGAAAATAAATTGCTATTTTACTTATCACGGGAATTTGCACTACCAAGTCTTACGATTCCCTCTATTTTGTTAATTCTGGCAATTATGTTCCTGTTCTGTTATTACCAGGCAGTATCATCCAAATTCAACATTGTTCATAATATACTAACCCGTACGACACTAAAGTCTAGGTCCCCTGTAGTAGCGAAAACCCCTACAGTAATAAAATCCCCAGCTTAGTGTCTACATATCTGTTTATAACATGATTAGGGTTGTCTAGGATGTACTGTACTCTGTGAGTTATTTAGGCCTCACGGAGCTCGGCTGGTAGGTGACCGAGCTATGTAATAGGCCCCTGTCTCATCAACAGAACATATTATATAAATGGGTCAATACATCTGAGATAATATTCAGATTCACCCCCTGTAACTTTCCACTGTCTAGGGGTAAGACATGAGTTGGACACGTGAGCGGGCAACTCTCCCAAGAGGGCGAGACCCATAGCTCAGCATTTCTGTAAACCAGCACTGCGAGGTCGTCACAGTCAGTCGCTCACATCAACTTATATCGTAAGGACGTGACCTAACGTTTATAATACATAAACGCCGTCCCCTTCTCATTCACTCCTAGACAGTGAGACTTACGGTTGATCTACACTCAGGAATTATATATCCAACCTTTTATAATAAAACAAAGGAACTACGGTTTGGGCTTCGTTACTTAAAACCCAAATATAAATATATGTGAACGGACTGGTTAATTGGACAAGCAGCCGATTCAAGTGGTTGAGGATCGGGACAAGCGGTCGATGGTCGGCCACTAGGTGAAAGTGTTGCAGGCCTATGAGGTAAAATCTGCACTTGGACATCGCCCAAACCACAGCCAACAGCTCCAACTCAATAGTGGCGTGGCGCGTCTCGGTGTCAGAGAGGAAACGCGAGTCACACTGGACGAGCCGGAACTGCCCTCCACCGAGATCCTGCAATAGGGCGTATCACACGCCGTACAAGTATGAGGCATCTGACTGCAGAACCGTCGGCAAGGCTGGGTCAAATGTGGCGAGGACAGGTGGACTAGACAGGGCCTGTTTCACTTGCTGGAAGGCCTTGTCGTGGTCCAGGGTCCACAGGAATGTCCTCTTGGGGCTCATCAGGGGGCGAAGTGGTTGGGCAGCTGGGGAGATGTCCGGCGAAAACTCTGCTAACTGGTTGACGAGACCAATGAAGGACCTCAAGTTGGTGAGGTTAGCAGGGGTGGGGAAATCCGTGATGGCGCGGACCTTCTCCGGGTCAGCTGCAATACCATTCCCTGAGAGGGTGTACCCACAAAAGTCAACTGAAGAGCTGGCCAGAACAAACTTGTTGGCATTTAGGGTGATGCCGTGCGTCCGGCACCTGTTGAGTACCTCGTAGATACCTGCAGAGGTGATCCATATAATCCTCATTGTACACGAGTTTGTCGTCGACCACTTTCACTCAGTTTGCCAGACCTTGTAGAGCCTTATCACCTTGAAGACAGAAAGCATCTCCTGTAGTGGCGAATCCCATGGGGCCACGGCAATAACTGTAACGTCCATGCAGGGTGATGAAAGTTGTAAGTGGTCGATCTTCTTCGGCAAGCTCTATCTGCCAGTATCCACACAGGGCGTCCATCGTCGTGAAGAAGCGCGCCTTCGGGTTCACAGTGCGTATAGCTGCAAAGGGCGTGGGAGAAGGGTGCGCAGGACGAGACACCTGGCTGTTGAGCTTGGAGAGGTCAGTGGTGATCCGAACACCACCTTTGGGTTTTGCAACAACTACCATAGGGTGACACCATGGAGACGGGTCATCACCGGCTGGTGCAATAATTTCTTGGGCGACCATGGAGTCCAGCTCGTTTTTGACCGCCTAGCGGAAGGCCAGGGGGACCAGTCGAGGGGTGTAGATAGCGAAGGGCTTCGCGTTGTCCCTCAAGTGGATCCTCATGGGGGGGCCTACCATCTTCTTGAGAGGCTTGGATTCCAGAGTGGACTTGGTCACCAGAACGTCGCTGAATTCCTTCAGGAAGTACTTCCGAGCATCCGAAGGAGAGGTGTCACTGGCAAGAGGTAGGGGTAGGGCGGCAGCAGGGTAGTTGCTGCTCCCTTCGTGCACCCTGTTGGCGTGTTTTACCTCGCGAATAGGTTTAGGGAAGCCCTGGGAGATGATGGCCAACTCTTGACAATGTCTGTAGGACAGCAAAGGAGTCGGGACACCGTTATACACATCAATCCAGGCTTGACACGACCTGTTGCCAAAGGTGACTTGTGCTTGGAGTGAACCTAGGGCTGGGGCCATCTGTGAACCATCTGCCGTGAAGCGGAGATCCTTGGGTGGCGGTCCCTGATCACTTGGAGAGAGCCCCAAGCATTGCAAATGCTGGGGACCGATGATTGTAGCATCAGCGCAGGTGTCGGGCAACATCTGAAGACGGGATGACACACTGCTGTAGGTCACGATGACACTGATCTATTGGGGGACTTTGGTCCTGGGACGTGAGGGGGAGCACACATTCCTAATGTGGCTCGAGCGTTGTCCAGGGTCGTCATGCTTCTGATTGGAAGACTGTGGGCGGCCCTCACTGGTGGAAGGGCGCTGAAGCTTCCGCCGACGCTGTCCCTTGGGTTTGTTGGTAGGGCAACACTTGTCATAGTGGCCCAGACGACCACACACATTGCACTGGACGTGCTTAGCTGGGCACCGCACTGTGAGCAACCAGTGGCCCTTACGGTCACAACTGTTGCAGGTAGACTCAGCAGCTGGACACACCTGTGTTCCGTGCTGCTTACCACAGTTGTTACAAAAGGAACTGGGCGTAGGTGTGGTGGGCGAAGGCGTTGAAGTAGACTTCTTGTCCTTCTTGTACCGGGACACAGAGCGTACAGCTGTAGGAGGAGCTCGGATGGCAGAGGTGGCACACCTGGCAGCCTCATAGGAGCGACATATCGTCAACACATCCTTAAGAGAAGAGGAAGAGTCGCGGGAGGTGAGGCGTTGGACAAGTTCCTCGTCCTTAACACCCATCTGGATCACCTGCTTCAACCGGGTCTCCTCGCACTGCTGGTGGTTACCTGGGCATATATCTACCTCTTCCGAGGCTCTCTTGGGTGGTACATAAAAGGCATCAAAAGTCTCGCCCTTCATCTGTCTGCAGCTAAACAATTCCCTCCTGCGTAGAGCTTCATTCCGCTGCCCTTTCATGTGCCGTTGTAGAATGTCCAGCACCTCCTCCACAGATAACGAAGAGGTCGGAGGTACCTGCAACGTATGTTCCAAGACACGCTGAGTTTCCAAGGACAGGCACATACGCAGCTGAAAAAGTTGTTTAGGCTGTGACAAACTCTGGAGATCCACCATTGTAGCATAATCAGTCCACCGTCGCCGCCATTCACGAAAAGTCTGGAAATTCACATCAGGCTTCAAGATGGGCGGTGTTTGAGCGGCCGCTTTAGGTGGGGCTGGGGGGCGTGAAGAAAGCGTTGATGAGGTATCTGAACCAGTCAGTACCGAGGCAGTGTTAGAGCCAGGGGCTTGGTTAACAGTGAGGCGAGATATCAAGGCTTCAAACCGTGCACTGTCTTCCAATCTCCGTTGGTGGTCTCTCACTGCCTCTGCTTGTCTTCTTTTTTCATTCTCCACAAGTCTGTTAGCTTCGTACTCGCGCCTTTCATCCCTCATGAACTTCATTAAAGCAATTATCTCTGAAGACAATGCTAAATATCGAGGTGAAGGGCTGCGCGATGTGGTGGGAGCTGGAGCGTCCTGTTCAACCTGGTCATCCATCTCTGCCGAGCTGTCATCCGACTGACTCATCCAGGCGTTGGCTCCACGACTGCGTAAGGCATAAGGCACGAGACATAATAACTTAATCTGTATACTGTGTCTTAAATCAGTGTTGACCGGTCAGCCCGTCATATCAACAAGATCTGAGACAAAAAAATTAATTAAATGCACAGATAAGTAGATTATATATATATAAAATATATATAAAGGAATGGCCGCAGTCAGTGTATTCGTACATGTGTGTGTGTGTGTGTGTGTGCGCACGTCTAGGGCAGTGTCTCGCTGTGAGGGGGTGGAGGCGACGACTCAGTCAGTCACCCTCTGGATATGGCGAGAGGAGGATGCACTGAACATTAATCCTTACAAATGCCCAGAACATGCCCTTTACCTTGGGAATCCTTTAGAACAAGGTCACACAGTTATGGCACTAAACACACAATGCACTATACACATCACAGAAAATCACTGTCACTGACACTGCTCAAAGTTGCTATAAATTCTTGGAGGAGACGGCCAATAGCGGTGGTTGACACAGAGCAGGGGTCCATAAGCCGGTCTTGCCACAAACTTTACACTTCACTTGTATAACGGTCCAGTATAATGACACACTGCGCCATGCATGTGTTCTGGGTATCAAGTTCTATCTACAGGAGCGAACACAAACACCTGTATAGTTTTCGTAGGTTCTTTTTACTGGATAAACGAAGGTACACAAGCGAGGTGGCGCTCCTTACTCTGTCTGGGGGGGTCAACTAGCCTCTCGGGCGACATGTGGTAAGTGATACATTAGCAGCTTCCATATGTCGCCAGGCACATTACTTAAGCATGTGGGACATGGTAAATACATTGCCACACGCTGCTAGCTAGGCTGAATAAATAGTGTATATAAATTGAGCACATACATAATATACATACATAATATACATACAGCATACATAATATACATACAGTGCCATTGTGCAGGACACTGCCATTCATACAATCGTGGAGTTGCCTCACAATGGAGATGAATTTTGGTGGGCAGCCAAAACAGCTGAGGGTCCACCAGAGGGCTTCCCTGTAGACCGAGTCGAAGGCCTTGTCTAGGTCGATGAATGCCATGTACAGGTCACAACGCTGTTCTCTGCCCTTTTCCTGTATCTGGCGGGTAGCTAAGATAATGGCAGTGGTGCCACGTGATGGTCTAAAACCACATTGAGTTTCTGGGAGGAAGTTTTCCCCCTCGGGAAGGAGTCTGTTTAGGAGGAGTCGGGCAATAATCTCGCTAGCTATGGACAGCAGCGAGATCCCATGGTAGTTGCCACAGTCTGATAGGTCTCCCTTGTTCTTTTAAATATTGACAATGGAGGCGTCCTTAAGAGTTTGGGGGATTTCCTTCTTTTCCCTTTTTTCTCCAGGAGAGCGTGGAGACGGCTGGTAAGCAGAGGTCCTCTTGCTTTATACACCTCGGCTGGAATTCCATCAGGCCCTGAGGCTTTGTTGTTTTTCATCTGTTTGATGGCAGTAGCTACCTCATCCAGGGATGGAGGATAGCTCAGGTGGGTCAGCTCTGAATGCTCAGGGACTTGCTGGGTAGTCAGGACATCCACATCGGTGTTTCGGTTGAGCAATGAATGGTAGTGCTCTTTCCAGCGCTGAAGGAGGCCTTCATCGTCTTTAATTATGAAGTTACCGTCAGATGAGCAGAGGGGGGTTGCGCCACGAGTGATTGGCCCATACAATGTTTTAAATGAATTTGAGAATTCACGCATCATGTGCTGATCTGCATTTTTTTTTTGTGTGTGTGTGTTTCACGTGCTTTGCGAAGTTCCCGCTGGACAGCCGCTTTCATATTGTTGAAGGTATCAGCTTTGGTCCTAGACTGAGAGTTGTTTTGCCAGTCAATAAAAGCAGCACATTTACCATCGATGAGTACTTTGATTGCCGGGTCATTTTCATAAAACCATTCCTGGTGTATTCTTTTGATCTGGCCGAGGGTCTCTCTGAAGTTTTTTGTCAAAACAGTGTTGAGAGTATCCATTCGGCACTATGATTCGCGTTGTTTGCTATTGGGTTGTTTATCAGCCCATGTTCGAGCTGATCTCTGAAAGCATTTGCTACTGTTGGATCCTCCAGATGCTTAGTAGTAAAACCTCTTCTGAAGGCTTGCTGCCTTCGCCGTTTTGGGGCGACGTGAAGTGAGAGCATGGCACGGGTGATTAGAACATCTCGGCGATCACAATGATGTAGTCAATGAGATGCCAGTGTTTGGATCGTGGGTGTTGCCACGAACCTTTGAATTAGTCAGCCTGCCAAAACAAGGTATTGGTGATATTGAGGATGTGCACAGCACACTTGCTGAGGAGGAGCAGGCCATTGGGCTTCCACATCCCTAGTCCATTCCTCCCTATGGTTCCCTGCCTAATGTTAGCATCTCTGCCAACTCTGGCATTGAAGTCGCCAAGGAGCACAACCTTGTATTTTCTAGGGATAGAGGTTAGCACTCTGTCGAGGTCGGCATAAAAGGTCTCTTTGTTGTCATCCTCTGCATCCAGTGTTGGGGCGTATGCACTGATGAAAAAGGCATGATGTGAGTGATTTAGTGGGAATCGAAGCAACCATAAGAGGTTGTATAGTTTGTTTTTGTTTGGATCTGTGATTATGATTGTGTTTTCGACCGCATAAGGACGACCTTACTGGGTGCGGTTGCCCAGTCTGGTTGATTTTTTAGGCAGGCAATATTGAGGGCACATTTACGAGCCCCCTCCCCCAAGTGGGGTGAGCAGAGTGACTCCTCGAAAGGGCTGCTCAGTCGCACAAGGAGGACCAGATTGCACTACTGCCTAGATCCCAGTGCATAAACGACTGTTTTATCTGTGCTGCCCATGTGCAGAATTGTGACTAGAGACTCCCGGTAGTCATCTCTGCCTGTCCCTGTCGCCACTCGTCCATCGCCATAGAACGTTTGGGGGTATAGGGGTTTTGATGATGATGAGAGGTATGATGAGCTGGATGATAGCTGCAAGTGAGTTGATTTATGTGGTGAGGCAGGAGTACAGGCTGCAACCACACATCTTGGCTTTCCCTTTTCCTGATCCATTGGTGCAAGTGTTGCAACGACTGGGAAGAGGGAGACTTGCAATGGACTGCCAATAGCCCAGTCCGTTGGGTATCGCTTTAGTAGCCCGTCCATTAGGCATTGGTTTTGTCTGCCTGTGTAATCGTTGGGTTTCCATGGTGGTCACCTCTTCCGCCTCTACCGCCGTTGGGATATTGTTGGAACTCTGTAAGCATGTCTGCTTGATGCAGGGCTCCACATGAGATTTTTCGTTCAGGGTTTACTCCCCTAGCCTTTTACTTACCAAGGTTAATCCGCAAGGAAGTGGGGCAATGGCTGGTAGGTGCCAGAACGTGTCCAGATGTCAGTGGGCCTATGTGCCGTCCCTCTGGGGCCCACTGCTACTCCGAGATCCCCTGCTGGTCTAGTCTGGGCCCACGAGGCACTCAGTTACCGTGTGATGCCACGAGGAGGCACAACAGGAGTCTTGATGGTGAGGAGGCTGCGTACTGGCAGGGGAAGACTTATGCAAGTTGCTTCCCTGTTCGCCACTGGGGCTAGCTAGCGTCGGCAGGAGGGAGCAGCGGTGGTACACTAGCACATGTACAGAGAAAAATGATGGTGACAGAGCTGGAGGCATAGTGGCCGCACTAGTAAACAACCTCGTCACAGGCGTGTGAGTATAGTTGATTGTTACATTATTATTAATGTCATAAAATAAGGAAACGGATGACCACCATGCTGGACATTATGATAACACTGATTTTCAGATTTATTTTTTAATTTGTCTGTTAGATGAAAACCTATTCCCATTATCCAGCACTGTACCTCATCCTACAATAATATATTGTAGCATAAATGACTCAACATTTGTCTGGAGCCCAAGACTTATATAATAAAACCATTAAGTTAAAGTGATAATTTTTCCACCAATCATGTTCGGTCTTAAGATGCAAAAATTAATGTAAAAAGGGAAATAAAACCAGATCCTTCCTCATATTTATAAAAAAAATGGGATGTTGCTAAGTTTACAATAGGCATTCATTACCTCAAGACTACCACGTAACAACAAAAAGCACTTGGCATGATGAGACGGCAATTCGTCACTTCAAACACCTAATTAACACACAGTGAAAGTGTGGAGAGGAATGCGAGGGAACCCTACACTACAACTCTCGCAGCACCTCTGAAAACTTACTGTATCTATCGTTCAAGTATTAGTGTCTCTTCTAATATAACTTTTTGATGTAAATGGATGAATTTTGAGGTTCAGGTTGGCCTCTTGTACTATGTATCAGTATTGTTTAGTGCTTTTTAAATGAATGGACTTGTATGATCTAGTAAGATGCTCCCTAACACACCATCATCAACGCCACACTACCAAAACCACACCATCAACGCCACACCACCAACACCACATCATCAACGCTACATCGCCAAACACCACAACATCAACGCCATACCACCATCACCACATTATCAACGACACATCACTAACACAACAACACCATCAACTCCACACCACCAAGACCACATCATCAACCCCACACCACCAACACCAAACCATCAACGACACTCCACCAATACTACACTAATCAACGCTGCACCTCCAACACCCACATCATCAACCCCACACCACCAACACCACACCATCAACGCCACACCACCAATGCTACACCATCAACGCTGCACCACCAACACCACACCATTAACGCCACACCACCAATACTACACCATCAACGCCACACCACCAATACTACACCATCAACGCTGCACCACCAACACCACATCATCAACGCTACACCGCTAACACCACACTCTCAACACTGCATCTTCAACACCACATCATCAACGCCCTACCATCAACACCACACCATCAACGTCAAACCACCAACACCACACCACCAACACCACACCATCAACGCCACACCACCAATACTACACCATCAACGTTGCACCACCAACATCACATCATCAACGCTACACCAATAACACCACACTATCAACGCTACATCTTCAACATTACATCATCAACATTACATCATCAACGCCATACCATCAACAACCACACCATCAACGCCATACCACAACACCACACCACCAACACCACACCACCAATGCTACACCACCAACACCACTTCATCAATAGTACACCACCAACATCATATCATATGATGCAGCATCAACACCACACTAATAATGCTACACCATCAACACCACACCATTAATTTTACACCACTATCACCACACTATCAACGGTCCACCACCATCACCACACCATCAACGCTACATCACCAACACCACACCATCAACGCTGCACCACCAACACCACACCATCAACACTGCACCACCAACACCACACCATAAACGCTGCACCACCAACATCACATCACCAACGCTTCACCACCAACACCACATCATCAACTCTACACCACCAACACCACACCATCAATGCTACACCACCAACACCACACCATCAATGCTACACCACCAACACCACTTCATCAATGGTACACCACCAACACCATATCAATGATGCAGCATCAACACCACACTATTAATGCTGCACCATCAACACCACACCATTAATGGTACACCACCATCACCACACTATCAACGGTCCACCAACATCACCACACTCTCAACGCTACATCACCAACACCACACCATCAACGGTCCACCACCAACACCACACCAGCAACGCTGCACCACCAACACCACACCATCAACACTACACCACCAACACCACACCATTAATTTTACACCACTATCACCACACTATCAACGGTCCACCACCATCACCACACCATCAACGCTACATCACCAACACCACACCATCAACGCTGCACCACCAACACCACACCATAAACGCTGCACCACCAACATCACATTGTAGTGATGGGTTGTCAGACCACAGCTTACATCGCAAGGAAAGCCAGACTTGACCCGACATTAGGGGGGTCAAGTGTAAGGGTATCCCGGGCAGGTGCTCAAGGGTGTTACAAATCAACTAGGTCCCCTTCCCATGTCACACGGCCAACAAACATGTAAGAAGGCACCAGCCTACTCTCTCCCAATATACACAATATCCTACACAGCAGAAAGAAGTCCAGACCTGACCTCACATTAGCCAGGTCAAATGTAACCCTCGGAGCCCAACTCAAGGGGCCACAAATCAACCAGGGCCTCTCATGTCACAAGGCCCCACCTGATGACTTCTCCAGAAGATACAACTTATAGTTTCTGAAAAAGTCCAGACCTGACCTCACATTGGCCAGGTCAAATGTAAGGAGACCCTTCGGCGCCCCCCCCCCCCCCCCGACCAGCTCAACCTGACGGCTCGCCTCCCAATATATAGGACGTGCGAGTCCTCCATCGGGCTCACACAGGCAGAGACAGAGAGAGAGTGTGTCTTGTAACAAGGTGGCCAGCTACCACGTCCCCGGTCCTGCTCGAGAGAAGTCAGGGGCCGGAGGCAAACCGCCTCAGGTCGCCTCCGGTCGCCTCTGGTCAGGACCGAGACTTCCCTCCGGCGCCCAGCTAAGCAGTCTCCCATAGAGACAACCCAGGACTACCTGCTAGGCCTCCCCTAGGTCACGTGAGTGTTTGTCAGAGCTTTCCATGGGATGAGTTACTTATGTGGGAAGTGTATTCATTTCATGTTCGTGTCCGAGAATCAGAGTGTCTAGTAACGTAATATGATGTCCTAGTAACGTAAATATAATGTCCTAGTAACTTCAATAGAAGGTGTTATTAATGTGTCCATGTCATGTTCGTAATTAATAAAGAGTTGTAACGAAGAGGTGTTTGAGAAGTCGCCTTTAAGACGTAATAGATGTGTATTGACAAATAAGATACGATAAGTGTAAATAACTATCACGGCGACGCTACTAAAATCTTCCTCTCTTTTATACTCTTGTACTATCAATATTCTACCTATATGTAATCTTCTTGTGAGATTTGTCTCATTATAATGGTGGCAGCAAACTTGACGTAAACTCACGCCTTCCCTCGGTTAGCCATAACACCTGGCTCGTCTCATCCTTCATTTGATTCAGTCTAAGTATTGTCTACAATTGTGTAATAAGTAATTCCTGTGTCATAGCGTCATAGCGTGAAAAGTGTCCTAGTGTGTCATCTTTACAGCTCAAGTCAATGTCTCTCGCTGTGGTACACGCGAATTCTTACTAGCAAAACACTCCCAGAATATGCTCAGTGCTTAATATAATTTCTCAGTGTCCCCCACGTTCTGTGAAGTTCTCAGTATCCCAAGTGCATTTCAATTGTCAGTCAGTGTTAAATGTACCCATTGTGTTTTAGTGATAGAAGCTGTGTCTATACTAACTGTTATAACTTAACATGTCTTACAACCTACATCCTCCTCCTTGTCCTAATCCTCACCTCACCCTCCGTACCCATCCGTTCCCGCCTCGCTCCGCCCTGCCCTACCCCGCTCCGCCCCGCCCCGCCCCGCCCCGCCCCGCCCCGCCCCGCCCCGCGCCCCGTCCCGGTTACGCCACTCTACACCTCACCCCACCAGGCGCGCATCATGCCAGAATGTTTCTCCCCCCGCCCGTGTGACCACCAATGTTTTGTCCTGTGAGTTATGCTTCGAAATTGGTGGTTAGTGTTACTTAATATTGCGATAATTACAGAGCTTCACTCAGTGTGTTTTTATGCTAGTATGATTTGTAATGTACTCTTTGACGCGTAGTGATAAATAATATTCAATGTAGTGAGCAGAGCTTCACTCCCCGACCCAGCCTAATGAGAAAATTGTCGTGACCGAAATAATAGTTACCAAACATTGACGTAACTTATAAAGTAATTTTTTTTTTTTTGCGAATGCACTTCCAACTAATCCATCATCCCTTTAGGATTGTTTCTCTGGCAAATATCACACACAGTACCGCCCCATGGCTAGCCGGAATCAGACCACAGCACATATAAGAAGAGAAGAAGCAGCGTGAGGAATGCAGCACCACACCCGCCACGCACCACCCCACTTCTTTCAAGTCCTACCTGGTCTAGGATTAAGAAGATTTTATATTTTTCTACTGTAGGAAGTTGAGGAGTGTGGAATGTAGTGCCACACAACGAACCCTGGTGAGCCCAGCCAGGGAGGGATTCACCACTGTGGAATGTGTAAGACAGGACGGTCTTTGGTCTCGCTGACACTCACGTACGGAGGGCGAGCCCTGGTCGGCGGAACCTGCCTTACAGTCATCTAAGGAGATGACAGCCCAAGCAGTGGACCGGCTTTCATCCCGGCCAGAGGGGGCCGATGGCAGATGAACAGAAAATCGTCTGGAATATGTTGAAAATGATGATGTTGCAGAGATGAAATGCAGATGGAGCAGAAAAATTTATCTGGAATATGACGGAAAACGAAGATGTATAAAGAAACGCAGATGAGCAGAAAAATCGTCTGGAATATGAAAATGCTCTACACGTAGAGGAAGCGCAGGTGAACGGAAAAATCATCTGGAATATTATAGAAACCAGGAGGAAGTGAGAAGAAGTCAGATGTGGTGACACGACCTACACAGTGCGGTATTGAAGAAAGAAAAACGTGCTATGTGAAGACAGAAGAGACGCTGTGCTGACATCAGAAGAAAGTCGACGATGAAAAGGTGGATAATCAAAAGGACCAACCGACTACCGCTGTTGTGCTGCCAGCATTCCTTATTTTCAGATACCAGCTGGATGGAGGACTTGAGCCATGCTGAACCCAACAAATGTACTGATGTTGTTGATGTTGCTGATGTGTAATAAAAAGATATAACACCCTAACATGTGAAGTAGGAGCATTTTGTATGAAGTATTTCATTCTCTGATTTTTGTTAACATGTACTACAAAGAATGATTTTTTTAAAAAGATTAGTCACTTTTTCTATGAGTTCATTTGATCAATGTTTTGCACTACGAAACACAATGTTGTAGCCATTTACTGACTGAGATGAATTATTATTTTGACACGGCCTGGTTAGGAAATGTAACACCTGTTTTTGTTTGTAGAATGTGATTTGCAAGTTTGCCTCGGACACTATGCTAGATATGAAGGATCTTTAGATCACTCTATATTCACTTACTGTGTATGTATTTTATTTTTTTCTCCTGTCATAGAAGATTTAATCTTGGCGGGAGGTATAGTAAGCTTTGTCAGATCAAACTAAGCCAGTAGAAAAACACACATCTCTAGGGTTATAATTTGTAAAATGTAAGGATGCATTATCGCCTCACGGACTATATTAGATACTGCACATGATGTTACTGTCTACCTTAAATGTGTCATCAGTTCTCTGAGCATGAAAGCTTTGGTCTTGGCGGGAGGTGTAGTGATGGGTTGTCAGACCACAGCTTACATGGCAAGGAAAGCCAGACTTGACCCGACATTAGGGGGTTCAAGTGTAAGGGTATCCCCCGCAGGTGCTCAAGGGTGTTACAAATCAACTAGGTCCCCTTCCCATGTCACACGGCCAACAAACATGTAAGAAGGCACCAGCCGACTCTCTCCCAATATACACAATATCCTACACCGCAGAAAGAAGTCCAGACCTGACCTCACATTAGCCAGGTCAAATGTAACCCTCGGAGCCCAACTCAAGGGGCCACAAATCAACCAGGGCCTCTCATGTCACAAGGCCCCACCTGATGACTTCTCCAGAAGATACAACTTATAGTTTCTGAAAAAGTCCAGACCTGACCTCACATTGGCCAGGTCAAATGTAAGGAGACCCTTCGCCGCCCCCCCCCCCCCCCGACCAGCTCAACCTGACGGCTCGCCTCCCAATATATAGGACGTGCGAGTCCTCCCTCGGGCTCACACAGGCAGAGACAGAGAGAGAGTGTGTCTTGTAACAAGGTGGCCAGCTACCACGTCCCCGGTCCTGCTCGAGAGAAGTCAGGGGCCGGAGGCAAGCTGCCTCCGGTCGCCTCCGGTCGCCTCCCGGTCAGGACCGAGACTTCCCTCCGGCGCCCAGCTAAGCAGTCTCCCATACAGACAACCCAGGACTACCTGCTAGGCCTCCCCTAGGTCACGTGAGTGTTTGTCAGAGCTTTCCATGGGATGAGTTACTTATGTGGGAAGTGTATTCATTTCATGTTCGTGTCCGAGAATCAGAGTGTCTAGTAACGTAATATGATGTCCTAGTAACGTAAATATAATGTCCTAGTAACTTCAATAGAAGGTGTTATTAATGTGTCCATGTCATGTTCGTAATTAATAAAGAGTTGTAACGAAGCGGTGTTTGAGAAGTCGCCTTTAAGGCGTAATAGATGTGTATTGACATATAAGATACGATAAGTGTAAATATCTATCACGGCCACGCTACTAAAATCTTCCTCTCTTTTATACTCTTATACTATCAATATTCTACCTATATGTAATCTTCTTCTTGTGAGATTTGTCTCATTACAATGGTGGCAGCGAACTTAACGTAAACTCACGCCTTCCCTCGGTTAGCCATAACACCTGGCTCGTCTCATCCTTCATTTGATTCAGTCTAAGTATTGTCTACAATTGTGTAATAAGTATTCCTGTGTCGTAGCGTCGTAGCGTGAAAAGTGTCCTAGTGTGTCAACTTTACAGCTCAAGTCAATGTCTCTCGCTGTGGTATACGCGAATTGTTACTAGCAAAACACTCCCAGAATATGCTCAGTGCTTAATATAATTTCTCAGTGTCCCCCACGTTCTGTGAAGTTCTCAGTATCCCAAGTGCATTTTAATTGTCGGTCAGTGTTAAATGTACCCATTGTGTTTTAGTGATAGAAGCTGTGTCTATACTAACTGTTATAACTTAACATGTCTTACAACCTACATCCTCCTCCTTGTCCTAATCCTCACCTCACCCTCTGTACCCATCCGTTCCCGCCTCGCTCCGCCCTGCCCTACCCCGCTCCGCCCCGCCCCGCCCCGCCCCGCCCCGCCCCGCCCCGCCCCGCCCCGCGCCCCGTCCCGGTTACGCCACTCTACACCTCACCCCACCAGGCGCCCATCATGCCGGAATGTTTCTCCCCCCGCCCGTGTGACCACCAATGTTTTGTCCTGTGAGTTATGCTTCGAAATTGATGGTTAGTGTTACTTAATATTGAGATAATTACAGAGCTTCACTCAGTGTGTTTTTATGCTAGTATGATTTGTAATGTACTCTTTGACGCGTAGTGATAAATAATATTCAATGTAGTGAGCAGAGCTTCACTCCCCGACCCAGCCTAATGAGAAAATTGTCGTGACGGAAATAATAGTTACCAAACATTGACGTAACTTATAAAGTAATTTTTTTTTTTTTTTTGCGAATGCACTTCCAACTAATCCATCATCCCTTTAGGATTGTTTCTCTGGCAAATATCACACACAGTACCGCCCCATGGCTAGCCGGAATCAGACCACAGCACATATAAGAAGAGAAGAAGCAGCGTGAGGAATGCAGCACCACACCCGCCACGCACCACCCCACTTCTTTCAAGTCCTACCTGGTCTAGGATTAAGAAGATTTTATATTTTTCTACTGTAGGAAGTTGAGGAGTGTGGAATGTAGTGCCACACAACGAACCCTGGTGAGCCCAGCCAGGGAGGGATTCACCACTGTGGAAGGTGTAAGACAGGACGGCCTTTGGTCTCGCCGACACTCACGTACGGAGGGCGAGCCCTGGTCCGCGGAACCTGCCTTACAGTCATCTAAGGAGACGACAGCCCAAGCAGTGGACCGGCTTGCATCCCGGCCGGAGGGGGCCGACGGCAGATGAACAGAAAATCGTCTGGAATATGTTGAAAATGATGATGTTGCAGAGAAGAAATGCAGATGGAGCAGAAAAATGTATCTGGAATATGACGGTAAACGAAGATGTATAAAGAAACGCAGATGAACAGAAAAATCGTCTGGAATATGAAAATGCTCTACACATAGAGGAAGCGCAGGTGAACGGAAAAATCATCTGGAATATTATAGAAACCAGGAGGAAGTGAGAAGAAGTCAGATGTGGTGACACGACCTACAAAGTGCGGTATTGAAGAAAGAAAAACGTGCTATGTGAAGACAGAAGAGACGCTGTGCTGACATCAGAAGAAAGTCGACGATGAAAAGGTGGATAATCAAAAGGACCAACCGACTACCGCTGTTGTGCTGCCAGCATTCCTTATTTTCAGATACCAGCTGGATGGAGGACTTGAGCCATGCTGAACCCAACAAATGTACTGATGTTGTTGATGTTGCTGATGTGTAATAAAAAGATATAACACCCTAACATGTGAAGTAGGAGCATTTTGTATGAAGTATTTCATTCTCTGATTTTTGTTAACATGTACTACAAAGAATGATTTTTTTAAAAAGATTAGTCACTTTTTCTATGAGTTCATTTGATCAATGTTTTGCACTACGAAACACAATGTTGTAGCCATTTACTGACTGAGATGAATTATTATTTTGACACGGCCTGGTTAGGAAATGTAACACCTGTTTTTGTTTGTAGAATGCGATTTGCAAGTTTGCCTCGGACACTATGCTAGATATGAAGGATCTTTAGATCACTCTATATTCACTTACTGTGTATGTATTTTATTTTTTTCTCCTGTCGTAGAAGATTTAATCTTGGCGGGAGGTATAGTAAGCTTTGTCAGATCAAACTAAGCCAGTAGAAAAACACACATCTCTAGGGTTATAATTTGTAAAATGTAAGGATGCATTATCGCCTCACGGACTATATTAGATACTGCACATGATGTTACTGTCTACCTTAAATGTGTCATCAGTTCTCTGAGCATGAAAGCTTTGGTCTTGGCGGGAGGTGTAGTGATGGGTTGTCAGACCACAGCTTACATGGCAAGGAAAGCCAGACTTGACCCGACATTAGGGGGGTCAAGTGTAAGGGTATCCCCCGCAGGTGCTCAAGGGTGTTACAAATCAACTAGGTCCCCTTCCCATGTCACACGGCCAACAAACATGTAAGAAGGCACCAGCCGACTCTCTCCCAATATACACAATATCCTACACCGCAGAAAGAAGTCCAGACCTGACCTCACATTAGCCAGGTCAAATGTAACCCTCGGAGCCCAACTCAAGGGGCCACAAATCAACCAGGGCCTCTCATGTCACAAGGCCCCACCTGATGACTTCTCCAGAAGATACAACTTATAGTTTCTGAAAAAGTCCAGACCTGACCTCACATTGGCCAGGTCAAATGTAAGGAGACCCTTCGCCGCCCCCCCCCCTCCCCCCGACCAGCTCAACCTGATGGCTCGCCTCCCAATATATAGGACGTGCGAGTCCTCCATCGGGCTCACACAGGCAGAGACAGAGAGAGAGTGTGTCTTGTAACAAGGTGGCCAGCTACCACGTCCCCGGTCCTGCTCGAGAGAAGTCAGGGGCCGGAGGCAAGCCGCCTCCGGTCGCCTCCGGTCGCCTCCGGTCAGGACCGAGACTTCCCTCCGGCGCCCAGCTAAGCAGTCTCCCATAGAGACAACCCAGGACTACCTGCTAGGCCTCCCCTAGGTCACGTGAGTGTTTGTCAGAGCTTTCCATGGGATGAGTTACTTACGTGGGAAGTGTATTCATTTCATGTTCGTGTCCGAGAATCAGTGTCTAGTAACGTAATATGATGTCTTAGTAACGTAAATATAATGTCCTAGTAACTTCAATAGAAGGTGTTATTAATGTGTCCATGTCATGTTCGTAATTAATAAAGAGTTGTAACGAAGCGGTGTTTGAGAAGTCGCCTTTAAGACGTAATAGATGTGTATTGACATATAAGATACGATAAGTGTAAATAACTATCACGGCCACGCTACTAAAATCTTCCTCTCTTTTATACTCTTATACTATCAATATTCTACCTATATGTAATCTTCTTCTTGTGAGATTTGTCTCATTACAACATCACCAACGCTTCACCACCAACACCACATCATCAACTCTACACCACCAACACCACAGCATCAATGCTACACCACCAACACCACTTCATCAATGGTACACCACCAACACCATATCAATGATGCAGCATCAACACCACACTATTAATGCTACACCATCAACACCACACCATTAATTTTACACCACTATCACCACACTATCAACGGTCCACCACCATCACTACACCATCAACGCTACATCACCAACACCACACCATCAACGCTGCACCACCAACACCACACCATCAACACTGCACCACCAACACCACACCATAAATGCTGTACCACCAACATCACATCACCAACGCTTCACCACCAACACCACATCATCAACTCTACACCACCAACACCACACCATCAATGCTACACCACCAACACCACACCATCAATGCTACACCACCAACACCACTTCATCAATGGTACACCACCAACACCATATCAATGATGCAGCGTCAACACCACACTATTAATGCTACACCATCAACACCACACCATTAATGGTACACCACCATCACCACACTATCAACGGTCCACCACCATCACCACACTCTCAACGCTACATCACCAACACCACACTATCAACGGTCCACCATCAACACCACACCATCAACGCTGCACCACCAACACCACACCATCAATGCTACACCACCAACACCACTTCATCAATGGTACACCACCAACACCATATCAATGATGCAGCATCAACACCACACTATTAATGCTACACCATCAACACCACACCATTAATGGTAAACACCATCACCATTCTATCAACGGTCCACCACCATCACCACACTCTCAACGCTACATCACTAACACCACACTATCAACGCTACATCACCAACACCATACCATCAATGCTACACCACCACACTATCAACGGTCCACCACCAACACCACACTATCAACAGTCTATCACCAACACCACACTATCAACGGTCCACCACCAACACCACACTATCAACGGTCCACCACCAACACCACATCATCAACGCCACATCACCAACACCATATCATCAATGATACACTATCATCGTTACCCGGCAAGTGGGCAATGAGGTGACCGAACGAGCGAGATGAACACGAGAGGAAGGATCTCACATTCTGACCTTCTGAGTGGGTGTGGCCAACTGGCCAGCAGCTGTACTCGAGAGTAAAGGTGAGGCGGGTAACCGGTGTGGGATCGTGTGTGTGTGTGTGTGGGTGTGTGTAAGGGCCATCTGAACTTATAAAGAGGCAGGGCAGCGGGAAGGAGCCATAGTTTGTCAGGGCATGGCGGGTGTCGCGTGGATATTAGTATTGGTGAGTGTTCAATAGTCGTCTTTCTTTTGGTTTTGACGTCCACGGAAGCGGCAAAGCAAACGCTGGCATTGAACAAAGTGACTGAATTAATATTTGGAAGACCATAATGTATTGAAATTAAAGTTCCAATGTGAATAAATTAGTGTGAAAAGTTGTTTGAGATAGTGATATTTGTGTTTTGATGGATTTACAAGTACGTGGCTCTCTCAGCTCAGGGTCAGAGTGGTCAGAGATTACAGAGTCAACAGCTATAGCAGACCCTACCTTTGTTTAGACAACAACAATGGAGGCGAACTAATTTGAAACGCATCTCTGTGCACCTGCGCCTCAAAAAAATCATCGTAGATTTTACTAACTATAATTTACATTCATAGTACACGCAAATTCTGGATTAAATAACTTAACTACATACTGTCAGTTGAACAGTCCGTTTCTTGTTTTTACTTTCCTTTTGTGATGTTTAGTGTCAATTGATAGTACGTCTTTGTTTTTCATGCGAAGGTAACTAATTGCTTACACACAACAAAATACCGTAAGGTCGATTCTGTGCACGATATACCAGGAGTGTAATTATACGCCTCTTGATTTATAAAGAGTCGAAGGCATATACTCGACCACTCACGGGTCTCCATGATGTAATTCCTCAAGTTCAACGAAACTCAGCTAAGGGTGTTCAGGTTATCTTTGCATTATCTTTTATACGAGTATTTTAGTGACGATTATTTGGCCCAGCAAACTAAAGAAGCTTTGGGGGAGCGAGCTATAATAAATGTCATCTTAACAGGTACCTTCTATAGCTTAGGTTAGGTGAAATGAAACACGCTCCTAAAACTTCCACATTGGCTCTGATCGACAACAACAACCAGAGTTCGCCCCCAGAGTGATAAGTTAAATGTATTTCGTCAAATCTCTTCAGCTTAAGATATTACCTGGATGAAAAAAAAATAAATGCTATATAACTCGATAAACATTTAACTATCTCATTAGTTAAGAAAATAGTGGATGTGTGTGTGTGTGTGATTATGGAGGTATGTACATTGGTATATATATATACTGTATATACACAAAACTATGTGAGAAACCTACAAGTGACTCTGAATTAGTACAATTTTACTTATGGAAAAGTGCACATTTTCCTGCGATCAGGTTGGAGTCAGTATAGTGTGTCTTCACACTCATCACTTATCCGATTCCATTATTATGTGCAAATACGTCTCGTGAATGCATTCTTCATTGATTATATACAGTACAGTCTTGCAAGCCTTCATCTATCGTTGTGGTAAATCGACAATTTCAAGAACACACATAGATTCGCCCTTCATTCACTATACTGGTGTAATATTGGAGTTCTGTTTTGGCATTCTAAGTCAGCAGTGAGACCCCAACATACCCATTATTAGTGTGACTATCCCCAAAAGTACCCAACGTCAGGCTGTTACGTCATCCATGTATAACTGTTTCTTCCTTTCATCTCTCTCTTACCTCTGACTTAAAGCACTATTTATCAACCTTTTTTTTTTTAATCTCCCCAACACGTCCGTATCTTCTCAGTAAACCTTGGCCAGCTCTTCGCCTGGCAGTTCTTGTGCTTCCACGTCATCGTCGTCGTCGTCGTCGTCATCTTTCTGTATTTGTGTTTCTTTGTGTCTTATTTACTCCAAGGTTTGCTCTCAAGTACATTATTTATGTTAATGCATTTCTAATACGGTTCTGCCTCTTTCATGCAGATTCCATCCTCCACATCCGCAGAGTTATGTTGGCATAATTTTTTCCTTTGCATCCCATTGCTTCGGCTTCTAGATGGCTTTCTCTCCCTATTCATTTCTCTGTCTCGTTTCCCTATTTATTTCATTATTATACTTTTGTTTACATTCACTACTAATCTCCTCCCAGTTCATAACCTTCTGAACTATTACACTAACATTATCAGCTTTTCTTCTGAGTCCTTCATAAGAGCCGAGTCATCCGCAAAAAGCAGTTGACTCACCTTGTGACCTACTCTCTCCCTTATTACAGAAGTACTTGCACTCCTCTCTGTTACTCGTTTTCCCTTCTTTTATTTCCCCTTCCATGATAATACTGAACAACCGTAGAAATATTATATCTTTGTGAAGTATTTCGCCCCAGAACAACATTTTTGCTTTCTTAAAAATTTTGTAATGCATCTCTTACCATCTTTTCTTTTTCTCATATTTTGCATTTTATTTACCATTCCTTGTTTATGAATATCCTTGTACTCCTGTCTTCTTTCATCACCGAGTGCTTGAAATTGGTGTTTTTATATCCATCACTTTTCCTTAACTATCACCTGCATTATCTAGACCTGTACTTTAAACTCCTTCCATTCTTCTTCAACAACTTCCACCGACGCACCCCCCCCCCCCTCCCCAATGAACATGACATAAAATTGTCTCGGTGTTTTTCTTAAATAAATATTTCAACCACATTCTCTTTCCTCACAATATCTGCTATTATTATCTACTAACTTTATTTTCAGTTTATTTTGCCTTGATATTTTATCTTACTATTATTCTTGCCTCTGACAAATGATGGTTAGATACTCAACGCATAACCCACATTATGCTTCTACGTCACTCGTCTTACGTTTTATTCTTACTCTTCTATCCATCAACACATAACTTTACATCCCTTATCTTCTCTACTGTTACGCCTCCGTGCAAACTTACAATATTCTTTTTCTGTGAACCTTTTATCAACACACCTCTTTCTCTCACCCTCTTATTTTCTCCCTTTCTCTCTATCTCTCGGTACACATGTATCTCGCTCACTACAGTAGTTCTAATTATTTTTGGTACTTCGTTTTTCCCACCAGTCATATTTACTTCTTTATCATCAACTCTTACATCTTAATAACTCATCATTATCACCTTACCTCTAACACAGAGGTTTTCAACATAGTTATCCATTTCTTCCTATAATCGCATATATATATATATATATATATATATATATATATATATATATATATATATATATATATATATATATATATACTAGCAGAATCGCCGCCCTCTGGGCGGCTCATCCGCTAGGCCACGGTAGGACGCCACCCTCCTGGAAGCTCCACATTCTCTCACTGTTCACTCCCCAAAACTTCTTCCATCAATATTTCATTAACGGTGTATGTAAGTTCCACTACAACGGTACAGCAAAGTATATTTTTTTAACGTTAAACTGTTATTATTTTATTGTCTAATCATCACAACATATAACACCATCCATCATCACTGCATATAACACCATCCATCATCACTACATATAACACCACCCATCATCACTACATATAACAACCTCCATCATCGCTACATATAACATCATCCATCATCACTACATATAACACCATCCAGCATCACTACATATAACACCAACCATCATCACTACATATAACACCATCCAGCATCACTACATATAACACCATCCAGCATCACTACATATAACATCATCCATCATCACTACATATAACACCATCCATCATCACTACATATAACACCATTCATCATCACTACAGATCGGTAAAGTAGTTTCCGAGAGTCTTGTGCGAACACGCAACAAACAAACCCATCCACAAACAGACGGGCGGCTCATTCGCTAGGCCACGGTAGGACGCCATCCTCCGGGAGGCTCCACATTGTCTCACTGTTCAGTCCCCAAAACTTCTTCTTCCATCAATAGTTCATTAGCGGTGTATGTAAGTTCCACCATGTTTTTCACTACAAGGGTACAGCAAAGTATATATTTTTAGCATTAAACTGTTATTATTTTATTGTCTAATCATCACTACATATAACACCACCCATCATCACTACATATAACACCACCCAACATCACTACATATAACACCACCCATCATCACTACATATAACACCACCCATCATCACTACATATAACACCACCAATCATCACTACATATAACAACATCCATCATCGCTACATGTAACATCATCCATCATCACTACATATAACACCATCTATCATTACTACATATAACACCACTCAGCATCACTACATATAACAACATCCATCATCACTAAATATAACATCATCATCCATCATCACTACATATAACACCATCCATCATCACTACATTTATCCAGGGATAAAGTCAGGCAATGCTTTGGGACGTGTCTACACAGTTCACCCCAACAACTTTGAATGCTATTGCTTGAGACTACTTTTTGCACCACATCCGTGGCCCAACATCATATGCAGCACTCAAGACAGTGAATGGACATGTCTGCAGAAGCTATCAGGAAGCGTGCAATCTCCTTGGCCTACTGGAAGATGATGGTCACTTGTATGACACATTAGAAGAGGCAGCAGCTACTCAATCGCCAATGAGAATGAGGAACCTGTTTGCCATCATGATTGCTACATGTGGACTTTCCAACCCAAGCCGGCTCTGGAAAAACCACCAAGAAAGTCCTACAGAGGATCTGCTTCATCAAGCAAGAAGAGAACATCCTGGTCAAGAGATTGAGTTTATGGATGACATGTTCAACAGGGCTCTAATCATGCTGGAAGACAAACTGATGGAGCTATGCGGAAAAAAACCTGACTGATTTTGGATCGCCTTCCCTAAACCGAGAAGAACCAGTACATAAGAACATAAGAACATAAGAATGGAGGAAACTGCAGCGGGCCTATTGGCCCATACTGGGCAGTCCCGTTTACACCCAACCCCTATTGCTCATATGAGCATCCAACCTATGTTTGAAGCAATTCAGCGTATTCGAGTTAATGATGATATTTGGTAACTTGTTCCATTCATCCACTACTCTGTTTCCAAACCAGTGTTTACCTATTTCACGCCTAAATCTAAATTTGTCTAATTTAAAACCATTGTTACGAGTTCGCTCCTGGTTGGATAATTTGAGTACCTTTGTAATGTCCCCTTTGTTTAGCCCTGCCTTCCACTTATACACCTCTATCAGGTCGCCCCTCGCTCTACGTCTCTCAAGGGAGTGCAAATTAAGATGCTTTAACCTGTCTCTATACTCAAAGTTCCGAATGCCCGGGATTAGTCTTGTCATTCTCCTCTGAATTCTTTCCAAGGATTCTACATCCATTCTGTAATACGGTGACCAGAACTGAACTGCGTAATCCAGGTGTGGTCTCACAAGAGCAAGGTACAGTTTTAGGATGACCTCGCTAGTCTTGTAACTAACACTCCTTTGTATGAACCCCAGTACTTTGTTAGCCTTGTTACGAGCAAAAACACATTGTTTACTTGGCTTAAGGTTCCTACTTATCATTACTCCTAAATCCCTCTCGCAGTCGGATTTCTTTATGGCATCGTTGTTCATCTGGTATCTGGTTTCCCTGTTTACATCTCCTATACTGAGTACTTTACATTTGTCAACGTTGAATTTCATCTGCCATTTTTCAGACCATTCGAAAAATTTGTTTAGATCTTCCTGTAGTTTTGCCGAGTCCTCGTCAGATTTGATAACACGTCCTATTTTAGTGTCATCAGCAAATTTACTTATGTTGCTGTCTATGCCGATATCTATGTCGTTTATGTATATAATAAACAATAATGGTCCAAGTACTGAGCCTTGGGGAACTCCACTTGTGACGTTGCTCCAATGGGACTTAGTGCCGTTAATGCTCACTCGCTGTTTCCTGTCCTGTACCCACGCCCTAATCCATTTAAGGATGTCACCTTTGATGCCATGAGCTTCTACCTTTCTAATTAGTCTTTCGTGGGGGACTCTGTCGAAGGCTTTGCTAAAGTCGAGATATACCACATCATAATTGTGCCCCTCGTCCACCGATTCGAAAACTGATGAAAAGAATGTTAATAGATTAGTTAGGCAAGAACGTCCGCTTGTGAAGCCATGCTGGGAATCATTGATCAATCGGTGCTTCTCCAGGTGATTTCGAATAGAGTTTGAAATGATTGCTTCCAGTAATTTGCCTACTATTGATGTTAGACTGATTGGGCGGTAGTTAGAGGATAGTGATCTATCCCCCTTCTTGAAAATCGGTATTACATTCGCTATCCTCCAGGATTCTGGTACTACACCTGTTTTTAAGGACATGTTAAACAACTTTGCTAAGGGCATACTGAGCTCTTCCTTACATTCCTTTAATACTCTGGCAAATATCTCATCGGGACCAGGTGACTTATTAGGCTTTAGTTTGTCTATTTGCTTACTAACATCGTTACTAGTCACTACTATCTCACTTAATTTGTTTTCTTCACTATCTCTGAATCGAGTCGGTGCCTCGGGTGTTATGTTCTGGGAAATAAGTTCAATATACAGGAGCGAACACAAACACCTGTATAGTTTTGTAGGTTCGATTTACTGGATCAGAGATATGTACACAGAGGGAAGTACCGCTCCTCAGCTTGTCTGCTTGTCAACTGTTCTATAGACGACGTATGGCAAGTGATACATTAGCAGCTTCCATACGTCGCCAGGCACATTAATTAAGCATGTGGGATATGGTAATTACATTGCCACACGCTGCTAGCTAGGCTGAATAAATAATACATAAATGGAGCACATACATAATATACATACATAATATATAATCCAGCATACATAATATACATACATCGGGTATCATGTTTAAATTTTCGGTGGTGAAAACTGTTGAAAAATATTTATTCAAATAATTGCTCATTTCCCCGTCGTTATCAGTGAGCTCGCCGGTATCTGACAGTATTGGTCCAATCTTTTCTCGTGTTTTAGTTTGATACATTTGGTAGAATCCTTTGGGGTTTGTCTTCGCCTCCCTTGCTATCCTTACCTCATTATCCCTCTTTGCTTTCCTTATCTCGGTTTTAACCCTACTCGCCAATACCCTATAATAGTCCCAGAGGTGAATTTCGCCACGATTTATCCTTCTACCTATAGCCTTCCTTTCGCCAATGATGTTCTTTAAGTAATTATTTATCCATTTAGGGTCATTGTTGTTTGATCTGAGTTTTTTGTATGGTATGTTCTGCCTTTGTGCATTAAGTAACTCACTATTTAAATTGTCGTGGAACTCGGCAATCTCAGATCTCGTTATCAGGTCGGTGTCATCTGTCAGGTTCACGGCCAAGCGCGACACCCCCTCTCTCAGCTGCCTCTTTAAACTGTCAAAGTTTGCCCTTCTGAAATCTGGTACTTTAGTGGAATTTTCCTTACGTCTGCCCTGAAAATCTAACTGGAATCGAATTTCTTTGTGATCGCTGTTTGCAAGTTCGTTCCCTACCTCGACATTGCTAATGAGGTTTTCTCTGTTTGACAGAACTAGATCCAGTATATTATTGCCCCGTGTGGGTTCGGTTATATGTTGACTTAGGAAACAGTCCTGGATCATCTCGAGAAAATCCTCTGATTCTGAGTTACCCGTAAGGCCAGTCCAATCTATTTGGCCAAGGTTAAAGTCGCCTACTATACAGACTTTGTTGTGTGTGGAAGCCCTGCGCATTTCATCCCAGATAAGTCGCTCATTGACGCTATCAAGATTGGGGGGTCTATATATTACTCCTGTGATTAATTTTTCCCGACCGTCGCTTAATTCTATCCAAATTGTTTCTGTATTCCTCTCAGTTTTTATTTCCTTATTTATTTCACACTTCAGATTATCCCTAACATAGATTGCTACTGCGCCTCCTTTCCTGGTCTGCCTATCCGTATGGAACAGTTTGTAACCCGCAATTTGGTATTCGACTGGTAATTCACGTGTGCCTAGGTTGATCCATGTTTCAGTGAATGCAATTATATCGATTTCTTCGGTACATACCAAGGCCCTTATATCATCCATTTTGTTTCTCATACTTCTACTGTTCGCGTAGTATACATTTAAGTTAGTGGTGTTCTGAGTCCTCCCCTTGCCGCGTTTAGTTTTAGACTCCCTGTCTAATTTAGTTTTGTCATCATTCCTAACACTATTTCCCTGTAATCTTTCGCCTTGTTTACCCGCTCCCACTGCAGTCTCCTCCACCCCCGTGCCCATATGTTCTCTTAGCAGTTTAAAGACTTCGATATCTTTTGAACTGCCCCCTCTAGAGCCCCAGCCAGGGTTGCTACTCCATCCCTAGACAGGTGCACCCCATCCCTAGCATAAAGGTCATAGAAGTTGTCCCAGTTGTCAATGAATGGGACTGATATTGACTTGCAATATCTGTCAAGACGGTCGTTGACACCAACTGCCCTTGACAACCATTCACTGCCAACTCTCCTTCTAGGCAGGACACCGCATATGATAGGGATCCCTCCCTTAGTCCTAATACGATCTATGGCTGCCTTGAACTTATCAAGAAGTTCCTCGGTCCTACACCGGCCAATATCATTGCCTCCTGCACTGAGGCAGATAATGGGTTTGTTCCCATTACCAGACAAGATATTGTCCATCCTGTCAATTATATCTCCCACCCCAGCTCCTGGCAAACACACCCTCATCCTATTTTTGGTTTTACCACAAAAGGCCCTGTCCATGTACCTTACCTGTGAGTCACCAACAATTAAAGTTTTTATACCTTCCTTGTCATCCCTGTCCCTAACTGTACTAACGTCCAATTCGTCTATCAAGGGACTGAACGGGTTGATACACTTAGCTGTTGTTGTCGTCGTTGTTGTCGTATCCTTCGTGTGCTTCTTTACCACCAGCTTGGTCTTCCCACTAGTCACAATTTTCCACTCGCTTGATTTTTCGTCAGACACTGGCTTTACTCGTCCAGCCTCTCCTTTTAACTTCGCCAGCTCTTTCCTTAATTTCAGGTTCTCCAACGTGGCCCTCTCAATTTCTAACTTGGCCCTCGCCAATTCTTCAATGGACCTACCCCAGTTTGGTCAACAAACTCTCATACCCAAGACCGCACATAGCACTGGCCATTTCTGGTAATTATCCCTCCGGAGCTAACCCTGCCGTGACCTTTCCCCGAGTGAGGTCAGAACACAACAGGGAGTTGCTCAGAGAGACAGACTACTCAGTTGAAGTTCTGGTGAATTTTCTTGAAGAAAATGAGCCTCACCTGGTGCCTCATCAAGCAAATGCTTATGAACAGATCTTGCAAGCGATACAAGCGGAGCAGGAAGGTATGATCTTTCTCGATGCACCTGGCAGGACAGGAAAAACATTCCTGATTAACCTTCTGTTGGCCAAAGTACGTCATCAGGGGAAAATTGCTCTTGCTGTGGCATCCTCAGGCATTGCTGCAACACTACTAGAAGGAGGACGTACTGCACACTCAACTTTTAAACTGCCTCTCAACCTCACTCACAATGAGACTCTAGTGTGCAATATCAAAAAAAGATTGGCAAAGGCAAAATTCTTAGAAAAATGCAGCCTCATAGTCTGGGGTGAATGCACTATGTACCACAAGTTAACGTTTGAAGTATTGGACAGGACCTTGCAAGACATGCGAGAAAATGACCAGCTCATGGGTGGCATTACAATGGTCATTGCTGGAGACTTTCGCCAGACCCTACCTGTCATTCATCGAAGCACTCCAGCTGATAAACTGAATGCGTGCCTCAAGGCATCATACCTTTGGAGAAGTGTTCAGACACTCACCATATCCATAAAGATGAGAGTACATCTACAAGGAGATCAAGATGCTGGACGGTTTGCAAACCTTCTACTACAGATTGGGAATGGAACTTTCCCTGTTGATTCAGAAGGACAAATAATCATTCCTCCACTAACATGGTCTACCTAAACATTATCCACCACTACAAGGATCACAAGTGGCTGCGCGAACGCGCAATTCTGGCACCAAGGAATGAAACAGTGGCTGAAATCAACATGACTCTACTCAGATAGCTTCTAGGCAGTGAGACCTTATTCAAATATGTTGATACAGTAATCGACCAGGACCAAGCAGTCCAGTACCCTGCAGAATTCCTTAATTCTTTGGAGCCCGCTGAAATGCCTCCTCAGCACCTCACTCTCAAGATTGGAACTCCTATAATGCTCTTAAGAAATCTTGAACCACCAATCTTCTCCAGTGGCACAAAACTGGTGGTGAAGAACATGATGCCACGTGTACTGGAAGCTATAATACTGACAGGAAAAGCAAAAGGAGAGGACGTTTCTATAACAAGGATACCTCTCATTACCACTAATTAGCCTAAACCTGGTGTTTCGTTGCTTCTCTCATGTTGGATGCTCCAGAGTGGGAACTGGCAAAAATCTGTACATATCTTGCTGCAAATGGCAAAACCAAAAATGTTGTCTACCGTAATGCACTACAGTGAGACAATGTGGAGCCTCCCGGAGGGTGGCGTCCTACCGTGGCCTAGCGAAAGAGCCACCCTGAGGGCGGCGATTCCGCTAGTGTGTATATATATATATATGTATATTTATATATATATATATATATATATATATATATATATATATATATATATATATATATATATATATTTATACATATGTGATATTCAGAAATTTCAGTTTAATATTTAAAGATGCAATAACCAATATTGGCGATACTGAGTCTTTCAAGGTCGTCGTCTGAATGATGGTGGCACTCCCCACATGTAGTGAGAGCTCTGGGAACTGCGCCCATATAATATTAAGTATACTCTGGCGACTTAATTTTTACGTGAATTATGAAATTAAATGACAGTTATTAAATTGAAAATGATTATAGATCGTTTCCCAGTCTGAAAATGTTGTGTAAGCCCTAATTAAGCTATTTGTTATGCGAAAAATAAGTCACTCCTTCAAGGCGACACTTTGAAGGAACGCGCCCGGGGTAGTCGTGAGGCAGTGGTCAAATAAACAGGAACTCTGCGTTGGCCAGGAGAGACGACCATGTGAACTGATTTCCTTCGTTCATTTAACATCAGTATTAACAAGTGAGTTTCATTCAATCTCTCAGAGCTAGATAGGGCGGTAGGAACAAACAATGAGTGAGTGACGGTGATGTGAGACAATAGCTAACAGAGGGTTTGCTGCAGTGTTTCTGTAGACCTCACGTGGTATTAAACGTCCACACGATCTGTACGCGTCCACTCACCTGGGTTGAGCCCACGCGGTTGAGTATGGTATGGATTGGAGTGAAACCAGCTGTCTGGGTGTACAACTAAGGACGTGGGACCATGTCTGTCTCCGTTTGACGATCGTTTGGGGTCATGAGATCTCCTCCACCTCGGCTCACAATACCACATAACTGTACACCGCCTCCCTTCACCATTCCGTTCCCAGGTGTCGCCTGAAGCTTGTTAGAGAAGAGTACTTGATGTTAGCTCCGATTGTTTGTTTGTGTGTTTGTTTCATTCGTCTCTTACTTTCTTGTCCAGGTAATATCTCAGGCACACAAGGCGACCAAGCGCTTCGTTTTTGGTTCATACATTGTTTTCTTGCATGCTTTTCCCTGGGATTTTTGAGCAAGGAAAGTGAAATTTGGGCACTTTGGAGACTAAGTTCTTGGTAAGGTTTTATTTATTTTTAAATAGTTTCTAACAAATAATTTGTTCATGGGGAGCGGTGTATATTGAATAGACGGCCATTAACAGTCCCTTTTGCGTGCATGTTGGAGTTTCTACGAATATCCACCACATAAAGGCAGGAGTGAAGTGTTTTTGCTGGAGGCGGTCAGAGGTGACAGCGTGTTGCAAGATAAACTCGTCTTAACACTTTCTCCAGTGAAACTGTGGGTGAGCAAGGATGACTCACACCAAGGTCATCCTTCCCGCTGTTCTTTGTGGTCGGTACACAGCGCAGTCCACCAATGTACAGTCAGAAACCATATTCTCTAGCCCACCTGGGTCGGTGTTGGAGGTTGGTACAGTGTCCTTTCTGGACGGAGGCCCACTCTAACTGTCATGAGGCACCACACGCACGAACACACACAGTCATAGTACGGCTGTATAGATGATATTATGTATAAATATTGTATATGGCATTTTATACTCTGCATTATCTTCATTATATATGAACACGAAGAAAAATTACCAATGGTTGTAGTTACGAAAGTATGAATGGAAATAAACACTTCCAAACCACCCACTGAATCCACACATGGTTTACAGCGCTTGTGGCCAGACCACGATCATTCCAAAACACCCCATCTTTATCTTTTATTTCCCATCATTCCCATAACTATATGAAAAATCGTGTTTCATTTAACTACATATTTAAAAAAAACATAAATTACATGTGGATCTGTCACTCCTCATTTGACACACTTATAGTGTAATACTTTGACCATCCCACCTGGGCACATGGAGGCCCACGGTAACTCTCACAGGGCAACATCCTTGCATTTGTTGAGAACAGTTAAATATATGTTATATATATATATATATATATATATATATATATATATATATATATATATATATATATATATATATATATATATATATATATATATATATAAAGTTCCTTGCAAGGAATGTAATATGTTTTACTTAGGCCAGACAGGTAAAGACCTTGCAACTAGAATTAAACAACACAAATACAGTGTTAGGACAGGCCAGGAATCCAATGCTTTGTTTGTTCATTTGAGGGATAACAAGCATTGCATTGACTCGGATAATGCCTCCTCAATATTACCATGTAATTCAATTGATAGTAGGAACATCATAGAATCTAGTCTTATTAAACATACCGAAGCATTAAACATGAATTTGAGTAACGGCATGAACAAGCTGGACAATTTTGTAATTAAGAAGATTTGTAACCAGGTGAGAAGGTCGGGTCACCTAACCATCTGACCTGACCGCCAACCGTTGTGTGCAATTTAAAGATTAGTAGGGTCATTACCTAATACCTGACCATTGTGGACCTGGTCTCACCCTCCTCTGTATATATACACCTTGGTTTGTATTTCTCTTTAGTCTGTACTCACCCCTGAAGATGTGAATTACACGAAAGCGCTTGGGAACTTCATGTTTTCTTCTTTCCTTGTGGTTTTCAGCATATATATATATATATATATATATATATATATATATATATATATATTCCATTAGCCCAATAAAGCAAGCGGACTTATACATATAATCAACACCTCACTCCGATTCGAACCTATGGCCCACGACTGTGACCGGGGAACGCTGCCTCTAGACCACCAGGATACAAAAGCAGTCCTAGACCAGGCTTTGTGTGAAATATAACAGAGTCTAGGACCGCTTTTGTATCTTGGTGGTCTAGAGGTAGCGTTCCCTGGTCACAGTCGTGGACTGTGGGTTCGAATCCTGGCGGGGTGAGGTGTTGTTTATATGTAGATGTCCGCATGCTTTATTGGGCTAATGAAAAAAAAATTTATATATATATATATATATGTAACCGGTCGGAATTTACTGGACTTTTAATTTCTCACTTGACTTGGGGTTTAATAAAAATTATTAGATGGTAATTGCAGTGGAAGCGCCCCTTTGAGAAAAATCCCGAACCAGCACAAGAACACTTAAATCTACGAAACAAAATGAATTGTCCGTGACTCGTGGAAGGATAGCGTGTGTGACTGGGATCAATGAGACACACTGTAAAATTTACACCTATATTCCCTCCAACACTACAAACACAATCAAATAGTGGTACACCAATATGCTCACTTCTTAACCTGAACTTAAAATACTACTCTGGGGAATAAAAGTTATACATGATGTTGAAATTATTAGAACCTCAGGCAATGCCTCATTAGAGGATAATAAGTTTAAAGTATTAAGAAATATTGCTTGCACACATGAACCAGGGCTTAAGGGCTTTCAACAAAATAATATCAACCACTGAGAAAATGGTATAAAAAAATAGAAATCACTAACTCTACAATGAATAGGCCTTAAGGGCACTCAACAAAATTATATCACCAACAGATGCACAATTCCTAACCTAACTTAAACACTACTCTGGGGAACAAAGGTTATACCTGAGATAGGAATTATAAGAAAATATTAAATGCACACAGCATACATTAGTAACTGAAAAAATAGTATTAAGTACACACAAAAATATTATCACTATTATTAAGAAGTTACGGAGTCCACCAATACCCATGAACCATGCTTCCTAACCTAACACATAGGTTCCACCTGCACCCCGTAGTTTTTTAAGGCACAACCAACAGGCACCCGTAGTTTAAGGCCCAAACCAGCCTTTCTCAACCTTGGAAATGTACCTCTAAGTTCCACTGGACTCTTGGTCCCAGTGTGTGGCCCTGTATCACTCAGCTGGCTTCACTTTACCCCCAGTACATCCATGAAAACGGAAGGGAGTGAGCCACTCAGACCTTGTACAGTTGAGAGAAGCTTTAGCTTCCCGTTAGTAAAAGGTTTTCACTAAGCTGCTTCAAGATATGTGGTATTGTGAGCCGAGGTAGAGGAGAGTTGATGACCCCAAACGATCGTCACGTCGTTAGTTGGGCACCTAGACAGCTGGGTTCGATCCAACTCTCACCATATTCAACAGGTGGCTCAAACCCAGGTCAGTGGACGGTCATACGGCTCGCTTCACCACTCGTGTCTCATACTGCCAGTGGACGTTATCATACCGCGTGGGGTCTACAGAACCCTGAAAAACCCGGGCTGTTAGCTATTGTCTCACATCACCGTTTGTTCCTACCGCCCTATCAAGCTTTGTCTGAGATTGAATAAAACTTACTTGTTAATACTGATGTTAAATAAACGAAGGAACCAGGTCACGCTATCCGTCTCTCCTGGGTACAGCACAGAGGTGGTCCTTGACCTCTCTCACAGCTCCCCGGCCACCTTGCTCCCTGGTTTACGCTTTCCGGGAGTGACTTATTTACCGGACGATTAAACTTAATTAGGACGTACGCAACATTTTCAGACTGGGAAACGATCTATAATTATTTTCAATTTAATAACTGATATTTAATTTCATGATTCGCGTCCCTATTAACTCGGTAAATTACATTTAATATCGTATAGGCCTAGTTCCACAACCTCTCGCTACATGCGGGGAGCGCGGTCTTCCCTCAGACGACCTTGAACTCAGCATCGCCAATGGCGCGGCGTTTGAAATTACACTGAAATTTCTGAATATTACAATCGACCCCCCTAAAAAAAGACAGCACTGTCCTCATGTGCTGAGAAAAACATGCATACGAACCCCCTAAAAAATTGTTCTAAGAAATTGCATCTCACCCCTTTAACGTGCTAAACGCAGCATTCCCGTCTTCTCTTCTCCCCTTCTCTCTCCCGCTAACACTCGACCCCCCTAAAAAAAGACAGCACTGTCCTCATGTGCTGAGAGAACAACTTAGAAACCACTTTCAACTCTGCCCTATTCCAACTCGCAGCCAGCAACTCCATTTCTTGCCTAGCCCAATTCAAAACCAACCAGAACATACAAGCTCCCCTTTTGCCTGGTCCTTAAGCTAGAGAGCCAAGTCAAAAATAATACCAAATCCACATCCTGCATACTCTCCTTTGGCCTGGCCCTTGAACTAAGAGAACCAGTGTCAAAACCAATACACAGTCCAAAACAAACATGCTCTCCTTTTGCCTGGCCCTTGTACTAGAGAACCAATGTCAAACAATACTCAGTCCACACGAACTCTCTCACGTCTTCAACGATCGACTCAATCCACGTCTCCGAACCTCGTGCCGGCAGACCAGCCCTCTGACAATGCACCAGTCCATATTAGTGAGGCCCTGGCCACTACAACCGTACACTCAATCCCGCTCATGACAGCAACCACTACTCAATGCACCTTTCCGACCTAGCCATCTCCCCAAACCCCTCTGCCCTACTCACGACTCCCCCAACTCACCCACGACAACCAGCATTTTCTCATTTACCTGCACCTCTCTGAACTACCACTACTCTTCTGTCACCCCACACCTTCCGCAGCTGGCTATGTAGTCTCGCACTGTTTCTCCCATGCCTGGCCAGAAACCTCGCTCCTGCACCAGCGACAGAGTGCGATCTCGCCCCTGATGCCCAAACTCGTCGTGGCAGGCTCTAGTCAAAGCCTCCTGCAAATTTGGAGATAACACTGGCACCTCCCTCCATAGATTCTTCCCTTCGGCTTCTATGCCAGACAACCTCTTCTCTTACGATCAGGGATTTCCTAGCTCGGTACATCTTGCGGAAGTCATCATTTTGGAGCTCTACCTGTACCTCGTCCTCCGGCAGCTCTCCCGCCAACCATCTTCGCAGTTTTGTCATATACTGTAGTCCATGCCTTCTTGCTCCTTACGCAGCCCATCCATCGTCCACAGTTCCTTCCTTCCTGCCCCGTTCTCCTTTACTACATGCATAGCTGTATACTCTTCTTCGCTATCTTCCTCCTGTTCCGTCGGGATTCTAGATAGAGTATCCGCCACTATGTTGTTTTTCCCAGGCTTGTACTCTATAGTAAAGTTAAACTGCTCCAGATCCGCATTCCACCTACTTTCCACGGCACCTAACTTAGCCTTCTCTCGGTGACTGAGTTGGTTGTTATCTGTATAGACTGTCAAATGTTTCCCTGCCAAATAATCCCTGAATTTATCCACTACTGCCCATTTGAGTGCTAACATCTCTAACTTACGAGAACTATAGTTGTTCATGTTACGTTCTGATTTCCTCAGGCCCCGACTTGCATAGCACACCGCACCTAGCCCACTAAAACTTGCATCTGTCTCTAATAGAAACTCCTGAGTGAAATCTGGGCAAGCCAACACCGGTGTCTGCGTCACCCTGTCTTTCAGTTTCTCAAAAGCCTGCTGCTGTTCCTCTCCCCACTCACTATCTACCCGATCCTTAGATTTCCCATGCATCAACGCATGCAGTGGAGCAGCTATTTGGGCAAACCCCTTAACAAATTTCCTATAAAATGATGTGAACCCTACAAACGACGGCACATCTTTCACCGTCTGAGGGACTGGCCAATCTCTTACTACCCTAATCTTCTCAGGATCAGCTGTGATGCCTTCAGCTGACACCTGATATCCTAAATAACTTACTTTGGAAGCCATTATTTCACACTTTTCAGGTTTAAATCTGAAATTATTCTCCCTCATCCTGCAAAATAATTCCCTCAATCTGACTATATGCTGATCTATTGTACTTGAAAACACCATCACATCATCAAGGTATACAAGCAACGAGGAGAAAATCTTATCCCCTAAAATCCGCTCCATGTATCTCTGAAAGGTTCCCGGACTATTTGACAATCCAATTGGCAGTCGCCTGTACTCAAAGTGTCGGAAGCTTGTGCTGAAGGCAGTCTTTGGACGGTCTGAAGGTATTACTTCTATCTGGTGATATCCCGCCGGCAAATCAAACGTCGAGAAAAACTGGGCCCCCGTCAGAGATTCTAGAGTTTCATTTTTCCTAGGCAGAGGAAAAGCATCGCGTCCCGTGACCTTATTTAAGTCACGATAGTCAATGCACAACCTCAGCATCCCGTCCTTTTTCCTCACTACTACAATGGCGGCAGAGTACGGACTCTCACTATGCTGAATTACTCCCTGATCTAACAGCTGGCTAATGTGCTGCTTCACCTCTTGTACCTGGTTTGGAGGGATCCTCCGATATGGCACCCTAACTGGCCTGTCTGTAGTCACTGGGATCTCATGCTGAACCCCAATAGCCTTTCCTATGGGCTGGCCCTCCCCTTCAAAAATATCACTAAACTCTTCTATTAAACCCCTAACTGCATGCTCTTGTTCCTCACTCATTTTCTCCGTGTGCACTTTGACCTCCGTACGGGCATCCAGTTGAACTGTCCTCACATACACCTCCTCACTGATGTCTGCCTCGACTTCCGTCCCAGAAGCCACTTTCCCAATCCGCCAATTGCCCCTCAAGTCTTACGACGATCAGACAGATTTGCCACCAACACCTGGGTCATGCCTCTCACCACTCTTACAGCTGTCGGCAACACTATCACACCCTCAGGCATCCAACCTTCATCCTCCATTGTTAGAGGTTCAATCACTACTTCTTTGTTAGCTACCTGGCTTAATGAGGGAACACATACTGACAGCAACCGAGTACTCCGGGAAGGAATGGTTGGGCTTTTCTTCCTCTCCGTCATACAATACCCCAGGCTAATGGCCTCTATTGCACATAACTGCCTAACCTCATGCAAACAATTTTCCCACTGAGTGGTACTCCTGGCTTCCCTGCACAAGTGATACATGTGCGGCCAAATCTCCGCAACCTCCCCCAGCACATTCATCCCCAACAACCCAACATGCGATTGCCCCTTACCCTGGGTCTCAATCCCTGGACAAACCAACAGCCCCACATCAGTGACTTCCGCCCCACATACAACCATAGTGACCCGAATACACCCCACACACGGCACTGGAAACCCTGACGCCCCTTTTACCCTTATTCGAGTGGGCTGTAACACCACGCCTACAGGCTCCAGCTCCCGACTGTAGAAAAGTTCATCAATTAACGACACTTCTGCCCCAGTATCTGCTAAATCCCACATTTCACGACCCGCTACCAGCACCGAAACCTTAGGACACTTTGCTTTCAGCCTTAAGGTACCTTCTGTCGTGATTAAATTTGTCATGCGGGCCACGCTTGACCACGGGTCCGCTCTCTCTTGGTTCATAAAATCGCCGGTGGAATCTATTGGTGAGGCCAGGAACGGTTGGTGGGAACTGCCTGACCCTGACCATTTCCCGACCGCCAGTTCCGATTGTTATTTCCAACTCGATACTGGCCATTGGTCACGTATCCCCTTGGGACACACTCTCCTGGTCCGGACCTGTTCGTGCAATTGAAACCGAGATGGCCCTCTTGTCCACACGCAAAGCACATCTGGAGAATCGAGCCCCCAGCCTGCGGTTCGTTCTCCCTTCACTTAGTCAGCGGTACCACCCTCAAAGCCGCTCGTTTTTGTTCCGCCTCTCTCAGCCCTGTGATCCACTCATCTAGACTACGGTGAGGATACTTCTGGATCTCCTCCAATAACCACATACGGCTTTTTTCCTCCTTGAGCCCCCGAGTGATTGCATCTCCCAACAGGGCCTCATCATATTTATGTCCATGGTGGTTCAACTCATCGTTTAAATCGAGCATAGCATCATAATATTCAAGAAGCGTTTCGTTGCTCCGTTGTTTCCGATTCATCACCTTCTGAATGGCGTCGTACGTGGCCGTCTGCCCACCGTATTGCTGCTTCAAATAACTAGTTAATTCGTCTACGGTTTCCCAGTCTCTGCGTGCATTGAATACGCGATCTGCCACAGGCCCCGCAAGATGCCTTATTATGAATTGGATTCAACCGACTTCGTCTCCGTCTAGCAGCTTGAGGGTCCGGTCAACCTCTCTTAACCACTTCCCTACCTCTGCTCCTGGCCTACCGTCGAACTTAGACATGGTCAACCCGGCCCCGAGACTAGTTCCCTCTCTACTATTGTGTCTCCTCATCTCCCACATTGTCTCATCGTGCTGTATTTTATACTGTGTCTTTACCCTATCTAGTGAATCCCCCAACTGAGCTAGGTGTTGTTGATGTTCCTTCTCTAACTGTTGCAATTGTGTGTGGTACTCCCCCCTTAACTGTTGTACATATACTCCATACTCCCCCCTGATTTGGTTCGCCCATGCCTGACATTCCCCATTGATCATCCTTTCTAACTGTTCCAATCGTTCCTAGTACTCTCCCCGGATTTTCCCCTCTAGCTTCCCAATACGTTCCACGAACTCTTCTCTCAACTGGACCAAACCCGGGCTGTCTCTCCTTTTCTCCGAGTAATCCCGCACCGTCAACCACAACAAACCCATTCCCACGGCAAGCATGAGTAGAGCTGGGGTCACACACTCTACGGTTTCCATCCACTCCATGGTTACGCCCATTATCCCAACCACAGAACTATCAGTCATGAAATAAAAATAACTACGCTCTGCTACCATTTGTAACCGGTCGGAATTTACTGGACTTTTAATTTCTCACTTGACTTGGGGTTTATTAAAGATTATTAGATGGTAATTGCAGTGGAAGCGCCCCTTTGAGAAAAATCCCGAACCAGCACAAGAACACTTAAATCTACTAAACAAAATAAATTGTCCGTGACCCGTGGAAGGATAGCGTGTGTGACTGGGAAGAATGAGACACACTGTAAAATTTACACCTATATTCCCTCCAACACTACAAACACAATCAAATAGTGGTACACCAATATGAGCACTTCTTAACCTGAACTTAAAATACTACTCTGGGGAATAAAAGTTATACATGATGTTGAAATTATTAGAACCTCAGGCAATGCCTCATTAGAGGATAATAAGTTTAAAGTATTAAGAAATGTTGCTTGCACACATGAACCAGGCCTTAAGGGCTTTCAACAAAATAATATCAACCACTGAGAAAATGGTATAAAAAAATAGAAATTAATAACTCTACAATGAATAGGCCTTAAGGGCACTCAACAAAATTATATCACCCCAACAGATGCACAATTCCTAACCTAACTTAAACACTACTCTGGGGAACAAAGGTTTTACCCGAGATAGGAATTATAAGAAAATATTAAATGCACACAGCATACATTAGTAACTGAAAAAATAGTATTAAGTACACACAAAAATATTATCACTATTATTAAGAAGTTACAGAGTCCACCAATACCCGTGAACCATGCTTCCTAACCTAACACATAGGTTCCACCTGCACTCCGTAGTTTTTTAAGGCACAACCAACAGGCACCCGTAGTTTAAGGCCCAAACCAGCCTTTCTCAACCTTGGAAATGTACCTCTAAGTTCCACTGGACTCTTGGTCCCAGTGTGCGGCCCTGTATCACTCAGCTGGCTTCACTTTACCCCCAGTACATCCATGAAAACGGAAGGGAGTGAGCCACTCAGACCTTGTACAGTTGAGAGAAGCTTTAGCTTCCCGTTAGTAAAAGGTTTTCACTAAGCTGCTTCAAGATATGTGGTATTGTGAGCCGAGGTAGAGGAGAGTTGATGACCCCAAACGATCGTCACATCGTTAGTTGGGCACCTAGACAGCTGGGTTCACTCCAACTCTCACCATATTCAACAGGTGGCTCAAACCCAGGTCAGTGGACGGTCATACGGCTCGCTTCACCACTCGTGTCTCATACTGCCAGTGGACGTTATCATACCGCGTGGGGTCTACAGAACCCTGAAAAACCCGGGCTGTTAGCTATTGTCTCACATCACCGTTTGTTCCTACCGCCCTATCAAGCTTTGTCTGAGATTGAATAAAACTTACTTGTTAATACTGATGTTAAATAAACGAAGGAACCAGGTCACGTTATCAGTCTCTCCTGGTTACAGCACAGAGGTGGTCCTTGACCTCTCTCACAGCTCCCCGGCCACCTTGCTCCCTGGTTCACGCTTTCCGGGAGTGACTTATTTACCAGACGATTAAACTTAATTAGGACGTACGCAACATTTTCAGACTGGGAAACGATCTATAATTATTTTCAATTTAATAACTGATATTTAATTTCATGATTCGCGTCCATATTAACTCGGTAAATTACATTTAATATCGTATAGGCCTAGTTCCACAACCTCTCTCTACATGCGGGGAGCGCGGTCTTCCCTCAGACGACCTTGAACTCAGCATCGCCAAAGGCGCGGCGTTTGAAATTACACTGAGATTTCTGAATATATATATATATATATATATATATATATATATATATATATATATATATAATGGGTTTTCTTACAGTTTGGCTGTGTGTTTTCTATTTTGTCTACCTGAAAATAACAACAGGACTGCTAACCATCCTCCCAGCAACTCATATGCCATTCCAGACCCACAGTCTATGTATGGTGCAAGACCGCAGTCCAATACATACAAGTCAGGCAGTCAAGTTTTGGTTTGAGGCGCACCCGCAGATTATTCTATTGGACTGTCCCCGTAAAGGAGCCGATTGTAATCCAATAGAAAATCTATGAGCGCCTATGGTTGTTGAATGGGATGTTGAGGAGAAAACGAGGGAGGCAGTGAGGAGACACGAGGGAGGCAGTGAGGAGACACGCACATAATGTGTGGAAGGCAATAAGGAGGAGGCCGAACATCTGCAGCAATCTGGTAGATTCCATGCCCACCAGATTGCAAGAAGTTATAGCAGCAGATGGAAGTTGGACACGGTATTAACCTGTGGTCAAGAATTAAATCTCCGCTCACGACGGTGCCTTGTAGGGGATGGCGGGGGAGTTAGCTCTCTGGTGTAACCTCGTTGGGGCCACATAGACTTCGTTTCCTAACTCTCAAGAATTTGTCGAGGTATTTTACTATGTGGTTTTACGTCACTTCGCATAAATATGCTTACAAAATCTATGCATTAATTAGCAGAACTCTTGGGAATCTGTCCAGACATTAAATATACAGTATGTTGTATACTACAATAATCACATAGATATGTTTACAATGTTTATGCATAATAAATGTGAAAAATATTTTTGGGGTTTCAATTAACCAATAGTCATGCCTACAAAACAAACTTGATGCTCAAAGTGCATGTATGTGTTAAATTACGAGTAACTGATCCACATTATTTTGGTAAATAAAGAAATGAAAAGCAAGCACTTAGCCATATGGATATAGTTACACGGAAGAAGGGAAATAAGGATGACCCAATTGACCCATGGTTTTGAGGGAAACAATGTGCTCTGGGACGATGCTCACAATGACGATTGGGAGAAACCTCTTTATGAAACATCTTTCCTACTAAGGATGAAGCTTAATGTTACAGAACACACACACACACACACACACGCACACACACACACAGTGTAACTTTATGTGACGCTTTGTCTGACTTGGGGTGGCTTTAAGCGAACCATACACTTGATATTACAATTTATGTATCCTTCCCGTCCATGATTTACAACAATAACTGGAGAGTAAAAGTTACAATCTTATACTAATAACACTGTCATGTATTGATACTATGACTGGTTACCAAGATACAGAGCACGATGAACATAACATGATAATGATAGTGAAGCCTGGAAGTGTTCATATCATGACTTGTGTGTTTGTGCGCATGTTGCCCAGTGAGAGTTACCGTGGGCCTCCATGTGCCCAGGTGGGATGGTCAAAGTATTACACAAAAAGTGTGTCAAATGAGGAGTGACTGATGCACATGTAATTTAATTTTTTTTTAAATATGTAGTTAAATTAGACACGATTTTTCATATAGTTATGCGAATGATGGGAAGCTCTGTAAACGTTGTGTGGAGTCACTGGGTGGTTTGGAAGTGTTTATTTCCATTCAGACTTTCGTAACTACAACCTATGGTATTTTTTCTTCGTGTTCATATATAATGAAGATAATGCAGTGTATAAAATGCCATATACAATATTTATACATAATGTCATCTATACAGCCGTACTATGACTGTGTGTGTTCGTGCGTGTGTTGCCTCGTGATAGTTAGAGTGGGTCCCCGTCCAGAAAGGACACTGTTCTAACCTCCAACACCGACCCAGGTGGGCTAGAGATTATGGTTTACCAGTGTACATGGAAGCACCAGATGGAAAGAAAGAGAGACAGAAAAACACAAATAGACGAAATGACAGAATTTATATCTGTTTAGTTTCAGTGTGATGAACAAGCCACCATCCTCTCTAATTATTTATGAGCATCACATTTGGTGGTGGGATATAAGCTGTTACCTGTGTCTGGGTGTGTGACGGTGTGTCTCCTCACCACACTGCCTCACTCATGACCATCCCTCATAAACGAATTACGTCATAAAGATCTGCTATCACCTTAGGCATTTATTTAAAACTAGTATACTGTAGTTAATGTACCTTAATTTATATTCCTTATACACGACACTGGAGTCTGTTGAGAAAATCCTGCATTAATTGTCTCTCAGTTGGGATATTATACGTGCCTAACAGTCAAGTTTTACACGAACACTTATGATTCAGTGTGCCATCATTGTTGCTTGTTGAGTCTGTGTTATGTGTCCTTGGCTGACGATGATCTCAAGACCTGACTCTAAAGGCCGCGTCACACTAGCATTTTTTCAGCTAATTTTCCTGTTTTCTGTCATTTTCTTGCATAAATTTTCTAAAGAGTGTTATTTTTCTGAGCACGCCCTGTCACGCACACAGAAGAATAGGACCAGATGCCACGAACAGACCTGTGGGGTTCGGGATTGTTTTGTTCACACTCAGGATGGGATGGAGAAAGGAAACTCACAATGTGCTCTCTATATACATGTTGTATTGAATGTACAATGCAGCTTGGTGCTGGGAAGGCAGCATGGTTATAAGCGTGATGTAGAGAGAGCTGGTTGGTGAGGATGCGCACAGGAGGACAGCTTGTGGGTCGCCATGCTCGCCAGCGGGAGAGAGGACCGCCAGGCAGGCGGAGGAGCGAGGCCCGCCGGGCAGCGGCGGTGGAGGAGGTGTTGCTGGCTGTGGCTGTTGGTAGAGAGAGAGCGAGAGACAGATCACCGCGAGGTCAGGTCTTAAATAGCGGGGGTAGGCGTGGCTTAGTAGTTGACCCCCGCTCCGTGGTGTATGGCGGCGCTGGTTGACCTAGGTCACGAGGCATACACTGGGGAATAGGTGGGGTCGGCTAGGCAGCGACAAACAGCGTTTGTAGGGGAGAATTCCACTACAGTGCTCCCCCTTCCCTCCAGGCTGTGTAGGAGACTTGTTGTCTGCAGAGTTGCATAGCACATGTGAGGCAGAACGGGCGGTGCGTGCCTCATGTGAGACAACGGCGATGGCGTGGATGAGCCGGTCGCTGGCGACAACTGTCTAGATACACAATATCTGTGGGAGTAGAGAGGGAGAATAAGTGTATGGAGGCGATGAATGTTGTGCTTCCCTCACGGCAGGTACAGAGTCGCCAGATGCGCCTGCTGGGGTGTGTGGACCTGGGTCAGGAGCAGGGGCTGTGTCAGCAGCAGCGGATGAGGGCTCGTGACAGCAGCTGGGTCCACGACAGCAGCAGGGTGCAGGACATTAGCAGGGAGTACCTGAGGAAGAAAAGAGGGGTGTGTGGGTCCGCACTCAGGAACAGAGGCTGCATCAGGGGCGGCAGGGGTTACTGCTGGGCCGGGGTCGGCGTCTGAGGCAGGACGGGTGTGCTGGGGTCGGTAGGACGTGGTGCTTGGGGCAGGAAGAGGAGCTGGTGTCTGCTTAGAGTAGCAGAGCTGCTCTAGGGTGTCTGACCTGCGGTGTAGAAACAGTAGTTGTAGAGTCGATGAGAGCTGCTTCTGGGTGGATAAGCCAGTCTTCCATGTTGCTTGAAGACTGGGAGCGTGATCAGTTTCTCCTCCATCCTGTGTGAGTGCGAATCTCCGGGAGTCACCATTTGTGGGGTTCGGGATTGTTTTGTTCACACTCAGGATGGGATGGAGAAAGGAAACTCACAATGTGCTCTCTATATACATGTTGTATTGAATGTACAATGCAGCTTGGTGCTGGGAAGGCAGCCTGGTTATAAGCGTGATGTAGAGAGAGCTGGTTGGTGAGGATGCGCACAGGAGGACAGCTTGTGGGTCGCCATGCTCGCCAGCGGGAGAGAGGACCGCCAGGCAGGCGGAGGAGCGAGGCCCGCCGGGCAGCGGCGGTGGAGGAGGTGTTGCTGGCTGTGGCTGTTGGTAGAGAGAGAGCGAGAGACAGATCACCGCGAGGTCAGGTCTTAAATAGCGGGGGTAGGCGTGGCTTAGTAGTTGACCCCCGCTCCGTGGTGTATGGCGGCGCTGGTTGACCTAGGTCACGAGGCATACACTGGGGAATAGGTGGGGTCGGCTAGGCAGCGACAAACAGCGTTTGTAGGGGAGAATTCCACTACAGACCCTTCAATGTAATCAAACATATCAGATTTATTTACGAATATCAACATCAGTAAAAACATTTTTACACTTAAGAAATTTGATAAAAAGACGATACTGAATACTTTTAAAATTAGCGGAAACGATACGTTTTGTCTGAGCGTCACGTTCTAGAAAATTTTACAACTCGTGAAAAACGACAGAAAATGGGAAAATTGGCTGAGTGGTAGAGTGTTCGAGATGACATGATGATGTCGTAGGTGTTGTCTTTAGGGTCACTTGGTGATCTCCAAGTACCTGCTGCCGACCCAACACACCTGTCCAGACCTGTCCAGTGATCACATTGTACGTCTTCTCTCTTTGACCATGATCTAATTTCTTAAAACTGATTCAGGTCATTTCTTTGATCCCTAATCCTTCTACACAATTGTGTTAAGATCCATTTCCTCTTAGTAGATTTATTACCTGAGCTACAAAATGCACTCTCACAAAATAACATTCCTACACAGAGCGATAACAATATCCTCAACTCCGTTTTTTTTAAGATAATTATACAGTAGGTAACGAATCTACTGAATCATGTATACCTTACTAAGCTTGATTTGTCATCTCCAGGTGTTACGGTTAGCAGGTCAGCTGCTGCCAGGGAGGATTTATGTCCGTTTCCTGTAAACAAATCGTCTACTCAGCGTCCAGTTTAAAGTTAAGCTGGTCTATATACGTGCCATAAGTGTCTCTCTCTTGTTATTTATCCAGCCTAGTTTTTTCTCAGTCACACTTGGTAGTCATGCTTCCTAACATTGTACTTCCAAATTGTTTATTAAGAATTTGCTAAGGGTATAGCGGCCGAGTGGATACAGCACTCGACTCCTCTACAAAGAGCTGTTGGTTTTATCCCGGGTCACTCCTTGTTCTAACTTAACTCATGGGAAAGGAAGAACGGTCGTGTGTATTGCCGGCCGCACCCAGAAATTGGGTAGGGGGGGGGGTCCAAATATTTAAGCAAGGTGAGGGGCCAACATGGTAAGCTACATGGTGAGTCAAAAGTCTCCATACACAGGGAAAATGATCACTTTATTATGCAATCACTTGAAGGTCACAAAATATGCTCTACAGTATATGGGCACCATTAGACTAAATGCACATACGGATGCGTTCCTCCCACTCATGGTGAACGGGCGTTAGCAAGTCTGGTGTTATGCACGCACACGCATCACGAATGCGTGTTTTGTATCTTCACCTGGTACACCATGGCCTTCAAGTGCCCCCACAAGTAAAAATCAAGGGGTGAGGTCTGGGGACCTCGGAGGACACTCCACGGGACCACGGCGGCCAATCCAGTGAGCCGGAAACTGCTGATCCAGCCACTTGCGCACGCGGATTCCGTATTGGGGTGGCACCCCATGTTGCTGAAATGTAATGGTGCCCTCATAGAGCATATTTTGTGACTTTCAAGTGATTGCATAATAAAGTGATCATTTTCCCTATGTATGGAGACTTTTGACTCGCCCTGTACAGAGCACTACCGATAGAGAAACAATTCTTACTAAAAGGGTTTCAGGGCCATATTTAATTTGCACAAACAAAATATACATGGATTTATTGAGTCCGGTGTAGTTGGAAGCCTGGTGTGACCCTGTTCTTTAGGATTTTTTTCCCACCTGACACGCCATGTGTGTACCCCACTATAGATACTGCCAGGAGATGGCAGGTTCTCCCGGTAGAGGTCAACCAGCTCATGTATTCTTCTGCGGTCCTCTGCTGGTGTCAGGGTTACCAAGATAGATGGGATGACACTGAGTCCCTATAAGGCTTTCTGGTGCAGGGGGGGTAAACTTCATCTCCAGCTCTGCCAGGAGATGGTCTAGGAGAGTAATGGCCACCGTTCTCCTGTAGTATTCAGCTGGTCCATCAGCTGACATGTTGTCTCGGTGTCGATGGCGTTTGCAGTCTGGGCATAGAAGGTGTGACACCCACAGCCTCACACAGTTGTTATGTCTGACGAGACTATTCAGTGTAGTGATTATCCATGTTGTTTCGGGCATCTTGTAGTGCTGCTTTCACACAGTTAACTTTTCTGCTGTCCTCAACTATGTCCTTGGCCTGTGTTTGAAGGCTAGTGGTCACACCCTTCAGGTAGCCTAGTGCATTGTTGGTAATCACAAGGGACACAATGAAGTCTGTGCTGGTGATGGCGAGCAGCAGGGCCTGGGCATCAGTCAGTGAGTCTGTAGACCAGCTGCCAGGATTCCCCTCCACAATGACCTCCACGCAGGCCATCACCAAGGGATGTAACTCCACAAAGGTTTCTAGGGCATCTAGGCGTTGCACCCAAAGTGTATGGCGCAGATTTTTCAGCTTGTGTTTCCTTGATTCAGGTTGGGTCTCCAGGACAGCTTCCTCCAAGGCATATGCACGTTGGGGATGCCCTTCCATGAAAGTTGAGATCCTGTCCACGGTGCCCATCATGTTCCTGATACTGGCGATCTGTATGGACTTAACAATAGACAGGTTGAGGGCATGAGATGAGCAGTGCTGGTAGAGGGCGAAGGGGTGGGCTCCTTTATGGTAGCTGCTGTCCCCTTGGAGATGCCAGCCATGTTGCCAGATCCGTCATAGGCCTGACCTCCAAGGTTGTTGATGTCAAGTCCATATCCTATGATGTTGGTTGTCACCTTATCTGCTATAATTCTGCCAGTTACCAAATTATAACACTCCAAAAAGACCACAAGGTCCTCTCTGATGTGGTCAATAGGGACTACATACCTCAACACCATGCAGGCAGAGTCAGTGACCTCATCAGCTATGTTAGAGACAAACTTATTTTTCTTCACCTTTTGAAGAATATGGTCACGCATCTGTTCTCCATTAATGTGAATCAACTGGTTCTGGATATTCCATGATGTGTAAGAGCATTCTTGGCTGCTGTACCTAGGTGCATACCCAGAACCCTGTCTACAGCCTCCACACGCAAGTCAAGGGGGCCAGAATGTTGCCATGATTGACAGTTCCATCACTAGCAACGTCCTTTGGCATTGTCTCTGTGACCTCGCAGAGAAATGTTCTGACGGCCACAGAGGATAATAGTCTTAATGATGACGCGGGGGGGGGGGGGGTCCGGGCAACCAGGAACCCCCCCCCCCTGATTGCGCCCCTGGCATTGTCCCCTTGTACACCTAAACAAGGCTTAGTCTACAGTATGATGTACAATACATGTACTGCCGTTAACGGGGCGTCAGTTCTATGGAACACTTTCTCAACATAATCCTGTCAATCTACCATAGATGAATTTGATTGACTTAAATAACTGGTTTAATCCGGTGAGGGCGATGATAAAGTCTGGCGAGGTGACCACAGTACTTTGGCTGAGCTATAGGTGAGCTTACCTTGACGTGAAAATATGGTGTTATGTTTTTATTGTAAAGGGACACTGGACAGGTAGCACTGTCGACCACACTCCTCTGAGCCGGGAGCTACTGGTTTTCCGTCATGTAACTGTTGTTTGTTCCTCTCAGCGAAAATCTAGTTCCGAGATTTTTATCTCTCTTGGCCACAGCCACACTGTCTTCCAATTCCACCACCGTATTTTTTTATCTATCTTTTAGTTAGACTGCTCGTCTGGATTTACCAGGTAAGGTGATGTTTCAACCAGCGTTGGTTTGCAAAAGAACCTTGACAGTGATCTATTAACGCCGCATCTCAGTGACTAGAATAAGTGGGGTGACGTGCTTCAGCATGTTTTTTTTTCAACTTTGGCGCTGTTGGTAAACTGACGGGCGTCGTTAGGATGTTTTGATTCAAAAGGTCACAAACCATCTACAGTAGATCTGGGAGCTCAGGTGGACGAGGGTGAAAGCATATCGGGTTGGGCAACAGAGTGATCCACATCATGTATCACAAAAAGTCGCAAAAAAAATCCTTTAATTTTTGTTTTTACTTTTCTTTTAAACCAGTTCCCTTCTCTGTCGGGATCCACCCGTTTTTCTACCCTTCACTCTCACTTTCCACTGTGTATTATATATATATATATATATATATATATATATATATATATATATATATATATATATATATATATATATATATATTTCATTTAAATCCACAATGAAAACGTGGATAAGATAAATCTTGATAAAATCACACTGGAAAATGGAAACAACGGAGCACCTTAGCTTTCGTCTTTATTCAAGACATCTTCAGAGGCAACTGGATTACATGGACAGAGAGAGGCTTAAACATACAGGGTGACCTTAAAAACATGAGGTCAGGTCATAATGATGTCATCCACTAATCCACACACCAACACACACGTAGAGGAGCTTAAGAGAAGCTCCTCTACGTGTGTGTTGGTGTGTGGATTAGTGGATGACATCATTATGACCTGACCTCATGTTTTTAAGGTCACCCTGTATGTTTAAGCCTCTCTCTATCCATGTAATCCAGTTGCCTCTGAAGATGTCTTGAATAAAGACGAAAGCTAAGGTGGTCCGTTGTTTCCATTTTCCCGTGTGATTTTATCAAGATATATATATATATATATATATATATATATATATATATATATATATATATATATATATATATATATATATATATATATACATATATATATATATATATATATATATATATATATATATATATATATATATATGTATATATATATATATGTAACCGGTCGGAATTTACTGGACTTTAATTTCTCACTTGACTTGGGGTTTATTTAAAATTAATAGATGGTAATGGCAGTGGAAGCGCCCCTTTGAGAAAAATCCCGAACCAGCACAAGAACACTTAAAACTACTAAACAAAATAAATTGTCCGTGACCCGTGGAAGGATAGCGTCTGTGACTGGGATGAATGAGACACACTGTAAAATTTAGACACTTATATTCCCTCCAACACTACAAACACAATCAAATAATGGTACACCAATATGCGCACCTCTCAACTTGAACTTAAAACACTACTCTGGGGAATAAAAGTTATACATGATATAAAAATTATTAGAACCTCAGGCAACAATAAATTTGAAGTATTAAGAACTGTTGCGTGCACACATGAAACAGGCCTTAAAGGCTTTCACACAATAATATCAGTCACTTAGGTATTAAAAAAAGAAATTAACTACTCTACAATGAATAGGCCTTAAGGGCACTCAACAAAATTATATGTCACTGAGGAATGGTAATAAAAATGAGAAATTAAATACTCTACAATGAATAGGCCTTAAGGGCACTCACAAAATTATATCAGTCACTGAGGAAATGGTAATAAAACATGAAATTAAATACTCTACAATGAATAGGCCTTAAGGGGAATCAACAAAATTATATCAGTCACTGAGGAAATGGTAATAAAGTATGAAATTAAATACTCTACAATGAATAGGCCTTAAGGGCACTCAACAAAATTATAGCACCCCAACAGATGCACACTTCCTAACCTAACCTAACCACTACTCTGGGGAACAAGGTTATACCTGAGATCAGAATTATGAAGAACAATCAGAGGCATTAAAAGAATCAAATCACAGTATCACTCTGGTTCCACTTGATGGCACAAACATTCAAAACAATATTATCAAAATTATCTAGAAACTATTAAACTACACCCGTAATAAGGGAGGGAAAATGTTCCTCCAGGTATCTCCTAGAGACCTAGACTCACGGTCTCAGTGTGTGACCATTAGTCTACTCAGATAGCCTCAGTGTACTCCCAGTGCGTCCATAAAGCGGACGGGAGTGAGCCAATCAGACCTTGTACAGTTGAGAGAAGCTTTAGCGCCCCGTTAGCAAGAGGGTTTCGCTAGCCGCTCGGGACACGTGGTGATGTGCCCGGAGTGGTAAGAACTGATCACCCACTGCTGGTCCCGGGTCGTTTAGTTGTCGGGAGCACTCGTTCACTCAAGAGATCCTTTGCTACCCCGCTAAACAGTGACAGGCCTACTTTGCTCGGTCCAATGGCGACAATCGCCACCCTCAATCATCCACGGCAGTCTCAAACGGCAGTCAATCTCTCGCAGTCAACTCCGGGTCAACTCCAGTCAAGTGGGTTCTCACGGAAACCCTGAAATGAACTCACTGTTAGCTCTAGTTTACTTTATCACTGCCCTATCTAACCCTGTCTGAGATCGAATGAGACTTACTTGTTATAGTGCAATATTTCAGCACAGGTGACTAGGCCACGTGACTATTTCTGGGACAGACGCGCAGAGACGTCTTGTTTGTGTGAGTGCTATCCGGGACTGAGAGAGAGGCCGGGTCGTCTTCTCTCAAGGCGTGAGCTTAGGCCTACGTGACTTATTTTCCGCCCAACTAATAACTCCTTGGGACACCCGTAACATTATTCAGACTGCTAAACGATCTATAATAATTTAAAATTCAATAATAGTCCCTTACTTCATGACTCGCATCATTATTCAATCGGTAAACTACATTTAATATCATATAGGCCTAATTCCACCATCTCCCGCTAGGAGGGGGAAGCGCTCTCTCCCCTCCCATGACCTTGAACGCTCAGTGTTGCCAATGGCGGGGCATTCGAAATTACTCTGAAATTTCTGAATATTACAATCGACCCCCCTAAAAAAAGACAGCACTGTCCTCATGTGCTGAGAAAAACATACATACGACCCCCCTAAAATTTTGTTCTAAGAAACTGCATCTTGCCCCTTTTGCTAAACGCAGCATTCCCGTCTTCTCTTCTCTCCTTTTCTCTCCCGCTAACACTCGACCCCCCTAAAGAAAAAAAAGCACTGCCCTCATGTGCTGAGAGAACAACTTAGAACCCACCTTCAACTCTGTACTATTCCACTCGCAGCCAGCAACTCCATTTCTTCCCCATTTCTTCCTAGCCCAACTCAAACCAACCAGAACATCACGCTCCCCTTTTGCCTGGCCCTTAACTAGAGAACCAATGTCAAAATTTTATACCAGCCCAAAACAAACATGCTCTCCTTTGGCCTGGCCCTTGAACTAAGAGGAACCAGTGTCAAACCAATACTCAGTCCAAAACAAACATGCTCTCCTTTTGCCTGATCCTTGAACTAAGAGGAACCAGTGTCAAAACAATACACAGTCCAAAACAAACATTCTCTCCTTTTGCCTGGCCCTTGAGCTAAGAGGAACCAGTGTCAAAAAAATACTCAGTCCACGTCTCCGAACCTCATGCCGGCAGACCAACCCTCTGACAATGTACCAGTCCATATTAGTGAGGCCCTGGACATTACAACCGTACTCTCAATCCCGCTCATGACAGCAACTCAATCCCGCTCATGACAGCAACTCAATCCCGCTCATGACAGCAACCACTACTCAACGCACATCTCTGACCTAACCATCTCTCCAATCCCCCCTGCCCTACTCACAACTCCTCCAACTCACCCTCGACAACCTGCCCCTTCTCCTTACCCTGCAACCTAAACTGTAATTTGTCGGCTTCGTCTTTCAGTTGCAGGCTCGATCGACCTCTCTGAACTACTTCTCTTCATCTTGCTCCTCTGGAGTGGGGGCTCCTCGTCTTCCTCCTCAGATTCATCCATCGCTGGGTCTCCCGGATGCCTTAGGGTTGGAGCAGCCTTCAAGTTGCTCCGGTTTTCCACTCTCGCTTCCAGGTCTTCTTCCCCACTGGGCTCAATGCGATATAAACCAGGCCTTGGATTTAGGACCTCAACAATGTGCCATCTCGTATCAAACCAATGGTTTTGCAGCTTACACCGGCCTATTTTTACATTGTTCCTCAGCAAGACCTCCTGGCCCACTTCCCAGCTACTCTCGTGGGCTTTCTCTTCTCTTTTTCTTCTACTTATTTCCTTACGTCTCCGAACATTGATCTCCACTGCTTCCTGCAATCTTCGTTGCCGGTCTCTAATCACCATCGCCCACTCATCTACCGGCTCTGGGTCTACTTCCGGCCTAAGGTCAAACGGCAGGTTTGGTTCTCTCCCGTAAAACAACAGGAATGGGGAAAACCCTGTCGTGGCATGCGGAGTCGCGTTGTATTGTGACACCACTGCCGGCAGATGCTCTGGCCACCTATTCTTTTCCTCTGCCTCGAGGGTGGCCAGCAGACCGTGCAGGGTTCGATTGAACCGTTCCACCATGCCATTTCCCTGTGGGTGATATGCTGACGTCCTTATTTTCTTCACCCCAAAGGTGGCACAAGTTTGTCGGACCAATGCACTGCCAAAATTCCTCCCCTGATCGGTCAACAGTCGCTCAGGTGCACCCACTGCCAGGAAGATTCGATTCACCAGGATCTTTGCAATCGTCGAGGCTTTCTGGTCTTTGGTGGGAAAGGCCCAAGTGTAACGACTGTATATGTCAACCATTATCAGGACATTCTCCAATCCTTGCCGCTTGTCCAGCAAGGTGAAATCTGCGGCCAGTGTCTCTAATGGTTTGGCAGCTTCAATCGTCCCTACATGCAGTTGGGGTTTCGGCACTTCATCTTTTGCTACTCCACACCTCTCGCAGCTGGCTATGTAGTCTCGCACTGTTTCTCCCATGCCTGACCAGAACCCTCGCTCCTGCACCAGCGACAGGGTGCGATCTCGCCCCTGATGGCCAAACTCGTCGTGGCAGGCTCTAGTCAAAGCCTCCTGCAAGTTTGGAGTTAACACTGGCACCTCCCTCCATAGATTCTTCCCTTCGGGTCTTCTATGCCAAACAACATCTTCTCTTACTATCAGGGATTTCCTAGCTCGGTACATCTTGCGGAAATCATCATTTTTGAGCTCTACCTGTACCTCATCCTCCGGCAGCTCTCCCACCAACCATCTTCGCAGTTTTGTCATATAGTCCATGCCTTCTTGCTGCTTACGCAGCCCATCCATCGTCCACAGTTCCTTCCTTCCTGCCCCGTTCTCCTCTAATACATGCATCGCTGTATACTCTTCTTCACTATCTTCCTCCTGTTCCGCCGGGATTCTAGATAGAGTATCCGCCACAATGTTGTTCTTCCCCGGCTTGTACTCTATAGTAAAGTTAAACTGCTCGAGATCCGCATTCCACCTACTTTCCACGGCACCTAGTTTAGCCTTCTCGCGGTGACTGAGTGGGTTGTTATCTGTATAGACTGTGAAATGTTTCCCTGCCAAATAATCCCTGAATTTATCCACTACTGCCCATTTGAGTGCTAACATCTCTAACTTACGAGAACTATAGTTGTTCATGTTACGTTCCGATTTCCTCAGGCCCCGACTCGCATAGCACACCGGATGCAACCTGCCATCCTTCCGCTGGGACAGCACCGCACCTAGCCCACGAAAACTTGCATCTGTTTCTAATATAAACTCCTGAGTAAAATCTGGGCAAGCCAACACTGGTGTCTGCGTCACCTTGTCTTTCAACTCCTCAAAAGCCTGTTGCTGTTCCTCTCTCCATTCACTATCTACCCGATCCTTAGATTTCCCATGCATCAACGCATGCAGTGGAGCAGCTATTTGGGCAAACCCTTTAACAAATTTCCTATAAAATGATGTGAACCCTACAAAAGACCGCACATCTTTCACCGTCTGAGGGACTGGCCAATCTCTTACTACCCTAATCTTCTCAGGATCAGCTGTGATGCCTTCAGCTGACACCTGATATCCTAAATAACTTACTTTTGAAGCCATTATTTCACACTTTTTAGGTTTAAATCTTAAGTTATTCTCCCTCATCCTGCAAAATAATTCCCTCAATCTGACTATATGTTGATCTATTGTACTTGAAAACACCATCACATCATCAAGGTATACAAGCAACGAGGAGAAGATCTTATCCCCTAAAATCCGCTCCATGTATCTCTGAAAGGTTCCCGGACTATTTGACAATCCCATAGGCAGTCGCCTGTACTCAAAGTGTCCGAAGCTTGTGCTGAAGGCAGTCTTTGGACGGTCTGAAGGTTTTACTTCTATCTGGTGATGTCCCGCCGCCAGATCAAACGTTGAGAAAAACTGGGCCCCCGTCAGAGATTCTAGAGTTTCATTTATCCTAGGCAGAGGAAACGCATCGCGTACCGTGACCTTATTTAAGTCACGATAGTCAATGCACAACCTCAGCGTCCCGTCCTTTTTCCTCACTACTACAATGGCGGCAGAGTACGGACTCTCACTATGCTGAATTACTCCCTGATCTAACAGCTGGCTAATGTGCTGCTTCACCTCTGGTACCTGGTTTGGAGGGATCCTCCGATATGGCACCCTAACTGGCCTGTCTGTGGTCACTGGGATCTCATGCTGAACCCCAATAGCCTTTCCTATGGGCTGGCCCTCTTCTTCAAAAATATCACTAAACTCTTCTATTAAACACCTAACCGCACTCTCTTGTCCCTCATTCATTTCCTCCGTGTGCACTTTGACCTCCGTACGGGCATCCGGTTGCACTGTCCTCACATACACCACTTCACTGATGTCTTCCTCGACTTCCGTCCCCGAAGCCACTTTCCCAATCCGCCAATTGCCCCTCAAGCTCATACGACTGTCAGACAGATTTGCCACCAACACCTGGGTCATGCCTCTCACCACTCTTACAGCTGTCGGCAACACTATCACACCCTCAGGCATCCAACCTTCATCCTCCATTGTTAGAGGTTCAATCACTACTTCTTTGTTAGCTACCTGGCTTAATGAGGGAACACATACTGACAGCAACCGAGTACTCCGGGGAGGAATGGTTGGTCTTTCCTTCCTCTCTGTCATACAATACCCCAGGCTGATGGCCTCTATTGCACATAACTGCCTAACCTCATGCAAGCAATTTTCCCACTGAGCGGTGCTCCTGGCTTCCCTGCACAAGTGATACATGTGCGGCCAGATCTCCGCAACCTTCCCCAGCACATTCATCCCCAACAACCCGACATGAGATTGCCCCTTACCCTGGGTCTCAATCCCTGGACAAACCAACATCCCCACATCAGTGACTTCCACCCCACATACGACCATAGTGACCCGAATACACCCCACACACGGCACTGGAAACCCTGACGCCCCTTTTACCCTTATTCGAGTGGGCTGCAACACCACGCCTGCAGGCTCCAGCTCCCGACGGTAGAAAAGTTCATCAATTAGCGACACTTCTGCCCCAGTATCTGCTAAACCCCACATTTCACGACCCGCTACCAGCACCGAGACCTTAGGACACTCTGCTTTCAGCCTTAAGGTACCTTCTGTTGTGATTAAATTTGTCATGCGAACCACGCTTGACCATGGGTCCGCTCTCTCTCGACTCATAACATCGCCGGTGGAATCTATTGGTGAGGCCAGGAACGGTTGGCGGGGACTGCCTGGCCTTGGCCATTTCCCGACCGCCAGTTCCGATTGTTATTTCCAACTCGATACTGGCCATTGGCCACGTATCCCCTTGGGACACTCTCTCCTGGTCTGGACCCGTTCGTGCAATTGAAACTGAAATGGCCCTCTTGTCCACACGCATAGCACCTCGGGGGAATCGAGCCTCCAGTCTGTGGCTCATTCTCTCTTCCTTTAGTCAGCGGTACCTCCCTCAAAGCCTCTCGTTTTTGTTCCGCCTCTCTCAGCCCCGTGATCCACTCGTCTAGACTATGGTGAGGATACTTCTTGATCTCATCCACTAACCACATACGGCTTTGTTCCTCCTTGAGCCCCCGAGTGATTGCATCTCCCAACAGGGCCTTATCATATTTATGATCATGGTGGTTCAACTCATCGTTTAAATCTAACATAGCATCATAATATTCAAGAAGCGTTTCGTTGCTCCCTTGTTTCCGCGTCATCACCTTCTGAATGGCGTCGTACGTGGCCGTCTGTCCGCCATATTGCTGCTTCAAATAACAAGTTAACTCATCTACGGTTTCCCAGTCTCTGCGTGCGTTGTATACGCGATCTGCCGCAGGCCCCGCAAGATGCCTTATTATGAATTGGATTCGACTGACTTCGTCTCCGTCTAGCAGCTTGAGGGTTCGGTCAACCTCTCTTAACCACTTTCCTACCTCTATTCCTGGCCTACCGTCGAACTTAGACATGGTCAACCCGGCCCCGAGACTAATTCACTCTCTACTATTGTGTCTCCTCATCTCCCACATTGTCTCCTCGTGCTGTATTTTATACTGTGTCTTTACCCTATCTAGTGCATCCCCCAACAGAGCTAAGTGTTGTTGGTGTTCCGTCTCTAACTGTTGCAATTGTGTGTGGTACTCCCCCCTTAACTGTTGTACATATACTCCATACTCCCCCCTGATTTGGTTCGCCCATGCCTGACATTCCCCATTGATCTTCCCTTCTAACTGTTCCAATCGTTCCTGGTACTCTCCCCGGATTTTCCCCTCTAGCTTCCCAATACGTTCCACAAACTCTTCTCTCAACTGCACCAACCCCGGGCTGTCTCTCTTTTTTTCCGAGTAACCCCGCACCGTCAACCACAACAAACCCATTCCCACGGCGAGCATGAGTAGAGTTGGGGTCACACTCTCTACCGTTTCCATCCACTCCATGATTACGCTCATTATCCCAACCACAGAACTATCAGTCACGAAATAAAATTAACTACGCTCTGCTACCATTTGTAACCGGTCGGAATTTACTGGACTTTAATTTCTCACTTGACTTGGGGTTTATTTAAAATTAATAGATGGTAATGGCAGTGGAAGCGCCCCTTTGAGAAAAATCCCGAACCAGCACAAGAACACTTAAATCTACTAAACAAAATAAATTGTCCGTGACCCGTGGAAGGATAGCATCTGTGACTGGGATGAATGAGACACACTGTAAAATTTAGACACTTATATTCCCTCCAACACTACAAACACAATCAAATAATGGTACACCAATATGCGCACCTCTCAACTTGAACTTAAAACACTACTCTGGGGAATAAAAGTTATACATGATATAAAAATTATTAGAACCTCAGGCAACAATAAATTTGAAGTATTAAGAACTGTTGCGTGCACACATGAAACAGGCCTTAAAGGCTTTCACACAATAATATCAGTCACTTAGGTATTAAAAAAAGAAATTAACTACTCTACAATGAATAGGCCTTAAGGGCACTCAACAAAATTATATGTCACTGAGGAATGGTAATAAAAATGAGAAATTAAATACTCTACAATGAATAGGCCTTAAGGGCACTCACAAAATTATATCAGTCACTGAGGAAATGGTAATAAAACATGAAATTAAATACTCTACAATGAATAGGCCTTAAGGGCACTCAACAAAATTATATCAGTCACTGAGGAAATGGTAATAAAGTATGAAATTAAATACTCTACAATGAATAGGCCTTAAGGGCACTCAACAAAATTATAGCACCCCAACAGATGCACACTTCCTAACCTAACCTAACCACTACTCTGGGGAACAAGGTTATACCTGAGATCAGAATTATGAAGAACAATCAGAGGCATTAAAAGAATCAAATCACAGTATCACTCTGGTTCCACTTGATGGCACAAACATTCAAAACAATATTATCAAAATTATCTAGAAACTATTAAACTACACCCGTAATAAGGGAGGGAAAATGTTCCTCCAGGTATCTCCTAGAGACCTAGACTCACGGTCTCAGTGTGTGACCATTAGTCTACTCAGATAGCCTCAGTGTACTCCCAGTGCGTCCATAAAGCGGACGGGAGTGAGCCAATCAGACCTTGTACAGTTGAGAGAAGCTTTAGCGCCCCGTTAGCAAGAGGGTTTCGCTAGCCGCTCGGGACACGTGGTGATGTGCCCGGAGTGGTAAGAACTGATCACCCACTGCTGGTCCCGGGTCGTTTAGTTGTCGGGAGCACTCGTTCACTCAAGAGATCCTTTGCTACCCCGCTAAACAGTGACAGGCCTACTTTGCTCGGTCCAATGGCGACAATCGCCACCCTCAATCATCCACGGCAGTCTCAAACGGCAGTCAATCTCTCGCAGTCAACTCCGGGTCAACTCCAGTCAAGTGGGTTCTCACGGAAACCCTGAAATGAACTCACTGTTAGCTCTAGTTTACTTTATCACTGCCCTATCTAACCCTGTCTGAGATCGAATGAGACTTACTTGTTATAGTGCAATATTTCAGCACAGGTGACTAGGCCACGTGACTATTTCTGGGACAGACGCGCAGAGACGTCTTGTTTGTGTGAGTGCTATCCGGGACTGAGAGAGAGGCCGGGTCGTCTTCTCTCAAGGCGTGAGCTTAGGCCTACGTGACTTATTTTCCGCCCAACTAATAACTCCTTGGGACACCCGTAACATTATTCAGACTGCTAAACGATCTATAATAATTTAAAATTCAATAATAGTCCCTTACTTCATGACTCGCATCATTATTCAATCGGTAAACTACATTTAATATCATATAGGCCTAATTCCACCATCTCCCGCTAGGAGGGGGAAGCGCTCTCTCCCCTCCCATGACCTTGAACGCTCAGTGTTGCCAATGGCGGGGCATTCGAAATTACTCTGAAATTTCTGAATATTACATATATATATATATATATATATATACTTCATGTAAATCCACAATGAAAACGTGATTTTATCAAGATATATATACATGTATATATTTTATGAAAATCCACAATGAATATATACATATATATATATATATATATATATATATATATATATATATATATATATATATATATATATATATATATATATTATATATATATATATATATATATATATATATATATATATATATATATATATATATATATATATATATCTTAGAGGGAGAGAGAAAAAGAGAAGTGTAGACGGAAATGCTGCGTTTAGCACGTTGCAGGTGTGAGGTGCAGTTTCTTAGAACAATTTTTCAGGGTGGGTCGTTGCATACTTTTCTCAGCACATGAGGTCGATTATAATACAGTATTCAGAAATTTCAGTGCAATTTCAAACGCCGCGCCATTGGCGATACTGAGTTATCAAGGTCGTCTGAGGGAAGAGAGCGCTCCTGCACGTAGTGAGAGGTTTTGGAACTAGGCCTATACGATATTGAATGTAGTTTACCGAATTAATAATGATGCAATTCATGAAGTTAAGGGACTAGTATTGAATTTGAAATTATTATAGATCGTTTACCAGTCTGAATAATGTTACGGGTGTCCCAAGAAAGTTATTAGTTAGGCAGAAAATATGTCACTAGGCCTAAGCTAGCGCCTTGGGGAGACGCGAGGCTGGTTCACTCTCAGTCAGACGACAGGGGCGGAACAGAGAGGGCAGACTGTGCGTCAGAGAGGACGAAATAGTCACGTGGTTTAGTCACCTGTGTTGCGCTATTGCAGTAGGGTGTGTCATACGGAGGCGAATTTTTTTTTTTTGAGTTTGAAAAATCGGCCCATGGTATTAATGATGTAGTTCTATGTGCAGAATCATGTGATATCTTCAGATTTGAAAAGTTTTCATTTTTTGCTAGGTAAATTTTAACTTGAAATCTTATAAAAATTCAGTATTCCCACCCTTTTACCAACACCACTAAATAGCTTATTTAAAGTAAAGTAAATGTATCAGGTTAATTTATTAGGATGAAAATGATCCAGAATAGTGAAACGAATGATCTTGACACATTTATTAAATTTAATATTCCTTTAGAAAACAAAATCATCAAATACAAAAACCGGTTTTACTACTACGACCCGGTGTTGCTGCACACCATAGAGAACATGTCTTTCTTGCTTCTGTTTCTACTCATCACCTCCCTGCTGACCACCTGAGCTCGGATGTAGCTTTCCCTCCTCTCCTGGCTGTACACATGACTGCTGGCCTCGCTCACTTGCTGTACACAACGCTCTATACTCTGGGTGTGCGAGGGCCAGGCAGGGACATGCATGGGGTTGTCCAGGAAAGCTCTGACTTGAACATTGGTGAGGCTGCAGGTAAGAGGGGGCTCACTGCCAGCCTGGATGTTATCCAGATCTATGAGATCAGTGAGGGTCTTGGCACCTAGATTGACTTCAGGAGTCTTCCTGACCCTGAAGGAATCGTCACCAACTGATTCGTCATGCCCAGATCCTCTCATAAGTCTCATATCCAAGATCTTTTTGACTGCCACTCTTCTCTCCTCCTCATCCTTACTGCAGAGCATTGTCTGCAGAACTGCCTCGGGATGAGCATACCAGGAAGATCTCCTCACAGTCTGCTCCACAATCTGAACAACCTTCCTTGGCTGACTCCTCAGGCGCTCAAGCTGGAAGAGAACATGCCTCGGACCTTCGGAGAACGATGACTTGACCTTGGTGTTGAACCAATTTGGCAAGTAGACACTCACGATGAATTGGACAATAAGTCTCAGGTTGTGAAGCTGGTTCCCTTTCAGTTTATGATGAGCGACCCAAATTCTGCAGAACCTGAGAGCCGTTGTGAGCCACCTAGAATGTGAGACTGGACCTATCTGCAGGTAAGCAAGTCTATCAGGCATGACCCCACTTTTGATGGCACTGCAAATCATGTAACCATAGTACTGGTCAGTACTCAGGTCGTCAATGACAGTATGTGCGAGCTCAACGAGTGGAGGGCCAACTGTGATTTTTTCAAAGCTCGGATTTATTTCTAACTCAGTGGCAGAGTCCAGCATCTTGCCAAGAGGACCAGACCATCTGTTGTTTGAAAGAGTCTTGCCATCCAGCTCCTGGATCAGCTGTCTGAGTGGCAACTCGTTGGTGTGGAGGTCACAAACAATCCAAACCAGCTTCCTCCCAAACTTAGCTACACCAGTGTAAGTTGTTTACTTAACTACACCGGTGTAAGTTGTTTACTTAACTACACCAGTGTATGTTGTTTACTTAACTACACCAGTGTATGTTGTTTACTTAACTACACCAGTGTATGTTGTTTGCCTAACTACACCAGTGTATGTTGTTTACTTAACTACACAAGTGTATGTTGTTTACTTAACTACACCAGTGTATGTTGTTTACTTAACTACACCAGTGTATGTTGTTTACTTAACTACACCAGTGTATGTTGTTTACCTAACTACACCAGTGTATGGTGTTTGCTTAACTACACCAGTGTATGTTGTTTATTTTTATACACCAGTGTATATTGCTTACTTAACTACACCAGTGTATGTTGTTAACTTAACTTCACCAGTGTGTGTTGTTTGCTTAACTACACCAGTGTATGTTGTTAACTTAACTTCACCAGTGTGTGTTGTTTATTTATATACACCAGTGTATGTTGTTTACTTGACTACACCAGTGTATGTTGTTTACTTAACTACACCAGTGTATGTTGTTTATTTATATACACCAGTGTATGTTGTTTACTTGACTACACCAGTGTATGTTGTTTACTTAACTACACCAGTGTATGTTGTTTATTTATATAAACCAGTGTATGTTGTTTACTTGACTACACCAGTGTATGTTGTTTACTTAACTCCACCAGTGTATGTTGTTTACTTAACTACAAAAGCACACGAGTATGTTGTTAAATAACTAAACCTGTGTAGATTAGCAGAGATTTCCTGCTCAATTTTATATCGGTTCAGAAAATTTTCACACCAGTTCAGTTCTTAAGTCCAGAGGAGAATGAATTTACACCGGCTTCGATCTATACTCTCTTCCTATTGGTAGTGCGGATGAATGGGAGGAGCATTAGCAACAAATTGTAAACAAACGGACGGCGATTATTAACCGTTTATTTCTACAGAAAACATCGTTGATATACAGTAGATATGGTTTTTGTTGCTGATTTAATTATAATAAAAGCATTTCTGAACGCTTCGACGGGAATAAAATATATCAAATTACCCAATTCTCCACTTCAAAATATTTGCTTCTTGGAAGACCCCTAATATTAGCCTATTTGCGAGTAAATTATTTTCTCTTTAACCTATCATTATTATCCTACTTTACTTTTGATAGTGATTTCTGAACATTTTTGTTTGAAGCTAACACTAGTCACGGGTAGCTCCTGCCTTCCTTCCCCGAACCTTACCACCGCACATCATACACAGCTAGGGTGGCCATTTCCAAATTTCCAAAAAGGAGGACATTTTTCTTCTTCTTTTTTTTGCGACACCTATTTTTTAACCTAAGTTAAGCATGTTTAATGATGAGTTGAAAATATATATAAAGTTGCAAAAAATATACAAAATATACTTAGAAGATTTGTTGATTTGTCAAATATCACTATCATGTGATGAATGCTATTTTGTGGTAATTGTTCTAAAATTTAAATTTTTTGGAAACGCTCTGTATATATTACATACATGCATTCATACAGTATAAGTAAAGAATTGAAAGAAATGAATATTCATTTTTACTCCTGCTGAAACAGCATATGCTTACCAAATTGAAGCAAGAACAAAAAAGTCAACCACTCTCCACTTGACTCGTGCTGTCGTACACTGCGGCTCATCAGCAGTGTTGACGTTAACGGTTATTATGGCCTTCAGTTCCCGCTGTTTTAAGTATACCTAAGGTAATTTATATAATTCTTTTTAGGCAGACAACAAAAAGGAGGACAAATTAACGTCCGGCTCGAGGTAGCGCCTCCGGAGGACAGAGTGCTCAAAAGCCGGACGTCTCGCCACCAAAGCTAAGACAGCGTATCCCAAACCAAGTGGGAATAGCCTTCGAGGTGATCCGAGTTCCACTAGAAAAAGATCAGCAAAATTTTGTGGTAGGAGAACGCTGTGATAACGGTTTGCGTCAAGTGCGACAGGTAAAATTATGCCAAGAAAACGTGACTTCTGTTTATTTAACTACACCAGTATGCGTTGTTTACTTAACTACACCAATTTATGTTGTTTACTTAACCACACCAATGTATGTTGCTTACTTAACCACAGCGGTGTACTTTGCCGGATCTTCAGTGAGTAGGAACAGAGTTTACCTTTTAAGATGCTGAAGTATTTTTCTTTATTTGTGAATAAAAGACTTGACACGGAATGTTGAATGTGGAAACCCAGTGAAGTCTATATTCTCGACAGTTTTCATAGGCTTGATTTTTTCTCTTATGATATTTATTATAGGAATGTGAAAAAAGTCAAGTTGTGATATTTGTACCAAATCGGCAGTCAGGGTGTGTGACCTGACTACTCTATCGTCAGTGTTTGGTGTTAAAATATATTACTGCTCTTCAGAAGTAAAGGTTTTAAGCGCGTATCCTACACTAATAACTATATTAGCCATCAGCTCTGCTTGAGGTTCAACGACATGACTTCTCGTATTTAGCTTTATATTCACATTTGACTTGAATTACACACCAGTTTACATTTCTTTGTACACAATCACAAAGAGGGACAAAGACAATTTAAGTAATAACTTATATTAGGAGTTCTGTGTACAAATCATGTTTTTCCTCTTTCCTTAGGCTGTTTCGCTGGTCGGGCAGGTATCCGGAGAGGCGCCTGAAAATGCAGCCATACAATCAACAGAGCAGGAGGATAAGTTGCCTATGATTAACTCCCAAGAAGAAGGAATCAAGAGGCAAGACGAACAACAACAGTATGATGAAGATCTCCTGCCCATTTTAGACAGTCTTTCAAAAAGACAAGTTCCCGGACATGGGTTGGGGCAGAACCAACAGATTTTTAGTTCACCCCTGCAGCTTCAACAACTTCAGATTAATGGTGCACAAAACTCAGAGGTTAATTCTATCCTTAATAGACATGTTAGAATAATAAATCTTGGGTTAAAACGATCACAACAAACTCAGCTTCAAGAACAACCGTCAAATGGATCAAGCATCAATAGAGGACAGAGTTCCTTTTCTGAGATAGTATCCTCTAGACAACCAAGTTTTCATTCTCAATTTTTCCACCTATACTCTTCGCAGCGGCTCACAAGCCAAGAACAGCCCGCTCCTGTAGTATTGAACAACGATTCTCTTGGTCTATTTCAAGGCTCTCAGAAAAGGTCGACGGCCAGATTCCCAGTATCTCCCTTTAGTGGCATTCCAGCTGCCCATGCGGGTCAAATTATCAAACCTTCAACTTTCTTAATTCCTCAGAATGCATTCCAATCTCAAGACAACCCCCAAAACTCATTTCAGCAACTAAATTTAGTATCTCAAAGTCAACGTGTACCTTTAGGTACACAAGGACAAACACAAGCAACTCATTTTCCCCAGCAAACGTCTAGAGGTCAGAACATTCTTCAAGTGAGACCACAGGTATCATTTCAAGGGCTTCATATAATTGCACAAGGAAAACAGCCTCAGCCTCAGACCCAGTCGATCAAGATTTCACAAACTGCATTTCCAGGGGACCAATCTCAACGTCTGGTGCCTCAAACATCACAAACACGGCTACTCTTGCAACAAGTTCAACGCCTGTTATCTCAATCATTACAAGCACAAGTCCCAGTACAACAGCCTCAACGACTGGTAACGCAACAAGGACGAGCAACAGTACGACAACCTCAGCGTTTTGTATCTCAAACACGACAATCACAAGGACCAGAACAAACACTTCAACGCCTGAGAACATTACAATCACGAGCGCTAGTTCAACAACCTCAACGTATATTATCTCAAAGCCCACTAATTCAAACACTGTTGAAACAACCCCAACTTCTCATATTTCAAAGACCACTAGTTCAAGCACCATTACAACAACAACGTATAGTGTCTCAGAGCCCAAAAGGTCAAGCACAAGTGCAACAACCTCATCTTCTCATATCTCAGAGCTCACAAGGTCAAGCACAAGCGCAAAAGCCTCAGCTTCACATATCTCAGAGCTCACAAGGTCAAGCACAAGCGCAAAAGCCTCAGCTTCACATATCTCAGAGCTCACAAGGCCAAGCACAAATGCAACAACCTCAGCTTCACATATCTCAGAGCTCACAAGGTCAAGCACAAATGCAACAACCTCTGACTCAGGTATTACAAAGGCAACACGCTACATTATCTGTTCCTCAACCCCAAAGTCAACTGGTTCAACCTGCACAACAAACAGTGCAGTCCACATCTGCACAAAGACCAGTTACATTACTAGGCTCTGGGCGGCCAGGGACACAAACTTCATTTGGAGTGCCACTTCCAATAACACCGCAACTCCCTCGACCCAAAACAGCTCCAAGGCTGAATCCCCAGGCAGTGAGGAGACCTCAAGTTGGTGCAAGTCATCCTTCCTCACAAATCTTCCAGACTTCTGCACCATCTGTAGGAGTAAATCAGGGAGAATTTGGGGTCTTGTTACAACAAAATCGTCTTCAGGGATCAGATGTGCCGCAGGTAAGACCACCTCATTCAGAATTTGATTTCTTATTAATCATCAGGAAGACCTGAAAGTAGATTTGGGCCAAAGTTCATATGGTTCCGAAGTCCAGATTCGAATATATTGTAGATATAATTATGTCTAAATATTAAATAATGGACTGATACACTTTATTTGCCGTTGAAACATCACAGAAATAGATTAACAGGAAAGTCAGAAGGAGAAGACGGACCTTTGTTATACTTCTCAAACTTTTTGGTCTCTGGAATGTGATCTAACCCACAATTTGCTCCTGGATAAATCTTGGTTTGGGTTATTGAATTTCTGACTCTTTCCTGAATTGAAATGTACTCTATTTGATTCCTGGCTGTGTTATTTAGATTGTTCTGGGGTAAACGCCCTGTATTTGGAATTATTAATTTGTTTTCCTTACAAAAGTCAATTAATATTTCTCTTCTCATTATTATTACCCAACCCACGTGGTCCTTCTTCTGGTGCTACTTTCCCTTACCAAACGTTTTCGTTAAAATCACCCATTTTAATCATAAATTCATCAAACCTTTCGGCGTCTTTTGCTTTCTTTAAATCTTAATAAAATATTTCTAAAACAACATCCTCATTATCATCTGTTGGTGCATACACCTGAATTATTATCAAGTCCATGTGTTTAGCATTAAACTTAACTAACAAAGCTTTATCTGACACTTCTCAATATCCCTTTACACTACTACTTAACCTCTGGTTTGCAAGAATACACCTGTCCATCTTACTTCACTTAATCCCTCTCAGCTTCGCATCCTTCGACATGCCTTATATCGGTCCATATTTTTGTTTCCTTTACCTTTATCGATAAAAACATTTAATTGTGTAATATATTATGAATAACTCGATTCTTACTTTCAAAGTCTTTAACCTCACGTCCAGCTAACAGCATCTCTATTTAATCTTCAGCTGCTTTTTACATTCAAAGTTCCAATAATATTAATTCCACCGTCGACCTACATTCTGACTCTCATGCCCTACTTTCTACATTATTTCAAGTCACTTAATTGTTCAAACTTTATGCTCACAGACACTTATACATTTCACATCGTTACCCCAGTTACCTTGTTAAGTGCTTTTTCTTTCTTATCTATATATAACCTGTAGCTGTCGCACCAGCAGTACATACAGCGACACGAATCAACTATCAGTAGTTTTCTTCTTAATGGAAGGTAAGTTCACCGTGTGTGTGAAGAATGAATGATGTTATCTGCATTGCTGTATATATCGTGGCTTTAATGTGCATTTTTCATCATACTCAACCATTACCAATCACACAAAGAAATGCAGAAAATTAAAGAAAAAAGCAGAAATCCAGGTTAGGTTGTCAATATCCACCAACGCACAAAAGATTAGGCTTCCAGTTGCCAGTCATACGTAGTGCTGACTGCGTCGAGTACCAGAGGTGACTTTATAGTATATTTTCGCCGCAACACACTGCCCGCATTACTATTCCCCTGCAATCGGAAGGCGAGACATTTATTGTAAACAATTTACCCGTGTATTTCAGACTGTGTTTATCAATCTGTAAACATAAAATCTTAAAGAGACTGTACGGATTCTCATGGAGTTAATTGTTTGCCACTGAAATTTCAGAGGAAGTACACCAAAGGTAACCGTCAAATGTAAACAGAACAGGCAAGAAAATGTGGAGATAAATTTTAATTAAACTAAACAAAAGGGTAAATCCTGACCATCCAATCCATTAACCACGTTTTATTTACTTGTGTTAACCAGTCTCTAAGATATGTTATTAGAAGTCAAGGTCTCTGATTTTTTTCTGTAACTTTTCTTCAAAACTAAGGAAATATTTGTTTATTTTTAGCTGGAGTGAAACCTTCCTACACAATACCATGAAAAACGCTCCATCAGTTATAGGGCCCAGCAACGTGTGATAACACGACAACAAGTCCTTTATGTCTTGTATCTTGAACCATTAGTTGAAAATTATACGCTGCAATTATTATGAAATTAAACACCACGAACCTGAACTTGAAATTATCACTTCCATCGATAAAAAAAAAATCACATAATTTTGTAATATTATTTATTATTTAATTAATTAATTACACCCCAAGGGGCAACAAGTCTAGTCACAAGATCATGTGGTCGGACACTAATACAGTGGCACTCGTGTCTCGCAGGACACGCTATGACATGTGATATGGAGACAGTGTTGTGAGCTGAGGAAAATGGGATTTTGCACCTACCTAAGTGTGGATAGCGCACAATAATTATATCTAGATTATTATGTATAAGTAAGTGGTGACATATAGTGGTTAGTAACTCTTCCTGTGGTAGGAGGTCCTTGAGAGTGGGTCGGTCAAGGCAATAGTGCTGAAGGGTGTTAGCGTTGGGACAGTTACAGAGCTTACAAGAAGAGTAGTGCTGGTCATCCACCGCCTCAGATACTTGCCAGATAGGTCTGTATCCTCACCTAATACAACCCGAGACAACATTATGTCTGCATACCATAAGTCCACGTCGACGGTCCTTGTGTGGATACGGAAGAAATGATCATAATGTTGGATGGATATACTCCCAGCCTGTTCACTATCCCTGCGATGGACTGTAGGGAGAAGAGTGGCTGAACGTATTCTCTTTCGGTAGCAGAGGAAGGAGGGTGTATACCCAGCAGCAAGGAGAGCCAGTCCACAGGCATTCTTCGCGAGATGGTCAACAGTGTCATTGTTTGTAATTCCAAAATGCGATGGAACCCACAAAAAATGTATGAGACGAGAATTATCATGGACTAAAGCTAATTGACGTAACAACCGTTGAATTAAAGGGAGTCATAAAGGCTTAGAGGAGTAGAGCGCCTGGAGGGCAGATTGAGAATCACAAACGATTATACCGTTCAATCTCTTCTGAAGGAGGAGATCAACTGCATCCAAGAGTCCAAGTAATTCATTGTAGGCTTAGCTCGACCAGTTCGAAAGTCTACGGCTGACCCAACCTCCCGCTGGTGGGTCTACATCCAGTGAGAAGAGAGCGCACCCCGCACTCCCGTCTGCATGCCTGTAGGGATCCGTCGGTGTATAGATGGTGTACTGTATAGATGGTGTACGGCAGGGACTGAGATAGAAACTCTGTGTATGGTCCCCAGAGCTAATTGTTTCTGAATTAGAGGAGGGTCCGCCTTTGTTGTGTGAGTAAAGGTGACTGCTGGACAGGGAATCCTCCAGGGTGGAGGACCGTGATCAACCTCTGCTATGGGTACATTTATATCGAGGGCCTCAAGCATAGAACAAATTATTTTAATGAGAGTGAGGCCACCTGGCCGAAGTAGAGGCCGAGGTGAATTTGGGTCAAGGGAGGTTCTAATGACAAGAGAATAATGGGGGACAAGGTGGGGAGAGTGAAGACATTTGACACTGAAGTAGGAGACCTTAGCGTATATTCTCTCAACAAGGGAAGGAAGATTGAGTTCAGTTTGCCTGTTGACTATCCTGGTGGAGGTGGGACAACCTAGGATAAATCTCATGACTTTGTTTTGAAACTTTTCAAGGGGATCTAGGGAATTTGGAGGGACTTCACGTAGGGCAGGAGAAAAGTAGTCGACAACAGATCAGATAAACATTATGTAAACAGTTCTGGCTACGAGGATAGAAATCCCGGCAGCATTGCTGAGGTCCCGGACAAAGGGATGGACACATTGTCTTACAAGTGTAGCTGGTGTAATCCGTACAGGTGCACCCATGTAGATGTACTGCTTACAAGGAAGGATAACACTATCTCCCACAGTGTATTCTGGGAGTGTCCCCAGGTTAGGAGGAGAGATGATCCTACTCTTGTCTGGGGAGAGGATGAGACTACAAGCAGAAGACGACGCTGAGAATGAGTTGAGGAAGTGTTGAAGATCTTCCGGCGACGCAGAGTGATTGCAGATATCATCTGCGTAACAGGTAACTGTGGTACCGGGAAGATCAGGAAAAAGGGAAAGTAGGCGATGCATAAGAACATTAAAAAGAAAGGGGCTAAGAACACCACCCTGTGGAGTACCAAGATTGAAGTCCTTGGTGAAGCTACACGCCCCCTTAAAGAAGAAACGGGAGGTTCTATTCCAGAGGTATCCACGAATACAGCTTAAGAAATTACCTATAACGCCGAAGTCTACTAGCTGATCAAAGATAATATATTCTATTTGCAACATCAAAGGCGCTTTTGAGGTCGATGAAGGCTACAACACTCATGGGGGAGAGGCAAGTACAGTATAGAGTTCCATGAGACAGTGATGCGTTCTCCGTTGTGGTAGGAAACCATACAAGCTGGATGAGAGTTTGTCCTCCAGCCGAAACATGAGACCAGAGACGGGTAAGGAGAATACGCTCCATCACCTTGCTGAAGCAATAGGTGAGGGAAATGGGTCTGAATTTAGCAGTGCCACATTTTGGAATGGGTTCTATTGTGCTCGAGGTACAGGCATTGGGCACATACCCCGTGCGAAGACAGAGATTGCAGAGCAGGAGGAAGGGGTTGCCGGGGACTTTCTGGAGCAAACGGAGAACTAAGTAGGTGACACCGTCATCACCAGGGGCAGTTGCCCTACCCTGAATGAGGGCACGCTGCAGTTCCTCCTTGGTTATCTCCACCGTATCCTCTCCATCGACCTTCAGCAACGCCGCCATGAGACGGAGGGCGCGTAGATTTGACTGGGTGGAGAAGGACTCTTGAATGTGCTCCGGGAGATAACGGACTTGGGATTGTTCTGACCATGTTTCGACAAGATCTTATGCGTACTCTGCTGGGCTGTAGTAAAGAGCACTAGAGGACTTTTTCTTGACCACTTTGTTGATGAGGTGCCGCATGGCTTCCACGTTAGTCTGATGGTTAATGCTGCCTGTTAGATTACGCCAGGATTCAGTCCGAACACATTGTTGGAGGGCAGTTAGGTCATCTCTGGACGACTGGTACTGGTGGAGACGGTCAAGGGTCGGTTCACCTTAGAATGAGATACCATACTCCACAGCCTTCTTTTCCGCCTGGAGGATACTTTCATCTAGGGTCCAGGCGTAGGCTTCGAAGCGACGTTTGATGTGTGGCCGAGAGATGTAGTGACTGTGAAAGTTATGTGTGGAGTTCACTAGGGAGGAGAATAACTTCTTCGGCGACTTTAAATCAAACGTGGGGAGAAGGTTAGACATGTACGAGTTGTAGGTAAGACAGTACTTCGGAGGGATGGCAATACGGTTACGACTCTGCATTGGGGGAGGTCCAGTTGGGAGGCCGATGGCGACGTGGTCGGAGAAGAGAGTAGGGATGCCACTAGTCCAGAAATAATGTGATCAAGGGTACTTCCACGAGAGTGAGTGGTACCACTAGTATCCCAGCGAGACAGCTGGTGACGGTGGATTTACTCAAGAAGACGAATCCCATTTTGGTTGGGATTAGGAGAGAGGTCCCCAAGCTCAGGGTGTCGAGCATTGAAATCTCCCATGTTGATCATGCCAAAGATTGGAGGAGTAGGGAGGACAGAGAGATTAATCCTAACCTACTGCTATCTCAAGAAGCTGGAAGGTCATATTGTCATCCTCAGAGCAGCGAACAAATCGATGTGGTATGGAGGAGCGGACGTAGCTGATGAGACCATTTCTAACAAGATGAACATCGGAATGTAGCCAGTAAGCGAAGGAGCATTCCCTCGAAATAGAGATCGGGCAGCAAAGGCTTCCTGGATGAAAATAACATCCGGATGATGGAGATAAACATAATCTTTAAGTGCAGCAAATTTCGTATCGTTTTGTATTCAACTGGCATTCCATGGGATAATGTGAAGTGGTATCCGGTTATTGAACGTGACGTTTACCCTTACGAGAGCCAGGTGAGGAAGAGATGTGGCACGAACGTCGCTTTGTGGTGAGCTACGTGAGGGGGCCAGGAGACCAATGGTCCCCTCAAGGCGAGGGGTGAGAGAGTCTAGCTTCTCAGTAAGGGTGGTGACAGACGTGCGGCGACCTGTTGAGTTTCTACGAGAGAGGCGGGAGTTGTTTTCAGTAGTGGTGTGCCTGCTTCCCAGACCATCAGTGCGAGCTTCAATGGCATCAAGACGTACTGTAAGTGAGGTATTTTATTATTCAGTAACTTTCATTTGGCTCATTTTCTAAGATTAATTGTTTATGTCTAGCAATATCGTTGATATTTTAAATGAATTTCCTTTAATTTCATTCTTCTAAATTATAAGTTGCTGTTGTCACTGTTAACGTGATGTTCCGCCAACTTTGTATAATTTACTCACTGGACAGTTATTCGCAGAATTAATTTAAGTATATTTTTCGGTGACAAGTGAATGAAAATCAACATAAAAAACACACATTCAATTTGCAATACTGTTATGCCATAACTTAGCAACTTGAATTACGTTAAAGATGAATATAATAATGAGGGCACATACGGCACAACAAAACACAAATTGGCAAGTAGGCACAACTTAGTCCTTTGTATGTATCACTTAAAATTAATGTTACTTAAATACACGACAATGTTAAATGTAAAAGTTACAAACACAAATAAGGACAAAATTGTGCGTCATGGGTTCAGCCACAGCCCTCTTACTTTATCACAACAGTTCAGGAGTGAAGGTTTGGAATTAGACGTCACGAAAAAATATAATAAAATTTAATAACAAAAGTTTAACATAATAAATGTGCAGGTTACATAATGAAAGGATAAATTAAATCAAGAGAATAAATGATATATATGATCACTGACTTTGAAAGTATTTAACATAGGACAAAGCATCATAGGCAATGACTCCTTACAAAGTTAAACTACACTTGTTCCATCCTTCATAGACAACTAATATGTGAACAGTATATAAAACATTAACCACCTTACAACACAATAATTGATTGTACGTTACACACAATGCATAATAATAGAGCAGCACTGAATATATAATACTCAACTAAACCATATTTGAGAAGGTATCCACCACTGACAAACTCAGACGTTCGCTCACTTCCAATGCCCAGCGGTGACTGACAAAAAAACCCGTGTGTGACATGTGTCAGGTCAGGGCTGTCAGGATTTCCGACTCTTGTTTACCGAACACGCTGATTGGTTCAACTGCTCGCGTTGTGATTGGTTGCGAGAACATGGCGTGATATTACGATTTTCTATAATTAGAAGGGAAAATGTGTGGTGAGGGGTAACGAAGATCGCAGATACAGTAATTATATTAGAGTAGTCTTCATACTCAATGAATTTCATTGTTCCTGTCATTAGTTTTATAAATTTCTGAATAATAAACACTGCATTATGCACCATTTAGAGTGTTATATGAGATCACATTAGATTTGTATTTTATCAATTGCAATTTGTTACTTTAGTTCTGCTAAAATATCGCTAGTAAAATGTAGGTAAGGTAAATAAATACATCTACAGTACAATTCATTTCTTTGTATTCTATATGGTATTTTAGCCATGAAAAAGCATATTTCCTAAAGTCGGTAATTTACCGAGTCGGAGCAGTATCGTCACGGCTTACCGACTACGTCATCAAGTTTTGGCGGTTTACCGATTAGCAGACGAATTACCGGATTTGAACCAATCAGCGTGTTCGATAAACAAGAGTCGGAAATCCCGACAGCCCTGCCGTGTGTGTCGGGGGGCCGTGTTGTACACTGTACCGGTGGACTACAAGCCGAACAGCACTAATATAAAACAACTCCAACTTAAGCTGCAAGACTAGTTACACACACGTACATGCATTTTAAGACAATTTTTAGGTATCAAGTACCAGTTTTGCTCACAAATAATTATACAAAATATTTTACATACATACATCCCGACACCAACGCCAACACCACAACGGAAGGGAAGGGTAACGAACATAAAAAAGAAAATCGCTGAGCATAATGCAGTGCATTACTGAGCATTACGCCATGCATAACAATACCATAAACTGATACTTCTATCATCCTAAATTGTCATATTCTCAATTTTGGTCGTTGCGGCCTATAATTGCGCAGGGATTCTTCTTGACAAACATTCATACTTTTTTTTGTTTTTTGTTTTTTTATAGATTTGTGGGAATAATACCTATGCGGACCTTAAGCTAAAATGCTGGTCCACCCACTGCTGGGATAAAACACCAGCATCTTTTTAGTTAACTGTACAATGTACATCTCCACCACTAGCGTGGCGGTGGATGCGCGTTAAGAAACTGTAGGGTTTCTTGAGAGTGGTTGGTGGTTAGCATTTTGGCAACCTTTTTCTGCTGTGATAGGAGGTTGTATGTTTCTCCTAGCTAATTGTGTTCCAGTGCACTCTATGAGGTAGTCCTGCAGTGTGTTTTCGGCTCCGCTGTAGCAGGTCTTGCACATGCGCTGCTCTGCTGGTACTTGTACAATGATTTCCCAACTGCATGGGTATCCCAGTCTCAGTCGGTGGAAGTTGACGTCTTACCTTCTCGTTATATCCTTCATGATTGGTAGTCTCATAATTCGTGACCAGATAGTACCACCTGGCCGATCGTGATACTGGTGTTAATTTTCTATGTTTGTCTATTTTCCACTCGGCAGTTCGTGTTATTGTGGTCTTCTTTATCTGCTCCTGACTGGGCGGGATGATCATCTCAGTGTTTCGCTGTCCTAACGCAGCCTTGGCAGCAGCATCAGCTCGTTCATTCCCTGGGATTCCGATATGACTGGGCACCCAGTTAATGATAACTTGCCGATCTTGTAGTTTTAACCCTTGCAGTAGGCCAACAATCGATGTTATGAGATGAATGTTGTCCCTAGGGTCTCTGCATTGTAGTGCTTCAATAGCACATCGTGAGCCAGTGTGTATTACAACGCCTTGTTGACTGTTTATGGAAGCGTGTCTTAGGACTCCATGTATGGCAGCTAGATCAACTTACAAAGTAGAGCATCCATATGAGGTTCTCCAAAGGGACGTGTTACCTCCTATAGTGAAGGCTGCTCCTGCCTTCGTACTGGTGGGCTCTACGGAACCGTCTGTGTAATACATTGCACTATTGTGGGGTGTTAGAACCTTCATGTTTCTCTCTGCTACCTGTCGGAGCGCATGTGGGTTAGAGTCGGCCTTTCTTGTCCCAGTTTGTAGAATGTTGAAGACTGCTGGCGGGGACTCCCACGGTGCTGGGGTGCTGTAGTCTGGACTCATTGTATCAGGTCCTTTGTTGAGGATTGTCTCTTTCAATTTCAGTCGACTTACAGCGTCAGCTGCGCACAATAGCCATGTTTTCTTGTTAAAGACATTTCTGTTAAGGTTCAGTGCTCGTAAGAGTCCTTTCTTGATGTCACTTTCCCTAGCCCTGGTAATCAGTTTTGTTGCAAAGCACGCTGTTAATCGTTCCGCTCTGGTTTGGAGAGATGTGAGACCTGTCTCCATGTGTAAGTTTTAAATTTTTGTCCACATAGGTGCCTTGACAATGGCTCTCAAAGCGCTATTCTGGGCAACCTCCAATTTCGCCCACTGCCACTCAGACAGTGTGTTAAGAGCCGGTGTCGCATAGTCTGTTAATGATAGAATGGCGTGTATATATTGCGTTCTTAGGAATACATGTCCCGCACCCACTTTGGGTCCTGTCATGGGTCTCATCATGTTAACTCTCTTGCCTATTCGGTCTCTTAGATAGTTTATCGCATTGTCAAATTTGAGGCTTTTGTCAATCCAGATGCCCAGGTATTTGTATACATTGACCCATTGTAGGTCAATACCTTGTATTGTTGTGTCACCGGCTCATTGTGTCCAATCCTCATGGCTTTCGATTTTGGGATTGATATCTTGAGCCCGAGACCCATACATTCTTCACTGATGAGGTTTAGTGCTCTTTGGACTTTGCTGATCTGTTTCTGCCTTTTACTATCAGTGCTAAGTCGTCAGCATAGCATAGCAGTTTGGTACCCACTTGAAAGGGGAGCCGACACAAGTTTTCCATGAGGATGTTGAAGAGAGTTGGACTAAGAACTCCTCCTTGTGGTGTGCCATTTTCCAGTCTTTGGTGATCTGAGACTTGTCCTTGACAGGTAACTCTTGCTGTTCTGTTTTGGAGATAGTCAGCAATCCAAGCCAGTAGGCATCCCTTGACGCCTTTCCGGGCCAGAGTGGTTACAATGGCCTGTGCATTTGCCAGCTCAAATGCTTTCTCTACATCAAGGAATACTACGATTGCCTTATTTTGACCAATCAATCCCAGGTGAGTGGCCAAACTGTGTGCAGTGCTGAGACCTTTGGTGAATCCAAAGATATTGTGGTGAAGTGGTCTAGTTTTCCAGAGGAGTCGTGTAAGGACCATCCTTTCGGCGGTTTTGCCGATGCATGCTGTTAGTGATATTGGTCTGAAATTCTGGGGATCATTGGGCTTGGGAATGGGAACAATGTTTGCATTTTTCCAAGCTGACGGGAGTTTCCTGCTGACCATGATGCGTTGATAACTGTTAGGAGGGCAAGTCCTGCATTGCTGAGCAATGAATAGGTTATACCATCACTGCCAGGGGCGGTGTCTTTGCTTGTTTTCCTGGCCCTTCTGATTTCTTCTATAGTAAACAGACAGTCTGTAGTGTCAGTTTGTTCAATTGCATGTCTGACTACTACTTCTCTCTCCAGTTGTACTTGCTGTAGGTGAAGTCTTATTTCAGGAGGTAGTTAAGCTGATGACGAGCGTTCTGTAAACTGCTCTGCCAAGCGATTTGCTTCCTGTAGTGGCTGGGGGTGGGCTGGAGCTCTGGGCAGTTTTCCAGTTGCTATCCTGAGTTTTCTTCAGAGTTCACTCAGACTGGTGTGTGCACACCACTCGAGCCATTTGTCTTCCCAAATTTTCTGAGTAATTTGACGAGCATGTTGGACAGCAGCTCTCAAGAGTTTCACTCCCTCAGGGGAAAGGTATTGTCGGAGATGTCTTCTGAATGTGTTGATTCTATGATTCTGTTCTCTGACTTCGTCATTGTAGAACCAGTAGTCTCTGTGGTGTCTATTTGTAGGGTTTGTTTTTGGTATTGCTTTCTCTGCTGCGTGTTGTATGGCACCAGTAAGGTCCTGGTTTAGTTGGTCAATATCTTCTGCTGGTTCATAGTTCGAAAACCATTTTTGGAGTTCATCTTGATATAGTTTCCAATTTGCTTTCTTGGTATTCCATCTGGGTGGCGGACGTGGGGAAGGAGGGAGTAGCTCCACCCTCAAAGTAGTTGTTGTTGCAAAGTGGTCACTGGTCAGTTCATCATCTATCTCCCACTGAGCTACTGGAACGAGCTCAGTGGAGATGAATGTGAGGTCCAATGTTCCTCCCAGTATGTGTGTTGGTTCCCCAGTATTAATGAGCGTTATTTCTGGAACATCTGTCAGCAGTTCCACTAGATGACGACCAACCTGGCTCATTCTTGTGGTCGAATTGATCGTTGGATGGTGGGCATTGAAGTCCCCAGCAATGAACACAAGTTCCTGTGTTGCTTGTGTCAGTAGTTCACCGGCTTCTAGTCGTTTGGGTGGCGGTTTATAGATATTGTATACTACAAGACTGTCGTTTGCCAGGTGTATCCGAACAGCTTGTGCCTCTACTCCATCTCCACAGTGAACTGGCTCTACTTCTGAACTGGGGATGGTCGCCCTGACGAGAATCATGCTGCCATGGGAGTTGGGCCCCTTTGGTACAGAGTACTGTTGGTATCCAGGCAAGCGGCATTGTTTATCTTTGGACATCAGGGTCTCTTGCAGAATGAAGACATCAATATTTTTTAGCTATGGCTGCTGCTTGTACAGTACGCCGTTTGTTGGACAGGCCTTGTACATTCCACTGTGTTATCTTGAGATGACAAGGAGGTGGGGCTAGTCTATCATTATCTCATCGTCGCTGGTGCTGTAGTTGCTCTCGGTGTTCAATTCCTCGTCCGTTAGGAATGGTAGCTGTTTCTTGGGCACCTGCTCTAAGGGAGGAGCAGGAGGTGGAATTCCGTTTGTTTTGGGAGGTATCTCGGGAGTTTTTTCTTCTCTCTTCAGGGTGCTGTCGCTCTTGCTTGTGATTGTGTGTTTGCTGACGGGCTGTGCTTGTTGTTCTATTCCTCGTGATCTGTCGCAAGGGGCTTGAGGTTTCACGGTTTTGAGTGATCTCTCGGATGGTAAGTTGTTCTTGTCTGATATCTGACTCAAGGGCGTCGTCTGTTCCACTTGTAGTTGTGGAGTTTTGGGGGTCTGGTCTTCCTGCATCTTTTCTGTGAGCTGTGTCATAACAGCATTTATTATTTTTTCGGTGCTGGTATCTTGTTTCTTTAGAGAAAGTCACTATCATAATGGTGATCATCTGTTTTATTTGTTCTTCTGTGAATGCCGCTTGTAGATTGGCAAGTTGGGGTGTATTCAGTTTGGTGGTCGCCTGAGGGGGTTGCAGCACAACTGTCAATCTATATTCTTTTTTAAACCATCAACCAACAGGCGTGACAACAACAACCTGAATGAGACATTACGATGAATAACAACATCACACACACACACACACACACACACACACACACACACGCGCGCACACACACACACACACACACACACACACACACACTATCACAATATTCTTGTGTGAAGCCACGATCGAATGTTTTTGATAAAAGCCCATGAGGCATACTGTTATTCACCAATCATATTGAAACTCACTAATTTTATATTTCGAATGACGTAACTAAATTAGGCCTACCATAATATGTAGGAAATGTCTCACAATCACGCCTACCAACCCTAGCGAGACAACAGGAATGTTCAGTTTCAAATTCATCGGACCCCTCCTAAAAGATACATTTTTTGTAGAGTGTACACAACACCGCTACATGGCTCTCGGGTAACATGCAAGAGATGGGACACTTTAATATTGTAGCTGACTGACTCTCCCCTCAGGAGAATTTATAGTTTTTCCTTGTTGACAGAACAGTGTTGCTTTAGTAAGACGTTTCTCTCCCCTTCTATTCACAGCATCAACCACAGCTTGATAACATCCTATTCGTGGCTGATACATCCCGTGAGGACGACAGGGACGATTCCCCGGAGCACTTTCTAGGGAGCCGCGTGGCTGCGGCCTTGGCCACCACGGGTGTGTCAAGACGTGTGAACCCCAGCCTTCCAATGGGCAGGGCAGGCACGTCCCCACGAAGGTTAGGCCGAACGTTCGATGACTCCCGAGAAGACCACACGAATGAAGATTTTTCCCAAGAGGTCATCCGCGGGGGCAGGAGGCAACTCTCAACCCTAAGACGAACATCAAGTCAAAGGACTCAGCAGAGACTGACTCCTTTCGGCAGACCTGGCCGAGGTTTTGTTCTTGACCTGAGTCTTGAAGACTTCACACAGGAGGATCTAACCAGAGAGGACGCAACAGATGAACTTTTTGACAACTAAGAGTTTCTAGTCTTTCATCTATGCCACCATTCATAACATTTAGTTCTTCATCCTACCAAACCGAGTAAATTCATCTTTATGATAGAATTATTTTTTAAAACGAGTATAGTCATGATTTTCAACAAGTCATTTATTTTCCTAATTTACTTTGGAATGTGCGTATATATTTTTGTAACATGTAAATAATTAAAAAGAAAAGAATACTCTATCACACGCCCTGAGCGCTTCCCTCCAAGTGTGCGGTGAACATAATATGCAACACTACTGTGAAGAATGGTACAGTAGCAAACTAGGGAGCTTTTATGATAGAAAGTGACTTCCTCGCCACTGGCTTACCTCCGCCACCACCCCTGCTTATCCACTCTCACTTTCTCCTACCTTCACTCCAGGTAAAAACTGTCAGTGATTCAACCTTAAGTCGCAGAGCCATTGCTTTTTACTTCCGTATGCCTTTCTCCTGGTGGCTCATGTGGTAAAAGTACAACTGGGGAGAGGCATCCGGGGCAAGTCACCTACCATTACCAAGTTCAATACGTCTTAATTAAAAAATATCTATTGTCTAAGTATTAAGTTATTTTGTAATACGAACTTTACATTCCTGCTTTATTGTACCGCCAAAACCGTTTTATCAGAAATTATCATGTAGATAGATAGAAATTACCATTGCAATAAATATATTTGTCAATTAGACATGATAATGACAGCTCTGTCCTTTTGTTCCACTTTAATACAACCCATGTTGTACTGCTTCCCTCCCTTATCATATTTATGTCTATCAACTCCACTGTAAAGTATGTGTATTCTTATAATATAAATGTAAAAAAAATAAAATAAATAAATAAAAAATAAATATCGAAGTGATAACCGTGGTAACAGTCTGATATGTTCTTATTACCACCATGTTATGTGTACTATTCCAGATGATACTAAATGTTACATAATACTTCGTGAGATAAATGTACAGTATATATCAAGTGCCTACAAGAGAGCTTAGGCTCTCAAGTGGCTCAGCCATGTTAATGTTACTATTTTTAACGACTCTGTATCTGTATTCTTCTGGCTAAATAAACTGTTTCAATATCAATGTCAAAATCAATATCTCAAGTATATTCTAGAGTCTACGCTCTGGCTGAGAGATATGCGATTCAGGGAACCAGTAGGGAAATGGGCATATACAGGACTGTACAGGGTGAGGCGAAGCAGAAAAAAGATTCCCGTGAACACTACTGACGGTATCATAACATTGTTTATGTTTACTGGACAACTATGACATCTCAAATTGTCGATTATGTATATTAATTTCAGTACTAATTCACTATTTAATTAATGTAAAATGGTGTTAGTTGTTCACAACTGATCGGCAATGGAGGAAGGTGTGAATTAAGGCTTCCCTAAAATACACCAATATATTTAAAGGAATAGATACTACATATTCACCACAACTACCTGGAGTAGGAACAAGGTCCTGGGAGAGGACACACTTCTGTTGGGAAACATTGTACTTGTGTGAGTCGCAGTTATGTATTTCAAGGCGATGAAACAAATCTTTTGTTTGCAATAAATTTCATGACTCAATAAGACTAAGGGTAGGACTTTGACCAATACTTACTTGGCATAAATGGGTTATATTTCTATGCATTGATTTGTGTGTTGCCAGGATAATGAAAAGAAGGAATGGTATAGCTGAGAGTATGAAAAGCTTGCACATGGATACGAAATCTTTTACAAGTAGAAGGGTAATTAGGTATGGTGTGCTGCGGTCGTGTGGATACAGCATAACCCATTTGGTCCAAGGGTTGATGTTATGCGCCTTGGGCACTGTCCGTCCATCAAGCTGTGAAAGTAAAGGTGGCCGAGCGTTGTACCGCCCACATTTCTGGTTGTATACTGAAAGCTTAGTGTTCAACATGCTATATATGCAACATCCTTGACGGGTGGTGAGGCAAGGGAAAGCAGACAATATATGTAACAAGGGCGACATAAAATGTGGAATGAAGTGGTTGAAATGAGAAGCGATGTTGTAGTGGATTTCTCCCCTACAAACGCTGTTTGTCGCTGAGTAGCCGACCCGGCGAATTCCCCAGCGCCGCCATACATCACGGAGGTCAACTACTAAGCCACGCCTACCCCCGCTATTTAAGACCTGACCTCATGGTGACCACCCTCTTCTTCTAGCTACAGCCGCAGCAAGCTACACCTCCTCCTCCGCCGCTGCCTGGCGGCCCTCGCTCCCACCGGCGAGCATGGCGACCCACAAGCTGTCCTCCTCTGAGCATCCTCACCAACCAGCTCTCTCTACATCACGCTTGTAACCACGCTGGCACTTCCCAGCACCAAGCTGCATTGTACATCCAATACAACATGTATACAGAAAGCACATTGTGAGTTTCCTTTCTCCATCCCATCCTGAGTGTGAACCCAAATAACCCATACCCCACAAGGTAAGTGTCTGGATGATGACTTGAGTCAAACACCGAAGAGTTTGTTCTGGGGTGGTGAAGAATTGGCGAAGGCCAAGTTAGAAATTGAGAGGGCCACGTTGGAGAACTTGAAATTAAGGGAAGAGCTGGCGATGTTAAAAGGAGAGGCTGGACGAGTAAAGCCAGTGGCTGACGAAAAATCAAGCGAGTGGAAAATTGTGAGTAGTGGGAAGACAAAGCTTTTGGTGAAGAAGCACACCAAGGATACGACAACAACGACAACAACAGCTAAGTGTACCAACCCGTTCAGTCCCTTGATAGACGAATTGGACGTTAGTACAGTCAGGGACAGGGATGACAAGGAAGGTATAAAAACTTTAATTGTTGGTGACTCACAGGTAAGGTACATGGACAGGGCCTTTTGTGGTAAAAACAAAAATAGGATGAGGGTGTGTTTGCCAGGAGCTGGGGTGGGGGATATAATTGACAGGATGGACAATATCTTGTCTGGTAATGGGAACAAACCCATTATCTGCCTCAGTGCAGGAGGCAATGATATTGGCCGGTGTAGGAGCGAGGAGCTTCTTGATAAGTTCAAGGCAGCCATAGATCGTATTAGGACTAAGGGAGGGATCCCTATCATATGCGGTGTCCTGCCTAGAAGGAGAGTTGGCAGTGAATGGTTGTCAAGGGCAGTTGGTGTTAACGACCGTCTTGACAGATATTGCAAGTCAATATCAGTCCCATTCATTGACAACTGGGACAACTTCTATGGCAGAAGGGACTTTTATGCTAGGGATGGGGTGCACCTGTCTAGGGATGGAGTAGCAACCCTGGCTGGGGCTCTAGAGGGGGCAGTTCAAAAGATATCGAAGTCTTTAAACTGCTAAGAGAACATAGGGGCACGGGGGTGGAGGAGACTGCAGTGGGAGCTGGTAAGCAAAGTGAAAGGTTACAGGGAAATAGTGTTAGGAATGATGACATAACTAAATTAGACAGGGAGTTTAAAACTAAACGCGGTAAGGGAAGGACTCAGAACACGACTAACTTAAATGTATATTACGCGAACAGTAGAAGTATGAGAAACAAAATGGATGATATTAGGGCCTTGGTATGTACCGAAGAAATCGATATAATTGCATTCACTGAAACATGGATCAACCTAGACACACGTGAATTACCAGTCGAATACCAAATTGCGGGTTACAAACTGTTCCATACCGATAGGCAGACCAGGAAAGGAGGCGGAGTAGCAATCTATGTTAGGGATAACCTGAAGTGTGAAATAAATAAGGAAATAAAAACTGAGAGGAATACAGAAACAATTTGGATAGAATTAAGCGACGGTCGGGAAAAATTAATCACAGGAGTAATATATAGACCCCCCAATCTTGACAGAGTCAATGAGCGACTTATCTGGGATGAAATGCGCAGGGCTTCCATACACAACAAAGTCTGTATAGTAGGCGACTTTAACCTTGGCCAAATAGATTGGACCGACCTTACGGGAAACTCAGAATCAGAGGATTTTCTCGAGACGATCCAGGACTGTTTCCTAAGTCAACATATAACCGAACCCACACGGGGTAATAATATATTGGATTTAGTTTTGTCAAACAGAGAAAACCTCATTAGCAATGTCGAGGTAGGGAACGAACTTGCAAACAGAGATCACAAAGAAATTCGATTCCAGTTAGATTTTCAGGGCAGACGTAAGGAAAATTCCACTAAAGTACCAGATTTCAGAAGGGCAAACTTTGACAGTTTAAAGAGGCAGCTGAGAGAGGGGGTGTCGCGCTTGGCCGTGAACCTGACAGATGACACCGACCTGATAACGAGATCTGAGATTGCCGAGTTCCACGACAATTTAAATAGTGAGTTACTTAATGCACAAAGGCAGAACATACCATACAAAAAACTCAGATCAAACAACAATGACCCTAAATGGATAAATAATTATTTAAAGAACATCATTGGCCAAAGGAAGGCTATAGGTAGAAGGATAAATCGTGGCGAAATTCACCTCCGGGACTATTATAGGGTATTGGCGAGTAGGGTTAAAACCGAGATAAGGAAAGCAAAGAGGAATAATGAGGTAAGGATAGCAAGGAAGGCAAAGACAAACCCCAAAGGATTCTACCAAATGTACCAAACTAAAACACGAGAAAAGATTGGACCAATACGGTCAGACTCCGGCGAGCTAACTGATAACGACGGAGAAATGAGCAATAATTTGAATAAATATTTTTCAACAGTTTTCACCAGCGAAAATTTAAACATGATACCCGAGGCACCGACTCTATTCAGAGATAGTGAAGAAAACAAATTAAGTGAGATAGTAGTGACTAGTAACGATGTTAGTAAGCAAATAGACAAACTAAAGCCTAATAAGTCACCTGGTCCCGATGAGATATTTGCCAGAGTATTAAAGGAATGTAAGGAAGAGCTTAGTATGCCCTTAGCAAAGTTGTTTAACATGTCCTTAAAAACAGGTGTAGTACCAGAATCCTGGAGGATAGCAAATGTAATACCGATCTTCAAGAAGGGGGATAGATCACTACCCTCTAACTACCGCCCAATCAGTCTAACATCAATAGTAGGCAAATTACTGGAAGCAATCATTTCAAACTCTATTCGAAATCACCTGGAGAAGCACAGATTGATCAATGATTCCCAGCATGGCTTCACAAGCGGACGTTCTTGCCTAACTAATCTATTAACATTCTTTTCATCAGTTTTTGAATCAGTGGACGAGGGGCACAATTATGATGTGGTATATCTCGACTTTAGCAAAGCCTTCGACAGAGTACCCCACGAAAGACTAATTAGAAAGGTAGAAGCTCATGGCATCAAAGGTGACATCCTTAAATGGATTAGGGCGTGGTTACAGGACAGGAAACAGCGAGTGAGCATTAACGGCACTAAGTCCCATTGGAGCAACGTCACAAGTGGAGTTCCCCAAGGCTCAGTACTTGGACCATTATTGTTTATTATATACATAAACGACATAGATATCGGCATAGACAGCAACATAAGTAAATTTGCTGATGATACTAAAATAGGACGTGTTATCAAATCTGACGAGGACTCGGCAAAACTACAGGAGGATCTAAACAAATTTTTCGAATGGTCTGAAAAATGGCAGATGAAATTCAACATTGACAAATGTAAAGTACTCAGTATAGGAAATGTAAACAGGGAAACCAGATACCAGATGAACAACGATGCCATAGAGAAATCCGACTGCGAGAGAGATTTAGGAGTAATGATAAGTAGGAACCTTAAGCCAAGTAAACAATGTGTTTTTGCTCGTAACAAGGCTAATAAAGTACTTGGGTTCATACAAAGGAGTGTTAGTTACAAGACTAGCGAGGTCATCCTAAAACTGTATCTTGCTCTTGTGAGACCACACCCGGATTACGCAGTCCAGTTCTGGTCACCGTATTACAGAATGGATATAAAATCCTTGGAAAGAATTCAGAGGAGAATGACAAGACTAATCCCGGGTATCAGGAACCTTGAGTATAGAGACAGGTTAAAGCATCTTAATTTGCACTCCCTTGAGAGACGTAGAGCGAGGGGCGACCTGATAGAGGTGTATAAATGGAAGGCAGGGCTAAACAAAGGGGACATTACAAAGGTACTCAAATTATCCAATCAGGAGCGAACTCGTAACAATGGTTTTAAATTGGACAAATTTAGATTTAGGCGTGAAATAGGTAAACACTGGTTTGGAAACAGAGTAGTGGATGAATGGAACAAGTTACCAAATATCATCATTAACTCGAATACGCTGAATTGCTTCAAACATAGGTTGGATGCTCATATGAGCAATAGGGGTTGGGTGTAAACGGGACTGCCCAGTATGGGCCAATAGGCCCGCTGCAGTTTCCTCCATTCTTATGTTCTTATGTTCTTATGATGTTGCGTTAAGCTCATCGTTAAGGCAGGCTGTAAGGTCCTTGCGTATGTTGGTTGTGTCTATGTTGCCAACTATCCTAAGTGTTTTGTTTACATTTTGCACATCGAAATTAACGAGGACAGACGCAAGACTCAAGAGCAATAATCTAAGATGCTGGGAACAGGGTTCATGCATTCACTCCTTCATCTTGCAGCAGTAAATCACGAGGAATGTACTCAAGGAACGTGTGATAAACGAGGGAAAAAGAGAGGATGGTGATACAAGGTAAGTATCCTTAAGATCCAGTAGCCAGGACACACTCCGCTGGTCAGTCACGTGCTGTACAATAATAACAGCTGCTGACCACTTACTTCTGCTTAATTTCGTCTTTCGGTCTTTAATCTTTTATTTTCAAATGTCTTCATTTATTTCCAATCTCCTGTTTAGTACATCATTAGCTCCTCTAATTTGTTGTTGTTGTTTACCGATGGATGTTGCCATTCGTCCTTGTTTTTATAATCTTAAGTATAAATTGCTTCTTCTATTAATGAGAAAAAAGAGAAGCAAAAAGACATATTGAACATAAATATGTTTCACTCTTACTATACATTTATGCTCAACCAAATTATTCGCAAAACACCTTCATGTATATGCACATTTAATGTTCAAAGTTTTATAAATTTATTCTAAACTATGAATTAATGAAGACCCAGACAAAAAGTGTTGGAGAAGAAGATCAATAATAATAATAATAATAATAATAATAATAATAATAATAATAATAAAATAAAATATATGAATTCGTAATTCACTTCGAGCAAAAGGTCCAGGGTTCGATTTCTACTCGGAGAAAAGGATTGGGTTCTCCTTGATACACTTTGCAATAAATAAATGAACCACTGGTGGGTCTTCTTGACAACTGTAGAACAGGTCTTCCATGTACTATCACACTGTTAAAGGGGTGGAGTAACCTATCACCTGCTGAGTGACAAGGAACAAGGCCTCACCACCTGCCCAACCACCATGAGTCACACCAGGCAAAGGTTTGTGTGCATGAAAGAATACTAATTTATAGTCATTTACACACACAAACACACGAAAAAAACAACAACAAAACTTCCTATTCGGCTGCCCTGGCCAATGTTGGCCCACTCTCTCAACCCCCTACCCCCAACCTCTCCTCCCCACCTGGATGTCAACAAAATTCCGCCCAAATTGACAATTTCGTTTCGGAAAGGCGTGGGGTCAGCGTTGAACAGTGATGGACAGTGTTTAAGCCAGTGAACTCAGCATTACACAGTACCAGCGAGAGCCGTGAATTTTGAGTGAGGTCCACACCCAGAGATAAGCGCCCCTGGGTAACCAACCATCATCTTCTGACCAAGTGGTATAGTTTTAATCAGTCCACTCTTGCAACAACCGTGGGTCGGCCTTACACCTAACCATGAGATAACACAACACCACTTGGAAGAGAGTGAGATACTGTGACACTACCCCACACCACCTGGAGTCTCCATGACCACGTGAGGTCCTTCAAATCAACACCGGAGGACGGGTTAATGCACCACTTGAACACCACAAGACCCAGTGTCTCCATGACCACATGAGGTCCCTCATACCAACTGGTAATAGGTAGTAGGCAGCTACCAACTAGGGGGCTACTACCGCCTGGGAAGATATTGGAAGCATAATGTATTGTCTAATGGTGACGGCCTGGCACCCCTGTTGTCCTGGTGTGAGGGGGCGGGTTTCAGGCCTGCCACCAATGTGAGAGGGCCGGTTCCCTCTCTGTTTCTACACCTCCCTCATCTTACTTACTTCTCTTAGTTCTTACTCTTACTCAGTTCCGTCACCTATTCTTTGGTAGCATGGACATTCTTTTGGTAGCATGGTCGAGGGTCTAGGCACGTGAGTATGGTAATTTTGGTATCAAGTCACTTGGATGGAAATAAAGGTAAAATACTGTAGGAGAAATGAATACACCTAAAGTACTCTAAAAACAAGTTTATTAATATACAATCAATGGGGAAAGATATTGTATTAATCATATAATTACCAGGCTCACCTCCTGGGCTTAGTGCAAACTCAGTTCCTTCTTCTTTACTCTTACTCACAACATTACTGGTGTTACATTACATGGCACTCATTGTAGATTATTCAACATATACGTAAACAATGACACTAGTATATGCAGGGGTCCACTACCCAACATGGGATAATTATTTCCAACTAATTATTCCTAACATACATGTTACAACACTCTCTGGACATTCACTTCCAAGGAGTAACCCAGGGCAGAACACTAGGGCCCACGACCTTTGTTATTGTGGGGTAGCCAGACACATGGCGGGTCTGGGGTCTAGCCTAACGAAGCCGTGGGGCACATTAATCAGGCCGCATCCGTGCCATCTTTTCATATATGATCCCAGCTGGCCATCTACTACATCCGAGGCCGTTGTTGGATGGTAGAGCGATTCAAGAATCACAAGGATCTGGAGACAAACGGGAAGCAGCGTCAGGAGACGCTCTCCCTGGCCATCTTGAGTTTATATACCCCTGAGTTGCCAGTGATCGCTACTCACGCAATGACAATAATTACAAACAAACTAACTGTTACTCATTCAAAGATGACCCTCAGTTGACAAAGGTCTGGCAAATTACTTGGGTTGATTTACACAGACTAATTCAAGATTGAGCTTCCCAGGAGAAAGTGGAATAAACAACGTATTGACAACTGTGTCTGAAGGCGGGACTTACTGGGAGGGATCTCGAGGGTAAACACGCTCCTTCTAGGGGTCGCTAACTCACTCATGTTTTGCGGGCGTGGAGTTTAATAAGAATCATTAGTTAAATAGATCAGCAGTCAACGTGACCATGACACTGGGAGGGCGCCTCCACCCACAATAGTGGTCCCACTCGGTGATGTCAACTCGGCCAGATCGCCTCCACCACCTGAAGTCAACAGGCACAGTGACTCTCCTTCGTTAGCCATTGCAGGTCAGGTTAAAGCCTGCCAAGTAAGTGTACCAGTGAACAATGGCGGTGATTGTGTCAGTGGAGCTTCTGAAAGGGCTGGTGCCTCCTCTCATAATGATGCCAACTTGAGGGTGAGTAACCAGAGCGAGACCGATAGTGATGGAAGCATGAATGGGGAGAATGAGCCCCAGACTACGAGCGTGATCTCTTTAATAACCCCAGGTCTGAAAACTGTCCATAACCCTGTACTTTTTCCTATATTTACGGAGGAGGAACTCGAGGGACTAATGAAGGAACCTGTGTATAAAAATCCTACTGGAATAAGGGCTGTGAGGCGCATTATCAAGAACTCCAGGGGTGATGAATTTGAAACGGTTAACTTATTGGTCAGGTTGATCTATGAAGCCAACGCACGACTCTCTATAATAAATTCAAGGTGGGACGAGTAACACGAACGCTTAGTTTCATTTTATGGAACATCCGGAGTGTTAACCGCAGAATTAACGACCTACAATGGTTTGTTAAAGTTTTTAACATTGATGTAATTAGTTTACAAGAACCTTACAGGTCCAATACCCAGAAGAAAGCTGCACCCAGGATACCTGGAGCATACAATAGTGGAGCAGGAAGTGGCCTGCTCACTTATGTAAAGAATGGCCTGGTCTGTAAATGGATCAAAACTCACAATGATGAAAGTATTCACTATCAACAACTTAGAGTAAAGACAGCAAACAACCAATTTTCTCTGTATAACATCTATGTTTGGTGTAATGAGCTGCGAGCAGACGTGTTACCAAAGCCATCAGGTAACAATGCTATGCTGTGTATGGGTGACTTTAACTCTCGTCACACTGTTCTCCGTGATGTCCAGTATAACTCTAATGGGAGGGTGTTCGTGAATTACACCAATAATCATAATATCACTGTATACGACACGGACAAAGTGACACATCTGATGGGGGCAGACTTGATTGTGTGATTGGGTATAACCTAGTAGACAGTAATGTCAAGGCTAAGGTCATCTCAGACCACCTGGTCAGTGATCATTATGCAATACTTACTGAATACACTGTTGCTGATGTCAAGTGTGAACCCCATCCTAAGCTCAGAATAAACATCCCAGATAATCTTAAACTGCACTTCAAGGCCTACATCCACAGATGGTATGCTGGATATACACCTGGGTCAGTGGATGAATTTTGCTGTGATCTTGTAAATGTCATTACCACAAATTATACCACCTGGGTTAAGTCAAGGAGGAAGGGGGGCAGCATTAAACCACCTCTGTGGACACATGACCCCATCCTCATCAAAGAAGGAGAGAAGGTAGAACAGCTTGCCAACACTTATAAGCAAAATAAAACAAGTGATAACTTCCTGGCATTCCTCAAAGCTAACAGAGCATTTCGTGAACTCAAAGGTCAGGTGAGAAACACCTATAGGGAACAATTCTTACAGAGGATTAATAGAGCAACCACTCTAGCAGAAGTGTGGAACAAAATTAGAGCCATTACCAAGTCACCCACCCCAGTCCAACTTCATCACAGCCCTGCAGAGTATGCTGACATGCTATTAGACCAATGGTCTAGTGTATCACAAATCACTTCCCTGCCTCCTGACATACAGCAATATCTTAAAACCACACACATTAATAAGGGTTTCAATATTGAAATAGCCTGTTCTTCACCAGACCTTACCGACCAGTTTCCTATAATGCACCACGAACTAACAGCAGCACTAATAAAAGGTGAATCATCCTCCCCTGGTGAGGATGGCATAACCTATAACACCCTGAGATTGTTAAATGAGGTCCCTAACCATCCACTGCTTGACCTGTATCAAATGAGCCTCACACAAGGTATTCTGCCCAAGGCATGGACTCATGGAAACATAGTACCAATTCCTAAAGCTAACTCTGCAAATCTTCAGGCCCATTTCACTCACATCCTGTACAGTATGTGTAAAGTCCTTGAAAGAGTTGTTCTCAACCGTCTCATGTTTCAAGTCAAAGACAAACTGGCCCCTAATCTGTACGGGTCCATGCCTGGGCGCAGCACAAAGACATACTTTGCAGAATATCTTGTTCACTCAAAAGATAAGACACAAACAGCCTTCATAGACCTTAAATCAGCCTTTGGTTTAGCTATTAGAAACATTATACTTGAGCAACTAGCTAATTTTGGCATCCAAGGTAACCTCCTGACATGGATAAAGGGTTATCTGTCCAACAGGTATGCCAGTGTTCTGTTTAGGGGAGTCAAAAGTGCCAGAATGAGATCATTTGAGCTTGTCACGCCTCAGGTAGGAGTGTTAAGTCCTATGCTCTTTAATATACTGATGCACAAGCTTATTTCTGACATCCCAGTTCAGCCAAACGAGGCTGTAATATGCTATGCTGATGATATCTGCATTATGACACAGACCAAACTCAGGCTCCAAGTCATGCTGGATGTAGTTGCTCGGAGGACTGTGGAATGTGGTCTCATAATATTTGTAGCCAAGATGGGGGTCCTCAATCCTCGCCTTGCTCACGCTCTGCCTCTTGACTTTAACATTAACAGCATGCCCTTGGAACTATGTAGCTCTTATAAATATCTTGGAATTTAAGTGAATAATGCAATCTTTGTCGGTAACCTTCGTGCCAAACTAATGCAGCGCATTAAACCCCTCAGAACCCTTGGTGGCAAGGGCTATGGAATTAACATCACCTATGCTCTTACTTTCTATCTTCACTTCATTCATTCTGTAGTTGACTATCGTGCTCTCCATCTTGTGACTATTCCGCCTCAACAACTCAACAGCTTTGAGGTAGTGCAAAATGAAGCCATGCTCATCATTCTAGGATGCCCAAAATCAAACAAAATTGTAAGCATGAGGAAAGAGCTC